>CM069084.1:23538332-24738332 GCA_035578085.1 Solanum pinnatisectum | reverse complement strand
CATTAACACTTCACTCTCAAAGTGTACTCATAACATTTGCATAGATTTCATAAAACATGCATAATCTCATACTTGCTCTTTCAAGGTTCATAACTTACTATCAACCAACATACCTAAAACTTAAGCATTAGACATGGATTTTGTAATAACATGCATACCTTCATAATATAGGTCATGTGGGTAAACCCTTCCACTACAATCATAGCTACCATTCATCAAACACATAAGCTTTACTCTCAAAGTCCTAGCAATGAACATTCATACTTACAGGCCTTACTCTCATAGCATTAATTCTCACAATCATCACATATGCCTATATCTCAAGACATTCTAATCTTATGGTTCATTTTTATGCAATTTTAATCATATATCATCATGTAGGTTCAATCTCAAGCATTACTAAATCATAACTCATCATGCTTACTTGATCTTAATCAATTAATGTCTATGTGCTTAACTCCTAAGCAATTCATGTCCATGTGCTTCCATCTCAAGCAAATCTATAATGCAATTTATCAATCCTAGAAGATCACATCTAAGCCCTTAATTTTCCCTTTCATGGCATAAAGTCCAACTATATCAAATTCACCCTAGAAGCATAGGGTAAGCATAAATACATGTAAAATCATACTAGAACATTCAATTCTATCATAAACAAGCATAAACAACCATAATCCACTCTATTGGATCATAACCCATTACATTAGAAGAAACCCTAGTTTGACTTGGGGAATTCTTCTTCTAAATTGGGGATAACATGGGGGCTTCATGGATGAAAGGAATCCATTAATGAATAAGCCATCATACCTTGATTACAAAGCCTACCAAGGTTGAAACAATTGAGAATTGGCTTGACCTAGCTTGTTTCTTCTTCTCCTTCTTCAACTTCCTAGAGTAAGAAATTTTTAGAGAGAATTGGGTTTCTTTTGGGGATTTAGAAATAATGACTTAGAATGACTTAAGTTAGGGGTCTAAAGCCTTATATAACTGGTCTATATTAGAGTAAAATGACTCCACTTAATCCTAATTAAAACTAGAAAACCCCAAAGTGCCCCTACACTAACCACGAAACTGCCTCATTTTACCCACCCACGAGACCACGTTGACGGATCGTGGATGTTCCTATGGTCCATCTTGGTCAAATTTGATTTGGGTTCGGAGACACTTGAAATGGCACTTGAACCATGAGACCCATCCACGGGGCGTGGGTCTGGCTGTGGTTACTGCCTTAGGCAGAATTTCAAGCGGTGATCATCGTTGAGCCCACCCACGGGGCGTGGGTCTAACCACGAGGCATGGTTGGCCCCTCGTGGGTGAAACATGAATCTTTAAAAATTACTAAGCCTCCCCCATTCACATACGGGGTGTTACAGCATAACCCAAAGCATACCCTAGGCGTAACATGACATATAGGACCCCGAGAGGCCCTATACAAGCCACTTCTTATAAATCATACAAGATAATAGAAAATTAAGGGAGTTTAAAAGAAAATTTCAAAACATAAGACTTGATAAAATATAGAGGAAGTCTAACATAGTCTTAAATCCATCTAGTACATCAAGAGTGATCGGTATATAACCCGCACATTACATACAATACTGAAAAGTAAAGAATAATAAGCAACAAAGGTTTAGTCCTCTGATATTGAGGACTGACTAATATTCAATATCTACTAAGTGATTATTAGCCACAAAGATTTGAGATTGGAGTGTCGGACCTTATATTTGGAAAAAAATGTAGGCAAGAGTATGCGTTAGTACAAAGAATGTACCAAGTATGATATCAATCCATAAGTGTATAAAATCATGCTAAAAGGGACCTTTCATTGAAATGCAATGGCCAAGCTAAATCATGAGATGAAAGGGGTTAGATAACATAATTCATAAAAACATAGTCAATGCAAGCTAACATCTTTAAAACATTCGTGAGATACTTCTAGAAGAAACTTAATTCTTTATTGTGGGAGATTTACCTTTAACTGACATTGAGACCATGTTAGCTATTAACATGGAATCCTGTGTCTACCCCACACTGAAAAGGGGTGTCCTACTTGCCAAGGTAAGACCATGAACTTCTAGATTATTTGGATCCACTAGCTAATGTCTATCTAAGAAAATCATCCTATGGGGGAATATATGTATGGGATAAGGAGATTGCTTCTAGAAATCCGACCTCAAGCTATGGGAGAGTTTCCATTTCAATATTCTCTCGGTGCTAAGCGTAAATCCTACGGAATAGTCATTATCTTAACATGTCTTATCATTAAGAGGCATGGGTAATTACCACTTGACTTATCACCCATGGAAAGCACATCAAGTAGCCAACCCAAGCTAGGTTTCTTTAGAATAGCTCCTAAATCTTAATTCAAAGTTTAGTTGAGAAAACCTTTCAACTCTAAGAATCCTTTATGTGAGAAATCCTTTCACAAAAACAATAACCACAACATGGATGGTTTACTCTCAAAGCAACTTAAATAATTTTTTATTAATTTCATAAAGAACATGCAATTTCTTCAATTCATGTGTAAAAAGGCATAAATAATCAATAATATCATAATTGAAAAGAACCCATGAGATTGAGTAAAAACCTTAACTTCCATGGGATATTCTACCTTGTTAAAATAGGAGAATTTAGGAATCCTATGGAGGAAAGGAATCCATAGGTGAATACTATCCTATCTTGATGCCAAGATCTTTTAATTAATGGTGAAAACTTGCACTTTGAGAACTTGGCATAAAGTTGCTGATCTCTCAAATTTTGGAGCAAAATCCTCAGATCTTGCTCATGCTCACTCCTGGTCGACGAGTATACAAAAATGTCATCTATGAACACAACGATGAACAAAACAAGATACAACTTGAACAACCGTGTCATCAAGTCCATGAAAGTGGCATGTGAATTAGTCAACCCAAAAGACATCACAAGGTACTCCTAGTTGCTATATCGAGTCCTAAATGCGGTCTTAGGGATATCTGCTACCTTAATCCTCAACTGATGGTAACTAGACCTCATATCAATCTTTGAAAACACTACGACACCTTAAAGTTGGTCAGCAGATCATCAATCCTAGGCATGGAGTCACCTTATTCAACAACCTATAATCAATACATATGCATCGTACCATCATTCTTCTTTTAAAAAAAATAGGAGCACCCCAAGGTGATACACTAGGCCTGATGAACCCTTTACCCAAGATATCTTGAAGCTGAATGTTGAGCTCTTTTGTCACGACTAGATCATCAATCCTAGGCATGGAGTCACCTTATTCAACAACCTATAATCAATACACATGCATCGTACCATCATTCTTTTTTTTAAAAAATAGGAGCACCCCAAGGTGATACACTAGGCTTGATGAACCCTTTACCCAAGAGATCTTGAAGCTGAATGTTGAGCTCTTTTGTCACGACTCGGGGTTCCCCTAGGAGTAACATAGCGTAATTGACCACGAAGGGATCTCCTACAAGCCCTTAGCTTTCATCATCACATAAAGACATAGAAAAATATGAAAAAATTAAAAACTTTTACAATAGAAGTTAACTTCTTCATATAAGGAAAATAGGAACTAGACATTGTCTCAATCACCATCTAAACATAAGAGTACAAATAGGGTCAAATCCCTTTACATCAATAAGTCTCCAAAATAGGAAATACAATATAGTCTAGAACATAGGAAGTAAACTAGAGACTAGAATCAATAACAACTTGTCCTCAAACTTGAGGACTCACCAAGCTGGGGGAATAGTCAACCCAAGCTTCACCTTCAAGGAAGTAGTAAGTATTAATGACCGGAACCTACAGTCATAGTAAAGTAGAAAATATGGATTAGCACAATTAATTGTACTAAGTATGGATGCCATGCACAAAATCCTTAAAACATGCATAAAAGGGACATTTAGTTGAAAACATTCCTTTATCAAGTTTAGAAACCATTATGCACATTTATGAATAAACATAAGCCAACCCAACATATAAGCAACACTAGTGCAATGCGAAGGTAAGATCCCATAACCCTACCAAATGCTAAGCATCACATTTAGGCCACCACCAACATACATATCTTATCCTACCATAGTCAATGCAACCATACATAAAGGCGAATACATTCATATTCATAATATTCGTACACACAATTTCTTACATAGTTAATAAGTCATCATATCATCATAACATAACAGAACCTTACCACAATCCCTCTTAGAGTCTACTTGTGCAATGTATAAGTGAAGTCCCATACCCCCACTCACACTAAGTGGTACCCTTAAGAAGTCCTAGTTAAACTCTATGTCCTTACCATAGTTCATATTCATATTATTTAGGGAAGACTTGCAATAACCGACATAGACCATGTGAGCTACATGGAATCTGGTGTTCTACCCCCACACCGAAAAGAGGTGTTCTACTTGCCTAAGGTAGAACTAACATAATAGCTTCTAAGTGGATCCACTAGCTAAGACCTATGTGGGAACATAATTATGAGACAAGGAGATTTCTACTAGAAACCCGAACTTTCTAAACGTAGAAGGTTTCAATCTCATGAGATATCATACATTGGGAGGCCGGACTTGCTAAACATAAAAGCCCCCATCTCACTTTCATGTCCTCTCGGTGCTACGCATTTTTCCCTTTTAAAGTCATAATTAGCCCTTACTTAAGTTCATAACAACATTAATTAGGCACTCATGCCAACATATCATCATAATAGCTCATAGGTTCCTTAAGTGAGAATTCTCCTTTCACTTTAGAAACACTAGCATATGAGTAAACCTTTCACATTATAATTGTATTGTGATCATGAAGATGTCCTTTCAATCACACAACAAGCTTAACATAAACATACATACATATATAATCAAGTGTATAGGTTATAGGGAGAGGCGACCTTGCATCAATACCACCACTACACAATAGATACAGAATCTGTACTATATAAGTAATTCAAGTTCTCATACACAATTCCCATAAAGAGGCATAACCTTTATACCTTAGCCCTTCAAGGGTCTTGGAATCATAATCAACCTAGCTATATACAATTACTACATAATATAGAAGGAATTCATGATTCAATAGCTTAATCAACATAAACATATTCAATTGACACATTCACAATATCATCCAACCCACAATATAAATTCAAGATCTATCAACATGAGGAACACATGGGTCTATGGGGAATTATCATTATAAACATCAATTCTCCATAAATATATTCATAATTTGTCATAAACAACCATAAACAATCATAATTAAGCAATGAAAATGTTTTGGAAAGAAGACCCATGTTATAGAATGAAAACCCTAGAAATTAGGGGATTTGATATCTTGAAAACATATTTGAAGGGGATCCTTGGGTGATAGCTACCCAAGGATGAAAAGAAACCATACCTCAACTAATAAATTCCAAGAAATTTGGGGAAGAACCTTCAAACTCTAGCAACCGTAGCATGTCTTTTTCTTCTTCTTTAGTCTAGAAGAGAGAATTTTAGAGAGAAGTGGGAGGTTTTTGATTTTCAATTGGGTGCTTTTGAATAATAACCAAGACTTGTAAATTTAGACTTAAAACCAATATATATTTTACCCCTGAAATACCCAAAACACTCCCACTTAAATTGGACTAAAAAGGAAATGACCCTAAGGTCCTTCATTAATTGACCCCCGCTAGGCCTCACGAACCACTCCACGAGCCGTGGTGAGGACCACCCTCCCCCTCGTCAAGTGCACCATGGACCGTCAAGGTGCCCGTGGTGCCTTAGGCAGTAGATCCTCTAAAATGTTCCAACTCCTTAAAAAAAACTAAGGGGGTTTGACGCCCACCTTCACAAGTTGTGAAGTGGACCACGACTCGTGGTCCCTCTCTTGAAGGTTGGGGCAGTGTCTAGGACACTTGGAGGCTCCCCTCCTTTGGCCAAGGCAACTCCACGAAGCCTCCCACTGGTCGTGGTCATGACCACGAGCTGTGGTGATGGCCGTGGAGTTTGAGACAGAATCTCTAAGTTTGGGGCAGCCTTAGCCTTTGGCCTTGGCTTTCCCCTTTTTGCTTGGCACTCCTCGCTTAGGCCTTGACTCCTAAATCCCCATAACATATTTAGATGGTCTACTAACCTAGGGGACGTTATTTTATAGGTTTTGACCTTACATTTAGGCTCTAGTTCAACCTATAAATTTTTTTGGGTTGTTACATCTTTAAGCTTTATAGGAGCCATCCGATATGGTGGAATAGAAATAGGCCGAGTACCTATTCAAGATCAATATGGAAATCAATATCACGCTTTGGGTGTAGGCCAGGTAGGTTGGTAGGGAACATATCTACAAAATAACAGACTACTATAAATCAATCAATATGAGGAACCTTCGTACTCACTTCATACACATAGGCTAGATAAGACAGACACCTACTAGCCACTAGTGTCCAGCCCGAACAAAAGAGATAACTCCAATCGGTGTGCTAGTATAGGAGCCGTGCAACACCACCGGGGGAATACCAAGCATGACTAAGGTAACAGTTTTAGAGAAGCAATCTAAGACTGCACAATAGGGAGATAACCAGTCCATGCCTAGAATCAAGTCTAAGTCAAGAATATCAAGCAAAATAAGGTTAGCTGGGTGTCATGCCCCTGGATAGCAACTATATAAGATTGAAACATCTGATCCACTATGATTGTCTCTAGTTAGATTTATGGGTCCCAACTTTGTGCTTGAGGCTGTGGTGGCCGTTCTTTTGAGAGAATATAATCTCTAGGTTGCTTTGATTATGGAGAGTTGGATCACTTTGCAAGAGATTTCTCTTCGTGTAGGCAGATTACTTCAGCTCCACATGCAGCTTCACCAGCTCTACTAGTAGCACCTCTAACTAGGGTTCGAGGTTAGGATCAGGATCATCGTAGTGGACAACAGGGTTTTTATTGACTGTTCTTGGTGAGCCCAACTAATGTCGCTAAAATAGTCAGATATTGAATTTTGGGAAACTATAAATAGCCCTAAGGAGAGAGAAAGAGAAAAACTAATTCTGAGAGAGAGATCTAAATCTTTTAGAGAGGCTAGTCTAAATACTTTTTTATAAAGTTTTAGAGAAAAAAACATTTTACTTTGATGAGCACTTTTAGTGTTGGGGTTTTCAACTTTGCTCTTAAAAATGACAAATTGAAGTTATATTCAAAGTGGGTATTGCTTATAATAGCTTAATTTCATGTTATCCATGGTTTCTTTAATGAAAGGTATCATTTCATTACACTTTGTGAGGGGTGGCTAAAACCCCAATGTCTAGGGGTGCAATTATAAGGTTGGGTGTTGATTTGATATAGTGGGTTTTGTGTTATGCTTTGTTTTGTTTTTGTTCATACATGGATTTAGGCTAATTAGCATGAGGTTAACTTATGGATCAAGATTGCAAACTTAATTCCTATTTATGATCTCTGATTGATGCTCAAAAGAGATTGATTGGAGTGGGTAATTAGTTCGATACTTTCAATTAGGTTTGATGCTTGTAATTTGCTTGAAAATAGAGATTATGGGTCATATTTATTTGCCCTATTTCTACATCGAAAGAGATATTAGTGTAATGTATAAGGTTGTTTAGTTATGCATATAGATGTGACCGAAAGGAGATTCTATAAACTGATGCTATGATATCGAAAGAAGACTATTGTCATTGAAAATAACCCTGCCTATCCATGAGTGTTCGTCACTATAAAGAAACACTAATCACCCTTATGTGACATTTATTTCCAATTCCCGCACCCATAGATTACTTGTTACTTATTTGAACTTCTTAAATCCCAAGTTTAATTTTGACTCATGATAACAAAACCCTTTTTCGTAAATTTGGTGGAATCATCCACCCTTTATTATTATTGCTACAAATGAATTTATTTACACTTTCAACTCCTTGGTAGAATTCCCTGCCTTGTATTATTCATTGTGGGATTTAACCCCGACTCTTAGTTGGGTATTTAAATTGACGACGATCGCTTACTCTTTGGATTCTTTTAGAGAGTAGTTTGAGCGTTATAAAAAATGGTGCCATTGCCGGGGAATGATGGCTAGTAATTCTATTTGAGAAATTTGTTGGTAAATTTGTTTAGTTGTAGTATATTGCTACTTTGTGTTGTGGTTTGCTGATTTGTAGGTTTAAAACATGAGTGACCATGGTAGTGACAATGATAGTCACTACGGTAAAAATGATAAAACGAGTGATTTGAATGATATGCATGTGAACATCATTCAAACCACATGAGCCATCCAATTACCTCCTACAGCAAGGAGGACAGTTTTTCATGTAACAAGAATAATGCTAGAATTGCTCCAATTAAGAGGAATGTTTGGGGGGGCTTAGCTCATGAAGATCCTTATGAACACCTTCAGAACTTTGTGAATGTGTGGGTTATTTGTGTTCAAGAGCATCTCACAAGATTCCATAAGGTTAAGATTATTCTTGTTCTCTTTGACGGGTGAAGCTACAAATGGTTGGCAAAATTGTCAAATGACTCTATTACTTCTTGAGAGGAGTTGACTGAAGCTTTCTTAGAGAGATTCTTCCCCCCTTGAAGATGGTTTAACTTAGGAACCAAATTCAAAATTTCAAAAGAATAGGAGCTGAACTTCTACATGAGACATGGTTGTGGTTCAAGATATTACTCTTGCAATGTCCAACACATGATGTTCCAGACTATTTGTTGCTACAATACTTCTATTACAACCTTGATTCATTCAATAAAGGTGTTGATGATCAACTTGCCCAAGGTAGATTAATGCGACAACCATATGAAGTAGCATCATTATTTCTAGATGACTTGACCAAAGTTAAGCGAGCATGGCCTACTAGAGAAGACCAAATGTATACTCTACAACTAAGCACGAGCAAAGAATAAATTAAGAAGGACCATGAGCAAGATGTAAACATGGACAAAATGATGACCCAACTCAATTTGTTGTCTAAACATGCATGGAAAGTGGATTGAATCAGGTTGGAACAAATAGTGGGTAGTACCTAGAGGATGCCTAGTTTGAGGCATTATACAATGATGAAGTACAATATCTAGGAAACCAAATGGGGTGTTCTCACTTAAACTACCAATGACAAGGTGTGAACTAAGTTTGGAACAATGAAAGAGATACTGGTTGGAAAGATTAGAGAGGTGGAAATTAGAGAGATAGGGAGGTTGAATAAGATAGGTATTTTCCTCCCTATGATTTTCCATGACCGAAAGAACCAGCTAGTCTACAATGAAATCGATTCGAGGAAATGCTCACAAGGATATTCTAAAAGGTTGTAGGGTCCAACAAGTGTTAAAAGAAATGAAAAATGTTTTCACCACCTTATCTCAAACTGTGACCTCTCATTTGGTGTCTATCAAACAATTGGAGACTCAAATGTGTCAGATCTCCACCCATCTCAATTCGAGGCAAAATAGAACATTACCTAGTGACACCATCCCAATTTCCAAAAATGATTATTGAGGAATTAAGAACTATGTTGTGGTACGACGTTAAATAAGATACTTGTGGGGAGGCAACCCAAGTTTTACTTTTGTTTTATTGCTTTCAATAACATGTGTTATGAGTGCGGGTTGAAAAGAAGTCAAAGTGTTTCCAAGGAAAAATTAGGCTATCCCAAAACCATAACGAGGATCGGCCGAAGGCATTATGAGGACTCATTCTTGTCAGCTTTTTGAGCTGGAAAAAGTAAAGTGTACTGTCAACTTAGGCGATTAGATCTCCAAACGGTGATCCACCGAAGTACACTATGCAGACTACATCGAGTTCACCAAATTAGCCTTCAGGTTTTGTATCAGTTTAGGTCTCTTCGGCAAGCTTCAACTCTTTCGACAATTCACTGAATGCACTCAGCGACGTTAGTCATAGCCTGTCGAATGTGCCTGACATAAAAAGGCCAAGGGTATTTTCATTTTCAAAAAGAAAATTTTTGCTATCTTTGAGCTCTTTTTCTTTCCTAAGCTTACAATATCATATTTTAGAGTGAGAATGCCTTGTTGTGTGCTTTTTGAGTACTTAGAGTGTATTAGCTTGCTTGCATTTGTGATTAAACCCTACGTTCCCTCATTTATTGTGCTTTATTTCTAGTAGAGGTTGGTGTTCGATTCATATCTCATTGTTTGAACTTAAACTTTTGTTTTTTGATATGCGCTAAAGGCCATTTGAAGCTTTTGTTGGTTAAATTCATAGGATAATGCTAAATAGATCGTATTGAGTAGTACCCATGAGTTAAATATTTGAGTATGTGCTTGAAAATTGTAAAAATGACTGTTCTGGTTAAATGTTGAAATTGAGTTCTAATATATACTGGGTCTTTATTGAATTTAATGTGGGTGAAGTCTGATTAGCCGAATGTTGCTCTAATCGCATGATTTTGCCCAGTATAGATGGAGTGCTAACTTTATTAAGGGCAAATCATATTTTGAGTGATAAGTTGTGATAATTAGGGGAAGTTTGAGTACCTATGGGTAGAAAAAACATGTGGGTATATTGTATATCTGATTGGAAAATGGGTATTGTTGCGTATGTTGATTTTTTTTCATGAAAATAGGCACTAGGCTGAACACTACATGTTCGACGAGCTTGTCTTAGCTCGCCAAGGCAGTTAGGAAAATCGCCGAGTAAGCCCTAACTCACCTTTCTTGAGTGAATATGTAACTTGGGTATTATTCCATTCGGTGGTCCTGTCTTAGTCTGCTAAAACCCACTTGGCATATCACCAAGTGGGAGTGGACAACACCCTTTATGCTTGCTCCTTAGATTTTTGTACTGTCACTTTTGGTGGACTTGTCTTAGCCCGCGAAAACCAGCTAGGCGAATCACCGAGATGGAGTTGACTCCACTCAATATGCTTGAGTTCTTTAAAATTTTGTAATATCCATTTCAACTAGCTAAACTAAGCTCGCCTAACCTGTTACATGGACCACGCTCCTTGTAGAAGAGCCTCAGAACATTTTTGAAAAGTGTTTTCTTTTGGATTTTGATTTAAACTAACTTTCACCGATTCTATGTTTGTATGATTGTGCTTTCTAGATATGGCTAGAACAAAAGGAAAGTGAGTTGTGACTTTGGATACAAAATCTAATAGGAATCTCCTTCTCCATTGAAAAAGCATAGGGGGATAACTATCAATGAGCCATCTGAGGTCCACAAACAACCACTCCATGTTCCTCTACACGTGGGAGTGAGAAACCTAAAAAGGTGGTTGCAAGGAAAAGAATGGACATCAGGTCAAAATTGGTGCAACCCTCTTCTACTTTGGCTCATGTTTCTTGTGTTCTCTCAATTATTTATCCAAGAGTCCTTAACAGGATCAAGGGCGCTGGAGAGCAAACAACATGGTGTCATGAGTGACCGGCCTGCGATCTGGGATCTAATTAAACTTGACAAGCTTGAAGGGTTTACAAAGCCTCTTGATCCATATGTTCCATCTTGGGTGAGAGAGTTTTACATTGCCTATGCATAAGCTTTTTCGAGGAAGAGAAATGACACACTGTGGAAGCTATTAGATGAAGTTGAGGTTCGTGGGAAGATGGTACAGTGCCAGGCGAGTGAAATTAACACTACTCTATACACTCTAGAGAATGATCCCGAAAGTGTTTACTCTGCGGATGTGACATGACCTTGACTCATTAAAATGTTGGTTCGCACCCCTCATCTCTAACATCTCTCCCTCTTGGATGGCTGATGGTTCAAGAATAGTGAAAAAGACTTAAATATTGGGGCCCGATACTGGTTTGGATTCATTATTGGTAATATTATGCCTTCACAGAAGAGTCCATCCTTCGGCACCCAAAAGTTATGTTAGTTGGTAAAATTATCAATAGAGAGAAGATTAAAGTGGGGTCAACTATTGCTGAAGAGATATTAGTGAGGGTCAAGCAAGAGCAAACTTCGCTTTCATTCCCAATCGTGATCACTCAGTTGTGTGAAGTTGTTAGAGTTCTATTTCGGGGGAACTGTGGATCAACCCAGCCTCTTCTAATGACATCCATATGATTAAGGCTGATTATCTATGGGATGATGTAGCTCTGAGAAAGTCGTCGCCACTCGATGCTATGCCCGTGGTTAATCCTGCTACTCCTATTGATGAGGCCACTCCATCTGCTTCTTTTACAGAGAAGTCATGTATACCACAGCCTTCCTTAGTAACTTTTATTTCCACTATTACTTTGCACCTACCCCGACTCCTATCTCCCATTCCCTATTGACCTAGGCTATGATTTATCAAATTGGCAATCTTGCTTGGTCTGTGGATATGAAGGTTGCGAGGGTTGAAACATATTTGCTCGAGATGATTAATAGGACTATTGAGTTTTTCTTAGCTCCACTAAGGGTTAGGTTCACTCAATGTGAGGCCTTTATTGAGTCACGTGTTGTGAGGTTAGATAACCTCACCTCTAGGCTCAAGGCCCGAGAAGGTTGAGATTAGTTCGACTATGCTATCTTTGGTGAGGGGTTAGATAGATACTCTAAGGGCTAATGTAGACCAACTGAGGTCTACAGATATATCGATGCTATGGGGAGAGGTTCCCCTACCTGATGCGCCTATCTGTGCCCCTAATTATGCCTACTGGTGAGCTTCCTCCAAGTGTGGTTGTGTAGCCAAGTGGGTGTGATGTGGAGGTTCTTGATGCTACAATTTTTTAGGCTAGTGATGAGAGAGAGAATGATACGGCTGATGATTATTTGGTTGAAAAAACCGATGAGGAAGAGATTTAAAGAGAAGAGGATAAGTAGAAGATTGCACTGGCATTGACTAAGTTGAAGGACATTGAGGAGACTATGGTCCATGTGACATTGGAGAGATTTCTCGAGGATACCTCCACAACTGGCACAAACGGAGTCCCTGCAGACTCCACCATTTCTCCTATTGATGTGTCAAGCACAGTTGATCCTACATTGCTGCCTCATGTGATCATATTGTCAGGCATTAATGCCCAGGATGATGCTCCTCCTCTCGAGATTCCAGATGAGAGCACTTTATAGGCATAACCTGTGAAAAGGACTTTTATCTCTCCTCTCGTACTCTTTTACTTATTTCGTATTGAGAATACTACTCTTACTACTTTGGTGGGGGTTGACTTCACGTATCAGGACACTACTTTGGTTCAAGTGCCAATGATCGCGTGTAGTGATATAACCCAACCAAGGGTTGGGATCGTTCCCACAGGGAGTGGTTTCGAGAATTTATAGAAAAATAAAATTAAGTTCTGATTAGTCATAGCTAAACATTATCGAATACAAACATACTAACTGTAAGGGGTGACGCAAGCGTCAATTATCAATGGGGGGTTTGTATTAACTTGTCAACAAAAAGAGCAAAATTATAAGGAAATGAGATATGGAGACGGGATTCTTGGGATATGATAGGAATACGGGATAAACTAGACTATCGGGTACATGCTTTTGATAGTAAATTGTTGAACATTTGATACTAGGCTAGACTATAGTGGGGGTAAATTCTCTCTCGAGCAACTTACCCCAAATCAACTCGGTTTCTCTCAAACATCGAGTTGCCACATTAAGAACAACCTCCGCCTTAGCCCATTCACTCTCTCTCGCTGAATGTGTGGGAAAAGGACTAGGATTCACTCTCTCGAGCTAAACCCATGTCGACCCAATACCACCGGCTATCAATTTAGTAGTCTTAATTTTACGACCTCTCTCTCTAGCAACCAAAAACACTAAGATGAAATCGTATTTGCAACTACAAACCCATTAAGTTCATACACAACTACTAAATGAAATCACATTTAAACAACAAATAAACCATCAACAAGCAAGACCCAACAGATTATTTAGCCCATATTCACATAATCATACTCCAAGAATTGGGGTTTTAGCTAGACATGTAAAAGAGATAAAAAATGTATACCAATATCAGTTTCCATCAACTAGGTATGAAGAATTAAGTCTTAAAACATGTCAAGAGTGGAGAATCTTCGAGACCCACGTCCAATTTCCTGGAGTTGAAACCCTCTAAAACTTAAACTCTCTAAAACTTAAACTCTCCCAAAAACTGTAAAAAGTTCGAATAATAGAAGTGATACTAAGCTAGAAATTTAAAACAAGTATTTATAGTGTTTGATAATTTGTGTTGCGGAGGACCATTCGGTGGAGTTAGTCGGGATCATCGATACACTCAGCGATCCGCCTTTTGGTCGATTTCATCGCCTTCCTGATTTAGCCTTCAGCCTCTTCGCATTTTGATTTGTTAGGCGATATGGTACTGCTTCGTGGAACTGCTCAGCAACACGCTGACTGCTTCATTTCATTGCCAACTTGATCTTTCCCTTCAAGGCTTAGCACACTGGAATAAAAGGTGATCTCCAGGCCTATCGGCGACTCGCCAACTGGGCTTGATGATCTTCAGGCCTTCATTTCTTCGTTCTTTTCATCCGCATTGTTACTTTTTTCTCGATAGCATCTATGCTTTGTCTCTCAACTCAAATACCTGAAACTCAACGTTTTTCATCAGTTATTAATATAAAATGTGCATTTGAGGACACTAATTCTATCAAAATATAGCCCTAAATGAGTCCAATTTGTGGACTCATCAACACCCGCAACTTAAACTTTTACTTGTCCTCAAGTAAAACTCAAGTTCAGCAGTTCAAAAAGGATGTCTCAAACAGTACTACACAAGACTCAATCATGAATGTACACAACGAGGCTCAACTTACTCATGCAAGGATCAATTATATGCCCAAAGACTCAAGTTGCGACACACCATTATCAAAGATTCTCAAGCTCATTATACCTGCTTCAAATGCAAGTTCGAGCTCAACAAAGGTACTCGATTGCCCTCACACAAAGAATGATTCCATATTCAGACACAATGGTTTAATCATTTAACGTTCCGGAATCAAATGCAACGTTCACTCTCACAAAGAAGAACACAATGCATGCTTTCACCCATAGGTTTGCCCGTATTTTCCAATCAACAATTTTTTCACCTCACTTAAGATGAAAAAGGTCTTTTCAAGGCTTGTAATGGGGCTGAGTGCAAGGGTATGGTCATTTAGGCTCTGTGACTTTCATCCTCGTGAAATGTGGCGCTTTCAACACTCCCTTTCTTCTTCTTTCATCATTTTCTTTAGTGCTCATAAGTCATCCCATTATTCATTTCCATGGATTCTTTGAAACCCCCATTTCGTTTGTACTTTATTCCATAACTTTTTCATTCTTTTTCTTTTTCTTTTTTTATTTTTATTTTTTATGGAGGGGTTCCATTTTTTTTCAACACCATGGGTTAAAGGGGACTTTTCTTGCACCTCTTGACTTTCCTTATCTTTTCACCACACCCCCAACTTAGGCTTTTGGCCTAAGTTGGCTATTTGATCAACCACAATTCAAGAGGATTATAGGTAGTGGATTAAGAAAGGACATATTTTTCATTAAGTTTCTTTCAAAGAAAGGTAAGGCCCAAGGGGTGTTCAAAAGAGTTTCACACACTCACAAGGTAGGAGGGGTATATGTCAAATTGGCTCACACTCTTTGAAGTTGCCTAAGATCATATCAAGAGATAGGTTTACTCAGTCGACCGGACCAACGGGGCAAATTCTAGGTGTTGTCATGCATTGTTCAAGGTAAGCTTATCACACAAGGCATCGATACTAAAGTCAAACAAGACTCCGCACTTTCTCTAGTGTACAATGGTCATCACAAGAGAATTGATTTGATAAATGGCTAATCACAACAAGATGCAAAGAGTTCACATATTATCTAAGCAACTTCATCTGGTCTCATCGTAGCCATATATTCATGTTCGTTCAATTATGAACACTATTCAAGTCATCGGCATTGATCAAAACTGAGACTCAAATTTGCTAAAGAATAGCCACATTCGAGTGTATACAAGAGGTGGCGAAAATGCAAAATTTTTTCGAAAGGGTCAAAATCATTTGCAATAAAAATAGACAGAGTCATAAGCTCAAATATCCATGAAAAGCAGTGTTAAAACACAATTTAAGCTCAATGGCCCAAACACATAATCAAAACAAAAATTCATGAATAGCACACAAAGGTGGGCCTCACCCCACCACAATTTAAAAACATTTGTCCTCAAATGCAAACAGAATTATCCAAAATTTCAAATAAAAAAAGAAGAGAGGGAGGTAAAGAGGGGATCCTATCTATGTGGTCTCTCTATTTGTATGGGCCTCAGTGCTCGGAGTAGCATTCTGGATTTTGGCATCAGTGCCCAAAATCACCTCAGGAGGAACAATAGTGCCAGATTCACTAAGTTCTGTTGAGTGTGAGTCCACCAGAAAGAAATGCACCGCCCTGCAGAATCCCTAAGCCCATGAAGGAATATTAGGGTCTAGGGTAATGGTCTTCCTAGCAGAAGTGGGCCTCTTGCCCTTACCTTTCCCAGTAGTTGTGGGTAGTTTCGTAGCTTTGCCTTTCGACGTAGCTGCATCCTCATTTGTTGCAATCCCTTTGGACTTCTCTTGGGCTGGTGTTATTCTTTTAGTAGCTTTTGATTTAGTCATGTCTACAAAGTCTCGAAGAGAAGTTAGAAAAACTTAAACAAAAGCATAGCAGAACATTTGCAGACAGACTTCGCCAAACCAGTTGGCCAGTCGCCAAATTTCTTGGGCGGGCTAGATTGAGCTTGCCGAAGGAATTGGCTCAAAAACTGCAGCAAGAGAGTGACATGGGAAACCATTCAGTGGGTCTCCGATAGCTTTCGGGGAACAAGGACAGGCCCACCGAAAATTATAGTGCAAAAGGGTTCAGGGGTGCAAACAAAGGGCGAAAGAAAAGCCTTTCAGTGAGTCGCTGAGTGTTTTTGGCAACATCAGGCTTCTCGCCAAAGGTTACAGAATCAATCATCAAATAAAACATGAAATCAAGGGTGAGATGGGGACGTTAGGCAAACTGCCGAGTGGTTCGGTGAGCTCGACCCAGCTTGCCAAATGGCTCAACGTGCCCATTTTCAACCCAACTTCTCAAATTCAACCCTGCAATCCCCAAAAACAAAATCAAATCATGCACTAGTTAAATTAAGGTAGGACCCATAGCACCCAAACATAACCCCTCAAATTTCAATCCATTTTAAGGCATAAAATTATGGGAATTCGACAATCAAAATATTATGGGCAAGATTATCAAATTAAATCAGACATTCAAACAAAGTAACTCTTAGCATAGAAACCCAACACAATTCAACACGAAAATATCATTGCATTTGATTATAAAATCAATAAAACTGGCTCAATGTTTGAAAATGTCATGACCCAGGGGTACCCCCTAGACGTAACGTGGCGTACTTGACCCCGAAGGGGTCGCATACAACCCTTAGCATCATCATATTATAAGATCATAGAAAAGTAGGGAGAATTTAAAACTTTCTTTAAACATACAATTGAAAAGCATTTCATAAAATGGAAGTCTTTCTAACATCTTTGTCTCGAACCATCTATGAATAACATGAATAAATGTGATTGGGACGCAACCCACATAAAGTCTAAAACATATGAAAAGAAATAAAAGAACATAAATGAGTTTGTCCTCGAAGCTATAAGGACTCACCAAATCTTCAAGTCTTCTTGAACTTAGGAACCTAGCCTCCAAGCAACTCAATCTCCCAACACCCTACATTTGATTAGAATGTAGGCAATACGCGTTAGTATGAAATGTACCAAGTATGAAAGCTAGCACAACATCATAAAGCATCTCAAATGGTTAGTCAACATAAGACATAAGCATAAGAGACAATAACATAACTATATCATAAATTCCAACATAAGCATTATATCATAGCAAGTTAACATAAGACATTCATAATTGCATACTTCAACCATTAATCCTTCATACTCAAGAGGACTACTTCACAAGCCACCTCCAAGTATACTTGTGCAATGCAAAGATAGCATCCCATAATACTATCCAAGCCAAGTACCTCTCTTTGGTCATTCTTGGTTATAGCCTACCTTCATAGTCAAGACCTAGGTTTTCATGTCATAAGAGCACTATACCCCTAAGTAACCTCAAGGCACACTTGTGCAATGCATGTGGGGCATCCCATAATACCACACACTAAGCATATCCTTAAGGTCACCATATTCATCTTCATCATTTCTAAGTGTCACTATTGACCTACTTTCATATTGACAAGGAACTATCATCTTAAGTCAATTCATATAATGGAAGGCACTATAGCAACACTCCAAGCTAGGCATACATCACATAAGAGGTCACTTCATAAGTAGCTTCCAGTCATACTTGTGCTATGCATGAATGGCATCCCATACTACCACTCACACTAAGTACTCCTTTAGGCTAGCTTACTCCATGCTAGCTATCTTTCATTCTAGTCTATGAAAGAATAGCATACTACCATGCTAGACCTAACTACCATGGAAAACATACTATCATACAATCCAAGCTATCAAAGGAAGGATACAAGTACCAACCTAGCCATATGCAACCATTCAATAAGATGCAAGCTATCCTTAAGGGAGTATGAATCCTCAACCCTAAGCTATCCTTAGGAGAGTATGGTGTCTCAATCCTAAGCTACCATGAAATGGTCTTGGCCTAACCAAGTCAAGCTACCATGAAGAGCATTATAACCATGCTAGTTCAAGCTACCCATAGGAGAGCATAGATCCTCAATCCTAGGTTACCATGCCTATACTAATGCAAGCTACCATGAAAAGCACCCTATCAATGCTAGTTCAAACTTAGGAGAGCTTAATTCCTCAATCCCTAAGCTACCATGAGATCTACCATCCCAAGCTACATAATTCAACTATCCATGAAGGAACCATAAGACTCAACCTCAAGCTATTCTATTCTAACAAGCATGATTCATTTTAGGTGATTAACCTTTCACATTCTACATATATGCAAGATATCTCATCATAATATACTCACCTTTTAAGCCCTAGTGATCAACAATATGACTTCAAGCCCTAAATTCAAGCTTTACTCCACAATCATCCTACTAGTCTAGATCACAATACATACTAGTCACAAGCCTTAGGCATAGCTAATTCTAAGCATAATTCATCAAAGTCCCAAATCTAGCCATTTCGATTCATGTTCTATCATTCATACATAAGTCTAGTTCAATTCATGATTTTATATTACTAATCTTGAATAAGTCCCATTCATGACAACAATCCAAGAGAATGTAGCAAGAATCATCAATTCCTTATCATAAGACACAAACCCACATACTTTGAATATTAGTGTTAGTCAAGGAATTCATATAAATTCTTCATAATATCATGAATCAACACTAAATTAATCATATATAAGTAGTATCCAACCGTTTGGAATCATAACTATAATAAAGAAATTGTACAAGGGACTATTAGCTGTGGAAGTTCTTCTTCACAAAAAATAAACATAAATTACTAATCATGGGTAAATCCTCTTATATATGTATGAGTGAGACAACCACTTTAAACATAGCCTTTTCTTATTTTCTTTGCAAGAAATATTTGAAAGAGATTAGCTTCTTTAGATGATTCTTCTTCTAAAATTGATATTTAAAAAATTATAAACTTGGGAAGTAAGGATGATTAAAATTTTTAAAATAAATCCTAAAAACAACTAAACTAAAAAAAAACTAGTGACTTAAAATAAGTCCAATATACTAATCTTAGATACAAAGCAAAACCCCCACCACAAATACCTCCCGATGCACCCCATGATCAATTCCTATAGGCACCCGCCTGATCCCTAACACTTAAAGCCACATGGGCACCATGGTTCGCACTTCGCTCCAAGCACTGCTGCTGGCAGGCCCCCTTTGTGACTCTTGTGCTCTCTCCACGTGTCCAAGGCCTCCCCGGTGTCTAAGGCATCTCCGGTCCCCGTGGCGGTCGTGTCGTCAAGGTCGTCTAAAGGTGAAGGTGTCGTGAACCCGGTCCTCGGCGACCCCAAGCGGGTGGTCGTGAAGCCCTCGCTTCTTGCTGCGCCCGGCTTGTAGGAGTTGCCGCTTGCCAAGTTAAAAAAACCTTCCCTTAAAGATCATCTAGTTCCACTTTCTAATATCTTGCTATTTATCATCAAACATTTAAAATAAATACATAAATCATATAGAACTATTCTCTATACATTAAAGATTTCAACCCACATAAAGTCTTGCTAAAACTATTTTTCTAGTCAATTAATACTAACCTGTTACTGTCGGCAATAATCTGGGGAATATTACATAACAATGTCTGAGATCGAAATGTAGAACAGAGCAAAAAACCAACAGAGAATGCAAGATATAGAGAATGAGAAGAAAGTGAAAATTGTAAGAAAAAAAGAATGAAGAAGAATAAGAAAAAATAAATGAAATTTTGGACATAAGAATTTGAACTTGAAGCCACGAGGAATTTGAGATCATACTTCTCATTCAGTCGATTTCGCCCCGAATCGACATTTCAAAAACGCGGTAAAAAACGATACTAACCCCGATCGATTATTCCGTCAATATGGTAGTTCACGCCCCGCCGAGATTTGTGAGTAACTTAAAAAGTTTCCGAAACACTTTTTTATAGACTGGAGTTTAAAATTTTCTTATGTCGTTTTTTTCGATCTGTTCAGATTTTTCTTCTTCTTTGTGTAATCGTTTATTTCCTTTCTTACAATTTCTCTTTCTTAACGTAACATTCCCCACACGTAACATTATGTAATTCATAACATTTAATTATTTTAAATAAACATTGCAAATTATTTTAAAGGTAATAAGTTAAAGCCAAAGGTTTTTAGTTTTCCCACAAAAGCTTTTACAAGGTTAGCTTCGTCAAACAGCAATTCACCTTCTAACCCGCTAGCCTGGTTAGTTGAGTTATCATGTATCCTTAAAACCCTCTTTATTTAATATAAGGGGATATATCTATTATACTGGGTCTCCAACTACTTACTTTATTAGGCTTTTCTGATCTTTATTCTTTTTCTTCTTTTATTCTCTTTTGATTTTCTTTAACTTTTTTTTAACACTCTTTCATATTATTAATCTTACTTGACGATATTTCCTTCACCTAATTTTACCTTTTACTTTCATATTTCTCTCGTCCTTCCCGCTGTCATCTATTTCGTCCTTCCCATTCTTCCATTTAGGATTCCAACTCGCCCTCTTCCCCTTCTTTTTCCATTTACCCTTTCCAGTAGTCACGCCCTCTTCTGCGCGCCCTCTTATTTCAATTTACCTCACCACTTATACGAAACACCTGCTTCTTGTTGCATGTTGGCTTCAAACTGGCGATTCTCGTGTCGACCGCACACCCACAAGTTGGTATCACGCAAAATGGACATTTTATGACTTTTCATGATCAATTTCAGTTTTTTTTCTTTCTTGAATTTGATCTCGAGACTCTTCTTCGCTATTTCCCCTTAGATAGCTTGAATGTGAGAGGAGCTGGTACCACGCGAATTTCATGTCATCATTCCATCACCACGTTTTCGTTGTATCATACCATTTGTTTCAGATCAGCGAATATTTGAGTTTCTCGTCACAACACCTTTGTTTATCAGTCGTTGTTTTTAAGAGTATCGCGTCAAAAAACGCATGAGCGTGGAATCGAAGTTGTATCGAGCGACAAATTATTTGGAGTTGGAGCATGAATCTTTTGTAACTCAGCCAAGTCACGAACCCTCTAGACCCTCTAGACGTGTGAAACTCTCCATGAGGTGGGAAAGATACCATCTCGGTTCATTGAAAATTTCTCATTGAAGTGATAAATCTTTGCCTCAAATTTCCCGGAAAATCGAAATAACAAACTAACTGACTAATAAGATGTTTATAAACTAGATGCATCCTATAGAAATAAGAGATGGTTAGATGCTTGCATTTCGGAAGAAGTGTCGACTCTCGACGAGATTCTAGCCGCGATCCAGTCCAAGTCCAATCGATAAGCCTTTACGATCCACCGTTGAGTGGAATACGCGAGGTCACTCCGTGGAAACCGATTTACCCAAGAGGATGGACACGTTACCTCCGTGAGATGGTTCGTTAATGTTGGGATCTTGATTGTCGGCATTGGTGGTTTTCATCGTCCGCCGCTTTAGCTTATTGCGCGCTACCCGCAATCACACATTCTCACTTAACCAAACAAAAAAAAAAAAAAAAACAAAAAACAAAACTAATAAATAAGTAGAAACACTAAAATAAAAACTAAAAATTTAACTTCTAACAAAATTCTCATTGAAACCTACATTTACTAACATTCAATTTAGGATGAGTATTACGTTCTGTCCAATCGAAAATAGTAATATAACCCATGAATATAACAAACCGGTTTTTGGGATCATTCAACGAGTAAAAATTAATGAAATAAAAAAAATTAAAAAATAATCTATACATATAAATAACATTAAACAATACAACTAAAACTCAAGTCAATACTAATTATCATTATATCAATTCAATAAACTGTTTGTATTAACAAAAAAATCAAAAAAAAACGAAAAGGACGAGGGGAGATGGGATTCTTGGAATGGATGAATGAGGAATAGACTAACGAGATGGGATCCGTACATGCTTTTTTGATAACAAAAATTAAGACATTGAGACTAACGCTAAGCTATAAAATTATAAATTATCTCTCGAGAAACAATCAACATCAACTTAACACGACGAACTCCAAATGGCAGCTCTGCGCTACGCCTTAGCCCATTTACTCTCTCTCTAGATGAGGGAGAAGAATAAGGACTAGGAAACTCAAACTGACTGACACTGACCCCCCGACCCCGACTATTTTAAATTAAGTTAATAGTCTCTCTCTGCTCTACAAGCACTCCAAAGCAAGCCAAATCAGATGAAATCAAACACAATCCCATTCTCATCATACACAATTCATACAATTGAAACAAATTTACATTTAAAAAACAAAAAACATCAAAACATCAATATGCAACATATAATTTATCCATCAATAACCCAATCATATCATATTTTATAAGGTTGGAAAATAAAAAAATAAAAGTTATAAAAAAAAATATAAAAAAGAAGAAAAAAATTAAAAGGTAAGTCTTAAAAGAAGTAACTTGAGACCACATCAAAGATTCTTAGACATCAAATTTCTTTCTCTTTTTATCTTTTCTTCTTACAAAGTCTCCAAAAACAAAACTAAAAAAAAAATAAAAAACTCAAAAAAAAAAAAAAATATAAGATGTAAGATATAGAAATGAAAGAAATTTAAATAAGTGTTTTGAAGTGTTAAAAACTTAAAACTCCATGACCATTAGATAGGAGCTAGTTAGATCGTCACTCAACGATCCACATCCACCTAAATTTCATCACCTTCCTAATTTAGCCTTCAGCCTCTTTGCATTTTGAGTCGTTGGGCGATATGGTACTGCTTCACAGAATTGCTCGGTGACACGCCAACTTCTTCATTTCATTGCCAACTTGATCTTTCCCTTTAAGGCTTAGTACACTAGAACAAAAGGCGATCTCCAGGCCTATCGGTGACTCGCCAACTGGGCTCGGCGATCTTCAAGCCTTCATTTCTTTGTTTTTTTCAGCTGCCTTGTTCCTTTTTGCTCGATAGTGTCCATGCTTTGTCTCTCAACTCAAATACTTGAGACTTAGGGTTTTTCATTAGTTATTGATATAAAATGTGCATTTGAGGACACTAATTCTATCAAAATATAGCCCTAAATGAGTCCAATTTGTGGACTTATCAGGGTTGAGGGCACCTGTGTCAATATTCCCACTTTTATTGTATTTTGTTTCTCTCAACTTTATTTTTGGATGATTGTACTATTTTGGTTGTTTCTTTTATAGTGGTCTGATTGGTTGATCTCACTTTGTCTCTTTCTAAATTTTCTTTTTCCCCAAGAGTTTTGAAAATCGTGAAATACTTGAGTTTTCATTGATAATAATTCGGGGATCGATTGCATTCAATATCAATATCTAAAATAGAAATCATGATGAGCATGGTGTCCAATGTTTGTGTTCCCAGGAAGAAATTGATGTGGTTGCACTTTTAAGTGATCTTATTGAATCTTGTATTGACTAGCTGCATTTTGATGTGAACCTTGCAGTGAGCATTGTACGTAAGCTTTTGGTCTTGTTGGGCTGTGAAAAATATATGAAGTGCTATTTGTGGTAAGGTTTTACTTGGAAGAATTCTTGTGAAATCCTAAATATCTAAAATAGAAATCATGATGAGCATGGTGTCCAATGTTTGTGTTCCAAGGAATAAATTGATGTGGTTGCACTTTTAAGTGATCTTATTGAATCTTGTATTGACTAGCTGCATTTTGATGTGAACCTTGCAGTGAGCATTGTACGTAAGCTTTTGGTCTTGTTGGGCTGTGAAAAATATATGAAGTGCCATTTGTGGTAAGGTTTTACTTGGAAGAATTCTTGTGAAATCCTAGAATTTGCCTTGTTAGTCTAATTGTCTAAATTTGGTAAGTGTAAGAAATGATCTTGGGCAGAAACATTGAGAGGGAACCCAAATATCCATATCCTTTTAGTGACTACCTTGTGAGGGTGTGCAATAAGTTTGGCACCATTTGAGCCTAAGCCATTGGTTAACAACCATATTGAAACCTCTTGAACCAAATTGTCCTTCACTTCTCACCCAAAATCCTTTACAAAGCATTTGTTTGTTTGAATAGCCAACTTAGGCAAAAAACCTAAGTTGGGGGTTTGGAAAGGAAGGAGGAAGGAAAGCCAAGTGAAAGAAAAAGAAAGATGAGATGATACTCAACTTTGAAGTGTATTGCAAAAAAGAAGGACCCCCTCCTTATAAAAAAAAGTGATGAACAACTTTTGAAAAATTGTAATGAAAAAGAGAGTTTGGTGAAATAAAAAAGGGCTTTCCAATAAAATTATTGACAAGTTAAAGTTTGAGTTCTCAAATGAAAAAGAATGAAAAGAACTTGAGAAGTGGTGAAGGTTATTGCAACAATGCTTTAAAAAGGTAAAGTCACTAAGCCAAATTGACCATACCTTAACTCTTAGCTCCATTACAAGCCTAAAATACCCTTGAGATCTTGTATGAACTAGGTTGTGTGATGATTGGAAATATGGGCAAACCTATGAGATGAAGCTTGCATGTATTTCTCTTTTGGGAGTGTGAGAGTTGTGTTAATTCCTTACTTCTTTATTGATTTTCTTTGTGAGAGAAAATAATCATTCTTGATGTGAGGGAACTTGAATGCGTTCATTGAAACACGGTCTTACATTAGAAAAGAATCTATAGTAAGCTTGAGCTTGGTTTGATACTGACTAGTAATTATTTGAAGTTTTTTTTTAATCATGATTGAGTGTAGCATGTTATTGAGAGTAGTCTTGTAATGAAACTTGAATGTTAGCTCTCATTGAGAACTGTTGTAGACAACCTTGTTGAACTAATTGTGTTCTTGATTTACTTGAGGATAAAGAAAAGTTTAAGTTGGGGGTGTTAATGAGTGGTAGATTTACACTCATTTGAGGCCTATTTAGTTCAATAGTTTGTATCCTCATTTCCTAATTAGGTCCTATTCTAATGATATTTTGAGGATTTGCAGCTATGAATGCTAAAGGATAAGGCAAAGATGAATGTTTGAAAGAATGGCCAAAAACATGAAAAGAAGTGTAAACTCCACAATGTTGATCGCTTAATAGAAAGGGTGGGTCACCAAATTGGCATGACCTCGCCCAAATTGACAATGCTCAACACTTGAAGTAACTGAGGCAGATCGGCAAAATCAAACAAGAACAAAGACTTGCCGAATGCAAAAGGTAAACTTGCTGACCATCGCCAAAGGTGACTGTACATGGAGAAAAATTGAAGGATGAAAACATGAACAAAGGTGGTACTTGATGATCCGCCGAATGTGAAAGACGGACTCAAATGAGCTTGCCGACTGAGGTTCAAACACATGAAGTCTAAAGAAAGAGAAATGTGAGATAAGGAACAATTAGCGACTCATCGAATGTGCTCGGTGTGCCCGACTAAGGTTGCCGAAATGGTCACACATTGAGTTTTGGGCCAAATTTTGGGAAACTAAAATACCCCAAAGGTGAGAGAAAGAGAAGTTTTGAATCTTAGGGAGAGAGCAAAATCTTTTAGAGACACTAGTCTGAAAACTTTTTATAGAGTATTAGAGAGAGAACCATTTTACTTTGAAGAACACTTTTAGTTTTGGGGTTCTCAACTGTGCTCTTGAAATTGATAAATTGAAGATGAATTCAAAGTGGGTATTGCTTATAATTGCTTAATTTCATATTACCCATGGCATTTTTCATGAAATGTATGATTTCTTTACATTTTGTGTTAGGTGGCTTAAACCCCAAAGTCTAGGGGTGGAATTATGAGGTTGGGTGTTGATTTAATGTAGCGGGTACTGTGTTATGCTCTGTTTGTTATTGTTCATATATGGATTTTGGCTAATTAGCATGGGGTTAACTTATAGGTTAAGGTTGCAAACTTAATTCCTGCTTCCAATCTCAAATTAATGCTCGAAAGAGATTGATTGGAGTGGGTAATTAGTTCGATATCTATCAATTTAGGTTTGAGTTCTGTAATTTGCTTGAAAATAGAGATTATAGGTTTGATCTTTTTGCCCTACATTAAAAGATATGCTAGTGTAAGGTATTGGGTTGTTAGTTATGCACATAGATGAGACAAAAAGGAGATTCTATGAACTGATGCTATGAGATTGAAAGAAGATTAGTGTCATTGAAGATGACCCATCCTATCTATGAGTGTTCATCAATATAGAGCAACACAATTACCCCTACGTGACATCGATTTCCAATCCCCGCACCCCTAGATTACTTGTTACTTATTTGAATTTCTAAATCTTACTTTAGTTTTGACTCTTGATAACAAAACCCTCTTTCGTAAACTTGGTCGAATCATCCAACCTTTATTCTGATTGCTACAAATGAATTGATTTACATTCTCAATTTCTTAGTAGAATTCCTTGCCTTGTATCATTCTCTATGGGATTCGACCCCGACTCTTAGTTAGGTATTTATATTGACGATGATCGCTTACTCCTTAGATTGGGTTTAGAGAGTAGTTTGAACGTTATCATCTCCAGACCTCTCTCTTTATCTTGGTGGTGTTTCATCCCTACCAGGTAGGGGAGGTCAACCCTACCTTATGCCACTGTGGGGCAAGTACGAGCCATCCTATGAAAATAGTGAATCAAGTGAGATTCCAAGAAACCAATAACACACATGATGCAAAGTGATACAAAAAAGAAGAATTCCTAAAGACACCTTGTAGCCTCCAAAAGATAGGATACAGACGTCTCCGCACATATCCACAGAACTTTATTAGGTATTAGCTCTGTACAAGTTAGACCGATGAACCTGGAGCTCTGATATCACCTTGCCAAAACCCCATTTCACAGGTCATGATGACACCTACTACAACCCATAAATAGGTAAGTCAACCCCGTACCCAGATTGACAAGTAGTGAGTATAACAGTAGAACTAGACAGAAGTAAAGTAGTAATAAAAATAAGACAAAAACAGAAGAAAATCAAAATATATTCAATAGAAACCCCTCCCAAAACCTAGAAGTCAGGAGTACATAGTTTTGTAATATGAGAAAATACAAGTCCCAAAAGTAAACCACAAAAAGCTGTCTCAAAGGAAAAATAGTAGCTAGACATAAAAATAGAAGCAGACGGGCTGGTCCAGGATGTTAAGTGCTCATCCTCATCTCTGATCCCCACAAGCTGCAAAAGATAGCACAAAGGATCACCAGTGGCAGTTGGTACTAGGACATTTTTCACAAAAATGATGCAAAGTGTAGCATAAGTACCAAAACAAAGCTACTCTAGTAGGCATCATAGGCCGATTGCATAGGAAAGGTAAAAACAAAATGAAAAGATAGAATTTAGACACAAACAAAGGTCCAAACGAATAAGAAAAAAAGTATACGAGCATACAAAAAGTAAATCTCAGTCATTTCACTTCCAGTCCAGTTAGTAAGAGAGACCTTGGGGCATGTCGACTCTAAAGAGGATATCAAATATCAAGGCCGCCCAACCAGCCAGTTCACTGCCAGGGGTGTAAGATGCACAACTAGCAAGAGTGACCCAAGGGTGTGTGGACTCTGAAGAGGTTCTAAAATAAGCTCCAAGCAATCATGGATCTACGTCCACTCACAAAGAATAATGAAAAGGCTCCAAGCCTGAAATACTCCAATCCCGAGAAAGCGTAAAACCTCTAATAATGCATCGAAGCTGCAAAAATAGGGAGAGAAGATAGAAAGTCCACAAGCTGTAAAAACACCTAAAATACGGCTCATACTATCAGACCCAAGTCTGCTATCCCAGTCTATAAGGATCTAGTCCGTCCAAATGACGCCGGATACAATAACATGGCTACAAGGCTCACGAGTCTAAGGTAATTCTAGTATATCCTAGACTAATGCCAGTCATGCTTCAATTAACAAGTAATTAACGCAAGTAGTTGATTAACTTTTCAAAGACACTTCATCCAGTTCTAAGTGTCAACGATCGCTAGTCAGTATATAACCCAACTAAATGAGTTGGGGTCGATCCCACAGAGAGTAGCTTTTCCTTCGAATTCAATTATAGAAGTATGACAACAATCTTTTCAACTGAACACTTACTGCACCTTTTTGGTTTAAGCTTCGAATTTCAGGTTATAATTATCAATCCAATCCAACACTTAACACGAAATGAACAAACAATGAGGTAACACTTGGGGAATTGACTAACCAATTATAGAGTTCAACTTAGTGGATGAACATTGATGCTCACAATGGGATAAATTATCGTGGGTAGGTAGGACTATATGTAAAGCAATTTTCTCTTGAACAATTACCTTATCTTTGTCGAATTCTCTCGAACTTCAACACTAAACGGAAGATGCCCAACCTTTGTGCCCATCAAATCCACTCTCTCGAGCTAGATACAAAGGATAAGTTCCATGTTTCACTTTCTCAAGCTGAAATCATGGCGACCCACTACTAAGGATGCTAGACTTGCTACTTCGGCTTTGCACTTCTCTCTTGAGCAAGCACAAAACACTGAACTAGTGACAACAATCATGCAAGATGACCTTAAAACGCAACAACAAATCAAACCCACTTCAAATTAACGCCATTATTCACAAATCAATGACACCCACTTAGTAAAACTCAACAATTAGTCACATAGTCAAAACCCCAAGGAGAGGGTTTTAGCCAATCATAGCAAAAAGATGAAAATCAACATCTACCATGTTTACCATAACTAGGTAAAAATGAAAATTGAAAGTTAAAATCAACGACAATCTTCTCTATTACAAAATTTCAAAGAAAAACCTTGCTAAAATCACTTGAAATTTGCAATGGTATTGTTTTTTTACTCTTAATCTTGTGTTCCTCACGTTTCTGAATGCTTTCTCTCTCTAGAAAAAATAAATTTAAACAAGTCTGATGTGTGACTGTTTAAGAACAATTGGCGAGGTAAGTCAGGCTCCGCCGATTGTCCTTCCTCTCGCATTCATTTTTTCACTTCTTCTTGGTCCAGCTACTATAATTTTAGGCGATCCAGATCTGTATCGCCAGATAATTCCGCGAGTTGCCGTTTCTTCTTTTATCTCACCCATCAGCACTTGTTTGAATCTCGATCAGCACTTTTGGCGACCTGGTCATCCCTCACTGAAGCAATCGGTGATACGCTGAATGGAACTGCTACTCGCCGAAGTTACCCCCAGTTTACCTCTAGCATTCTGTAACTTTAGGCGGTAGAGTGGCAACTTGGCGATTTGCCAAGTGACATTGGCGATCACCAAGCCTTCATTTCTTCATTCCTTTTGCTCGCTTTGTTCGTTTTTTGCACATTAGTGTCCATGCTTTATTCCTGAATCCTGGAAATCAAGGATTTTACATCAGTTATTGGCACAAAATAAGCACTTGAGGACACTAAATCTATCCAAATAAGTTGGTTATTCAAACCAACCACATATCATGAGGATTTGGGTGAAGGAATAAAGAAAAGTCACAATTTCATCAAGTTTCTTCTAAGAAAAGGGTTAAGGCTCAAAGGGTGTTCAAGCAAAGATCACACACTCACAAGGTAGGCCACAAAAGAGGTATAATGTCAAATTGTTTCACTCTTCAAGGTTGCCTAAGATCATTTCAAGAGATTGCATCACTTAGTCAACCGGACCAACTGGGCAAATTTTAGGTGTCATCACACATGGTTCATGGTAAGCTCATCACACAAGGCATTTCTACCAATATCAAACAAGACTTCACACTTTCTCTAGTGTGTGATGTTTTTCACAAGAGACTTATTCGATAACCGGCTAATCACAACAAGATGCAAAAAGTTCACATATTTCCTATGCAACTTCATTTGGCCTCATCGTAGCCGCACATTCATTTTTGTTTGATTATGAGCATAATTCAAGTCATCGATATTGATAAAGACCGATACTCAAATTTGCAAGAGAATAGCTACAATTAAATGCAATACAGAGGGTCAAAGAACACAGAGGAATTCACTGGCCGCTACCCCTACCAAAATCATTCAACATTGTCCCCAATGTGATTAGAGAATGGACACTACCGCAAATTAAAAAAAAGAGCAAAATAAAATAATAAAAGAAAACTAGCAAATAAAGATAAAATTCTAGTATGTAAACATGCAGAGCAAGGTGACAAGGAATCTTCACTAAGTGCCCAGTCGGCGAGAAAATGAAACAATAGTCGAATGCTTCGGCTGTGTGCCCAATGAGCATAATATCGCCTTTTTTTTCCAGTGGGTGACACTTGCTAAAAGGGGAAATTTGGCGGGGATGCGGAGGTCGCCGAATAGGTCGGCGACTCGCATAATGGACTTAGAACTTTGCTGATCTATCATTGAGTTACCTTGTTAGTGATGAAGTAAAAGGGCGAAAAAAATCGGGTCGCCTAATCACATTAGCGATTCGCCAAGTGATGAAGGTCCCTTCCAAATGTTCTAGAATGTCAGCCTTATTTTTAAAGTCCATAGGGCGAACTATGTCATACTGGCCGAATGGGTTCGGCGATTCACCAGTAGCATCTTTCTCTCACACAAAATCCTGCACTTGCAAAATCAACACACATTATTTTAAAACACTACTACTTGGGTTGCCTCCCAAGAAGCGCCTTATTTAATATCATAGCACGATGAAATGCTTTCAAGCATATTCCAGGTACACCGCCTCAATTAGAAAAATCTCTTGGCACTCGCTAAAGTGTAATTTCAAGCGTTGCCCATTCACCTTAAATGCAGGTCCTTCTTGACCTTCAACCTCAATGGCACCATTTGTGAACACTCGTGTCACTCTAAGCGGTCTCGACCATTTGGACTTAAGCTTTCCTGGAAAGAGTCTAAGTCGAGAGTTGTATAGTAACACATAGTCTCCTACTCTAAACTCCCTCTTAAGGATTTTAGCATCATGCCCATTTCTTCATCCTTTCCTTGTAAAGGGCTAAACTTTCATAAGCTTCGAATCTGAATTTGTCCAACTCATTTAACTGCTCTACTCTCTCTTTTGAGGTTATTGTCCAGTCCAGATTTAAAGCTTTCAATGCCCACAATGTTTTGTGTTCCAATTCAACTAGTAGATGGCAAGATTTACCAAAAACTAGCTGATATGGAGACATCCCGATTGGTGTTTTGTATGCTGTACGATACGCCCATAATACATCATAGAGTTTTCGAGACCAATCAGTTCTATTATCATTCACTATCTTGGCAAAGATGCTTTTGATCTCCCGGTTTGATACTTCGACCTGGCCACTTGTTTGGGGATGATACATAGTTGCTACTTTGTGTGTCACTCCATACTTGCTCAATGCAGCTAAGAACCACTTGTTGCAAAAGTGGGATCCCCCATCACTAATAATAACCCAAGGAGTACCAAATCTTGCAAAGATGTAGTGTTTTAGGAATTGAACAACGCTTTTTCCCTCATTGTTTGGAAGTGCAACTGCCTCCACCCATTTGGAAACATAATCTACAGCCACCAAAATATACTTATTACCAAATGAACTCACAAATGGGCCCATAAAATCTATTCCCCAAACATCAAATAGCTCAACTTCTAAAATGGACGTAAGAGGCAACTCGTGTCTTTTGGACACTCCACCTTATTTCTGACATTGAGTGCACTTCTTAACAAACTCATGAGCATCTTTGTAAAGAGACGGCCAGTAGTACCCACTTTGTAGAACTTTAGCAGTTGTATGTACACCACCATGATGACCTCCAACCGGTGAAGCATGACAAGCATGGAGAATTTTAATGGCTTCTTCTTCCAAAACACATCTTCTAATAATATGGTCAGCACACTCTCTGAATAAATATGGTTCATCCCAAAAGAACTTCTTAACATCAAATAAGGCCATTTTTGTTGGTAGAAGTTCAGTTCATTCGACATTAATCTACACTACATAATTGGCAAAATCAGCATACCAAGAAGGTTATTTGAGAGTTACCGTGAATACCTGCTCATCGGGAAAACATCATTTATGTCGATCTCTAGCTCGTTATTCTCCTTGCCTTCCAATCTTGATAAGTGGTCTGCCACCTGATTTTCATAACCTCTTCTATCTTTGACCTCAAAGTCGAATTCTTGCAGTAGAAGCACCCACCTTATCAATCTTGGCTTGGAGTCTTTGTTTGCCATCAGGTAACGCAATGCAGCATGATCAGTGCGAACAATCACTTTAGTACCTAGCAAGTTGTCCCAGAACTTCTCAAACGCATAAACTACCGCATGTAACTCTTGTTCAGTAACTATATAGTTACGTTGAGCACTGTTTAGAGGTTTGCTTGCGTAGTAAATAGGGTGAAAAAGTTTGTTGTATTTTTTCCCCAATACAACACCTAATGCCATGCTACTTGCATCATACATTACTTCGAAAGATTCTAACCAATCAGGACTAATGATGATTGAGGTGGAAACCAATTTTTCTTTCAAGCACTTGAAAGCTACCATGCAAGCAAAATCAAAGTGGAATTTCACCTCTTTCTCCAAGAGTTTGCATAGAGGATGAGCAATCTTTGAGAAGTCTTTGATGAACCTCCGGTAAAAGCCGGCATGTCCTAAAAAACTACAAACACCCTTCACCGAAATTGGTGGAGGTAACTTCTCAATCACTTCAATCTTTGCTTTGTCAACCTCCAACCCCTTTTGCGACACTTTGTGACCAAGCCTTATACCTTCCTTAACCATGAAATGACACTTTTCCCAATTTAGGACTAAATTTGTCTCCACACATCTTTGGAGAACTTGTCCTAAGTGCTCTAAACATGCTTCAAAAGTGTCACCCACAACCGAGAAGTCATCCATAAATACTTCCATTGAATCCTCCACCATGTTAGCAAAAATAGATAACATGCAACGTTGAAATGTAGCTGGAGCATTACATAAACCAAACGACATCCGTTTAAAGGCAAAAGTACCATATGGGCACATAAAGGTTGTTTTCTCTTGGTCTTTCAGAGCAATGAAGATTTGGTTATAAGCGGAATATCCATCTAAAAAGCAATACCAACCTCTCTCAGAGAGTCGATCAAGTATTTGATCCATAAAGGGCATAGGAAATTGATCCTTTTTAGTCCACGAATTTATCTTCTGGAAATCCATGCATACTCTCCGCCTGGTCACCGGTCTCATAGATACAAGCTCTCATTTTTCATTTGGGACTACTGTGATGCCTCCCTTTTTCGGTACACATTGTACCAGACTTGACCATTTGCTATCCGCAATAGGGTAGATCACACATGCATCCAACCACTTTATTATCTCCTTTTTCACCACTTCTTGCATTGATGGGTTCAATCTTCGGTGATGTTCAACACTTGGCTTACAATCACTGTCAAGCTGAATTTTGTGAAACGCCCACTATGTCAGCGATAGTCCACCCTATAGCTTTGATATGCCTTCTCAACACCTCAAGGAGTAATTTTATCTGCCAATCAAGCAAATCAGCTGCAATGATCACCGGTAAAGTTTTATCTCCCCCAAGAAAGCATATCAGAGATGGGAGGGAATTACTTTCAACTCTAGATTTGGTGGTTCTTCTGTTGATGGTTTTGTGGGAGGAATTTCTCAATTTTTTAAATCAATGTCCAACCTCAACGGAGTCTTTGAATACCCTCCCCCAAAACCTGATAGAGCAGCTACTACCTCTTCATAACCTTGAATTTCGAACTCGTCATAATTAGAAAGCACTGCTTCAAGTTGCTCACTCATACACATCAAATGGCTCACACTAACCATCACCTCATCAATAACATCAACAGTGGAGACCACGTGAATATCACTTGGGTGTTTTATTGACTTACACATATTAAAGGTCACTACATCTTCATTCACCCAAAACTTCAATTCTCTGCTCTCAATATCCACCAACGCTCTTTTGGTTGCCAAGAATGGTCTTCCCAAAATGATGGGAATTTTAGCATCTATTTCACAATCTAGAATGACAAAATCAGCCGGGAAAATAAATCGGTCAACCTTTACCAAGATGTCATATAGTATCCCCACGTGATGTTTAATTGATCGGTCCGCCATCAAGAGTCTCATTGTTGTGGCTTTTGGTTCCCCCAACCCAAGTTGTTTATAGATCTCATATGGCATCAAGTTGATGCTTGCTCCTAAATCGTATAGGGCTTTAGCAAATTGGAGCATGCCGATGCTGCAAGGGATGGTGAATGCTCCGGGATTTTTTCTCTTTTTGATCAGCTCCTTAGTCATAATTGCACTACAACTATGGGAGACTTCGATTGTTTCAAAATCCAAACTCCTTTTCTTTGTGACTAACTCCTTTATAAATTTGGCGTACCTCGACATTTCAAACAATGCTTCCACTCAGGGAGGATTAATAGATAATGTCTTGAACACTGATAAAAACTTCTTGAACTTCCCATCCTCATTCTTCTTATTTAGATGTTGAGGAAATGGAGGAGTTATTTTGGGTAAAGGTTGCATAACTTTTGGGCTTTTATTGTGTTTCTCCATATCCCTTTGTGGTCCTTTCGCAATGCTTTAATGGATAGGTGCCTCGTCTTCCTCCATCCTTTTGTCTTCTTCATGCACTTGAGCTTCCTCATTTCCCGTCACATCGCCTATTGTTACCTTTCCACTTCGAGTCACCACAGCCAGCTCTCTATCATTATCTTTCATTATCATTTTTGGTTTTAATTGTGCTGAAAGTGAAATCAACTGACCTTCAAGTATCTTGATTGCATCTACGTGAGAGTTCACTTTATTGTTCAATGATGAAAAGTTGTCTTTTATCCCTTTTAACAAGTCATTCGAACCTTCGACTTTATCAAGAATGCATGACAGCAAATCATTCACCCTCGAACTACTTGCACTCCTTCTCGATTAGGGCTCTCACTTGAGTTAGTGTGGTCCTCTTCATGATCCTCCTCCCTTTTCCAATAGTCACTTTGCTCGGCCCAATCTTGATAGTATATTCTTTGCTCTTCTCCCTTGTGATAGTTCCAACTTTGATTCCCGCCCCGCTGCAAACATCGTGGGTGGAAATCCTCCTCGTATCTCTTGGAGTTCCAACCTTGATGCTCCCCCGGCCTTGAGCAACCGGAGGAAGAACCCTCCTCAACTCTAAACACTCCACATGTCTCTTTCATATGCGCTTGTATAAATTCCATTTGGGTCAACATCTTCTTGATGTTTTCATTCCTCTCTCTCTCTTTATCAAGTTGTTCTTGTGTCAATCTAAAACAAAATGGAGAGACTTGATCCTCTTGAGTGTACCACGCTTGATTTATTTTAGTCATGTCATCAAGAAGAAATTAAGCCACCTCAAATGATTGTAATATTATCCCCTCTCGTACCAATTGATTAGCCACTCCTTTATTAACCGAATTAAGACTCCAGTAAAAATATTGGAGGAGCAGACCGTTTGGTAACCCATGAGTTGGGCATTTAAGTAAGAGTTTCCTAAACCTCATCCACGTTTCATGGATGGGTTCACCCTCCCATCGCTTGAAACCTTGAATGTCGTCTCTAAGCTTCATCATCTTTGATGGGGGAAAGAATCTTGTATTGAATGTTATAATCAACTCCTCCCATGATGTGATGGAGTTGTTTGGTAACTCGGCCAACCACTTGCTAGCCTCCCCCATCAAAGAGAGTGGAAATAACCGAAGTTGGATTGACTCTTGTGACACATTCTTGAATGACAACGGGATGCACACCTCTGTAAAACTTCTTACATTCTCATGCGGGTCTTCGTGCTCTAGCCTTCCATAGAGTCCTCTCATTTGGAGGAGATGAAGAGTCGTGCCAGTGACCTCAAATATTTCATTCCCATCAGCTTGTGGTATGCAAATTGCACCTATTTCACCTGCATGAGATGGTTGTAAGCACTATTGATATCGTCGATACCGTCCCGATGACCTGCTTGACTACCATTCACCTCTTCCTCACTCATTTGTACTTCTATGTAGTACAACCAACACTACACAATACAGCCTAAGCCAATTCAACTACAACCAAACACTTCACAAATAAAATCTTCAATCAAAGAATTCTAAGTAACGCTTATCCCCGACAGCGGCACCATATTGATTAACGTTACAAAGACATTTTATCCAGTTCTAAGTGTCAACGATCGCTAGTAAGTGTATAACCCAACTAAATGAGTTAGGGTCGATCCCACAAAGAATAGCTTCTCCTTCGAATTCAATTATAGCAGTATGACAACAATCTTTTCAACTGAACACTTACTGCACCTTTTTGGTTTAAGCTTCGAATTTCAGGTTATAATTATCAATACAATTCAAACAAGTCTGATGTGCGACTGTTTAAGACCAATTGGCGAGGTAAGTCGGGCTTCGCCGACAGTTCGGCGACCCACCGATTGTCCTTCCTATCGCCTTCAATTTTCACTTATTCTTGGTCCAGCTACTATAATTTTAGGCAATCCAGATCGGGATTGCCGGGTGATTCCACCAGTCGCCCTTTCTCCTTTTATCTCGCCCATCAGCACTTGTTTGAATCTCCATCAGTACTTTTGGTGGCTTGGTCATCCCTCACTAAATCAATCGGTGACACGCCGAATGGAACTGCTGCTCGCCGAAGTTACCCCAAGTTCAGCTCCAACATTCTGTAACTTTAGGCGGTGGAGTGGAAACTTGGCGATTCGCCAAGTGACATTGGCGATCTCCAGGTCTTTATTTCTTCATTCCTATAGCTCACTTCATTCCTTTTTTGCACATTAGTGTCCATGCTTTGTTCCTGAATCCAAATACCTGGAAATCAAGGATTTTACATTAGTTATTGACACAAAATAAGCATTTGAGGACACTAAATCTATCTAAATAAAGCCCTAAATGAGTCCAAATCGTGGACTCATTAGTAGTAGATACAATATGCAACATCACATATAAACCCTCAGCTAGCTGATACAAAACCCAAAATAGTGTCGATCAATCCTAAAACATGGTAACTAAGAAGAAGAGTAAGAATAACTAGGCACCTGCTCCCAATTCACACTAATTATCATGGATTCACTCATTCAAGCTCAATATAATTAGGAAGGAAACTTTAGCCTACCTGTAAGGCTAACTTCACGCTCTAAATCACAATTCTGAATGGCCTCCGAACTCTATCATGCTATGAAAAATAGAATCACTATATTTATATGATTGTATAGACATCAAAATCAAATAAAATGGAAACGGGCCAAATTTAGAGTCAAATGAGAATTGTCAGACTCGACCTAGAATTTCTAAAATTGACTCCGTCAAGAGGTCTGAAACCATGCCTCGACCTTGTGGTCTAAAATTGAACACAATTTGAGGCTCAAAATAGCGAACAACAATGACTTGCACACAATGCCATAATTAAGCTAAAGAGAAGGCTTGGGAAGAAGCTAAAACATGAAATTCAAATCGAACGGAGGTTCCCCAACACTATTTCATCACTCCATAATAATGCCTACACAGTTACAGACGTGTGGGATTTCAAATCGCTCAATTATGACTCAAAATAAGAGAGAAAGTTCAATTTGAATTCTTGAATACAAGCTACCATTGCATCCAAGTCTTATTTTAAAACGGGATGAGGCTCCTCTTAACGAAAGCGCAGGGTCCCATAAGAATACGGTGAGGACCTCACTATTACAACCAAAAGGGAACTAGGGTCCCGTTATCGCGACAAGGGATCCCATGAACTCAAACCTGATAATCATTGCCAAAGCCTAGTTAACGGAACCCTCAAGTCACTTGACCTCCGCTAATACGGCTTGGCGCCCGAGAATGTGAAGGCATAATTGGCCTACACTAGCTTATGTATATCAGCTGGTTTGACATGTTTCCAAATCTCCGACGGGGTGTTTTGAATTTGTTTAGAACCCTATGTACGCAAACAAGACATGTAACCCTACCAAATTTGATAGGGATACTCAGACTCATGTGAACCCCAATGTAAGTACAACAACTTCAAGGGTAAGGGATTTTACTAGAATGAATCCTCCAATGTTCCATGGCTCCAAAGTGGAAGAGGATCCACAAGGATTTATTGATGAAGTATATAAAATGCTTGATGTTATGGAGGTGTCTTCACAAGAGAAGGAAGAATTAGTCGCCTATCAATTGAAGGATGTGGCTCAAGTATGGTATGAGCAATGGAAGGGTGAGAGACCCGTAGGAGCAGGCCCGATAGATTTGGAATTGTTTAAGTCAGTCTTTATTGATAGGTTCTTTCTCCTAAAGTTGAGGGAACGAAAATGTAAGAGTTCATAAATCTTCGACAAGGGGGTTTGAGTGTGAAGGAGTATGCCCTTAAATTCACTCAATTGTCTAAGTGTGCTCCAACCTTAGTAGCGAATTCGAGGGCCCAGATGAACAAATTTGTGATGGGAGTATCCGACTTGGTAGTCAATGAATGTCATTCGGCAATGCTAATCCCAAGTATGAATATTTCACATCTCATGGTCCATGCCGAATAAATTGAGGAACAAAAGCTCAAGCAAGTGAATCGAGAAGTAAAAAAAGCAAGGACCGATGATAGGAATTCTTCCAAAGTCAAGTCCGAGGGTCAAGGGAAACCAATGTTCTAGAGGAGGTTCTCCAACCAAAGCTCCTCTAGTGATCCAAGGGTCAACAAAGGTAGGGTGTCTAAACCTAAGCCTAAAGGAGTCAATAGTGGTGGATCTTCTATGGTGAGGCCTACTTGTGCCTAGTGTTGCAAGAAACATGATGGTAAGTGCCTAGTTGGCACGAATGGTTGCTATAGTCGTGGGAAGAGCGGTCATATGATGAGAGATTGTTCCATGCTTAAGAATCAAGGAAAAAAGGGAAAGCAAGTCCCTCATAGCGGTTCAAATTTCAATGCTCCCAAGAAAAACCACTTTTATGCTCTTCAACCCCGAGGTGACAAAGAGAGCTCCCCAAATTTCGTGACCGGTATGTTACAAGCCTTTTCTATTGATGTATATGCATTTTTAGATCCCGGTGCCACTTTGTCCGTTGTGACACCTTTAGTAGCTATGAAATTTGAAATACTCCCCAAAGTGTTAGTAGAGCCTTTTTTAGTTTCTACCCCAGTTGGTGACTCGGTGGTGGAAAAAAGAGTTTGTAGGAGTTGTCCTATTTCTTTGTCACATAAAGTTACCTTGGTGGATTTGGTGGAGTTAGACATGTTAGATTTTGATGTGATTTTGGGTATGGATTGGTTGCATGTATTTTATGCCTCTATTGATTGTAGGACTCTGGTAGTAAAGTTTCAATTCCCAAATGAGTCCATTTTAGAGTGAATGGGGGAAATTCTATCCCTAGAAGTCAATTTGGCTCTTTCCTCAAAGCTAGGAAAATGATCTCCAAGGGGTGTATTTACCATATTGTTAAGGTTATGGATGTTGAGTCCGAAATTACTCCTCTAGAGTTGGTTTCGATAATGAATGAGTTTTCAGATGTTTTTCCTTATGAGATTCCCTGTATTCCTCCCAAGTGGGAAATAAACTTTGGCATTGATCTTTTACCGGATACACAACCTATCTCCATTCTCCTTATAGAATGGCACAAGCTGAGTTGAAAGAGTAACTTAAGGATTTGCTAGACAAGGGTTTTATTCAACCGAGTATCTCTCCATGCGGTACTCCGATATTGTTTGTTAGGAAGAAGGATGGGTCTCTTAGAAAGTGTATCGACTATAGTCAATTAAACAAAGTGACCATAAAGAATAAATATCCATTTCTGAGGATTGATAACTTGTTTGATCAACTTCAAGGGGCTAACTATTTCTCCAAAATAGATCTTCGTTCGGGTTACCATCAACTAAGGGTGAGAGGGGTTGACATTCCCAACATGAACTTTAGGACCCGGTATTGTCACTATTAATTTGTGGCTATGTCGTTTGGGTTGACTAATGCCCTGGCAACATTTATAGACCTAATGAATAGAGTGTTTAGACACTACCTTGATATGTTTGTGATCGTGTTTATTGATGATAGTTTGATCTATTCAAAGAGTGAAGATGAACATATGAACCATTTGAGGATTGTATTGCAAGTCCTTAAAGACCACCAATTATATGCGAAGTTTAGTAAATATGAGTTTTGGCTAAGGTCTGTAGCCTTCCTTGGTCATATTATGTCGAGCAAGGGTATTGAGATAGATCCTAAGAAGACGGATGCAGTCAAGAGTTGGCCTAGACCTCTAACTCCTACCGATATTAGAAGATTTTTGGGTTTGGCCGGTTATTATAGGAGGTTTGTTGAGGGCTTTTCCTCCATTGCTTCTCCGTTGACGGCTTTGACTCAAAAGAAAGCTAAGTTTGTGTGGTCGGAGGCTTGTGAAAAAAGCTTCCAAGAGTTGAAAGTTAAACTTATTTCCACTCCCGTGTTGACCTTACAGAAGGGTACCGATGGTTTTGTTGTATATTGTGATGCCTCTAGAGTGGGTTTAGGGTCTGTACTCATGCAACACGAGAAAGTAATTGCCTATGCTTCAAGGAAACTCAAGGTATATGAAATGAATTACCCAACTCATGATCTCGAATTAGCGGCGGTAGTATGTGCTTTGAAAATATAAAGACATTACTTGTATGGGGGATTTTTGCACCGATCACAAGAGTCTCCAATATGCATTTAGCCAAAGGGACTTAAATCTTCGATAAAGAAGGTGGTTAGAACTTTTAAAAGACTATGACATGAGCGTCAACTATCACCCCGGCAAAGCTAATGTGGTAGCGGATGCCCTTAGTCGATTATCCATGGGGAGTGTGGCTCACATTGAGGATGAGCAGAAAGATTTGGCTCGTGATGTACATAGGTTGGCCTGGTTAGGTGTCTAACTAGTGGATTCCCCTAAGGGTGGAGTCATGGTTCACAACGGGTCCGAATCATCCTTTGTGATAGATGTTAAGGGAAAGCAAGACCTTGATCCCATAATTGTTGAATAGAAATAGTCGGTGCTCAATAAGTCTGTTGAGGCTTTCTCCCAAGGGGGAGATAGGGTGCTTAGGTACCAAGGTCGATTATGTGTTTCGGATGTTGATGGCTTGAAAGAGCAAATTCTAGAAGAGGCTCATGGTTCTAGGTATTCTATTCATCTGGGAGCCACCAAGATGTATCGTGATCTATGTGAAGTCTACTGGTGGAATGGTATGAAGAAGGATATAGCAGGTTTTGTGGCCAAGTGTTCAAATTGTCAACAAGTTAAAGCTGAGCACCAAAGACCCGGAGGATTGTCCCAAGATATAGATATCCCCACTTGGAAGTGGGAGGATGTAAATATGGATTTTGTTGTGGGATTGCCCGTACCCGAAGGAAACATGATTCCATTTGGATCATTATAGATCGGATGACAAAATCAGCCCATTTAATTCATGTCAAGGTTTCCTTTTTGGCGGAAGACTATGCCAAATTGTATATCAAGGAGATAGTGAAGTTACGTGGGTTCCTTTGTCGATTATTTTGAATCGAGGTACTCAATTTACTTCACACTTTTGGAAGGTATTCCAAAATTGGCTAGGTACTAAGGTTAAGCTTAGCACGACTTTTCATCCCCAAACCGATGGTCAAGCAGAACGTACCATCCAAACCTTAGAGTATATGTTGAGAGTGTGTGCTATTGACTTCAAGGGTAATTGGGATAACCATCTACCATTAGTAGAGTTTGCCTACAACAATAGTTACCACTCAAGTATTACTATGGCTCATTTTGAAGCATTGTATGGTAGGAGATGTAGGTCTCTGGTTGGTTGGTTTGAAGTAGGTGAAATTGCTCTAATCGGTCCCAAGTTAGTTTATGAGGCCATTGACAAAGTTCAACTCATTAGAGAGAGGTTGAAGACGGTCCAAAGTCGGCAAAAATCTTATGCCGATGTTAGAAAAAGGGATCTAGAATTTGAAGTTATTGATTAGGTCTACTTGAAAATCTCACCTATGAAAGGTATGATGAGGTTTGGCAAAAAGGGGAAACTTAGTCCCGGTATGTGGGCCCATATCAAATCTTGAAACGTGTTGGAAAAGTTATATATGAGTTAGACTTACCGAATTAGTTGGCTCCCGTTCACCCAGTGTTTCATGTTTCCATGCTTAAGAAGTGCATTGGAGATCCGGTATCCATCATTCCTTTCGAAGGTTTAGGAGTTGATGAGAGTCTTTCTTATGAAGAGATTCCGGTAGAGATTTTAGACCGACAAGTTAAAAGGTTGAGAAACAAGGAAGTAGCTTCCGTAAAGGTTTTATGGAGGAATTATTTAGTTGAGGGTGCTACATGGGAGGCCGAGGCCGATATGAAGTCCCGCTATCCTCATCTTTTTCCTTCTACTCCTATTCAAGCTTGAGGTAAGTAGTTCTTCTTGAGTTCCTAGTTTTAGGAGTCATCTGTGATATATGTGTTCTTCATGATTTTCCTTATGATTATGCATGTTCTAGAGAAAAATTCATGTTTAGTGATGAATGAGTTGTTTTCATGAATTGTGTTCTTCATGTTGTTGTGCATTTGAGTATGATGTTGCATAGTTGACTTCATGAGATGAATTAATGAACATGCTATATTATGTTTTATGAGATGGCATATTGGCTCCATATTGTTGTGTTGAGCATGCTTTTGTTGGAGAAGGTAGTTCCTCCTATGAACATGAGAAATGTTGAATTTCATGCATATTGAGTTGATAGATGTAGTTCCTACTTCGTTTTTGTTGCATTTATTATGTTGAGATGGAGTTGAAGTTTCCTCCTTTAAGTGGTGCATTATTTTGATATCGCATGCATGTTGGGCTGCTAGTCTTGAGTCTTTAATTCCATACGGTGTCTAGATGGTCATTTGAGGATGAATGTTCCCAAGGGGGAGATAATGTAACACCCAAAAATTTTATAGGTGAAATTAGAACCTTACGTAGAGTTTGATGTGTGGTTTAGATTTGTAAAATGGCTCCCCATACTTAGAATAAAAATTTTAGGGGCTAAACGTCAAGACACGACCCCCCAAGGACCAACCAAGGGTCCTTGAGGAGGACCCTAAATTAGCCCCTAAAAATTTGGCTAAGTACACTGCCACGCAAGGCTTCACGGCAAGTGAAAGCCTTCACTGCCCGTGTAAATCCCTCATGGATTTTGCCTTAGCCGTGTGGGTTAAGGGCATTGTTCACGTAAGGCTTCACGGAGCGTGAAAGCCTTCACTGCCCATGGAAGCCCTTGTGAACCAATGCCTTAGCTATGTAGGCAAGGAGGCAAGTTCACGTGAGGATTCAAGAGACGTGAATGCCTCCACCACCCTTGGACAACCCTCGTGGAACCTTGCCTTAGCCATATAGGTAAAGGGCATGGTCCACGTGAGGCTTCATGGAGCGTGAAGGCCCTCACTGGCCTTGCAAGTCCTCGTGAACCAATGCCTTAGCCGTTTGGGGTGAGGAGGCAGTTCACGTGAGGATTCACCAAACATGGAGTACTCCATTGCACGTGAAGCACCTCTCGTGAACACTACCTTAGCCGTGTGGGCAAGAGGAAAGTTCACGATTGGGTCCACGGCTCATGGAATCTTCCACTGCACGTGGAGACCCTCGTGGACACTGCTTTAGCTCCACAAGCCAAAGGCATAAGTCCACAAGAGGTACCACGACACGTGGAGCAGTCCACTACCCATGAAAGCCCTCGTGGACTTTGCCTTAGGCGCATAGGCAGTCCACACGTGGGGCAAAAGGGGGTATTTTTGGTAATTCCAATTTTAAGTCCAATTAAAGTGGGTCTATTTTATATTATTTATAAATCACTAGATAAGGTATTTTAAGTCAATAAACACCCAAACTAAATCATTTTCATAAACACCCAAATCAAAATCAAAAGTTCATCTTCCTCACAATATTTCTCTCTCTAAAAACCCAAGAAGAAGAAGAAGAAGAAGAAGAAGAAGAAGAGTAAAATTGAAGCTTGGGCTTGAAGAAATCAGGGGTTTTTCATCAAATTCTTTGAAGATTCTTCATCAATGTATGGTAGTTTTCATCCATGTGTAGATTTCACCCATGAAGCCCATTCAAAACTTGATTTTAAATCTTACAGTTTCCGCAAAAGTTAGGGTTTTATTCTAATGACATGGGTTCTCTTTAAAAACGTTTTCAATGGTTGAATTATGTTGGGTTATGATTGAATTGATTATTTAAGGTGTATTTATGGTGAAATTCCCCCCAAAACCCATGGATTCCCTATATTGCTAAATTGTGATCTTAATGTGGGTTCATTGATTATAGAAGCATGTAAATGGGTTTTGTTTAGATTAATTGAATTCATAGAATTATGTTAGTATCCATACCTAATGTAGAAATTCTAGATGTTGGGTTGAATGTGACTCATGATTCTTGAAGGGTAAATTATGAGAATTGTACATGAATATGAGAATCATGCCTGTGCTTCAAGATTTATGTTGAGAATAAAGATTCTATGATTATGATGTAATTGTGGTATTGCTTGAAAGGTCATTCTCCCCTATACCCTTACACATTATTATGCATGAATTAATTATGACAATGATGATCTTGTTGTATTGAATGAAATGCAATTCTCATGAACACACTATGAACATGATATGAAGGCTTACTCACATAATAATGATTCTAAGGTTGAAAGACTATTCTCACCTATTGAATCTATGGGCTATCATGATACCATGGTTGTTTGAGTCCTAGGGAATTCTTCCATGACCATGAATTTAAGTAAAGACTTAACATGAATTTAAAGGGAATTATGCTTAGCACCGAGTGGATATGAAAATGAGATGAAAGCTTTTACGTCAGTCAGTTCGACTTTCCAAAATAGTTATCTCATGAGATGGAAACCTTTTACGTCAGTTAGTCCGGGTTTCTAGTAGCAATCTCCATATCCCATAACTATGTGTCCACATAGATCTTTAGCTAGTAGATACACCTAAGCTAACAAACATGAGTTCTACCTTAGGCAAGTAGGAAACCTCTTTTCGGTATGGGGGCATGACACTGGATTCCATGTAGCTCACATGGTCTATGCCGGTTAAGGCTATATTTTCCTACGTCACAAGAAGATGAACTATGACAAGAATCTCAACATGAACTATAACTATGGCTTCTTAAGAAGTTCTACTTAGTATGAGTGGGGGTATGAGACTCTATTTATGCATTGCACAAGTAGGCTTTAAGAGTGGTTATGGTGTGGTTCTCTTATGCTATGAAGACTTATGAATTATGTATGTTTAATATGGATTGTTGCTATGAGTAGCTTCCTTGTTATGAGTTAATGAACATGAATGTTTCCTTGTCTATAAGTGTTGACTATGATGGAGACGAAGCTTGATATGTATGGTGTTGGTGACCTAAAAGTGGTACTTAGTATTAGATAGGATTATGAGATCCTATCTATTCATTGCACAAGTATAGCTTAGGGTTGCTTATGAGATGATTTGACTTATGTTTCTTCACAAATGCGCACGATGACTCTTAAACTTGATAAAATGCATGGTACAAAAAAATGCAAAATGTTAAGATATTCTTAATGATATTTGGGCTTCTACCCTGCAGAGTCTTCCATAACTAACCGACCGGTGAAAGGATAGCCGGACCGGTTGAAAGTCGGCAGTTATTGATGGCTCAGTAAGAAAGCTAGGCTAGGTCTTCTTCCCTTAGAGAGGCTGACTTAAGACCTAAGGATATTTCTTTGACGGGTGATTGGGTCTTAGAATCCTCATTAAAGTGTAAGCACCTATATATAATTTCTATTTTTCCATTTTTAGCATGTTTTCAAGGATTTTATGCATGGCTATCATACTTAGTGCAATTTTGTTATAACCCATATTTTCTACATTTTTCTATAAATGTAGGTCCCGGTCGTTGAGGTGTACTTCTCTCATTGTGCAAAGCTTGGATTGATTCTCTCCACACTTTTGGTGAGTCCTTACGATTCGAGAACGGAAGTTGTTCATTTCTAGTTCTTCTTACATTTTCTTTTGAGACTAATGTTGTAAAGGGTTGTGACCCTTATTGATAGTCGATTGTATTAGATGGTTCATTGAGACAATGTCTAGACTTCCATTTGGTTTTATGAAAAGACTTCGATTGTAAAAAGTTTTAATTCCTCATCATTTCTATTACTTATGTTTATGATATGCTAAGGACTTGTATAAGACCCCTTCTGGGTCGAGTACGCCATGTTACATCTAGGGGGTACCCTTGGGTCGTGACACGTTGGTGGCACCTGCAACTTTTGAAATCTGCATTTCTGGTGTGTCTAGAATACGGAGTTTTACATTATCTCCCCCTTGGGAACATTTTTCCTCGAATAAAGACTAAACTAGTTGAATATGTAGGGCAAGAGCTGCAAACTGGAAACTGAAATCTGAATGAACTAAGTTCCATGAACATGCACATACACTGAAAATGCATGTATAACTGAAGGAACATGATATTAAGACTGAATCTACTCATGAGTAATTGAAAGACTGAAGACGAATTATTACCTCAAGCTAGAATAGAATCGGAAGGAAAGAGATGAGGATATGTGGCCTTCATGGCTGCTTGTGCTTCCTAAGTATCTTTCTCTATGGACTAAATCCTCCATAAAACCTTAAGTGAAATGACTTCTTTGTTTCTCAACATTCGAAGCTGACGATCAAGAATCTCAATTGGCACATCCTCATAAGTGAGACTATCCTTCACAACCAACTTCCCAATGGTACTATGGATGCTGGATCACCCACACACTTCTTCAACAACGAAATGTGAAAGACCGGATGCACCACTGCAAGTTTTGCTGGCAACTCTAACTCATAAGCCACTTTACCAACTCTTTTCAAGATCCTATAAGGGCCTACATATCTAGGACTGAGCTTCCCTTTCTTTCCAAATCTCATTACCCTCTTCATAGGTGAAACTTTCAGGAAAACCCAATCATCAGTTTGGAACTCCAAGTCTCTTCTCCTTACATCTGCATAGGACTTCTGGCGACTCTGAGCTGTCTTAAGTCTATCTCTGATAAGTTGAACTTTTTCCATAACATCATGAACCAAATCTGGCCCTATCAAGGCTGCTTTACCTACTTCAAACCAACCAATTGGAGACCTACATCTACGCCCATACAATGCCTCATAAGGGGCCATCTGAATATGGGAATGGTAGATATTATTGTAGGCGAACTCTATAAGAGGTAGTTGATCATCCCAACTACCCTTCAAGTTGATCACACAAGCTCTCAACATGTCCTCTAAGGTCTGAATGGTACGCTCTGGCCGACCATCCGTCTGTGGATGGAATGTTGTGCTGAGGTTAACCTGAGTACCAAGACCTTTCTGAAATGACTTCTAGAAATGAGAGGTAAATTGAGGACCTCTATCCAAGATGATAGAAAAGGAACCCCATGCAACCTGACTATCTCATTAATATAAAGCTTGGCGTATTCCTCCGCCGAATCTGTAGTCTTTACAGCCAAAGAATGAGCCGATTTAGTAATTTTATCTACTATCACCCAAATAGAGTGATGCTGCCTGCAAGTACGAGGTAAACCTGTAATGAAGTCCATGTTTATCACTTCCCACTTCCATGTACGAATGTTTATATCTTGTGCCATACCTCCTGGTTTCTGATGTTCTACTTTCACATACTAACAATTAGGGCACTAAGCCACAAAATCCGCTATATCCCTTTTCATGTCATTCCACCAAAAGACTTCCCGCATATCACAGTACATCTTAGTGGCACCTGGATGAATTAAATACCTGGAGTTGTGGGCTTCTGTAAGGATCTGCTATCTCAACTCACCCACCTTAGGGACACATAAACGACCCTAATAGCGAAGCACACCATCTCTCCCTCAGGAGAAAACCTCAACTTTCTGCTAATGAACTGCACCCTTTAGTTGAAGCAATATAGGATTACTGTCTTGTTTTTCCTTAACCTCTACTACCAATGAAGATGTTGACCCCTTCTAAACAGTTACACCACCATTTGATATGCTCATAAGGTGAACTCCCAGGCGAGCAAGCCAGTAAACATCTTTTGCTAGTTCTTTCCTTTTTTCCTTAACATGCACTACACTGCCCATAGATAGTCTTCTAAGAGCATCAACTATTACATTGGCCTTACTAGGATGGTAAAGCACATTCATGTCATAGTCCTTGAGGAACTCAAGTCATCTCCTCTGGCGAAGATTCAACTCTTTTTAGGTGAACACCTATTAAAGGCTCTTATGGTCTGTGAACACATCTACGTGAATACCATACAAGTAATGTCTCCATATCTTTAGGGCAAATACTATGTTTGCAAGCTCGAGGTCATGAGTCGGATAGTTCTTCTTATGCACCTTAAGTTATCTAGAGGCATAAGCTATAACCTTACCTCTATGCATCAACACACAACCTAGGCCGACTCTCGATGAATCACAATAGATCACATAACCGTCTGCACCCTCTGGTAGAGTCAAAATAGGAGCTATAGTCAACTTAGTTTTTAGTTCTAAGGAGCTCTTCTCACACTCATCTGACCACTGAAACTTAACCTTTTTCTGAGTCAACTTGGTCAATGGAGAAGCTATGGATCAAAAACCTTCCACAAACCTTCTATAATAACCAGCTAAACCCAAGAAACTTCTGCTATCTGTAGGAGAGGTAGGTTTGGGCCATTGTTTCACTGTCTGTATTTTTTGAGAAACCACTTGGCTCCCTTCACTAGACACTATATGCCCAAGGAAAGCAACAAATTGCGACCAAAACTCACATTTTGCTAAACTTTGCAAATAATTGGCGATCTTTGACAGTTTGCAGAACAACCCTCAAGTGAATCGCATGTTCTTCCTCATTTCTAGAGTAAATGAGAATATCTTTAATAAAGACGATAACGAACAATTCGAAGTACTGCTTGAACACACACCCTGTTCATCAAATCCATGAAAGTTGTAGGAGCATTGGTTAGTCTAAATGACATAACTACAAATTCATAATGACCATACCGAGTTCTGAAGGCTATTTTCGGAATGTCACTCTGAGCTGATGATAGCCGGATATGAGGTCTATCTTTGAAAAATGACTAGCACCCTGAAGTTGGTCGAATAAGTCATCAATCCTGGGGATAGGGTACTTATTATTGATTGTGACTTTGTTCAACTTCCAATAGTCAATCACTACTAAAAAAACAGTGTTTAGCGACGGATTTTAGCGACAAATTTTATTCTGTCACTAAATAGCAACGGATTCGCAACGGAATAGACATTTTGTCGCAAGAATTACAAATAATTTTTTGAGTTATGAGATAACAATGGATTGGTGACGAAATATTTGTTTGGTCGCTAAAAATGGGCGCGAAATTTTGGCGCCATAGTTTTCTCTACCAATTTAGCAACAAAGTGTGACCAATTTAATTAATATTCCACAACGGAAATGGTGACGGAAAAAGGTCACTAAACTTAAAAATATATTTTTATAAAATTTAATTTATATAGTGACGGAAAAATCCGTCATTAGAATTGAAAGGGAAATAAGTATATTTTTGCTAGCAACGGATATTAAAATCCGTCATTAAGGACGTTGCAAAATTAAAGCTTTGGTCATATAAGCTTAAATCAAATTCACCAGAACCATTTTCACCAGAAAGCGATGGAACTTTCCTTCTCGGTGGAACTCATCTCAAATGAAACTCTCATCTCCTTCAATCTTCATCTCAAAGTAAGCTCTCTAACTCTTATCTCCTTCCATTTTGATCTAAAAAGTGAGATCTCAAACTATCATCTCTCTATCTCTGATGGGTTTGTGCAAATTAGATTTTCTAACTCTCAACTCTTTTCATTTCAGTTAGTTTGAAGTAATATTGAAATGTATTGAAAATAGAGGTTTTATCAGTGTCGATATTCTGCAAATAGGGTTTTATAAATTTCTACTCTTTCCATTTCCTTTAGCTCGAAGTAAGTTTGAGGTGCTCTGAAAATAGAGATTTTAGTACTTTGGGTATTCTGAAAATAGGGTTTTTTTAGAAGTAAGATTTTCCGAAAAATTGGGATGAGGGTTCTAGCATTACAGTGATTTACTTTTATTTGCTTTTGTGAAAGAAAATTGCACACTGATTTGCTTAATTTTGTTTTATATTGCAGCTAGCTTTCATTGTCTGTGATTACTTACTACCACTTTACTCTCTCCGCTAAAAGGTATCTCTCTTTCTCCCCTCCCAAACCTGCGTAATAGTTTTTTTTTTTTTTCCAGAAAAGTGTGTTGCTTTTAGTTTTCTGTTTATACTTTTGTTTAGTTCATTTTTCTGATATATAATGTTACTGTAATATTGAATCTAGCTTAGAAGCTACTTCTGGGGTGATTTTGGTTTTCCAATTTAAGGACTTTTTGACTTGTATGAGATAGGACTTCTTTTTTATTTTATAATTGGTATCTGATGTTGTCCAGCTGAGAATCTATGAAACAATCTCTCTATCTTAGCCAAAAGAATTATATTAGACATTAGGTATAGGTCCAAACAATAGCAAATAAAATAGATGAAGACACTAATGTTATGTATATGGACGAACCTACATGGTATAGCCTTCTGCACTCGCATTTGGGCGGATAAGATACAATCATATGACATGAAAACAAAAAAGCAATTTTAAGTAAGCATGACTGCGATTTTGAAAAAATTAGACATATTTATATATCAACCAATTGAACAAGCAGAGAGGATCATGTAGAATAGCACTTTGAATATGGTGTTTTAGGTGTTAGAGAAGGATCCTACAACATGGCTTCTCATAATAAGATCAGTCACATGCTCTTCATAAAAGTATAAATAATCAGTTTGGTTGTGGGGCTTGGTTTATACACTTTAAAGTCTAGGCTAAAGGTATTACAATGATTTGGTATGTTATTATCATTTATGATTATGTGGGCTAGACGATAAGTAATTGACTCTCCAAGATCAATAATGCTAGTCGCTAAAGACATTGAACATTTATGTGAATTCATGGCAAGTGTTTATGCAACTCAAGACAACAACTCATTCATATTAAGTGTTTAGTTTTTATTTGTTCTATTGTTGTTGTTTCATGTTAATAACCAAGACATCTGATGTTTAAATATTGCAGGTACCTACTGCTATAACATCGTCCTTAGTATCTGGTTGCCATTCACTCGAAGTAAGCCCTGCTCTTTATTTTTCTGACTTCTGCAGGGTAATTCTTAAATGTAATTCTGTTCATACTTATCCCTTAGATGTAATTCTGTTTTACTTATCCCTTAAATATTTGCCTCAGATGTATAGCAAATATTTCAATAATCAAAATGATGCAAGGTCATTTTACTTTTGAATAGTTGATCTGCCAGCCAAGAAACATTGAAATGTTGTATCTACTGAGGTCCCTGATTGTTTTAGAAAATGACTACATGGAAAATTGTGGTGCAAAATAGTCATGAGTTGCATTGATTGTTTGTATTATTTGGCTAGTCTTTTAAGTGGATATTAGTTCTCAAGTTGCTGTCGTTATTGCCATGTTTCTTTCGTTGCCCCACCCTAGTTTCCATGTAGATAGAATGACTTCAAGTCTTCAACAGGTTGCTGTCGTTATTGCGACTGTGTAATATGTATCCTTTGATAATGCTTGAGCATGATGTCTCAAAATACTTCTTATAATTATTATGGGTTATGCTTAATTTATCTGTACCAGTGATGTTTTAACTACACTATTAGATTTACTTTTAGGTATGGCTCGAGGCAGAGGTCGTGGCAAGTCCTTAGGTAGGAGTAATGCTGCTATTCACGTAAGCATGCCAACTATTCTGATGCCCACTATAGTTTCTCCTAACAAAGGTGGTACCCCAATCATTGAACCATCAGCTCAAAGTAACACCCCAACCATATCTGAGACACCTCCAGTTACACAAAATCAGAGCAATCCAATAGCTCAGGATCTGTCTACTCAGAGAATCCCAACATGTCATGGAAACCTAACTGTTGAAGGTGATATATCTAATCAAAGCAACCCAACAGGTCATAGAAACACAATTGCTAAAGGTGATTCTAGTAGTAGCCACACACGGACCCATATTTTTCTGACTTCTGCAGGGTTAGTCCACTCTTAGCTTTTATTCTCATAAACTTTTTAGTCCAACTCCTACTTTAAGTAGTCAATAATTGTGAACAATCTCCAATAATCTGGGTATTCTTTCTGTAATATACAATGTAATATACAATGTCAGATACTTATATAATTTGTAATACTTATAAGTAGTCAATAGTTGAGAGTAACATTAAGAGTTCTATAGTCTATAATATACAATGTCAGATACTTATATAATCTGAGTATTCTTTCTGTTAGAACTTACATATATAATGTCAGATACTATATTACTTTTGATTTATAATAATCCTCCAAATAATATCTTCAAATTTACACAGGTTGGAACCTTCTATAACATGCTCTAGTTTCATAACCAAGTCTTTTAGAAGTGATGTTGATCCCAATGGAATCAATTGGAGAAGTGTTTCAAATGATCTAAAAGATGGTTATTTTGGATAATTCAAGGTATGACTTTTCATTGTAAGTGAATTTGGAAAGTGTATTCACATTTATAGATAGTATATTAATGTATTGCTTTTAAAATTTATTTTAGAAAAAGTTCTATTGGGATATTTCCATTAGTGAAAGTGAAGTGAAGAGACACTGGTTGCATAAGGCAGCAATAAAATACAAGAATTTCATTTCTAAAATAAAAGGGGAAGGAATCAGGCCAGGTTTTGTACCTGAGCATGTGTGGGAAAGATGGATGCAACTTTGGGGAAGTGACGAGTCTATTAATAAGTCAGAAACAAATTCAAAGAATCATCATGACAGCCATGAAGTTGCTGCTGGGACTCACACGGGTGGCTCTATCTCAATTGGAGAATATCGCAAGAGACTTGTAAGTATATATTTCACAAATTATATAAGTAACATCTTTATGTTGTTTGATATAAACACTTGTATTATAAATACACATAATGCAGTAGATATGATTGTATCTAAAAGTGATTTTCTTCTGTACAGGCTATTAAAAATGGTCGGGATCCAACACCAGCCAAGTTACATTTGCACGTCCATACATATGGTCATGATGGAAAATCCTTTGTTGATGAGCGTTCTCGAGTTGTCCATGTAAGTTCAAAACTTTGAAACTTATCTAAAAATATACATGTCAATTCTCATTAGAAGGGGATCTTGACTGAAAATACAAGAAGACAGTTAGATGTTATTTTGTCCTTAATTAGACAATTTTTTTATGAGATAGATATATATCTTGTTGAGGTCTATCATAGTGGTACATTTTATTTCTCGTACATGAAAATGTGTTGGTTGATGTGGCATCTCTGTTTTTGTTTTTTTGATGTCCAAAAAAGTGGAAACAAAGCTATTGTCCCAGCTATCTTTGCCAGTCAAGTCATATGATATGAGTATTTTTTATCATCCTTTATCACAATGTGAGGTCTGACTAGAGCTTTGTTCTCCAATCTGCAATGTTGAATAGTTGTTAATGGTTGACACTTTAGTTTTCTATTGTATTTGCTTATCGCCTCTCAAAACTACTCACCAATTAACAATAGAGAACCACACTTTCATTCAACACAGACCTAACAAGACAGGCAAATTATGGCTTCTACTTGTGCAGTTTTCATGGCAATGTCACTGACTTACATCAACTTTGTTACTTTAGATTCATTTACAGTGCTCAATTTAGTGAGTAATATTTTTTTCCTCCTCTAAGGATGCCTAAGTAAACCAGTAGTAGATTGTACATTCCCTTTATTTTTACCTGTATTTCAATTCTTGTTGTGAGTCATCCCTTCCTTGTGGCCTTGGTGGTGTATAATTTGATGAGCATTGGCCTTGGTGGCATATAACTAGCTGCTAGATGCAATTTGTTGGAACTTATGTTTAGGTTCAGTTCTATTTTGTAGCTCTGACTTTGGTTGCACAAATAAGACTATCTACCTCCTTGTATATGTTTGGTGCTGAATTTTCAGGATTAATACAACACCCAGGCTCTACTGGGAAATTGAATAAAAAAATCTGATCCCTTGAACATCCTTAGTTACTTGTCTCCTTACGTGTTTGTTGGAGACCAATATATAGTTGTAGCATGTATTCTTCACTATCTGGACAGAGTAAAGTGAAGAAGTAAGTGACTTACTGCTTTCTCATTTCTTTCACACATCATAGGAAACTCCAATGGAAGAAAGTGATTTTTCATATGGTATGCCATATTGCCTTCTAGAGACTAACTGCATCATTTTTCAAAACATTAGTGGAGTGAAAGATTTTTAATGGCATTCAAGTATTTTTTTCTTGTCTACCCGAATTTCAAGAATCACAAATACTATTTGCAATCAAGTAGAAGTTATAACAGTAGCAGGAGGTACTGAACATTGGTACTTCACAGTTCTTTTTTTTGGTTAGCATTGTCTTTGTTCTGTGCTATTCAGTCTGATCCCCTGAAGCTACTCAGTTGGTATTGTAGGAAATTAATTGTCCATATTGAATTTGTTACTTGTCTCCTCGTGTTTGTTGGAGATCAATATGGCCTGAAGGATTTGTTATTGCAACTTGGATTTGGTTACTGGTATTGGCCTGGGAAAATTATTTTCTTGGCCTTAAAGAGTGAGGATCATTTAACGTGCTATATGTGTACTGGAAGGTTAAGTGGCAAGTGATTGACTAAGGATCTATTTGTGTATTGATGTTAAAGTTCACCATCTTTTGTTATGTTGTTTTGATAATTGAAAAAAGCTTCAAGTTTAAGGGTAAAGAAACTGAGGCAGATTATTTAAGAACTTCAAGTCTCGAACCTAACTTTGGTAATGAAACAAATCACAACTGTAAGTAATAAACTCACTGATTGTAAGTTGTAAGTAATCAACCAGCTTAAATGTACTTTAAGCTTAAAAGGTTATGTATTTCTGCTTTTTCATTCAAATGTAATTTTTTTCCTAATCTTTAATGCTCTCTCTTTACCTCTATTTATTACAGGAAACATATGAAGAAATCTTACAGGAAAAAATGGTATCTCAATTTGATATTGACCAATCTGAAGGATATTACCAAGCTGTGGGGGGGAAAGAAGAGAAGAATATACGGTCTTGGATCTGAAGCGAAAAATTTCTACAAGCATAAGCTTTGTGCCTGATCATCTGTACGACCTTCAGTTTCTCAATCAACATCAACAAATATGGATGAATTTGTAAAGCATATGATTCCTGCACTTACTAATCATTTTCTTCCTATAATTATGGAGCAGGTACAAGAAGTGACTACTCCCGTTGACAATCCGTCACCTTTGACCCCCATAGTGCCTACTCCTCCTACTACTAATGAGAAAAAGGTTGATCCCTTAGTTTCAAGTGACGACGATGCTATCCCATAGTCCCCATGCAGCTTTAATTTTTGATTTTGTCTGTTGTTTTGGAAATTTCAAATTGTGCAGTAACAATAATTTATGAATGTAGCTGCTTTTAAGAATAGTTGCTACATTGGTTTTGATGTTTTGCACTAAAAATGTGATTTGAATTTTTCTATCTACATATTTTGAACAGTCTAAGTATTATTTCATGTGAACGTTGGTTATTTTAGAGGTATTTAATAATTGTCATTTAATTTATTTCAGCAGTGTAGATTTAAAATAAATAAATTAAATTATTTTAAAAGAAATTTTTTAGCAACAAGTTTAATGAAGAATTGGTTGTTTCTATAAAAAAATATTGGCGACGGACTAGCGACGAACTTTTCAGTTGCAACTGTGCAGAATATTTTGCAACAGATTAGTGACCGAAACTCCGTTGCGAAGTTATCCAAAATGACCAAATAAATTATGAAATTTGTAACAAACTATATAAGTATAACGACGGATTAATCCGTCACTAAAATGTGGCGACGAATATCGTTCGTCTCTAAGATGTCGCTAAACTTGCGACGGAACTCATTTTTTCATCACTAAGAGATTATTAATGAGTGAAATAGTAACAACTGATAATCCATTGCTAATTTGTCACTCCGTCGCTAAATGCTGATTTTTTGTAGTGAATGCACATCCTAAGAGAACCATCTTTCTTTTTCACGAACAACACTGGTGCACCACATGGGGAAATACTAGGTCTGATGAAGCCCTTATATAGAAGGTCTTTCAACTGGTCTTTCAATTCCTTAAGCTCAGTTGCATCCATTCTATAAGGAGGAATAGAAATAGGCTGGGTATCTAGAAGGAGATCAATTCCAAAGTTGATTTCCCTTGCGGGAGGAACTCCGAGAAGATCTTCTAGAAACACTTTTGGGAACGCATTTATTAATGGAAATGACTCAAGAGTTGGGGTTTTGGAGCTTGAATCCTTAACCCGAACTAGATGAGATACATAACCCTTAGAGATCATATTTTTGTCCTTAAGGTAAGAGATAAATTGACCCATAGGCACTGGGCTACTACCCTTCCATTCTAAGATTGGTTCATCTGGAAACTGATAAATGAACGATCCTAGTTTTACAATCGACTGAGGCATAACCAGAATGTAACCAATCCATGCCTAGAATGATATTGAAGTCTACCATTTCTAACTCTACAAGATCTGCTGAGGTGACTTTCTGGGAGACTGTGACAGGGCAATTTCCATATACCTATCTAGCTATAACTGGGTCACCAACTGGAGTAGAGACTGAGAAGGGTTCTGAAAGAGTTTCTGGATTGACACCGAAGTCTACTGTTATATAAGGAGTTATAAAGGAAAAAGTAGCCCCTAGATCTAACAAAGCATAAACATCTAAATGAAAGACTCGCAATGTATCATTAACCACATCAGGAGAATCTTCCTAATCCTGGTGAGCCTAGAGAGCAAACAACTTGTTCTGGCGCTTACCGCAACCTGTACCAGATGAAGTACCTTGCTGAATTGGGTGACCTACTAGTGTTGCTGAAGTTGTAGACTAAGTCCTACTAGTGTTACCTCCCTGATCCTATTTAGAAGAAGGGCAATCCCTCAACATCTGACCAGTCTGACCATACCTAAAACATCCATCCTTTCCTGCAAGACACTCGCCCAGATGGTTCTTACCACACTTTGAAAATGTTGGGTAGGTTCTGGTAACTAAAACACTCCCTTGAGACTTAGAGCCTGATGCCCTACCCTTCTGATCCTGTCAAAACCTGAGGATGGAACACTAGCTGATAAAGATGCTGGGGCTCTTCACCTTTTGCTGAAACTGCTAGCGATTTCCACCACCCGATTTCTGCTGAGAGTACTCATAGTTTCCTGTCCTAGGCTTTTTGTTATCCTTAGCCCATTCCCTAAGCTTATCTCCCTTAACCAGCTAAGCATGAGTCATGAGCCTAGAGATATTCTAGCATTTCTGCACTCTGTTTTCACCAAGTCAGACACTCCAAATAGGAACTTACTCATCTACGCCCTGGGATCGGCAACCATATATGGAGCATACCTAGAGAGCTGTGTAAACCTAAGTCCGTACTTTTGGACTGTCATAGAACCTTGCCTCAAATTCATGAACTCCTGAGCTTTTGCCTTTCTCAACTCTCTTGAAAAGAACCTATCCAGAAAAGCTCCGGTAAAACACTCATAAGTCATAGGAGCTGCATTCTCACACCTGTTTTCCTTCCATTGAGTGAACCAAATGTGAGCTATAACCTAGAGATGGTAGGACGCCAACTCTACCCTATCATTTCAAGTCACATATATCACTCCAAAGATCTTCTTGACCTCATCAATAAAGTTCTGGGGATCCTCACCAACTTGCGACCCTAGAAACTCAGGTGGATTCATTATAACAAAATCACAGACCCTAACTGCCACTAATCCACCACTAGAATTTGCAGGATCTGAAACCTGCTGATTGTTCTGGTTGGCTACACTCTGGCCAAAACTTGAATGGCATTTCGAAACTCTGCATTCAAAACCTCATGGTCTGGGACAGGGGGAACTGTGTTACCATTGCAGCCATTAGCATACCTTGGGTAAGCTCTACGAGGAGGCATGACCTGAAAATGTATAACATCGATTTAGAAAAGAGATCATATCCACGCACGATAAGAATAATAAGAAAGTAAAGTTTTTCCTAAAACACTTTGTAGCCTCCTCATCATAGGTGTGGCGCGCTTCCCACTCATGAAAGAGATTCTACTTAGTACGACTTTTAGACATCCTAGGACTCTTGAACCTAGTGCTCTGATACCAAGTTTGTCATGCCTCGAGGCTGCCCCATTGATGAAACACGGGACCTAGGATCACGACTGACCCCAAGCTAACCCTGAACTGGCATATCATAAGCATACTTAAAGATTTACCGAAAATAGAATTATTGTGTGGAAGATTAAACATGATATAAAATGAAATGATGGGGGATACCCATTCTATGTCTGAATATATAAAAGATTGAGATCAATAACAATTGAAAGATCAAACTCAAATTTACAACTGAATCTAACTATGTCTGAATAAAAGCCTGTAACTTACTAGAGATGCTGGGATGTGCCCCCAACTAACTCTAGCAAAACTAAAAACTAAAACAAAGAAAGATTGAATGGAAAACATTTCACACGTCCTCAAAGAATGATGACTCACCATTAATATTGCTGAACTGGAGATAGAGAACCGATCTATGCATAATCTGAATGTTGAGGACCTGAACCTACATCACGAGAAGATGTAGCGCAGAGTATGCGTCAATACTTGGAAGGTACTGAGCATGCAAGATAGGATACAACTGAACAAAATATACATAACTGAACAAGCAACAAAAGCAATGATATAATAAGAACTGTATAAATACTGAAATATACTAAATACTGAACTAATTGGATGTAATGACCAAGTACATAACATGCTGAGACTGAATACTGAAGTTACAACCTGGTCAATGCACTAGAGTCTGACTGTGGGATCTACTGTTAACCGACATAAAACCATGAGATCTATCCATGGAGTCCGATGTTTACGTCCCATCGAGAGGACCCAATATACCTTGCCAGGGGTATAAAGGCATGACTGGCGTGATCACTAAATACTTTGCCAACAGAGGAGACTTAACCTATGGGGGCACGTAGTTCTAGGACTATGAGGGTGACTGACCTAGTCCACTTGGTGTTAAGTCTACTCCCAACTGAATATGTAAGTAATACATTATAAATGAATTTATGTAATACTGAATAGCTCAAAATACTGACATGCTAATTGAAAATGAAACATTAATTTACTGATAATGAAACATTCTTAACTGGGGGCATGTATATCTGAATAAACTGACCTAGCAGGTGTAATTCATGAACTAAACGAATCTACACAACTAGGGTTCTGAGTTTCATGCAAGAAGCTAAGCAACAATTCCTCAAAAAATATGATAATTTGATTAGGATTAGTCTAACAGTTGAATGACAACACTTTTCTAAATTTCAAGAAAACCTAGGTCTGAACATGATATAGAGAATAAAGAATCTGACTGAATTCTAGGGACCTGATGGGTGAAAGGAACCCACTAGTGAAATCCCACATACACGGTGACAAATTTCACGAAAAAATCTTTCGATTTTGGGGTTGGAACTGGAGGAAACCTTGTTGCGTTCTTGGAGAGGGTTGGTAGACTCTTTTTTCTCTTTTTCGTTCAAATTGGATGAATTTTGGAGAATGACTTTATTAGGTTAAGTTCTAATTTAGTTACTAGGACAAAACTGACCAAAACAACGTAGTTTAGAGGTTAAACGACGTAGTTTAGGTGTCTAATGCATAGGGAAAAGACCAAAACAACCCTGAATTAAATGTTGTCACGGTCAACCGATGGACCTGACCGACGAACTGTCGACTGACCTATGGTCCGTCCTGTCAGTCATCGACTTGATCACCCTTAATTTTGTGTTTTGGCTGTGTAGAGTCTGTAACTTTTGACGTGAAGCCTGAGCTCGCCGAGTTCACTCGGTGACTCACTGAAAGTCTCCCATGATCGCCCTTGTTGCACCCCTAACCCCTAAAACACACTGTAACTTTTGGCGAGCTAGTCTGAGCTCACCGAGTGACATCGGTGATTTGCCAAAAGTCCCTGCATATCACCAACCTGTCTCTTTTCTGGGAAATTTTCTATCCAGTCCTTTCGGCGAGCCCGATCTGGCTCGCTTAAGTGACTCCGCGAGTCTTTCGACAACTTAGAATTCTGCAATTTTTCTTGAATTGTTTCTAACTTTTTTCGATGTGTATTATAGAAATGGCTAGGACCAACTTGGACAAGAGTGGTATGCCGCCCCGCAAATGAGCACGGGGCATTGTTATTAATGAGGGAGCATCTGCTCCTTCTAAAAAGGGGAAGCAAGCACCTCCAAAGGGAGGCAAGGGCAAAGGAAAAGGGCCCGTTGCTGAGATACCGGAGCACAACTGCGGTAGTGAGGGGGAGTCTCTTGATTCTAAGGTCCCACTCTCCGAGCCTGATGATGACCAACCACTACAGTCTTGGTGAGCAAAGATCTGTGCACGATCTCATCAAGATTCATCTAGTATCTCGGAGTCTACCTCTCCTATCACAGACGGTGGTTCCAACGCCACCAATTTAGGGTCCTCCTCCCTGGCTACTCAACAGGCTAAAGGTCGAGGGGTTAAGGACAATTATTGAAGAGAAGAGGCTATCTACAGATGGTATGGTGGATAGGTACCCTCTTGTGAAGAAACACTCCGGTACCACAGGTTCGACCTATTCACCAGCCCCGTGGCTCATATAACACCACCTGGGTCTGTAAGTTCTACACTGCATACAGTAACCTAGTACCCCAGGGGAGGAAGAAGGTTAGCGCCTTCAGATCGGTAGAGTTTGTGGTAGTTCGAGGGCAGATAGTAAGATGTAGCAGCGATCATGTCAATGCTACCCTTGATATAGCTACAGGGTTTGGGCATGAGTACGAGGGTTTAGCTACAACACAGACCCTAGATGACCTAAATGACTGGCTTTCTCCCTTCATTTCTGACACCACCCTGAGGTGGATTGAGGCAGGAGCTCCTATCGAGAAGAAGGACTTGAACATTGCCGCTCGATATTGGTTCGGGTTCATCAGTAGTTCTATCATGCCCTCGCAGAATGAGTCAATCCTCCACCACCCAAAGGCGGATTGTCTCGGATCAATCATCGCCACGAAGCAGCTAAACATGGGACTCATTATTAAGCAGGAGATGGCCATGAGGACCAGACAGCGCTAGACGTCCCTTCCTTTCCAATACTGATTGTAGAGCTATGTCGGCATGCTAGAGTTCCTCATGACGAGAAGAGCGACATAGAGGTCACTCCCAAGTCTTCCACCGATATTCGGTGCATAGAGACCGAGTACACACGGGATGAGGCAAATAGGAAGAGAGTGGCTCCGATGCATGCATCCCCAGAAGTTGATGTTGAGTCTATACCTGTAGAGGCATCTTTGCCTAATCCAGCCTCTGGGCCTTCAGGTGCACCCGCATCCACTTCTTCCCAGGCTCCTGGTTCTTCTATTGCTTCCCAGCCCACCAAGATTACTCAGGCCATGATCCTCAAGATGGGGAACTTAGCCCATTCTGCCGATGTGCGGGCTACCCGACTAGACGCTGAGGTGCCCTAGATGATTGAGAGGGCTATTGCAGCTGCATTGACACCCCTCTAGATATCGATTGATAATCTCATAGGAGAGTAGAGACTAGTGAGAGAGGACAGGGGGTTACTTCAGAGGTGACGACTTTGAAAGCTAAGGTTTTCGATTTGAGAAAGGACGTGGACTATCTGAAGTCCACGAGCTTCATTTCTCTATTTGAGGCAGCTAAGGCTCAGGGTGTTTTAGGCAATTCTGATATGCCTCCGGCTACCACTAGAGATGTGCCTATGGATGATGTGGTTGCTGCACAGTTAGAGGTGGAGACGGATGAAGAGCAGCTTGGGGAGCGAGATGCGGCTGTTTATGATGATCTAGTTGACTTAGAGGATGCTATGTTTGAGACTGCTCAACAGACCTCTTTAAGAGATGCCATTATGGCTGGGTCGAGTGCACTTACAACTAACGTGATACCGGGCATTGATGCCCAGACAGATGGAGCGACTGTGTAGATAAGATCTTTCTTTACCCCTCTCTCTGTCGTTTTTATTGACTTTTGATTATTTTTTGTTGCATTTGAGGACAACTGTTTTGTGTTTGTAGTGAGGTGAGGTATTTCCATACCTATCTCTTATGACTATATTTTGTATATATATATATTGTGGTTTTCTATTTTAAATTGTGTGTTCATTCTATCTTGTGGATGTTTGAGCTTGTGGCACTTTGTTTTGAATGGAAATGGTTTCTGACCAATTTTGAAAATTTTTGCTAACTCTTGTGTGTTTGATTATGATTGTTCTTGTGCAAATTTGAGTATCAGTTATGATCAACGCCGATGACTTGAATAGTGCTCTTAATCAAACAAAAATGAATACGCGGCTACAATGAGGCCAAATGAAGTTGCATAGACAATATGTGGACTTTTTGTATCTCGTTGTGACTAGCCGGTTATCGAATGAGTCTCCTGTGATGGGCATTGCACACTAGTGAAAGTGTGGAGTCTCATTTGATATTGGTGTCAATGCCTTGTGTGATGACCTTACCTTGAACATTGTGTGTGGTGACACCTAGAATTTGCCCCGTTGGTCCAGTTGACTAAGTGATTCAAACTCTTGAAATGATCTTAGGCAACGATTTTGAGAAGTCAAACAATTTGACAATAGACCTCTTTTTGTGGCCAACCTTGTGAGATGTATGAACCTTGCTTGGACCCCATTTGAGCCTTACCCTTTTCTTGGAAGAAACTTGATGCTATTGTGACCCCTCTTTATCCATTCACCCATAATCCTCAAGAATTGTGGTTTGTTTGAATAGCCAACTTAGGCCAAAAGTCTAAGTTGGGGGTGTGGTGAAAATAGATGGTAAATCAGGAATGTGAAAATTCCCCCTTCTAGCAATGATCTTGAAAAAGATGGAACCCCTCCATATTAAAAAAAAAAAAAAAGAGAAAGAAAAGAAGAAACCAAAAGAAAAAGAATGAAAAAGTTGTGAAATAAAGTTGTGAAAGTTGCAAAAGAAATGGGGTGTCCGGTATTCCATTGGAAGTTGAATAATGGAGTGAATTTGAGCATGATTCAAATGTTGAAGAAAAGGAAGAAAGTGATGTTCAGACCACATATCATGAAGGTAGCAGCCACTGAGCCTAAATGAACATACCTTCACACTCAGCCCCGTTACAAGCCTTGTAAAGACCTTTTTGATTTTGAGTGAGCTGAAACGAATGTTGATTGGAAAATAAGGGCAAACCTATGGGTGAAGTCGTCCATGTGTTCATCTTTGTGAGTGTGAGACTTGTATGTGATTCCGGAACTATAAATTGTTGAGGAATTGTGTGTGAATATGGAATCATCTTTGTTGTGAGGGCATTTGAGTACCTTTATTGAGCGTGAACTTGCATTTGAAGCAAGTATTGTGAACTTGAGTATCTTTGATAATGGTAAGTCAAAACTTGAATCTTTGAGTGCACAATTGATCCTTGCATGAGTAAGTTGAGTCTTGTTGTCTATATTCATGATTGAGTCTTTTGTAGCACTGTTTGAGACATCCTTTTGAACTGCTGAACTTGAGTTTTACTTGAGGACAAGCAAAAGTTTAAGTTGGGGGTGTTGATGAGTCCTGGATTTGAACTTATTTAGGGCTTTGTTTATATAGATTTAGTGTCCTCAAATGCTTAATTTGCATCAATAACTGATGTTAAATCCTTGATTTTCAGGAATATGGATTGAGGAACAAAGCAAGGACACTAACATGCAAAAAGGAACAAAACAGGCTGAAGAAATGAAGATGGGTGAGTCTGAGGATCGCCACGAGCACTCGGCATGTCGCCGAGTGGCTTAGCAGACCGCCTAAAGTTCCAGTGTGCCAAGCCCTGAGGGAAGAAACCAAGTCGGCAACAAAAATGAGTAGTTGGCGGATCGCTGAGTGATTCAGCGATGCCAAGATAGATCACCCAAAGTTACAGACCTTAAGGATGCTGTATGCCAAGGCGAAGTTACAAACCTTGAGGATGTTGAATTTCAAGGCGAAGGGGCAATGGAAGAGACCAAAGGGTGGTTCGCCGAGTGGTTCGGCTAGCCCGACTTACTTCATCGAATGGGCTTTCATAGCACATTTTTGGCCACTATAAATAGGATTTTGAACATTTAGTTTAGTATCTTTTGAACCTATCAAATAATCTTTAGACTTTTGAGATAGTTTTCTGGAGATTTTTCCTTAGCTTTGAAGGATTGAAGAAATTCACTTTTGAGAATTTGGAACTGGGTGTTTGAGATTCATCAAATTGGACCATTGTAAAGATGAAATCACTCTTACCCAGTTGATGGATAATCAATTCGGTAACTATTTTTTATCTTTTTATAATGTCTAGCTAAAACCCCAAATTCTTGAAGTGTGATTATTTGATTATGGGCAGATTTAGCTTATGGGTATTTCTAATTATTAGTTTAAATGCTATTTAAAAGTGAGTTCAATCATTAATTATGGTTTAACTTAAAAATTGTAGTTGCAAATGCAGTTCTATGTTTATGTTCTTGGCTTGCTCGAGAGAGAGGTTTTAGAACTAAGGTTTCTAATTTGTGGATATTGGGTTGATCTGGGTTATGCTCAAGAGAGTGAATCCTAAACCCAATCCCATACATTCAGCTCGAAAGAGTGAATGGATTAAGGTATGCGCTGCTCTTAATTTACATGCTTGTTGATGTTCGAGAGAAATCACTTGATTTGGGGTAATTGTTCGAGAGAAAATTACCTCCCTTATAGCCTAGCCTACTCACTAATATCTAGCTATTTACTAATAGTTGCAATTACCCATATGTCTATATTATCCGATAATCGATCACATCCCAAGAATCCGTCTCATTATTGTTAATTTTTATTGTTTGTGACTGTTTGTAGTTAATAACTAGAACCAAAACCCCCATTTGACATTTTTGTCACCCCTTTACTTGATTATGTTTTTATTCAATAATTTCTATTCCTATGGCTGATTAGACCACATTCATACTTCCTAATTGAATCTGAAATACGTACCACTCCCTGTGGGATTCGACCCCAACTCATTTAGTTGGGTTTTATACTGATTTACGATCGTTGAACACCTAGAATTGGATGAGGCGTTCTTGAAATGTTCAAATCATGAGTGTGATGCACCCCTTTTCCATGCAAGGGAACAAAAATAAGAACAAATGGCATATGATCCATTGTCCTCTCCTTTTGTCAAACTATGATTGCAGCTTTATTTAGTTGGCTCTATATATATGCATAATGACCCATCTTTATTTCTGTATGAGTGATGTAAGTGCACCCCAGGGTACAACACTGGTCAATGTATCTTTTCTCAATGCAATCTTTTAATTTCCATTTTTATTCTTGTAGCTAATAATATTGCGTACTAAAATTTACATTAATATTAAAATAATTTCTCTGTCTAACGAAATAAAACAATTGTTTAGGGAATTTTTCTAGTGTCCTTATCTCTCTATCTCTTTTTTTCACGTCACATGCTTAATAAACATCCTCTATAGTAAGGACACAACCTATGTCAACTATTCTTATAATACTCTATACGTCATTTTCTTGTACTATCACGGAACTTCACTCAACTCATCCCTCCATTCTATGGATATTCAAATGTCATTCTCCTTCATTTTCTATATAACCAAATACTCTTTTGCTAATGCTTAAATAATGTTACACTCTACTATTAATATTATAATAGACCACAACTTATATCTAACCCTTCAACATTCAACCTTAATCTTTAGTAACATTTATTTTATAACAAAAACATATACCATAGTATGAAAATAAAATACATATAGTTTCATATGAAACAATTTAAGTAATTATCCTGTGATCTATCTAACCACAAAAGGATCACACATTTTAACCTAATTAGGGTTGTCTTATTCACCTATCTTATAATTCCAGCTACTAACATACTTGAGATGATGAGTAAGAATTAGGGTCCCATCAGTCAATTAAGAATATTTCTAGCCAAAACTATTGTGATACATTCACATACCAGACTATGATTCTACCACATCTTTTAACTAATACAAAACTAAATCAACAACTTCTTTTTTTCAAAATATGTGTATGATAGAAAAGATTCAATTTCTATTACTGACAAGGTACATAATGCCCTCTATAGGATTAGATCCTAAAACCACTACAGGAGTCATCTGTAGGAAATCACGGACTCAAGAACAAGTCATATTCTGCTAAGAAGTTGTATACAACTGCAACCTATCTCTGTGTCTAGGTAACCATTTATTGTGCAACATACGAATAACCTTATTGTATCTCACTTAGATAAACCAAGATGATACAAGGAGTACAAATGAAGTTGTAGATGCAAGTAACACAGAAATCTTTACAAGCCTTTCTTTGAATTTTGATAACATGAGACCTCTCTCTAAAAGTTTCCTCTTGAATTTGGTCTTGACCTTTAGGCAAACTTTGACCTTAACTATGGTAGGCATAATCTTGATGAAATAGATCATAGTATGAGTGAGAATAGAAATCTTACCATGCCTCTATTGCATGATCTGTATTAGGAAAGGTCACATTTCCTAAATGTCCAAGCAACCCCTCAATTATAAATGTGACACGCAACGTATTCATAAGTAAGACTCTATTAGACACGACTTTGTAGACACCCTAGGATGACCTACTCTAATACCACTTTTGTCACACCCCAAGTCCCATTGAGATGGACAGGCACCCGATGCCCAAAAGACCCGAGAGAACCAACTTATAACTTGTGCTTATCATACATGCAATCATGATATTTATATATAGTTGATAATTATAATAAGATACTCTAATAAAAGGCCCAAATAGAAAGACCCAAAATAAATGTCATGGCTTCGCTGTTGAGGCCTTGATAACTAAAAAACTAGACACCACTATGCTTTACTTTGACATTAGTCTACAAAGCCTCTAAAAGATGGACGTGTAGCTTATGACGGGGCATGATCCCTCCATACCCCTTAACTATAATATAATTTCAAATCAGTGCTAGAGACTTGGAAAAACCCCGAAGCAACCAGGAGCTCACCAAAGGTCTTTGAGTATCCTATGCTTATATTGAGAGATTGTATTATCTTGACTACATGTACCTACGACATAAAAAATAATGTTTCCCCCATGAGGGACATCAATACAAAAGAATGTACTAAATATGTAAGAGATAAAGTTACCAAATGTAAAATAATATCTCAAATGAAATTAGGTAAAGATGTACAAATATTTCATATAGATAAGGATAAGAGACCACCCTTGCTTATACTTGTGGAATAATGTACATTACATTATTTACTTTAGTTTACTTATCTTTGTTTTATAGACTTTGTAGCATGTGACACAATTACCAGCTAATCAGTTGTAGAAGAGGATGTCACATTCTAGGCATTTTAACCCATGAGATGCGGTCCTCATAAATATACAAATTGAGATCGGCCCATTTTAACCTGTGGCGTGATCCTAACCCACGCTACCTACGTGGTTTATAGGAAATGTGACTTGTCTAAACTCTTCCCCATATCAATGCTCAATATTACTCCAAATATATATATATATATATATATATATATAAGTCAATTCTCAAGTAAAAGTACTATTTGGTTGAGATAAGTTCTCAAAAAAAGCCTCTTTATATATATATGCAAATGTAACACCTTGGAATTTCGGAAAGGTACGACAGGTTGAACAGGTAGGTCCACAAGCCTAAAACCAACCATGGACCCTCCATGGTTGACTAAATTGTTCGTTTATGGCATTACTAGCCGTTTAGGGACTGTGTGTTGGTCGTACAAGGTAACCCTGAAGTGGGTCATTTGTGGCTCCCTATACGGATGGTGGAGAGTTATACGGTTCGTTTAGGCTTCCATATAAGTCACCCTTCAGCTTTTTAAGTCAAGACTATTTTAGTATTTTTCCTATGTGTTTAATACCTAAGCTATGTATTTTTAACCCTTATTATAATCCCTATATAAGTGATTTAAGTCTTAAAACTACCCATTCTAAATCATTCTCCTAAATCATAAATTTCCCTCCAAGTTCAGCTCCAATATCCCCTCTAAAGCTAAGGAAGAAGAATATAGGGTTTCACTTCAAGATCTGAAATTCACCATAGATATTGGCCCTTGATCACTAAGGTATGTTAGTATTTACCTATGGAGTCCTTTCCTCCACAGGGTTTCCAATATCTTCCAATTTTACAAAATCAATTTCCTAATATCCTTTATTCAATTTTCATGGGTTCTTCTCAATTATGATTCAATTTATTGTATTCTATGTTTTGATGCTTGAATTGAAGTATTTACATGATTTTGTGTTAAATTCATATGAACCCTATGCATGATCCATGATTTTAGACTATGAACATATGATGAAGCTTATGAAGTATGAAATATGATATTTATAAAGATATGAATGCTTTTATGATATAGATGTAAATGAATTGAGGATGCTTTGAGATAAAAGTATCAATGTTGTTATTCTGAAAGGTTTTCTCACATAAGGATGCATAAGGTTGAAATATTTTCTCACCTAAATTGAATCAAGTTTTAGGTTCTATTCTAAGTAAACTTTAGCTTGCATTGGTTGCTTAATTATGTTTGTCCATGAATGATGATATTAATGACTATTCTATGAGATTTTACTTAGCACCGAGTGATTTTTTGGGATGAAGATTTTCGTTTAGCGTCCTTGGATCTTTAGTAGCAATCCCTAAGTCCCAGAACTATGTGCCACCATAGGATTGTCTCAGATACACACTAGCTAGTGGATCCACTTTAGCTCAGGTTCATGGTTCTTACCTTGACAAGTAAGGACATTTCTTTTTATTGTGGGATAGTCTCTAGATTCTATGTTATAACTCACATGGTATATGTCGGTTAAATGGTAAACATCCCATAATAATGAACTAAGGTTACTTTCAACGATCTCACAAAGTGTTTTAAAGATGTTAAGTTTGAATTTGCCATGATTATGACTTATGCTTTCTAACATTGTATCATATGATTTAGCTTGGTCATTGCATGTCATGTAACTTTTTTTTAGCATGATTTCATAACTCTTATATATTGCCATCATACTTAGTATATTCCATGTATTATGCATATTTGTGCCTACATTTTCTCATTAATTTATGGTCTGATGCTCCTACCTCTCATACTTGTGGATAGTTGATCTCTTGGCATTCAAAGATTGATGAGTACTAATGTTCCGAGGACCGAGATACTTTTATATATTTTCTTTAATTCAGTTTTTAGATATTTTTATATGGTATATGAGTTACGTCCCAATCACTCCCTTTTGATGTATTAGATGGCTTGTTGAGACTATGTTAGACTTCTGTTTTGTCAAACTATTTTATGATATAAAAATGCTACTTTTGAAGTATTTATTTCTATTATATTGTATGATGTATGCTAAGTGAGTTGTTAGTGCCTTTCAGGGTTCTATACGCCATGTTACCCCTAGGGTATACTTTGGGTTGTCACAAAAAATCTTTATACCTTTCTGAAAATAGTACTCTTTTTTCAATGTGAAAATAATACCCTCTTTAAATGTAATAAAACTTCACTTTATCTAAGTGAAATGCTTCTGAAAAACTTTTTATATTTTTCATGAAACAATACTTTTTTTCTCAATGTAAAAATAATAAATTTGGATCCTTTAACACTCCCCTTAAAACTCTTCAAAAAACATTACATTGACTCACTTTAAATTCCAAAATTAATGCATGAAAATAACTGAAATAAAGCTTTCAAAAAAAATCTCATTAATTAGGGTTCATGTAAGAATATAAGCATGAACAACAATTCAAAGATCTCAATGAATAGAATTCCATAATCTCATAATTAGGAAATCAAACTCAAATTCAAGAAAAATCATAAAAATTTAAATAGAAACTAGATTTAACTCTTCCTAACTAAATTTAGATGTAGGAAATGAGGATGAACTTAGTCTAACACTATAAATAGCCTTACTGTAACAACTCGAAAAATCAATAGCTTAAACTAGGGCCTCATCGTATGGGTTGTTGTGACTAAAGGTTGGTGCCTAGGTTGAATTAGAGATAATGTGTGCGCGTTTGTGTAACTTAAGGAGATGTCTTAGACCAAACTAAAGCTAAGATAAGGGAGGTAAACATCTAGGGTAAAGTTGGGAACCTAAACTATCAAGGAAGGGTGAAGGAAAACTCGTTCTCTCTTTGGATAGGTTGGCGATGGGCAGCATGGTCGCCCAAGTTCTTTGGCAATGCGCCAAAGTGCACTTGGGTCGCCTAGTGGGCTGTCCACCTAGCCTAAGTGTTGGAGAAATTGGTGAGATAGGCAATGGGTCACCAAGTGGGTTGGCGATCCGCCCAATTGACCCCTCTCTTCGCCTAGTAAGCTGCCCATTTTGGTAGCTTACTAGAAATTTGGGCAAGCCTAAGGTGCAATAGGTGAGTCTCCTAGTGACTTGGTGAGCCAAGGAGGGACAAAGGGTGAGCTCAAGTGGGCCAAGCACAAAATTTGAGAGTTAAGTTAGTATTTAGGTAATCTTTCCAAAACTTGAACCAACACTTTCCCACTCTTTTCTAACAAGTACATATACTTTTTAAGGTCAAATTCCTTCAATTTTAGTCACTCCCACTTAATAAAAGAAGAAACCCAAGAACATCAAAAGATTCTCTCTCTAAACTCCATTGAAGAACAAAGAAGAAACTCAAGCTAGGGGATTCAAGAACAAGTCTTTATTCTCCAAATTTGTGAGGGATTCAACCTAAGGTATGGATGCTCTTCATTCTTGGGTAGCTATCCCCCAAGAAGCCCTTTCAAAGTGTGTTTTTAAGACTTCCAAAATCTAGGGTTTTACTCTAAACATGGGTCTTCCAAAATGATTTCTATTGAACTTATGATTTATTATCACTAATTGTGATGGTTTATGATTAGAGTGTTGTGGAATTGATGGTTTTTGATGAAACTCTCTCTTGGACCCATGGTTTCCCTTTTCTTCCTAAATTGTGAACTAAGATAGGAATTGATTGGCCATGGAAGTTGATAATTGATTATGTTTATGATTATTAAGTTGTTGAATCATGAAATCTCTCTATCTAATGTTTTAATTCAAGAAGTTAGGGTTGATGTTGGTTCATGGCCTTGAAGGGCAATTGGCTAGGGTTTGTGTATGTTGATGTTGCTTCTATATGACTATGTCAATTACTTGGATAATAATGCTCCTATATCTAGTGTAGTGGTATTGAGGTAATATCCATCTCCCTTATACCCTATGCACTTGAGTAAGTATAAAGCATGTATGTATGTATGTATGTTTATGGTAAGCTTGTGGGGTTGCTTGAAATGACCTTCTAATGATCACACTACTATTGCAATGTGAAAGGTTTACTCGCATGCTAATGTTTCTAAAGGTGAAAGGAGCATTCTCACTTAAAGAAATCTATGAGCAATTATGATGATATATTGACATGAGTGTCTAATACACTCTCTTATGACTATGGATTTAAGTAAAAGCTTAATATGACTTTTAAAGGGGAGTTGTGTGTAGCACCGAGTGGATAGGAGTATGAGATGGGTTCCTTCACGCTAGTAATTCGGTTCCCAATACGGTGTCTCATGAGATGGAAACCTCCACGTTAGTAGTTAAGTATCTAGTAGCAATCTCCCTATCCCATAACTATGTGCCCACATAGGTCTTATCTATTGGATCCACCTAAATAGCTAGAATGTATGTTCTACCTTAGGCAAGTAGAACACCACTTTTCGGTGTGGGGTAGAACACCGGATTCCATGTAGCTCACATGGTCTATGTCGGTTAATGCAATCTTTCCCTAAATGATAATGAATGAACTATGGTAAGAACATGGACTTTAACTAGGACATCTTAAGGGGTACAACTTAGTGTGAGTGGGGGTATGGGACTTCACTTATACATTGCACAAGTAGACTCTAAGAGGGGTTTTGGTAAGGTTCTCTTATATTGTGATGACTTATGAATAATGCATGGGAGGTATGTATGGATGTTATGAATATGAATGTCTTCACTTTTATGTATATCGTTGGTAACCTAAATGTGATACTTAGCATTTGGTAGGGTTATGCGACCTTACCTTTGCATTGCACTAGTGTGGCTTTGGGTTGCTCATATGTTGAATTTGGTTTATGTTTCTTTGTAGATGTGCATAATGGTTTCTAAATTTAACTAAATGCATGATTTCAACTAAATGTCCCTTTTATACATGTTTTAAGGATTTTGTGCATGGTATCCATACTTTGTACAATTCATTGTGCTAACCCATATTTTCTACTTTACTATGAGTGTAGGTTCTGGTCATTGATACTTACTACTTCCTTCAAGGTGAAGCTTTGGTCGACTATTCCCTTGGATTGGTGAGTCCTCAAGTTCGGGGACAAGTTGCTATTGATTCTAGCTCTTAGTTTCCTTCTATACTCTAGACTATGTTGTATTTCCCATTGTTGGGAACTTTATTGATTTAAAGGGCTTTGTCCCTATTTGTACTCTTATGTTTAGATGGTGATTGACACAAGTCTAGTTTCCTATTTTCCTTATATGAAGAAGTTGACTTCTATTGTATAAGTTTTTAATTTCTCCGTATTTTTCTATGTCTTTATGTGATGATGACGCTAAGGGCTTGTATACGACCCCTTTAGGGTCAATTATGTTGTGTCATGCCTAGGGGATACTCTTGGATCGTGACACGTACATACCTTGAAGAACAAAGTTCTTGAAGCAGTTTGAAGAAAAACTTAATTAAAAGCCTTCAAACCCTAACTATCGGCATCTATGCAGTTTTTTTTTTGAGTTGGGAGGGGGTGGGGAGGGGTTGAAAGCGTAAAATAAAAGAAACCTAAGTACTTGGTTGAATATATTCCCCCAACTGAAGTTAAAATGTCATGACTTGGGCATAAGAAAAATGGGAAAATGCAAAAAGAAACCGAACTTAAAAAGCTTCGAAAACCTTCCATAGGGCCATCTATGGTTAGTGGTTTATTCTACGGACCGTAGATCCCATCCCTGATATTCATATTGAAATTTTAAGGCCAAAATTTTTATTCTACGGGTCTAAACTATGGTCCGTAGAGGTTTTTGCGACCTGTAGGTCCGTAGGAATTGGACCCCAAAATTTGACTCTCACTACTTTTTCGACAAGTCAATAGTATGGGTCGTAACTCTTTCTATGATTCGTAGGTCACTGACTCAAAAAACTCTTATGTGGTAGTCTCTGGTAAAACGATAATTAATTTTTTACTTCAAATTATGAATGAGGCAAACTTGGTGGCATTGGAAAGAGGACTCATAGATCTTTAATTAAATAAATCAGGAGCCAGTTAATTCATTATGTGATGAGAGATATTATTGTTTGAAGTTGACCTAAGTAGAATCGTATATTGTAACTTAATCTGTAAGGGAGCTTTCAACTTAATTTTGTACTACGGGATTCTTGTGACCTTAATTCATATTCAAATCCATTCCAACACTAAGAATTGACCTTAACACATAACAATAATTTAAGAATCACCTGATACAATCTTATATGCAAATGAAGAATGATTCAGATCTTAGTTTAAAAATTTTTGGGGTGTTACACCTTTTTCAGCTGTTATTTCCCCCTAATCCTGGGTATAATTATTCATCAAAATGACAACTGAAAAATCTTATCATAAATAAATCTTCAATCATAGGTTCCAAATATTTTATAATAGAAGGAGATTCATACCCAACATATATTCCCGGCCTTTTTTGGGACCTATCTTTGTACGTTGTAGTGGAGTAATTGAAAAACTATACCGCACATCCAAATATTCTAAACTGGGAAATGTTCAGCTTTTATCCAAAAGTCAATTGTAATAGAGAGACTTTATGATATCTTGTGGGTCTGATTTACACAAGACTTGTTGCATGCAAAACAGCATGACCCATAATGAAATGGAAAGTTTTATTCTCATAAGCATTGGTCTAGTAATTAATTGGAAACGTTTAATCAATGATTCAGCTAGACCATTTTGAGTATAAATATGAGCAACTAGATACTTAACTATTATCCTAGTTGATATACAATAATCATTAAAATCTTGGGATGTAAATTCTCCAGCATTATGAAGATGAATTTTCTTAATTATATAATTGTCAAATTGTGCTCTTAACTTTATTATTTGAGGAAAAAATCTTGCAAACTACACATTGCGAGTTGATAATAAGTACACATATGCCCATTTCATAGATGTATCTATTAAAATTATATAATATTTAAATGGTCCACATGATAGGTGAATGAGCCCACATAAATCACCATGTATATGTTCTAGAAATGTTGGGATTTCAATTCTCTCTTTGATTACTGATGGTCTAGTAATCAATTTGTTTTAAGAACATGCAACACAACCGAATCCTTTAAATTGAAGAATTTTTTGATTCTTCGAAGAGTGTCCATATAAACTCTCAATTTTTTGTGCGTCATACAAGAATAGTGATTGACCCAACCCGTCATGCCAAATAATAAAATCATTTGAGTTAGTAAACATTTGTTTTACTATGGAGTGTGTTTCAACCATGCAAATACTTCTGTAGTATGAGCTAAATGAAAGAACATGTAACTTTTCAAGTATAAACTTCTTACCCGACATCATTGTAGTAATATAAAGCTATTCATTTTTTTTTGGAATGGGGGATCCCCGTTGGCAACAACCACGGTAGTAGTTGCGGAACCACTGGGCCGGGAGAGGAGTGGAAAGCCACTTGACTGTAAGGAGAGGACAACCTCTTGTTCCTGCTCCTCTTTTTTCGCTTTGGGGACGGAGGTCCTACAGTAGGTAACAGCAGGCACAAGCAACTTGATCGAAGGGGACCAGCGCTTCTAATAGTTGCCACGCTCCATTTTTCTCAAAACGGGTTATGCAATGAAGTAACAACTCTTTACCCGTTTGGTTTGAATACAAGTTATGCTGGGATACGTTATGTTGGTATAAATTATGTTGGGATTAGTTATCATGTGATGAGTTATCCTGGCATTATTTCTTATTGATTGTTTGGTCTATTGTAACGAAAATAATATCCATTGCATACTTCCTAAAAATAAGTTATTTGATTTTTTAAAAAATACCCTCTTATTTAGCTTTTTGTGTATATTTTTTTGGTAGATTTGTAGCTATTCATTCTTAAAAACAAAACTTCTACCTTATTTAGCTTAATTGTTTTTATGTATGAATTCCCATGAATTTTCTTTATGTTTAACTATCTGTCAATTTTGGAGCTGCCAATACTCCATGCTAAAGAAAACATATAATATAATCATAAAACTCTTTTAAATATCACATTTACTATAAAATTGTGTATAAAAAATAAAGCAGCTTGGCTCAAAATTTAGCAGTGAATGATCAGAAATGTAGTAGAGTTCGGCCTCACAAAATGACAACCAGTACAACACTAGTTTGCATCCATACGCAATAGTAAATTTGTTTAAAATGTAGCCATAAATTTACTCGAAATGCCTAAAAAGTGGAGCAGTTATTCAACCTCAAATTTTCTCCAACACAACAGTCATTTGGATTCGAATGCAACATATAATACGCCCAACACGTATTTGGTCTCAAATCTTCTGAAGTTATCATAGATATGTTGATGATGTTAGGTATAAATTGCACATCCATGGAAATTCCTAATGTTAATTAGGCTTTAATTAGGGGACATTGCACTAGAATTAGTAGCTTGAAATTACAAAACATGAACCTTATCAGCTGCTAGAAAATGGGAGCTTGGATGGAGATGGAACCTATGTTGCTCGGACTTGCCTAAACTATTGCCGCATTGGATGGAGATGGAACCTATGTTGCTCGGACTTGCCTAAACTATTGCCGCACCTGTGTTGTGTCAGATACTTTAAAAATACACTACTTTTGAAGTATCCGACACAAACCTCTTGATACTTTTGAAGAGTCATAGCAACATAGGCTAAAACTACATATCAGAGTGCAACATAGTTAAAAATCATTCCAAATACTAGTAGTAGTAAGGAATTCCTACTATAGGATGTACAACAATGGATCATATTAACAGATAATTTCATCAGTTTGACTTCTAGAAAATAGAAGTAATTATAAAAGGAATTTTTTAGCTCATAATTAAATGAAACTATATGAAAGTTAAATTCTTAAAATTTGATAAGTCGAAGTACTTATAGTAAGAATGTGACTCTCTTGTAATTATTAACTGCTTTTAAGGAAAAATCTGAACACAATGACATATTTTAGAGCAGAAAGTTTCTTAGAAAACCTATTAGTATTATCTTGTTAATAAAGGAGGAGAGAATCCTAGATGAACTCAAAGACTAAATCGTAGATGAGCAATAATTACTTGTTTGAAAAGTGAAGTTGATACGCAAATTAAAACATAAATAAAAGATATATGAACTAGTACTTAACACATGAACCTTACTATTTTCAACCATTTCCTTCACCTTGTTTCTACTAGTTAGTTCTCAATGTGAACTTGTAGCCTCGAATTTGAATTTACTTACAACAGATTCAGATCAACGAACATGAGTGTACATGGCTGCTGAAGTTAACTGATTCATCCAAATAAGATGCAATGATACTGAATCTAAGCAAATGCATGTTACCAAGTGAACATTCTTCTAAGGCGCGCCCTTTCTAAAGTAATGGGGCAATTATTACTCGACAACTTGAAGCTGACAGGTGCAACTGCTAAATCAAACACTCCACTTTTGCTAAACCAACAGTGAATATTGGTGTTTCATTAGGCCACCAGCTATATGATTTTATATGGGGTGATGTTTCAAGATAAATGGCATGGCTGCAAGACTTGATATTTCTAAACTTCCAAAAGCTGTCGAGTCGGACCTAAAATAGAATAACATAATTAAATGATAACTCTTAATGGGTTAATGATTAAATCAATAAAGAAAATACGTAAATCTTCTAATCCATGAAGATTCACACAACAAGGAAATTACTACCTTAGCTAAGTTATGAGAAACATCATTAAGATATCTACGACAACAACCATGACCACACCTATTTGGCCAAAGTGCATCAGTAATGTCAATTCCTTCTATAAGCTCTAGCTAAGCCATTGTACTAGTAGTGTTTGACAACATGCAACCAATATCAATATAATATCTTTTACAGTATTCTCCTATCTTGAGATTGAAACTCTATTCTACATTAAATGACAAAATACAGCAGCAATCAGACCAAATTTTCTCAAATATACAACTCATTTTTAGCAAAGAATTATATGAAATACAACAAAAATTTGACCTTTAAGTTGTGACATTTTCCAGCATTAAATGCAACATATTTTGGGTAAAAAATGTAGCTGAATAATCATCATAACTACCTCGTAAGTTAGTTTGAAGTTTCACTAGATGTACATTGTCCATGGACCTGATTTTGATGCAACAATTATAGGTGACTCTAGACCTCCTTTCAACTGATGCAGAGAAATAGAGGCATCAGCAGGATGTACTTCTATTTGGAGAACCCTCTAATTGTGCAAGTGCTCTAAAAACATATCTTTGATCAGTAGAAATACTCTAATAATGATTTGCACTCGTGAATTAGGAAAACTACTACAGGTAGCCCGACTAAATTAGATTTCTGCTCGAAAAGTCTCACTTTGGAAAATAAAGTGCTTCTCATAAAAAATGATTCCATAGCATAGTTTGTATAAATCCAGTTATGAGAGAAGACATGACAAGTTCAATAAGCTAAACTAAGGGATACAAGTTACATATTTGTCCCAAATGGGTATGTGCATCACAGTGTCTTCATAAACTCGTACAATATTAAAATTCCCTCTTCGAAACCTCAAGGAATTACTTGTTCACCAATTACAGTAAATCACCATAGCTAACACACAACTAGTGATTGAAGCCAAACCGTTCTTCCTTTTTTCAGCTGGCATATCCATACTAGCTCATCTAGCTAAGGAAAAATGGGCCTGGAATAACAAAAATTTGCATATCCATTCTAAGCTAGAAACATGACCAAAATTAAAGAAATCCCTATAGCAAACCAACCAAAACTAGTACTAAAACAACAACTAAAATGAGAGTAAAATTCCACTAAATATTTATCACGTTTTGAGCCTACACCCTAGGCGTGGCTGGTACTTGATGTAACATCCCGCTATTTGAAAGATCTAGAATTAGAAAGAACTATTTTTGGAAAAAATGAAAATCTGAAAATTGGCAAGTTATGTTGAGTATGAGTTTTGGGTCAACTTCAAACGACTATAACTCTTAGTACGGGATGAGTTAGGTGTGCCATAAGATATCAAATGAAAGGTCTTTGAATTATCTTTCCAATACCACCAAGTTTGCTAATTTTCGATCTCGAATGAGTGAGATATGCCCATTTGAAGTTGGGTTGTCCGAATATGGAAAGTCACTGGGATTTAGAGGGGTATTTTGGTCTTTTCCTTATCCAATTAAGTTATTTCGTTTTTAGTAATTAATTAGGGGTCTAAACTGAATTGGTTCAGTTTACACACTCAAATTTCACATGAGGTTTTTTAGAGAAAGAACTCAAGACAAGAAAGGAGGAGAAAAGATCAAGATTCGTCAAGTTTCTGAGATTTTGGTTGCAGATTTCGCCAAGGATTCAATCCTAAGAGGTATGTTAGTTCACATAGCGTTGGGTTCATTCACCCACGTGTCAATCATGATAATTTTAGCATATTTTCATCCTAAAAAGTTGAAGATTTGATGTTCTTGAATTGTGTTCTTGAAATTAGCTTTCGCTCTTGAGTTAAGATGAGATTGATGAGTTCTCGAGGAAATCATGCCGATTTTAGAGTTGTGTTTGATTAGATTCTTGTGTACATGTATTGGGTAACTGAATCTAAAGAGAAATTGAGAAAAAGAATCGAATCTAGTCAAATTAAGGTAAAAAAATTAGAAGAAAAATTTGTCGAAATGTTCTGGAGAAATTTGAGCGTCGCCCCGATGTCATAAAGGTCTAGGGTGATGTGCCCCGTCGCGAAGTTAGGGGCGCGCACCAGCAATGCACTTGAAATGGGTCTCTGAACTTTAGGGGTTGGCGCCCCGCGCCAGCACTGCGCTAGGGTCCCTTGCCCTCACCCGTTTTTCATTGTTTAGCCCATTTGAGTCCTTCTAAAGTGTACTAACACATCCTATCAATTCTAACTACTCTAAATGACTTCTAAACATCTAGAAATCATCCGTAACCATGAACGTTGAATCCACAAATTCATATTCAAAAAAAGTTAAGAGCCAAGTCTAGAGAGTTCTTTGAGTCTTTTCAAAAGTCTTTTACAAATATTTTTAAACTTATTTTAAGACTTGAGCATTGAGTTTAGTCAGAGTAAGAGTGAAGTTCATTTTCTTGAAAAGATTATATGGGAACTAAGTATTCCCAAAGTTCTAAGAGAGGTTTTGAGCTAGTTTTGAGTAATAATCTCAAGCCATAGAGAAAGAGTTACATTTTTTAACAAATGAGCTGAGTAGATTTTAGGAGTAGTATTGAGCACCTATATGTGGATGAGTTCATAATAACTCAAATCCCCATAAACCATGTAGCCAACGTGGATAGAAAGGATCATACTTTTTAGATGATTTCTTAATGCTTTTAACCATATCTTAGTGGATCCACTTAGTTGAGGTGTTCTATATCCCGACAAATTATAGGAAAGTTCTAACGGCTGATGAGTCCACGATTCGGACTCATTTAGAGATTTATTTTAATAGATTTAGTGTCCTCAAATGCATATTTTATGCCAATAACTGATGTAAATCCTTAATTTCAGGTATTTGGATTGAGGAACAAAGCATGAACACTAATGAGCAAAAAGGAACAAGGCAGCTGAAAGAACGAATAAAAGAAGGCTTGATGATCTCCTAACTCATTGGGCGAGTCACCGAATGGCCATGATCTTGCCTAAAGTTCCAGTGTGCCTGAAGGAGAAAATCAAGTCGACGATAGAAAGGAGCAGTCAGCCTGTCACCAAACGGTTCTGATATGCAGTACTAGATCGCCCAAAGTTACATAACTTGAAGATGTTGTAGGCCAAAGAAAACAGGCGATGGAATTGACCAAAGGCCGGATCGTCGAGTGGATCGATGATCTCGACTTACTGTGCCGAATGGTCCTTCGCATCATATTTTTGGCAACTATAAATACATTTTTGAGTATTTAGTTTGGTATCTATTTTTTATTATCAATCAGTTTTCATGTTAAGAGTTTAGAACTGAGAGTTTGGAGACAATAATTTTCTTAGCTTTGAAGAGTTCAAGTTTTCCATTTTCAAGAAATTGGAAGTGGGTCTTTGAGATTCTTCAACCTTGACCTTTGTAAAGACAAAATTAATCTTACCCAATTGATGGAAACACAATTTGGTAACGATTTTTATCTTTTTATGATGTCTAGCTAAAACCCCAATTCTTGGGGTATGATTATGTGATTATGGGTTGATTTAGCTGTTGAGTATTGCTAATTGATAGTTTAAATGTTGTTTAAAAATGATTTCAATCAGTAATTGTGGTTTAATTTAAACGGTTGTAGTTGCAAATGCAACTCTACATTCATGTTTTTGGCTTGCTCGAGAGAGAGGTTTTAAAACCAAGATTATTGATTTGATGGTCTATGGGTATTAGGTTGTCACCTTTTTCCACACATTCAACTCGAGAGACTGAATAGACTAAAGCATAGGTTGTTCTTAATTGATGCTTATTGGTGTTCGAGAGAAACCAATTCGATTAGGGGTAAATTGTTCGAGAGAAAGTTTATCCCCACTAAAGTCTAACTTATTCACTGATTTACAGCTATTTAATATCAGTTGCAATCACCCATTTTTCTACCTTAACCTATAATCCAATCATATCCCAAGAACTCGTCTCTTTACTTGTTAATTTGTGTTATTTGTTGCTGTTGTAGTTGATAATTACAATCAAACCCCCCCCCCTCCCCCCATATTTGACACTTCTGTCACCCTTTAATTTAAACTATGCTTTTATTCGTAAATGTTTTTACATATGATTGACTTGAACATATTTGTACTTGGCTCTTGAATCTTAAGCACAAACCACTCCCTGTGGGATTCGACCCCAACTAACTTAGTTAGGTTATATTACTGACTAATGATTGTTGGCACTTAGAATTGGAAGAAGTGTCCTGATACGTGAAATCAAAATGGCGTCGTTGCCAGGGAGTGGTGTTGTTTAAGATTCTTTAGTTATGTTGAATTTTGTTTTTGTTAATTATAGTTGAATCTACTTACTTTCAATTTTGGTTTTGTTTTGATTGTTTACAACAGCATAAAGGAGCATGTCTTGTAGCAATGGTGACCAAATGGACCCTCTCTCCTTTGAGAATGAAGATTCGTAGGGATAACATCCTATGTTTCAGGCAAATTGAGGGTGAGTCAATCCATGAGCTGTGGCTGAGATTTAAGTCATTATTAATACAATTCCCAGCGCATGGAATCTCAGATAACATGATATTGGACTGCTTCTATAAAGGTCTTAGTCTGAAAAACAGAGGAGTGGCTGAACAAATGTCTCTGAGGGGTCTCTCATGACTACCCTATGCAATAGAATCCCAGCTCCTTAATCACGTGGCTAAGACCAAAAGGGAGACTGAGAAGGACCAAATCTTGGCCACACTATTAACTCAGCTGGATCTAGTGGCCAAAAAGATCTTGGAATTGGAAGCACCGGACAAAAAGAAAGGCTGGTACATTCCCCCTCACGAGCGTATAAAGCCCAAGGTGTACAAGGGTTGACAAATAGAAGAGATACTCTCTCTCATTCTTCACAAAGTCGAAGAGCACGACAAAGTGTTGAATGAGATAAAAGAGAATGTCTCATTGCTGAATGAGATGACTACTTCCCATTTCATATCTACTCAATTGCTGGAGGCCCAAAAAGGTTATGTGTTGTCTCGTCTCTACCCCATAAATTAAAATTGAGTGGGAAAGTCGTTCTACGACATTAACTAAGGTCTTCTTGGGAGGCAACCCAAGTGTTTATCACTTTATTTTTGTTTTAGAAATAATGGTGTGCTGATTGTGCAGGTTGAAGTGTAGAAAGTGTTAGAAAGGTAGAGATTGGCGAGCTAAAAGTCTAGTCGGCGCATCGCCGAAGAGGTCAGCTAGCCCGACCTAGACCGCCATTTGACTCAAGACAATTTTAAATTGTAGTCTGTAAAACTCAATAAGCCTAGGAGCAACTTGGCGAATTGCCGACCAGGTCGGCGATCACGATCTAGTCCGCCGTTTGGGTCCCCACATTAATTGGAGGTCCTGTAAAACTCGACGATGTAATTTTCCACTCGGCATGTCGCCGAGTGGGTTGGCGAGCAAAACTAATGTCACCGAATGGGCGAGAATTGGACAGTTTTTAAAGGCCAAAGGTTTAAACTTCCAACTCTTTCACTTTCCTTCACTTTTGAACTTCCCAAAACTCTCACCCACAAAGTATTTTTCTATATTTCTTGAATTTTTTGTCGTATTTGAGTCATTGATTGTGTGTTCGGAGTGGATTTCTTTGCCTCCTAGCATTTCAACTTGTTTAATCGGCATCTAAGGTTGGTTTTCCGAATCTCAAATCCTATTTTTAGCAATTTGTACTCTTATGCAATTGATTTTGTCTTAGTGATGTGTGTTGGGCCTCTCTAATCGTAATTGTATATGTGTGTGCCAGTGCTAATTGTAATGTTTATAATGTTGAATTCCCGAGTTTTTGTGCCTTAAAATTGGTTAAAAATTATGGGGTTGTGCTTACATGTTGTTGGGTTTAGTCAGGTGAAGTCTTAGTAGCCCGCATTTGTGCCAAATAATGTATTTTTCCCAATGATGGAGCAGTTAACGTTATTCTTAAGGGCAAAAGTCGTCAAATAGCCAAATTTGGCCAAACTGGGAGAAGTCTGAGTATCCCGGGGGCATGCGAGTAATAGGTCATAGTTTAATTTGATAAGTGCATATTTTGATTTTGTTTTCGGGGGCTGCGGGGTTGAATTTGGGAAGTTGGGTTGAAAGTAGGCACGTTGGGTCATTTGGCGAGCTGGGTCGAACTTGCCGAACCACTCGGCGGCTCGCTGAAGTTCCCCATCTTGCCTTTAATTTCATGCTAAATGTGAAGTTTGGTTCTGTAACTTTTGGCGAGAAGTCTGATGTCACCGAAGGCACTCAGCGGCTCGCCCAATGGGTTTCTTGATCGCCCTTTCTCTGCGCCCCTCACCCTTAATTGCACTGTAACTTTCGACGAGCTAATCCTTGCTCATCGAATGCTGTCAGTGATTCTCTGAAAGGCCTTCCCATCACCGACTTGTCAAAATTTCCTGAGATTTTTTATCCAATACTTTCGGCGAGCCCAATCTAGCTTGCCAAAGAGATTCGGCGACTCACCGACCGATTCGGTGAGCCTGTCTGCAACTACTTTTCTGTGCTTTTGCATGAATTGTTTCTAACTCTTTTCTGATGTTTTGCAGATATGGCAATGAGAAATCTTGACATGCCGCCCTGAAAAAAAGCATGGAGTATTACTATAAACGAAGGATGAGTTAATCCTCCTAAGAAGGGAAGGCAAGAGTCTCCAACGGGAGGTCAGAGCAAAGGCAATAGGCCCACATCTGAGAAAGTGTTGGCTGACTCCCGGGCTGCATTATCTGAGCCTGAGGAAGATCATCCCTTACAGTCCCGGCGGGCTGAGATCCGTGCTAGATCTCATCGTGACTCAGCTAGAGTCCCTCCAGTTTCCACCTTAGTAGACTCAATGCCAGCTCTGGCACCTCATGTAGCTCCTTTGCCACCAGTCGTCCCTCATCCCAGGCTTCTCAACAGGTTAAAAGGTGATGGATTTCGAACTATTCTCGAGGAGAAGCTGTTGTCCACGGAAGGCCTAGAGGTAAGATACTCCAATGTGAGGGAGATACTGCAGTGGCACAGATTTCAAACTTTCACCAAGCCCCGAGGCCCCTATATTCCTTCATGGGTCTGGGAATTCTATACAGCGTATGGTGATTTGGTTTAGAAGAGTAAGAAGAGGCCAGTGAGTTCAAACCGGTTAAGTCGATCATGGTTCGAGGTGTGGAAGTTGGATGTTGCAGTGATATCATAAACGCTATCCTTGAGAGAGCCACATGGTTCAAGCACGATTATGAGGGGTTGGCGACAGCTAAGTCCCTGGATGACTTGAAGGGTTAGCTTTTCCCCTTCTCTCTGATGTCACTAGGAGGTAGATAGAGGAGAAAGTCCAGATCGAGAAGAAGAATTTGAATGTAGCTGCCCGATATTGGTTCGAATTCATCAGCAGCTCCATCATGCCTCAACAGAACGAATCCATCCGACATGTGAAGGCAGCTTGTTTAGGGATTATCTTAGCGAAGATGCGGCTTAACTTGGGACTTATTATTGAGCAAGAGATGGCCATGAGAGCCAAGCAGAGGCAGACTTCTCTACCATTCCCGGTCCTAATCACTGAGTTGTAGAGGCGTGCTGGAGTAACCCGAGATGATGCGAGAGATACTGAGGTTACCCCTTCATCCTCCACTGACATCCGGCACATTGAGGCTGAGTACACTCGAGAGGAGGCTAACAAGAGGAGGGCAGCTCCAGTGGATACATCCTCGGAAGTGGATATTGATTCGATACCGGCAGAGGCATCTTTACCTACTCCGGCCTCCGAGCCTTCAAGTACATCTGCCCCTTCTTCTTCTTCACAAGCTCTGGGTGCCTCTACCTTTGCCCAGCTCACCAGGATCACTCAAGATATGATCTTGAAGATGGGGCACCTGGCTCATTCAGCTGATGTGAGGGTGACCTAACTTGAGAGATCCATCCTATGGATGATTGAGAGTTCTATCCTTGCGGCACTGACCACACTCCAGATGTCCATTGACACTCTCACTAGACTCTCGAAAGTCTACTGACTTCACTTCACTACTAGAGGTTGCGGATGATGTGGATGCCCCAGAGACTTCAGAGATTCCTCTGGCTACCACCACAGAGGTACATAGGGATGGTGCAGTAGCTGATGAGTTGCAGGCAGAGACCGACGAGGAGTAGATTGATGTGCATGATGCTGAGGTTTATGATGATCTAGCTGACCTCAAGGATGCCATGTTTGAGACTGCGCACCAGACATCATTGAGAGACACCACCATGGGTGGGTCTAGTGGAGCTGGTCCTTCTAAGTTGACTCCAGGCACTGATGCCCAAGTTCTGAGCACTATATCAAACACTGATGCCCCGACAGATGGAGCGACTGTTTAGATAGGATCCCTCTTTACCTCCATCTCTGTCTTATTTTTATTGACTTGTGGATATTATTTTGCTTGCATTTGAGGACGAATGGTTTTTATTTGTGGTGGGGTGAGGCCCACCTTTTGTGACTATTTTTATGTCTATATATTTAGGTTTTTGAGCTCTAAATTGTGTTAATACTATTCTTTGTGGATGATTGAGCTTGTGGCTCCTTGTGTTAATTAAATGATTTTTGGACCCTTCCGAAAAATTTTGTGCCACCTCTTATTTGTGTTTGAAGGTGGTTGTTCTCTTGCAAATTTGAGTATCGGTCTTGATCAATACTGAGACTTGAATAGTGCTCATAATCGAACAAAAATGAATGTGCGGCTACGGTAAGGCCAAATGAAGGTGCATAGACAATATGTAAACTTTTTGCATCTTGTTGTGACTAACCAAATATTGAATTGAGTCTCTTGTGATGAACATTGCACACTAGTAAAAGTGTGGAGTCTTGTTTGACATTGGTGTCAATGCCTTGTGTGATGAGCTTACCGTGAACTATGTGTGATGACACCTAGAATTTGCCCTGTTGGTCCGATTGACTAAGTGATACAATCTCTTGAAATGATCTTAGGCAACTTTGAAGAGTGTGAAACAAATTGACATTATACCTCTTTTTGTGGCCTACCTTGTGAGTGTGTGAACCTCGCTTGAGCACCATTTGAGCCTTAACCTTTTCTTGGAAGGAACTTGATGAAATTGTGACCTTTCTTTATCCATTACCCATAATCCTCATGATGTGTCGTTTGTTTGAATAGCCAACTTAGGCCAAAAGCCTAAGTTGGGGGTGTGGTGAAAAGAGAAGATAAGTCAAGAAGTGCAAAGAAGTCCCCTTTGACCCATGGTTTTGAGAAAGATGGAACCCCTCCATACAAAAAAAAAACAGAGAGAGAAAAACAAGAAAAGAATGAAAAAGTTGTGGAATAAAGTTGTGAAAATTCAAAAAGAAATGGGGTGTCCAGCAATCCATGGAAGATGAATAATGGAGTGACATGGGAGAATGAATGAGAATGATAAAGAAATGGAAAGAAAGTGTTGTTCACACCATATTTCATGAGGATAGAAGTCATTGAGCCTAAATGACCATACCTTTACACTCAGCCCCATTACAAACCTTGAAAAGACCTTTTTGATCTTGAGTGAGCTGAAACAAGTGTTAATTGGAAAATACGAGCAAACCTATGGGTGAAGTCATGCTTTATGTTAATCTTTGTGAGTGTGATTATTGCATTTGATTTCGAAGCTTTGAATTGTTGAACCATTGTGTGTGAATATGGAATCATTTTTTGTGTGAGGGCATTTGAGTACCTTTGTTGAGCTTGAACTTGCATTTGAAGCAAGTATTGTGAACTTGAGAATCTTTAATAATGGTGAGTCACAACTTGAATCTTTGAGTGCACAATTGATCCTTGCATGAGTAAGTTGAGCCTTTTTGTGTGCATTCATGATTGAGTCTTGTGTAGCACTATTTGAGACATCCTTTTTGAACTGCTGAACTTGAGTTTTACTTGAGGACAAGCAAAAGTTTAAGTTGGAGGTGTTGATGAGTCCACGATTCGGACTCATTTAGGGCTTTATTTTAATAGATTTAGTGTCCTCAAATGCAAATTTTATGCCAATAACTAAATTAAATCCTTAATTTCAGGTATTTGGATTAAGGAACAAAGCATGGACATTAATAAGCAAAAAGGAACAAGGCAGCTGAAAGAACGAAGAAAAGAAGGCATGATGATCACCTAACTCATTGGGTGAGTCGCTGAATGCCCATGATCTCGCCTAAAGTTCTAGTGTGCCAAGCCCTGAAGGAGAAAATCAACTCGGCGATAGAAAGAAGTAGTCGACGTGTCACCGAACGGTTCCACGATGCAGTGCTAGATCATCCTAAGTTATAAAACTTGAAGATGCTGAAGGCCAAAAAGGTGATGGAATTGACCAAAGGGTGGATCGCCTAGTGGATCGGTGATCCTGACTTACTGCGCCGAATGGTCTTTTGCAACATATTTTTGGTGACTATAAATACATTTTTGAATATTTAGTTTAGTATCTAATTTTTATCATCAATCAGTTTTCAAGTTTAGAGTTTAGAACTGAGAGTTGGAGACAATATTTTCCTTAGCTTTGACGAATTGAAGTTTTCCATTTTTGAGAAATTGGAAGTGGGTCTTTGAGATTCTTCAACCTTGACCTTTGTAAATACGAATTAATCTTACCTAGTTGATGGAAACACAATTTGGTAACGATTTTTATCTTTTTATGATGTCTAGCTAAAACCCCAATTCTTGGGGTGTGATTATGTGATTATGGGTTGATTTAGCTGCTGGGTATTGCTAATTGATAGTTTGAAATGATGTTTAAAAGTGATTTCAATCAGTAATTGTGGTTTAATTTAAACGGTTGTAGTTGCAAATGCAACTCTACCTTCGTGTATTTGGCTTGCTCGAGAGAGAGGTTTTAAAACCAAGATTACTGATTTGATGGTCTGTGGGTATTGGGTTGTCATGGGTTCAGCTCAAGAGAGTGAATCTTAAACCTTTTTCCACACATTCAGCCCAAGAGAGTGAATGGACTAAAGCATAGGCTATTCTTAATTGCTGCTTATTGGTGTTCGAGAGAAACCAATTTGATTTGGGGTAAATTGTTTGAGAGAAAGTTCATCCCCACTAAAGTCTAGCTTATTCATTGATTTACAGTTATTTACTATCAGTAGCAATCACCCATTTGTCTACCTTAGCCTATAATCTGATCACATCCCAAGAACCCGTCTCTTTACTTGTTAATTTATGTTATTTACTGCTGCTATAGTTTATAATTACAATCAATCCTTCCCCCCCCCCCTATTTGACACTTGTGTCACTCTTTAATTTGAACTATGTTTTTTATGCGTAAATGTTTTTACCTAGGATTGACTTGAACATATTTGTACTTGGCTCTTGAATCTTAAGCACATACCACTCCCTATGGGATTCGACTCCAACTCACTTAGTTGGGTTATATTACTGACTAACGATCGTTGGCACTTAGAATTGGAAGAACTGTCCTAATACATGAAATCAATGGTGTGGGCGAGACGTTGTATCATAACATAGCTCATAGGTTGTTGGTTAGAGAATCTCCCAAATATAGTTTATTTTTGTATTCTTATATACAACAAAGATAATATTGTATTTTCCAATACTTTGAGATGTTATCTACTATTTTAAATGTTTTATATAAACTGCATCTTTACTATTGTTTATTTCTACATTGAGTTGAGTATCCATGAGTTGAGTAAAGTTGAGGTAAGTGTTTCTTTCAGATTCAAGTTCAAGCTTATGTGTTGTTTAGATTTTCCCTCATATGCTCATACATTCAATGTATTGATGCCATTTGGCTTGCATCATTTTATGATGTAGATTTGGGTAACCAGGATCAGCATTCAGTGCTTTGTTGATCCAGTCAAGCACTCAAAGTCTCTTTCCAAAGGATCCCTTTTTATATTGTTTTAGTACTTCAGTTGTTATGATGATCGGGGGTCTTGTCCTGACATCCCTCATAGTATTAGAGGCTTCATAGAGAGATAGCTATAATTCTTTAGTCTTTGCATTTAATTATAAAACATTCTAAGTTCTTTTGAGACAATTGAGAAACGTTGCATTTGTTTTCTTTTATTAATGATTAAAGTCTTCCATTGAGAGCCTAGTCAGGCCAAGGGTTCGCTTGGAGCAAGCAATGGTTATCGAGTGCCAGTCCTTCCCAAGGTGTAGGCTCGGGGTGTGACACTCGAGAACTATTGGTGGTCCCCAAGCGAACCCTTCGCCTGACTGACTACTTAGCGGAAGAGTTACTCAAAGCGATAAAAGGCTTAAAATCAAAGTTTTTCAACATTTAAACTTAAAGTAAATACCCAACTCAAACTGTTTGTAAAATACTCAATAACATTAGTATAATAGTTTGCAAAAGCATCTCAAGGAAAAGTAAATACTGAAAGACTCTTCAACTCTATCTATCTATGAAGCCTCTAATGTTAAAGATAGGTGTTGGGACAAGACTCACGATGCATCAAAACAAGGAAACTAGAAGTAAATGTGAAGTCCTCCAGAATGTGAGGAGGCTCACCAAAACTGTTTGTAGTGTATAGAGTGATCTTAACGGAGCGCCTATTGATGATCATAAACACCTGTATTTGCATCATAAAAAGATGCAGGTCAAATGGCATCAATACATTTGTAAGTTATATAGTCGAGGCGAAATAACTAAATGAAAGGACTACAATAGATAAAAATATACTCAATCTGAATGTAAAGAATAAAGGAGTTAAACCATTTAAAGGTTTAGAAAAGACTATCTCACTTATAAACTCAACATAATAAGTGATATATAAAAAAACACTTTAACTCTATTGGGAGATTCTCTAATCAACAACCATCATTATGAGCTAAGAAATGATACAACATCTCACATATGCTGCCAGAACTGTCTTATACCTTGTTGGGGTATAGAACCTCTCAACTAAGTGCAGCCAATAAGCAAAAAAGATTCATCTTAAAAGTATGATCTTGTACCCATGTTGACAAGACATGATTTATGGAGGCTGTGAGTCTTATAAACTTCCTCCATATCAGTGCTCAATACTACTCCCAATAATGTATATACTCATACTCAAATGTATAAAACATATTCTTTCTCTAGTTTGAGATAATTTCTCAAACTATCATCTTAAAAGAAGTAACTGCTACGAAATATCTCTGAACTCATTGCTAATTAAGAAAATAATATTTCTTTTTGCTCAATGTAAAAATACTTTTTCTGGGTTGAGATTATAACTCAAAAAGGCATCTTTAAAAGGTAACTTCACTATGCTCAATATGTCTGAAAACTCTTTTACTTTTCTCAAAATAATATTCTCTTTCTTCATGTACAAATGAAACATTTGAGAAATACTTAGTTCCCTTATACACTTGCTCAAATCTTTGTTAAAACTCTTTCTCAAACTCCTCCTTAGTTTCTCAAAAACTCAGTTTAGAACAAAATTGTTGGATTTAAAATATTCTCAAAATTTATAACTCAAAATAGGGTTCGTGCTGAAATATAGACATGAACAACTCAACTCAAGGATCTCAATAACAATATAGAAAAACTCAATACTCAGAACTCATGATACTACTTATCTCAAGAATACTCAATTCATAGGTTTCATGCTGAAATATAGACATGAACGAATAAACTCAAGAATCTCAATGCATAACATATAGCAATTCAATAATTAGGAACAAAATTTCAAAAAGAATCAAGAACTCAGAATTTAACATCAACATATCTCAATAATACACAAATCTAAGGATAGAATTCTAGATTACTCTTTTACTAGTTTGAGAGTAGATGTAAGGTGTGAAGAAGAACTAGTCCAACACTATGATGGTCTTATAAACCTGGAAGAATTAAGTTTTTGGCGAAATTGATGATGCTTGAAGAACACTCGAAACCCTAGCTTTTATCCTCATGGAACCTTTCTCTAATTACTTGAAGTGTTAATGAACATAAAAGAACTTATTAACACTTTCTAAGCCCTTAATTAGGTGAAAACATCGTTTTTTAGGCTTAGAATAGGAGTTAAAACGACGTAGTTTATGTACCAAACACATAGAGAAAAGACCAAAATGACCCCAGCTTAAAAAACTAATAGAGTGCCTTCAAGGAAGGCTTCACGGACTGTTTAAGGCTCCATAGTCCGTGAAACAGAACATGAGCCATATAGCCGTCTGTGAACCTTCACCTATATAATAGGGCCTTACTAAACCTTGCATAAGATTTTACTCCAAACTCAAAATGGAGAAACTTAGTGGCGTTGGAATGAGGACTCAAAGATCTTTAATCATAATCTGCTGAGACATATGGTAGCTTAAATTTGACCTTAAACTTAAAAGTTGATGGGTGACTTGTAGGGACCCTTAAACGGGCCGTACAAGCCACCACATACTGTATAGGGTCCCATCCAAGTGACTCACCTCTTGGAAGTCCTGGACAGTTTGACACTTTGCTCTAAACCGGTCGTGGACCCCTGAACGGACTGTTCAGGGTTTCGTGAAGGGTCCATGGTCCATTTTAGATTCATGGACTTGCGTGTTAGTCCTCTTTAGCCTTTCTAAAGTTTGAGGTGTTACACAAATGATTCACATTTTAATATTAGAGTTGCGAGGTATTATAGAATGATTCGGGTCTTAGCTTAAAAATTTTTGGGTGTTACAATAATCACCAAAACCTATGTTAAATTTGGAACAAAAGCTTTGTATCAAAGCAATAGAAAAAACTAGACCAAAAACTGGTCTAACATAGCAAAAATATGAGACGACCTATTAGATTGTTATAAGAACTAAAACTATTTTGACTCCTCCCATAAGAATTTAAATGGTAATTTTGAACTATTCATTTATCTACAGTTATTTAGTTAGCAGGTATTTATTAAATAATTAAGATTTAGTTTATCGTAAATGGGTCAAGTCTAAAATTTATTTAACACCCTATGTCACTTGGCCCATATGTAGAAACAAAAATAATAAAATTTAGAAATTTTAGTTCATATGTATTTTAGAGAAAATAAATTAGGGGAGAAGACATACCTATACAACAAATGAAAAGCTGCCAATTGTAAGAATTTTATATATGCATTTCAAAAGTAAATGTCTTATTATTATTATTATTATTATTATTATTATTATTATTATTATTATTATTATCATTATCATTATCATTATCATTATCATTATCATTATCATTATCATTATCATTATCATTGTCATTATCATTATCATTATCATTATCATTATCATTATCATTATCATCATCATCATCATCATCATTGTCATTGTCATTGTCATTGTCGTTATCGTTATCGTTGTTATCGTTGTTGTCGTTGTTGTTGTTGTTGTTGTTGTGAAAGTAAGAAGGGAAATTTAGTGGTCGCATGAGGTGAATCAGCAAAAGAGTAAATACTATTGCTGTTTTTTTTTTGGACTTAAGGACATGGCTAATCATTGGGTAATGATGCCCGATGATTGCCCAATTGGGATTTAATCATGAAAATGGAATGAATTTGATAATATGGTTAAAGTTTTATATGTTATTCTATAGTAAGATTATGGATTATGCCCTGGATTTTGAGTATGAAATTTTCTAATGGTTATATATTATGATTCAACTTTTGATATATTTGTAGAGATAATTAAACAATAATTTGGTGTATTGTATTATATGATTTCTATTAGAGTTATGTTATTTGGAGAAATTTTGACTTGACCCTAGGCTTGAAATTTGAAAAAAAAATACGAGAATTGACATATTAATGGTATCAAGATTAGGAACTTGATTATATAATTGAGTGTGTTTACTTAAAAATTATGTATACTTGATAGATTGAAAATATTCTGAGGCATTGAGAAAAGGAAAAACATTGGAAAATCAGCTTGCTTAGCTTTGATTCTTCGGTGGAGGTAGGTAATGGTTTGTTCTATGTGATATAGAGACTCTTAATAGTAATTCATAGTCATTGAGTAATATATTTTTGATGTACTTAGTTGTTGTGGTTCTGATAATTTGTATGTTATTGTGATTGATATGTAATCTCAAGACTGTGAAATCCATAATCTTGAACTTGCTCTATAAAAGTGACGCCTCGAATAAAGAAGGCTTGATGAAATATTGTCAATGAAGTTGAAGTGATGATAAAACATGAGGAATTAACTATATTATTGGATTGGATTCCATGAGTCGACACAATATATTTGGATCGGGTGTCATAAGCCTACACGATATTATTTGATTGGGTGTCACGTTCCGGCACGATAACATTAAAGGAAAATATATTCAAATACCTTAATATGCACAATCTCAAAGAACTCATTTCCCAAAAGGGCGTAGTGTGAAGACCTGAATCCTCATGTGTGTTCCATATACTATTGAGTAATTATGTACTTGCTTCATTGTTATTGTCACTTGTACATTTTGCTTGTTTTTTTACCGCCTGCAAAGAACTATAGTTGATTTCATGTCATTACTTTATGCATATTAGTTTCTAGTTTGAGTCAGTCGATGATATCTACTCAGTACATATTGCCTTGTACTAACCCTTACATATATTGATCTTCATTTTCCTTTCTTGGAGTGCAACGAGTGTACAAGCTACTTCAACTCACCCTCAGCTCTAGTCAATCTCCAATACATGAGGTTCCAGGGCAGGGGGGGAGTTACAACTAATGAAGGGTGTGCAAGTGAACACCCTTCGTATGTATGTCAAATTTATGAAATTATTAATATATACTTAAGTTTGCACACTCTTGATATAATTAAAGCCCTTAACTTAGTGGTAAAGTGTGTGTTGATAGCTTCAAGGCGGGAGGTCGAGTGTTCGATCTAGGTTCCTTCAAGTGTTTTAAGGTCATTTTTAACTAGTCAAAATTCACATCAGATAACAATTTTATTAGTCAAAATTCTCATCAAATCAATTTCAAAGAGTTTTTTTGTAAGTCCTTCAAAAAAAATTAGTAATTCTTTTACACGTTCTTTTTGGTCCTTCAATAACTTTTTTTTTCAACTCTTTTACATGTCTCTCTATGGCACTATTTAATTATTTTACATAGTTAAGTTAATCTTTTTTAAAAATTACAGATAACATTCATCTTGTTGATAAACTAAAAAAAAGTATGTAATATAAATCATGACAGAATGAATTTGGGAAGCGATACCCTTAGACATGGAATTCGAGGATTAGATGTCTTTGATGTGATGACTTTCAGAATTGGGGAAGTGATATTTAATGAACTTTAGCTGATTTTATTTCTTACTTTAATAAGATTTCTCCGTGCCTCCATCAGTTCATCTTCATCAGAATCCATACTCTCACTGTCATATGTTGCTGGGTCAGTGGTGTAAAAAATAGTACTGTCGGAACTTGCAAATGATAGCTCAACTGTTTTGTCCTTGCCCTTGCCTTTCCCACTAGTTGTGGAAAGTTTAGTAGCCTTGTTCCTGGATGCAGTTGCGTCTTCATTGATTGTGATCCCTTTTTATTTGCCTTGGGGTGGTGTGTTGCTACCTGCTTTGTTAGGTTTAGTCATATCTGCAAAATATTGGGAAGAGTTAGGGGAAAAATTAAATAGAAGCACATGCAATCTACTGCAGAAGGACTCGCCAAGTGGATCGGCGAGTCGTCGAACCTCTTTGGTGAGCTAACTCGGGCTCGCCAAAAGGATTGGCTTCAAATTATAGAAAGTCGGTGATGGGAAGGTCCTTTCGACGAATCGTCGACTACTTTTGGCGAGCATGGGTTTGTCCACCGAAAGTTACAGTGCATTAGGGGGTCAGAATAGCATACAAAGGGCTATCAAGAGTACTTTCGGTGAGTCGTCGAGTGTTTTCGGTGACCTATGGCTTTTCACCGAAAGTTACAAACTCAAACATCCAATTTGACATGATATTAAGGGTGAGATGGAGACATTGGGCGAACCGCCGAATGATTCGACGAGCTCAACCCAGCTCACCAAATGGCCCAACGGGCCCATTTTCAATCCACCTTCTCGAATTCAATCCTGCAAACCCCGAAGGAAAAATCAAAGCATGCACTAACAATTTCAAACAAGACCCACACTACCCATTGCCCCGGGATACTCAGATTTCTCCCGAATTTGCCTAATTTGGCCATTTGACGATATTTGCTCTTAAGAGTAGTGTCACCTGCTCTATCTTTGAGCAAATTTTTGACATTTAGCGCAAACGTGGGCTACTCAAACTTCACCCAGTCAATCTAACGACACACAATCACAACCCAATTCATTAAAAAGCACAAAATTATGGGCATCTGACAATCGAACAATATAGGCAAGATTTTCATTTTAAAATAGGCATTTAAGCATTCTAATCCTATCAGAGAGGCCCAACACACATCAATACGATACGATTATTGCAAAAGAGTACAAAGTTTTCAAATGTAAATTTTGGATTCGGAAACCAACCTTTTATGCCGATTAAAACACGATTGAAAAGCTAGGCGGCAAAGAAATTCAATTTCGAGCACCAATCAACAACTACAATACTAATGGAATAGAAAAATATTGAAGATAATACCTTGGTGTGGGTTTGTGAAGTTTAAAAACAAGGGAAAGTGAATGATTTCAAATTCTAAGTCTTTTGGCCATTACAAACCATCCAGTTCGCGCCCATTTGGCAACGTTAGTCGCACTCGCTGATATAATCGGTGATTCGCCGAATGGTCTCATATCTCACCGAGTTTTAAAGGGCTTCCAGTTTACATGGAGGTCCAAACTGCGGACATTAGCAGGATCGTCAACTAGTTCCGTGATTCGCCAACTGGATCCTTATTTCGCCAACCTGCTTCTATCAACACTTTCCAAACTCAAACCTATAACATCAACACACCATTATTTCTAAAACAAGATTAAAGCACTTAGGGGTTTTGGGTTGCCTCCCAAATAGCGCCTTATTTAACGTCGTGGGACAACGTGGGTTAACACCTAAACTTCACTTTTGGGGTTAACCCAAACATCACTAGGCAACCCCCTGCTTTGTGTTGGATGGAGATAAGGCATCACATGACCCATAAGGTTCTCGAGCAGCTGAATGGATCTGGAATGAGAACCAATCATCTGTTTCATCAATTTGATGTTCTCCTTCACTTCTTCCAGCACCCTATCATGCTCACTTACCTTGTCGAGAATGATTGAGAGCATTTCCTCAATACGTTTACCCTCATTGTCCTTGGGCTTTCTTCGCTCATGAGGGGGAATGTATTTGTCCTTCCTTTTGCATTGGACTTCAATCCCCACTATCTTTTTGGCCAACTCATCCATCTGAGTCATTAGTGCGGCCAGCATGAAGTCCTTCTCTACTTCTTGGTTTGCTTCAGCCATGTGATCAAGCAGGTGGGCTGCTATCACATAGGGTTTATGTATAATACCACCCGGAGTGAGTCGGTCAGCCAATGCTTTGTTTCTGGGACCAAGACTTCTGTAGAAGCATCTAGGAGGACTATATAGGGAATTTCATGAGTGGGGCATCGAATCAAAAGTGATTTAAACCTTGCCTATGCCTCATGAATCCGTTCACCTTCCAATTGTTTGAAAGTTAGTATACGATCCCTGAACATCATTACTTCTAATGGAGAGACTCTATTTGCTCACGAGTATTGCTTGACATACTCATATGTCTATTGAAACACACAAACACTCAAAACAAAACTGAAAATTAGGTAAGTAGACTACAACAAATAAGAACAAAAATTCTACTAATCTAAGAATTCCCAAATAACACCACTCCCCGGCAGCGGCGCCATTTTGATGTTTGCGTAATCAAGACACAACTTCCAATGCAAGTGTCTACGATCGTACAATAGTTTAGTAACCCAACCAAGGGTTGGGATCGTTCCCAAGAGAGTGGTTTTGAGAATTAATAGAAAAATAAAATTTAGTTCTAATTAGTCGTAGCTAAAGACATTAACGGTTAAAAACATTGTAAATTAAAGGGGGACACAAGAGTGTCAATTAACAATAGGGGGTTTTGTCACTAGTAAGTAAAAACAGCAAAATAAACAAGGATTTCTAAGTAATGAGAGGGGATCCTTGGGATGTGACGGGAATACAGGTTAAGCTAGATTATTGGGTACATGCTTTCGATAGAAGATTCATAGAATAATTGTCACTAGGCTAGACTTTAAAGGGGATAAGCTCTCTCTCGAGCAACTTACCCCATTTCAAATGCGTTCCTCTTAGACACCCACTTGCTGCATGAAGACCAGCCTACGACTTAACCCACTCACTCTCTCGAGCTGAGAGTGTGGACATGGGACTAGGGTTCACTCTGGAGCAAGCCAAAAACACATAAAAAAAACTTGTATTTACAACTACAAATTCATTAAATTCATCCACAACCACTAAACGAAATCACATTTAAACTACGAATAGACTATCAGCAAGCAAGACCCAACAATTATCTTAACTCATATTCGCTAAATCACACCCCAAGAATTGGGGGTTTTAGCCACACATTTATAAGAGATAGAAATTTATACCAAATTCAGCTTGCATTCAACTGGGTATGAAGATTTAAGTCTTGATATGGGCCAAAATTAAAGAATGTTCAGGGTTCGTAATTTGAGTAAGGATCTTTCACCTATCTAAATTTGGGCTCGAAAGCTCACTCACAATATATGGCTCACTTAGGGCTAGAAAGATAGGATTCTATGTAGGCCGAAGCAAATGCTTATATGAGAAGAAGTCAGTGCAAAAGTCAAAACAAGAAGGACATTCAAGAGACCCAAATCCAAATCTTGAAGATGAAACCCTTTGGAACTTCAAGTCTTCAAAAACCTCTCAAACTTAGAGATAAAATATCAAAAAGTACTATTCTATATGAAAATTATAATAATTGTTCAACTATTAAAACTACAACTCTAACTAGTATTTATAGTTTTCATAGATATGTGTTGCAGTAGATCATTCGACGTCGTTAGTCAAAATCGCCGATCAACTCGACGATTCGCCTTTTGCTGTTGTTCATCACCGTCTTACACCATCCTTCAGCATCGTCATGCTCTGGGTCATTAGGCGACATGGTACTGATTCGCTGAACTTTTCGGTAATGCGCCGGCTGCTCCCTTTTTCCACCGACATGATCCTTTCCTTCAAGGTACAACACACTGGAACAAAAGGCGAAGTAAGACCCTTCGGCAACTCACCAAGTGGACTCGGCGATCCTCAGGCCTTCATTCTTCGTTCTTTTCAGCCTTTTTGTTCCTTTTTGCAACGTAGTGTACATGCTTTCCTTCAAACTTCAAATACCTGAAACTTAAGGGTTTTCATTAGATATTGAGATAAAATAAGCATTTGAGGACACAACTATATTAAAATATAGACCTAAATGAGTCCAATTTGTGGACTCATCAACAACTCAACTTCCCCTCATTCATTGCTCAGATCAAAACTTTCTTCTTCTCGATCCACCTCTTGTTCGAAATAATGCTTTACCCTCTGTCCATTCACAATGAACGTGGATTACTTACCTTCATTCCATAACTCTACAGCTCTATGGTCGATCATGCACACCACCTCAAATGGTCCACTCCATTTTGACTTAAACTTACTTGGAAACAAACGCAATCTAGAGTTAAACAATAATACCTTTTGCCCAGGCTCAAAAAGTTGGGGGACAATATGCTTATCATGCCACCGCTTAGTCTTCTCCTTATAAAGTTAAGCATTTTCATAGGCATGGAGTCTGAATTCCTCCAATTCATGTAGCTGATCCATCCCTTTTCTCCCGGCTAACTCCGGGTGAAGGTTCAATTTCTTCACTGCCTAGTAAGCCTGATGTTCTAATTCAACGAGAAGGTGACACGCTTTACCAAACACCAAGTGGTAGGGAGAATTCCCTATTGGTGTCTTATAGGTGGTCCTGTACGCCCATAATGCATCATCAAGCTTCATTGCCCAATCTTTCCTTTGGGCATTCACTGTTTTCTATAGAATCTGCTTCACTTCCCGGTTTGACACTTCTACCTGGCCACTAGTTTGAGGGTGGTACGCTGTAACCACCTTGTGCCTGACTCGATATTTAGCTAAGATATTCTTCACCAATTGATTTATAAAGTGCATCTCTCCATCATTGATTATTTCTCTAGGAGTTCCAAACCGAGTGAAGATGTGCTCTTTTAAAAACTTCAGCACCACTTTAGCATCATCAGTAGGCAAAGCTACTACCTCAACCCACTTTGACACATAGTCCATAGCCACGAGTATGTATTGATTTCCATTTGATGGAGGAAATGGTCCCATGAAGTCGATCCCCCAAACATCAAATATTTCAACCTCTAAGATGTTATGCAAAGGCATCTCATGTCGTCGGGAAATAGACCACCATCCTCTAGCATTGATCACAACTTTTAACATACCCTGCAGCGTCTTTAAACAGAGTAGGCCAGAAAAAACCTGATCGGAGCACCTTATGTGTAGTGCATTCATCGATGATCCCCATATGCAGATGAGTGGCAATTATCCATCACTTGTCTCATCTAAGACTTAGGCACACACCTCCTCATTATTTTTTCCGGCCCTTTCTTGAAGAGATAAGGCTCATTCCATATCTAGAACTGAGCATTATAAATCAGCCTCTTCTTTTGATATGTGGTTGCACCCGGTGGGAACAATTCGCTCACCAAATAATTAACAATATCTACATACCATGGTAGCTCGGTCACCTCTAGTGCCAATAGATGTTCATCAGAAAATTCTTCCCGAATCTGATCTTGCTCTCCCACATGTGACGAACTCTCCAATCTTGATAGGTGATCTGCAATCTGATTTTTGGAACCACTTCAGTTCTTGATCTCTATGTCAAACTCTTGCAGCAATAGAATCCACCTGATTAACCATGACTCTGCATCCTTCTTATTGAACAAGTACCTGATAGCTGTATGGTCAGTATAAACAACAACTTTAGTCCCTACCAGACAGGATCTAAATTTATCAAAAGCATAGACCAAGGCAAGCATTTCTTTTTCGATCACTGTGTAGTTGGCTTGGGCTGCATCCAATGTTTTGCTTGCATAATCTGTTGAGTGAAACACCTTCTCTTTCCTTTGCCCTAACAATGCTCCTACTGCCACATCACTTGTGTCACACATCAACTCAAATGGAAGCTCCCAATTTTGAGAAGTCAGTATTGGATCTTCTATCAACTTTTTCTTCAAAGCTACAAAGCATGAATGCATTACTCATCAAATATAAATTTCATCTCCTTCTCTAGGAGACTGCACATGGGCCTTGCAATCTTAGAGAAATCCTTGAAGAATCTCTTGTAAAAACCAGCAAGACCCAAAAAGCTTCTCACCCCTTTAACAGAGATTAGGGGAGGTAGCTTTTCAATGACTTCCACTTTGGCACGATCAACTTCCAGCCCTCTCTTTGACACCTTATGGCCTAATACAATCCCTTCCTTCATTAGAAAATAATATTTTTCCCAATTTAGGACGAGATTAGTTTCCTCGCATCTAGCCAGCACCCTGTCCAAATTCTGCAAACACCTGTCAAAAGACTCCCCAAAAATTGAGAAGTCATCCATGAATATCTCCACAAAATCTTCAACCATATCATGAAAGATAGCCATCATGCATCTTTGGAAGGTGGCTGGAGCATTGCATAGCCCAAACGGCATTCGCTAGAAAGCATATGTCCCATACGGACACGTGAATGTAGTTTTCTCTTAGTCCTCTGGTGCAATCATAATTTGGTTGTATCCTGAATAGCCTTCCAGGAAACAATAATATTCTTTCCCAGCTAACCTGTCCAGCATCTGATCAATAAAAGGAATCGGGTAGTGATCCTTTCTAGTGGCCTCATTCAATTTCCTGTAATCCATGCATATTCGCCACCTTGTCACTATCCAAGTTGAAATCAACTCATTTTTTTCATTGGTGATCACTGTCATGCCTTCTTTTTTAGGCACACACTAAACCGGGCCGACCCACTTGCTGTTTGAAATCAGGTATACAATACTCACATCCAGCCATTTAATCACCTTATTGCGCACCACATCTTTCATCACTTGGTTTAATCTGCACTGAGGCTATACACTTGACTTGTGTCCCTCCTCCATAAATACCATGTGCATGCATAAAGCTGGGCTGATGCCATGTATGTCAGCCATCTGCCAGCCTATCGCGTTTTTCCTCTTACTCAATATTTTCAAAGATGCCTCAACCTACAATTCAGACAAAGCAGAAGAAAGTATTACAGGTAAAGATTCATTGGCACCTAAAAATGCATACCTGAGATGAGAGGGGTGAGCCTTTAACTCCAACTTTGGTGCCTCCTCAATTGATGGCTTGGGAGGTAGTCCCAAGACTCTATTTAATGGCTCCACAAACTTGCGAAGCATACTCACATTCGAGACATCTAGAACATTAGCCAACTCCTGGTCTTCAGCGTCTTCCTCAATGTCTTGCCCAATTAACACTTTCTCTAAAGGGTCTTGGGCTTCAACATGTTTAGCTGCCATTTCCTCATCAATGACTGTAATTGCTGACAGCGCCTCATATATTGTAGGCAACTTCATTGCCTTGTACACATTAAATACCTTTACCTTGTCATGAGCCCTCATTGTCAATCTACCAGCCGCCACATCAATTAACGCACCCCTGGTTGCTAAGAATGGCACCCCAAAATAAATGGGACCTTTGGATCAGGCTCAAAATCCAAAATGACAAAGTTATCGGGGAAAATCAGAGTTCCCACTTGGACTAAGACACCCTCAATAACGCCATCTAGCCTTGCTACCGAACGGACGGCTAACTGCAACATAATGGTTGTGGACTTGAGCTTTCCTAGTCCCAACTTGAGAAACATGGATGTAGGCATCAAGTTGATACTTGCGCCAAAATCGCACAACCCTCTTGCCTCAATACACTTACCAATTTTTATCTGCACTATAAAACTCCCTAGATCTTTCAACTTAGTTGGAAGCCAATTCTGGATCCTAGAACTGCACTCCTCAGTGAGTGCCATTTGTTGCATACTCAGCCAATCTACTCTTGTTGGCTACCACATCTTTCACATATTTGGCATATTGAGGAATGCCCTACAACGCATCAATCAAAGGCAAGTTAACATGTACTTGTTTGAGTAATTCAATAAACTTATCGAAACATTCCTCCTTCTGCTTTATGAATTTCTGTGAGAATGGAAGAGGTGGTTTTGCTTTTGGATCCTCATTTACCCGTTTCTCACTTGGTTCCGCTTCATCTACCTGTTTTCCTTTTTCTTCAGTAGCCTTTGCCTTTGGCATTAACTCCTCCAATGGACGACCACTCCAAGTACTTACAAGATTTACTTGTTTTGGGTTTGGATCAGTATTTCCAGGCAAACCCCCTTGTGGTTGAAAATTTTGGGCACTAGAAAACTGCCCAAACTGCTTCTCCAAAGTCTGAGTCGCCAGTTGATTGTTTCGAACATCTGCTGCTAATTTAGCTTGGTTGGCAATAATAGGTTTTTGCATGTCCTCCACGCTCATATCACCTTGCTTGGCAGCCTGCTGATTACCATGACTTTGTTGGTTTCCATGGCTTTGCTGATCGTAATGTTGTCCATTACCTTGTGTCCAATACTGGTTCCGTCCTTGATGTTGGTTTTGATTACCACCCCATGAAAAGTGTATAGTTTTGGTGATTTCCTCCTCGTTGGGCATTACCTACAAAATGAATAGATTCTGCGTTTGCTCCATATACCTTAGCAATGTGATCTCCACCTCCACATACTTCACACCAAGTTTGTGGTTGTTGCACCATATTAACTTGAGCTTGTTGTTGTCCTAGTGACATGTTGTTGAAATGAGTAGTCATCGTATTCTGCATTGCTGAAATTTGTGCAGTCAAAGTTGTCACTGCATCCATTTCTAGCACTCCAGTAGTCTTTTGTACGATCGGTTTAGCTCTCCTCCATTCCACTCAGGATTACCTTGTGAAATTCTATTAATCAATGTAAACAACTCAGCATATGTCTTCTCCAAAGCTTGTCCACCTGCAACAGAATCAAGTAAAATTTTGGTGTTTGGACCAACACTTCGTTAGCTTGATAATGATGTGGACAGCTTAACAGCAGGGACTTAAACTTGTCCCAAACTTGGTACAAGTATTCCCCTCCTTTATGTCGGAAGCTTAATATGTCGCTTCTCATCTTGGCTATTTTCCCGAATGGAAAAAACCTTTTCAAGAACTTCCGGGCAAGATCATCCTAAGATGTTATGGAATCTGCTGGCTCAGAGTTCAACCATTTTTTTGCTTCCCCTAAAAGAGAAAAGGAGAATAATGTGAGCCTCACATAATCAGAGTTCACTCCGGTTGTGTACGTATCACTGATCTTGAGGAAATTCTAAATGTGCACTCGTGGGTCCTCATGAGATAAACCAGTGAATTGCCCGTTTGTGTGCAATAGTTGCACCATATTCTGCTTCAATTAAAACCTCCCACCAGCTGCAAGTTTCTGAATACTTGAGGTAACATTGGTAGTTTGTGGGATTGCCACATCTCTCACTTTCATTTCTGCCATCACTGTAGGTTGGTCTTGATCCTCCCTTTCTTCTGAAGTTTCTGGTTCACTAGCGACAAGAGAAATAGGATATGTGAGTCTTCTTTGCCTTCTCCGGTAACGAACAAATCTCTCTGATTCAGCTAGAGGCTCTACCAAGTCTTAGTCGTCTTTCAGTGTGAAAACCTGACACAACCTATGAAATGAAAACCCAAGATCAAGTTGTAAACACTTGTACAAATAATTTAGACACTCAAAAATTAGATATCTGCCCATTTTAAAGTCCCCGACAGCAGCGCCAAAAACTTGTTGCGGCCAAAAGCACACACAAGTGCACGTGGTCACTCAAGTAGTACTGCGACTCTTTCGAGCTGGATTATCGAATCCAAAGGGCTTCAAATCAACAAATTATAACTTTATTGTGTCTAAAATAAATTTACTTATGCGACAGACAATTTCAGGAATTTGTTTATAACTACCAAGTTGAACAATCTCCAAAATTAATTACTACAATTAAACAATTTCAAACAAGGGAATTTCACAATTTGGGAAAATATTCCAGGGTTGTAGCATATACCGATTTCAAGCATAATATTAATTCATCCGAGCATTCGACAGGTTAACATCATTATGGATTTATAAGGTTAATTTTACAATCATGATCTCCCGATCTCTAATCGCCTACCACCATTGACAACCTAACTACATCGTTGAGCGGGGATAGGCATGAACCAATAATGGAGCAATAAGCTATCATCTTGCATATTAATAAAGCGCGGTAAATAGATATAAGCCTATCCTATATACGAAACACTCTAAGCTTTACCCTAGAATGAACAAGCTTCTCACATTCTTTGGTCTATCCCTTTGTTCATCTTCCGAATTCAAGAGTGGACAATAAGTTTATTTTAATGTTGATCAATTATTAAATTAGTTAAACAAGAATGTAAGCATAAATCACAAAAAAGCCCATTTCATGCTAGAAACAAATATTATAACACCATTAATCGTAACTACAACCCTAGAATAAGGGAATTTAGCTACTCATAGAACAAAACATCATCAAATAATGTTTATGGATCATAAATGGGTTTACCAAAATGAAGGAATAAAAGAAAAGCCCTAGATAGTGTCAGCAAAATCTCCCAAATCGTTGTTCTCTCATTTTTCAAAAACTGGATAATGATAAAATAATACAACTAGACTATTTATAGTCTGAAATAAAACACGTGACTCAATTCTAGTGTCTAGGTCCGCGACACAGACGTCGAGGACGTGTTCCCTCGCTTCACACTGTGAATAGCCTGAACTCACTCCACGACGCGCATCCATCACGTACTCCACTATTTTTTAGAATTCGTTTTCTGCATGTAAATTCCAGTTCCACGACGTGGAGGTGCTCCCTCCTAGTGTATTTTCCAGCTTTTTGGCCATTCTCCTCAGCAGCTTCATCTTCTATTTTCCGACCTTTTTCAAGGTGCCCTTTTTATCTCCTTCTTCTTTGCTTTTCACCTTGAAACATCTAATCATATTGGTTAGAGGGAACGCAATCAATAGCCTTTAAAATTTCAGTTTTGACTGTGAAATTTCTCTCAAACTTAGCTATATATATGGGATAAATTGGTTATTAGGTGCATAAATACGCCTAAGATCACTTGCCATTGTGTTATCCTGGTTAATGAACTTAGTGTTCAAGAGTCTCCTAAGTGGAATAGCTTTTGCATCTAGTGTTGCACAGGTCTGGAATGATTTAAAGGAAAGGTTTGACGGGGTTAATGGATCTAGAGCCTACATTCTTCACAAAGAAATTGTCTCACTGCAACAAGGCATAAATTCAGTATTGATGTATTACACAAGGCTCAAAACCTTGTGGGATGAGGCTGAAACTTTGGTCCCTACTCCTTGATGTAACTGTGATAAATCAAGAGGTTTTGTATTACATCTGAATAGGCAAAAAATGTACCAGTTTTAAATAGGACTCAATAAGTTTATCATCAAGCCAGAGGTCAGATTTTGATGATGGATCCATTACCAACCATCAATAGTGCATATGTTATGATAGTGGGTGATGAAATTCAGAAAGTTGTAGTGTCTCACATTGGTAGCATGGGACTAAACTTTGTTAGTATGGATTATGTGGCTATGTATTCTAAAACAAGTAGTTCTTCTAGAGTGAATCTGAGATTCAAGAAGAACTCATTGTTGGTTAGTGACTTCTGGAAGTGCAAAGGTCATAGCAAGGAATTATGCTATAAAATTGTAGGGTATCGACCTGATTTCAAGTCCAAAAGGAAAGTTCAAAGAGCTTGAGTTCACCTCATCCGGATCACATAACTCTAGTAAGGTTCATTTCTCCTATGGTATGAATAATAATGTTCAAGTACCAGTATAGGAAAGGAAGTCTGATATCTCTCAGATTGATCAAGGTAGGGTTGAAAGTTCAAGTTCCACACATTCTAGACGAGTGAGTCAAGCTAAATTAGAGGTCAAACAACTACTTTAGGGATGTACATTTACAAAGGATCAGTGTGATCATATCCTCAAAGCCAATCACCAAAAGATAGACCCTAATTCTCCTGACTACAATGCTACACTTGTTGCTTACCAACTTGTCACGACCCGATTTCTCGAGTCATGATGGCACCTACTATATAGAAAACCTCGGGACACGAACGAAGAGTCAATCTAGACCAAACTCGACATTTCAGAGCTAACCACGCTAAAGGAATTCTTATCTGAGCGCATTTACTTAGAATGTTGACTAAAGTCAAACTTAGGCCTTAACTTAAGTTAAAACACCTAATCGCACCGACTCGCACCGAAAACCTAGGGAGTCATACCAACCATGCTACTAGCCTAAAATGACCCTTCCGGAGCTGATGAAATCGTCAGAATTGGATTCAAATGTCATGTTCTTAACTTTTGATTGAAAATTATCGTTCAATGTTCATAAGCTCCACAAATACTAAAACTCGTACATTAACCAAACGAACGACCAGGTGACTTAACTGTCAGTCCCAGCAAGTAATAACTGACTTGGGGTCATTACAAGTCTAAACGACCCATAAAAGTCAAACCACAGAAATGACCATGAGGGTCATTACAATATCCACTACTAAAAAGGACTTTCATCCGCCAAAGTAAGGGTCAAGAAATACCTGAAGGCTCCAACAAGACGGGAAACTGCTCTCGACTCTCCTGCTTAGTCTCCCAGGTAGCCTCCTCGACTGTACGATGCCTCCAACGGACCTTAACAACAGGAATGGTTCTCGAGTGCAATCTCCTCACATGTATGGATAGAATGGCAACTATTCCTCTACAAATGACAAACGGTATTCCAACTCAACTGCATCATACTAGAGCACATGAGACTCATCAGGAACATATTGACGCAGCATCGAGACATGGAAAACTGGGTGGATGGCTGAAAATACAGGAGGTAGGGCCAACTCATAAGCAACCTCCTGAACTGTCTAGACTATCTCAAAAAGTCTAATGTACCTGGGGCTAAGCTTTCCCCGCCTCCCAAACCTCAACATGCCCTTCATGGGCGACAGACGAAGGAATACCCGATCACCAACATAGAATATCAAAGGTCGACGCCTCTGATCCGCATAACTCTGGTGCATACTCTGAGCCGTCCTGAGTCTATCCTGAATCACTCTCACCTGGTCTAAAACCTCCCGAATCAAATTCGTACCCCGCAGCCTAAGCTCTGTAGACTCAAACTAACCCTCTGGAGAGTGACAACGCCTACCATATACAAGGCCTCGATATGAATGCTATAATAATAGATGTTATTATACGCAAACTCCACCAAAGGCAAGAACTGGTCCCAATGAACACCAAACTCCAAAACACAAGCCCACATCATGTCCTCAAGGACCTGAATAGTACGCTCCGATTGACCATCAGTCTGCGGGTGGAAAGTTGTGCAAAGGTCAACCCGGATGCCCAACTCATCCTGAAAAGTCCTCCAAAATCTAGATGTGAACTGAGAACCCTAATCTGATATAATAGAAACTGGCACCCCATGAAGTTGAACCACCTCCTGAATGTAGATACGAGCTAACCTATCAGCGCTAAATGAAGACTGGACAGGAAGGAAGGGTGCTAACTTGGTCAGTCGATCTACGATGACCCAAATGCTATCAACACCTCTAGAAGTCCACGGTAGGCCAACCACAAAATCCATAGTAATGCGATATCACTTCCACTTCAGAATGGGTAATCTCTAAAACTCACCACTAGGCATCAAATGCTCGGCCTTTACCTACTGGCAGCACAAGCAATGGGAAACAATGTCAGCAATATCTCTCCTCATGCCACTCCACCAGTAATGCAGCCTCAAATCATGATACATCTTCGTTGTGCCTGGATGGATAGAGTATCTAGACTCATGGGCCTCAGAAAGTATCAACTGTATCAAATCCCCAACTCTCGAAACACAGATGCGACCGGCGAATCTCAACACTCCATCAGGATCTAAGGTACTCTGACCACAATCACCCGCTAACTGTCGATCTCTAAGGGCCACCAAGGCCTCATACTCAAACTGACAACCACGGATCCTATAAAGCAAAGAAGACTGAACTCCTATATAGGCCAAGACGCATCTAGAATCTGAGATATCCAATTGAGCCATACTATTGGCTAAGAACTAAATGTCCAAAGCCAAGGGTCGCTCCTCAACAAATAAGAAGGCTAGACTATCCATACTCACCGCCTTCCAGCCTAGCCCAATCACAAATAGCTTCAATCTTCGCTGGATCTACCATAATGCCCTCCTTGGACACAACGTGCCCCAAGAATGCTATAGGATCTAACCAAAACTGGCAAGTCGTTGATCTCTCAAAGTCTGGAGCACAACTCTCAAATGCTGCTCATGATCACCCCTACTCCGCGAGTATATCAAAATGTCATCAATGAAGACTATGACGAAGGAATCAAGACAAGGCATGAACACGCACCTCATCAAGTCCATAAAGGCAGCAGGGGTATTAGTCAAACCAAAGGACATCACCAAGAACTCAAAATGGCCATAACAGGTCCTAAATGCAGTCTTAGCGATGTCCGCTGCCTTTATCCTCAACTGGTGGTAGCCGAACCTCAAATAAATCTTAGAGAACACTGAAACTCCCTATAGCTGGTCAAATAGCTCATTAATCCTAGGTAGAGGATATCGATTATTCACCGTCACCTTATTCAACTGCCTACTGTCAATGCACATGCGCATCGTACCTTCCTTCTTCTTTACAAAAAGAACAGGAGTGCCCTAAGGTGATACACTAGGTCTATTAAATCCCTTACCCAAGAGATCCAGAAGCTGAACATTGAGCTCCTTGAGCTCTGCAGGAGCCATTTGATATGACGGAATAGAAATAGGTTGAGTACCCGGTTCAAGCTCAATTAGAAAATCAATATCATGTTTTGGGGGGTAGGCCAGGTAGGTCGATAAGAAACACATCTAAGAAGTCACGAACAATAGAAACTGATTCAATTGGAGGGACCTCTCTACTTATATCACACACATAGTCCAAATAAGATAAGCATTTGCTAGCCCTAACATCCTAGCCCAAATAAAAGAGATAACCCTAATTGGTGTGCTACTACGAGATCCCTGCCACACTACAGGAGAAATACAAGGAATGGCTAAGGTAACAGTCTTAGAGAAGCAATCTGAAATAGCGCGACAAGGGGATAACCACTCCATTCCCAGAATCACATCGAAATCAACCATGTCAAGCAATATAAGGTCAGCCCGAGTGTCACGCCCATGGATAGTAACAAAGCAAGATCGAAATACATGATCCACTACTAAAGACTCGCCAACGGGGGTCGACACATGCAACGGTTCTACAAGAGGCTCAGAAATCATACTCAAGCCAGAGGCATAGTAAATAGAAACATACGAAAAAGTAGAGGCCAGATCAAATAAATCCAAGGCAGGTTGTTGGCATAAAAGAATCATACATGTGATCACATCATCTGATGCCTCAGTCTCTGCCCTTGCTAAAGCTGCATAGAAATGGCTATGTCCGCCTCTGCCCCGACCATCAAACCTACCATCTAACCTGCCTCCCTGAGGACAACCCCGTATACCCAAATGACTACCTCTACGGTCCTGACCCTGACCACAGCCTCTAGCTGGAGGTGTTGGTAAAGTGGGGAGTGCACGAGGCGGGAGCAATCCGACTATCTTTGAGGCGATCCACGGCCCAATGACCCATCTCATCATATTCATAGCAACCTTGTCGAAGGCGACTCCCAGAAAAATGGCCACCATTGCCGGAAGAACCTGACTGAAATACCTCACGGCCCTAACTCGAACTGGTCTCGCTCTAACCACCATCTAATGCCTGAAGAGAGGCCTGGGTAGGCCGGCTAGACTGACCCTATCGAAATCGTCATTCGATCTTGTCATGATAATCCCTAGACCTGGGGCGGGAGTCACTGTAGTTACCTTTATGCCTAGCCCTCTACTCGCTGCCCCGTTGGGCCTCACAACGAAGATGCTCCATAGTACTGGCATAGTCAACCACGTCTAAAAAGGATAGACCCGCAAAAACCAAGAACTGGGTCTCAAGTCGAAACTGTAATCTTAACACATGGACAAAGCACCTAACCATCTCCTACTCTGTAGGTAATATCATCTTTGCATGACGTGAAAGCTCGTGGAACCTAGTCTCATACTCTGCCACTGACATGAAGCCCTGCTCCAACCTACAAAACTGATCCCTGAGGCGATCTCTGACGCTATGAGGGATAAACTTGGCCAAGAAGGCCTCAGAAAACTCATCCCATGATACCGGTGGAGATCCAACTAGCCTGGTCTGCATGAACGTGCGCCACCACTACCTGGTAGGCCCATCTAGCTGGTAAGCGATGAAGTTGGCCCCTCTAAACTCTACTAGATCCAAAGTGTGAAGCCTCTCATGGCAAGTAGTAAGAAACTCGTGGGCATCCTCACCCACAGCCCCAGAAAACCTCGGTAGTGTTAACCTGAGAAACACACCAAGTATCTCCTGGTCCTCCAGCGGCATAGGTCTGTCCGCTTCCAAGGGTTGTACTACCTCAGGTGGTACCTGGATCTGAGGTGCCCCCATTGTAGGTTGATCCTGCGGTACTGATGCTGGTGTACCTGGGGCGGGTGGTTGCTGCATACCCCAGGCACACCCAAGAGATGTGCAATAACGGCCTGGAGATCTGGAGTCAGAACTGGTGCGGATGGCGGCTGGGCTGGCCCCGTCCCCACCGACGGATCTAGTATATGAGCTGCTGGAGGGTTCGCTACTGGCTCTGCATCCTCCTCTCTCTCATGGGCCGGTGTTGGTGCTGGTGCCCGAGCTGCAAGGGAGGTATCCTGTGAAAAGAATGAAACAAGAGAGATTGTAAGGAACTGATAATAGACATGATGCATGATATGAAACAAAATAGAGAAATTTTCTTATGAAACCCTATAGCCTCCTAAAGATAAAACACGGACGTCATTGCATCTATCCGTAGGACTCTACTAGTATCTAGCTCTGTACAAGTGAGACCGGTGAACCTAAGGCTCTGATACCAACTTGTCACGACCCGATTTCTCAAGTCATGATGGCACCTACTATACCCTACGAGTAGGTAAGCCAACCCGTAACCCAGAACATCAAGTAATCAGCGTAAAGGCAGAAACTAGCAAAAAAAATGACAAGGCGGAAGCAAACCAAAATAAATATATACAGAAATCCCTCCCAGAACATGGACATCACTAGTACAGAGCTATCTAATAATGAGTACAAGTCCCAAAAGTGGACCACAACAAAGTGTGTCTCAAAGGAAGCAAGACTAGCTAAAACAAAAGAAGGAGACAAGACAAACCCAAAACGCCACGTGCTCACCCTCGTCTCTGAATTACAACTGCAAGAGAAGGCTGAAGCTAATCACCGCTGGTAACTGGTACTGGGACCTGCATCACGAAATAGATGCAAAGTGTAGCATGAGTACCAAAAAAAAGGTACTCAGTTAGAATCGAAAGCCAGCTAAGCAAAAGGGGTAAAAACAATAAGAAAATATAGAATCTAGACACAGAGAGGTCAATGCGGATATGAAAAGAAAGCACATAAGCATACCAGAAATAAACTAAGTGCAACCAAACTAAACCTAACTGGACTCCCATAAGCCCAGAAGGTACACTCGTGCGCAAGTTTAAATAAAATCTAAACGAACCCACATAAGCCCAACAGTTACACAAAATAGCTAGGGTCTATTGAGAAACAAGCAAACCGGGCTCCCATTCCAAAGTAACCAAGATAATCCATCAGACTCTACCCATCCAGCAGTGCACTCCCAGCCCAAACAGAAAGAGCGCCCCATGGGGCACCCAACCAAACAGTCCACTCTTAGCCCAGCTAGAAAGAGGGACCCGTGGGTGAGGTAGATATCACGAGTGATCCTACCACGCAATCAGCTCTCAGCCTAACTAGAAAGAGCAACCTGGAAAAACCCAGCCAGCAGCACATTCCCAGTCCAGCTAGAAAGAGAGGCACGAGGGCCATCGCTGAATCACCGAGTCTACCCAGCCAATGATATGCCGAGCCCAGCTAGAAAGGACGACCCCGAGGGTGATGGTATCTCCAATAGGATCCAATCCAACAACACCCATCGTGGAACACCATCCACTCTAAGAAATCACAGAAAAGGCTCCAAGCCTATACTATCTCAATCCCACGCCTCTAGTGATGCACCGAACCTTAACGAACGTGTTGGAACTGTTGAATTAGAGGGAGAAGATACAGAAGTCCAGCAGGCAGTGATAGCACCTAATCTAAGGCTCAAACTATCAGACTCAATTCTACTACTCTAGTCTAAAAGGAGGATCGAAATATAGCCAATCGATCCTAACATAAGGTATCTAATCAAAGTAAAGTAGGAAACTAGTACCCACCCCCAATTCACTCCAATCAACATGCTTTTACACAATTAAGCTCAATTAAATAAAAAGGAAGTCGTAGCCAACCTTAAGGCCGACGTGCGCTCTAAATCACTTTGCCGTAGCATTTCCATCCCGAACGACCTTTGAACATTGTCACTATATCAAATATAGGATCACAACGTTAGTACGGTCATTTAGACACCAAAATCACAACAAATTAGGACGAGTCAAAACAGGAATTGTGGGACCTACACTGAACTATCCGAATTTGACTCCGTCAAGAGACCCAAAACAGTACCCCAAACTTATGTTCCAAAATGGAACACAATTCGAGGCTCAAAATACAGCAAAAGCCAATATGCAAGAAAACCACACTTTAATCAACTTAAAAGAAAACATGCAGTAGTCTAAACTCGGTATTTACAAGAATCAAATAGTGTCCAACAATCCTTTAACACTCCACAATCTAGCCACGATAATTCCCAACATGTGGGACTTTGAATCACCCAAAACCGAGCTAAAATGAGTGAGATATGACCAAAACAAGGATGCCAAAAATAAATACTCGAAAAAGGGCCTAACAGTCAGGTTTAAAACCAAATTTACCTCGACGCACACTAGACAACTTCCGAACACTCTATAGCGAAGCCACCAAAAATACGAAGCTCCCTCACTTCGAATCACCTAATTTGGTATAGAGATAAGGGAGATATAAGGTTTTTAAGTTTGGAAAATGGTGCTAATTTTTTGCACTAAATACACCATATTTCAGCCTATTTTTCGAAAACTTATAAACTCCGATGGGGTGCTCCAAACTCATTCGGAACCCCATGCACGCAAATGAGATATGCAACCATACCAAATTCAATATTCTGGACTCGATGGCAAAGTCAAAAACCACAAAAGAGCTCGGAAAAATATCAAAAACCTCAAGAAATGAACGAAGGGTCAATCTAGACCAAACTCGACATTCTAGAGCTAACCGTACTAACGAAATTCTCATCCGGGTGTGTTTACTCAAAATATTGACTAAAGTCAAACTAAGGCTTAAACTTAAAGTTAAAATGCCTAATCGCACCGACTCACACTGAAAACCTCGAGAGCCATGCCGACCATGTTGCTAGCCTAAAATGACCCTTTCGAAGCTGATGGACTCATCAGAATAGGATTCAGATGTCATCTTCTTGAACTTTTGATTGAAAATAATCGTTTTCATAAGCTCCAAAAATACTAAAACTCGCACAATAACCAAACAAACGACCAGGTGACCGAACTGTTAGTCCCAGCAAGTCATAAATGACTTGGGGTCACTACATGAATGCTCTAAATAACTCACAAAAGGCAAACCACAGAAATGACCAGGAGGGTCATTACACACTGCAGGTAAGGCATTCTTTGTTTTTTATAGTAATAAAGTATGGATTGTAGATACATGTACTACAAATCACATGGTCTCTCACTTGGATATGTTTATTAAAGGATCAATGGCAAAACTAGAGGATCCTAAGTATGGATATCTGCCTAATGGAGACACTACTCAAGTAACTCATGTGGACTCATGTATTTTATCAAATAGAAGTGTCACTTCTAATGTTTTCTACTTGCCTAAATTTAAGCAAAATTTGATGTCTATAAGCAAAGTGACTAAGGAACTATGTAGCTCAGTCAACTTCTTCCCTAATTGTTGTGTTTTTCAAGAGCTTTACAATGGAAAGCTGAAGGAAGTTGGTGAAGAGCCAAGGGGCATGTATACACACAAACATGTCACTGGTAAAAAAACCTACTACATAGGTTGTCAAACAAGCCTTCTCAGATATGGAGTTGTGGCATCACAGGCTAGGCCATGTGTCATCTACATTATTAGCTAAGATCTTTGATGGGAATAAAGAAAGTCAGTGTAAAGTATTAATGTGTCTAGTTTGTCCATATGATAAGCAAACAAGACTAAATTTTCCTTCAAGTAGTATCAAAAGCTCTACTTGTTTTGTTCTGATTCATGTGCATCTTTGGGACCATATATGTCATGCCCCAAGAGTACCCCCTAGACGTGACATGGCACATAGGACCCCAAAAGGAACCATGTAAACCACTTAGCATATCATAACATAAAGCATTAGAATAATAAGAGTAAAAATGCATTTAAGTCCAAAAGTTTCATAAAATCAAAGCGGAAGTCTAGACTTATCTCAATTAGCCATCTATTACAATCGAAGTATCAAATAGGGTCATAGCCCTTACAACATAGTTCTCAAATGAAAGTACAAGAACAAGAAACTAGAAAGTCAACATCCATCCTCGAACCATGAGGACTCACCAAAAGCAAGAAGAATAGTCGATCCAAGCTTTGATGAAGAAGGAAGATCACCTCAAACACTTATAGATATGTAAAAAATATGGGTTACTACAAAAATGCACCAAGTATGGTAGTCATGCATAAAAACCTTAAAACATCCAAAAGGGACATTTCAGTTGAAAACTATACACTTTACCAAGTTTAGGAATCATCATGAATACTAGTGCAGAAGCATAAGTCATAAGCATATTCAACATACAGATCATCACATCATATTGGAAACATACCATAAATATCCTCAAAGCATCCTTGTGCAATGCATGAATAAGATCCCATAATCCTACTCACTCTAAGAAAAGCTTATTGAGTAACTATAGTTCATAACTCATATTTTTGTTCATATTATCATAATGGGATTAGCTTTAACCGACATAGACCAGGTAAGCTTAATCATGGAATCCGATGTCTACCCCATACCGAAAAGGGGTTGTCCTACTTGCCTAAGGTAGAACCAAACTCTTAGCGTAGGTGGATCCACTAGCTAAAGACCTATGTGGGCATATAGTTTATGGGATAAGGAGATTGCTTCTAGAAATCTGGACTCAACTAAGGTAGAAGGTTTCCATCTCATGAGATACCTACTTTGGGAACCCGGACTCAACTAGTGATTAAGATTTCAAGGGAAGCCGGACTTAACTATTGTATAAGCCTCTATCTTATATCCATATCCACTCGGTGCTAAGCATTGATTCCCATAAGTTATGTATTAAGTCTTGACTTAAGTTCATATTAATGGAGGAATGTCTTTACACTCAATCCAATATAATTCATACTATAGCTCATAGATTCAATAGGTGAGACTAGTCTTCCAACCCTAAAATCACCACATGTGACAAACCTTTCACATCATACCATATTCATTAATAAGTGTGTACATGAGGATAATCATCCAATCAACACAACAATTATATCATAATCATATTCACTTTACTCTAAAAGTGACCTACATGCATATGCATAAGCCTCATAAACATAGCCAATTCTGATGCTTTGCCCTTCAAGGACCATAGATCATATTCAACAAACATATATAGAATTACTACATTAGACATGGAGGATAACATGATTCAATTACTACTATTACTATAAGCATGATTTCATAATACTCTTCATTATACAATTCACCCACACTTTTAGATCCAATTTGGGAAAATAGGGGAATTCATGGATTCTTGATGAATTCAAATTCAAATCATATAAAAATCATCAATATATCCCTAAGTAAACATAATCCAACCAATTGAAATGAATTTGAAAGGAATTCATGAGATTGAAGTAAAACCCTAGCTTGGCGGAAGGAGCTTCGATTGAAAAGAAAGAACTGAACATAGCTGCAAGATTCTGGTTCAATTTTATCAGCGACAGAATTATGCCTTCCCAGAATGAGTCGATCTTTCGCCTTGCCAAGGCAGCCTACCTAGGTTGCATCATAGAGAAAACAAGGATAAACTTGGGTACGATCATTGTTTCAGAGATACTCATGAGTTCAAGGCAGCGCCAGACCTCACTTCCATTCCTACTATTGATCACGAAAATGTTCAAATGAGCTCGGGTACCTCGAGATGCCAAGAAGGATGTGGAAGTGATGCCCAAATCCTTTACTGATATTTGGAGGATCGAAGCTAAGTACCTTAAGGATCAAGTAGAAAAGAAGAAAGTAGCCTCGATGGATTCAGTGGACACAGAATCATCACCTACAAAGGCATCTTTGCCTACTCCGGCCCCTAGGCCTTCAGGTATATCTATTGCCACTACTACTCATGCTGATACTCCAGGTTCTTCTATTGATGCACTGCCTCCCAAACCTACTGTTGCTGCTGCTGTTTCCCGGCCTCCACTCACCCAGGCTTCCCTATTTCTAATAGGGCAGCTTGCCCAATCTACAAATTATTGGGCTGCCAGTCTAGAGGCCTCTGTTTCGAGCATGATTTAAATTGCCATCGCTGATGCTGTGACACCACTGAGCATTGCCATTGATGCCCTAGCAGCTAGGATAGAGGTGTGTGAGCGCAACCAAGGGGCCATAGAGGAGATGACGGCCTTAAAAGTTGTCATTACTGAGGTGTGAAAAGATGTGGACTACCTGAAGTCTACTGATATGTCCATGGTGTTTGGAACAATGGAGATTCCAAATGTGCTTGAGATGCCTCATCTACCACCGAACATGGGGATACAACGGAGCAGACAGCTGATCCTGAGTCCGAGGCAGAGACTGATAAAGAGATTCTTAAGGAGACTGAGGGAGCTGCAGATGAAGACTTGATCGAGACTGAAGCAATTATGATAGATGTTGTTGTGCAGGCTTTCTTGGCAATTACACCTATTGCTGGATCCAGTGGAGCTGGTCTTTCTAAGGTTACTCTGGGCACTAAAGCCCAAGTCCAGATTGATACACTAGGCACTGAAGCCCTGACAGATGGAGCGACTGTATTGACAGGATCCCCTCTTTACCTCCCTCTCTATCTTACTTTATTTTTGACTTTTCGATTTTATGTTATCTGCATTTGAGGACAAATAATTTTTGTTTGTGGTGGGGTGAGGCCCACCCTTGTGCATATTTGTTTTGTTATTTTGGGGTTGAAATGTATAATTATTCCATACACTACTTTTTGTGGATGTTTCAGCTTGTGGCTCCTTCTATTTTTATTACAAATGATTTTGACCCTTTCGAAATTTTTTGCCACCTCTTGTATGTACTTGAATGCGGCTGTTCCTTGGCAAATTTGCATCTCGATTTTGACCAATACCGATGACTTGAATAGTGCTCATAATCAAACGAACATGAATGTGTGGCTATGATGAGGCCAAATGAAGTCGCATAGACAATATGAGAACTCTTTGCATCTCGTTGTGACTATCCAATTATCAATTTGATTCTCTTGCAATGAAGCGAAAGTGTGGAGTCTTGTTTGACTTTAGTGTCGATGCCTTGTGTGATGAGCTTACTGTGAACCATGCATGATAACACTTAGAATTTGCCCCGTTGGTCCGGTCAACTAAGTAAGGCTCTCTCTTGATATGATCCTAGGCAACTTCGAAGAGTGTGAGCCAATTTAACATATACCTCTTTTATGGCCTACCTCGTGAGTGTGTGAACCTCTTTTGAACACCCCTTGAGCCTTATCTTTCTTTGGAAGAAATGTGATGAAAACTAGACCTCTCTTAATCCACTACCCTTAATCCTCTTGATTTATGGTTGATTGAATAGCCAACTTAGGCCAAAAGCCTAAGTTTGGGGTGTGGTGAAAAGATAAGGGCAAGTCAAGAAGTGTAAGGAAAGTCTCCTTTAACCCATGGTGTTGAGAAAAATGAGACCCCTCCATACAAAAAAAAAAAGAAGAGAAAAGAAGAAGAAAAGTATGAAAAAGAAAAGTTATGGAATAAAATATAAAGGAAATGGGGTTCCCAAACAATCCATGGAAAGTGAATAATAGGATGACTTATGAGCACTAAAGAAAATGATGAAGGAAGAGGGAAGGAAGTGTTGTGAGCACCACATTTCATGAGGATGAAAGTCACTGAGCCTAAATTACCATACCTTTGCACTCAGCCCCGTTACAAGCCTTGAAAAGACTTTTTTGATCTTGAGTGAGCTGAAACAAATGTTGATTGGAAAATACGGGCAAGCCTGTGGATGAAAGCATGCGTTGTGTTTTTCTTTTTAAGTGTGAGCATTGCATTTGATTTTGGAACTTTAAATGATTAAACCTTTGTGTGTGAATATGGAATCATCCTTTGTGTGAGGGCATTCGAATACTTTTGTTGAGCTTGAACTTGCATATGAAGCAAGTATTGCGAGCTTGAGAATCTTTGGTAATTGTGTGTCACAACTTGAATCTTTGGATACACAATTGATTTTTTGCTTGAGTATATTGAGTCTTGTTGTGTACATTCATGATCGAGTCTTGTTTAGCGCTGTTTGAGACATCCTTTTTGAATTGTTGAAGTTGAGTTTTACTTGAGGACAAGCAAAAGTTTCAGTTGGGGGTGTTGATAAGTCCACAAATTGGACTTATTTAGGGATATATTTTGATAGAATTAGTGTCCTCAAATGCATATTTTGTCTCAATATCTTATGAAAATCCTTAAGTTTCAGGTATTTGGAGTTTGACTCAAAGCATGGACACTACTTGGCAAAAAGGAACAAAGCAACTGAAAAGAACGAAGATATGAAGGCCTGAAGCGCTGAGCCCAATTGGCGAGTCACCAATCGGCCTGGAGATCGCCTTTTATTCCAGAGTGCTGAGCCTTGAAGGGAAACATCAAGTTGGCGATGAAATGGAGTAGTCGGCGTGTCGCCGAGTAGTTCCATAAAGCAGTACTATATCGCCCAATGACTCGAAGCGTGAAGATACTGAAGGCTAAAGCAAAAACGCGATGAAATCAACCAAAAGGCAAATCGCTGAGTGTATCGGCAATCCCGACTAACTGCGCCGAGTAATCCGCTGCAGCACAAATATTCAAACACTATAAATACTTGTTTAAATTGTTAACTTATGAATCAAGTCATAGACAATTATTATTCAGACTTAGAATATTTTCAATTCCAAGTTTTATAGAGGGTTTTGGAGACTTTGTTCTAAGACCTTGAAGATTCAAAGGGTTTCAACTCCAAGAAATTGGACGTGGGTCTCGAAGATTCTTCACTCTTGACATATTTTAAGACTTAATTCTTCATACCAAGTTGATGGAAACTGATATTGGTATTGATTTTTACCTCTTTTACATGTCTAGCTAAAACCCCAATTCTTGGGGTGTGATTTTGTGAATATGGGTTAGATTATCTATTGGGTCTTGTTTGTTGATGGTTTATTTGATGTGTAAATGTGATTTCGTTTAGTAGTTGTGTATGAACTTAATGGGATTGTAGTTGCAAATACGATTTAGTCTTAGTTTTTTGGCTTGCTCGAGAGAGAGGTCGTAAAACTAAGACTACTCAATTGATAGCCGGTGGTATTGGGTCGACATGGGTTCAGCTCGAGAGAGTGAATCCTAGTCCTTTTCCCACACATTCAACTCGAGAGAGTGAATGGGCTAAGGTGAAGGATGTGCTTAATGCGGCAACTCAGTGTTCAAGAGAAACCGAGTTGATTCAGGGAAAGTTGCTCGATAGAGAATTTACCCCACTATAGTCTAGCCTAGTCACAAATGTTCAACAATCTACCATCAAAAGCATGTACGCGATAGTCTAGTCTATCCCGTATTCCTATCACATCCCAAGAATCCCGTCTCCATATCTCTATTTCTTATATTTTTGTTTGTTTTTGTTTATTATCTTAATACAAAACCCCATTGATAATTGACGCTTGCGTCACCCCTTAAATTTAGTATGTTTTAAATCGTTAATATCTATAGCTATGACTAATTAGAACTAGATTTTATTTTTCTATTAATTCTCAAAACCACTCCCTGTAGGAACGATCCCAATCCTTGGTTGGGTTATATCACTACACGTGATCATATGGCACTTGAACCGAAATAGTGTCAGTTGATTACGTCCTTAAACATCAAAATGGCGCCACTGCCGGGGAGTGGTGTTATTTGAGAATTCTTAGTTTAGTAAAATTCTTTTGTTCTTGTCAGTCGTAGTTTACTAACTTTATTTTTAGTTTTGGTTTTCGTTGTGTTGCTATTTTTAGTAGGAATCCAAATTATGTCTGGTGGCAATGGTGAACAACTAGATCTCTCTCTTTTAAGGATGGTGTCTCTCAGGGATAAAATCATGAGTTTTAGATAAGTCGAGGAAGAATCCATCCACGAATTCTGGTTGATATTCAAGGCACTCTTACTGAAATGCCCAACTTAAGGAATCTCGAAAAAAGGGCTGCTGGATTGCTTCTACAAAAGTCTTGGCCTGGAGAATAAAAGAATGGCGAACCAAATATTCCCTGGGGGGCTCTCACGACTACCCTTAGCAGTAACCACCCAACTCCTTGATCACATGGAATTGACTAACAAAGAGGCAGAGAAAGATCATTCTCTAGCCACGTTATTGACTCAATTAGATTTAGTGACTAAGAAGATTATGGAATTGGAAACACCGAATAAAAGAAAAGACCGGTATGTTCCACCTCACGAGGATATGAAACCCAATGCAAGTGAGGACGGACAAATAGAGGAGATACTGTCACTCGTTCTCAGCAAAGTCCAAGGTCACAACAAGATGTTAAATGAGATAAAGGAGAATCTCATACTACTAAATGAGATATCTGCCTCCTAATTCATATCTTTCCAGCGATTGGAGACTCAATGGGTCATGTGATGTCCTATCTCTTCCTCACAAATCAAAATTGAGCGGAGTAGTCGTGTCATGACTATAACTAAGTCGCTTCTTGAAAGGCAACCCAGGGTTTTAATTGTTTTCTTTTGAGATTAAAATAATGATGTTTTGATTTGCATAATGAAATGTAATGAGTGTTGAGAAACTATGAGATTGGCGAACAAAAAGGCCCTGTCGGCGAATCACCGAAGAGGTTGCCGTGCCCTTTTTCCTCCACCATTTCATTCAAAACAAGTTTGGTTTTGAGCCTGTAAACTCAGCGGGCTCAGGAGCAATTTGGCCCCACGCTGATTTGGTCGACGACAACGATCTTTTCCACCGTTTAGACCCCCAATTAAATAGAGGTCATGTAAAACTCAACGAGGGAATTGACTGATCGGCGCATCGCAGAGTAAGTCAGTGATCTCGACAAACGTCGTCAATTGGCTGAGAAACAGACGGTTTATTATGAGAGCCAGAGGTTTAAATTTCAAACTCCTCATTTTCCCTTACTTTTCACCCTTCCAAATTCGCACCAGGTTAGTACTTTCAAACACTATAAATACTTGTTGATGTGAGGCCAAAATACATATTTTTAATCATTATTTGCCTCAGATTTATTATTTATATTTGTCCTTTTTGAGCATGAATTTTATGGATTGTGCTAAATAGTGTATTTTATTTGTAGGATTAAATTGATGGAAAGTTGAAGAAGTTTGGAGTTAAAACGAATTAAAGATGGAAGGTTGAAAAAGGAAATCAAGCAGACAACTTAAACTTTATAAAATAATATATATATTGGTTGAAGTAGAATTGAAATTGGAATTGGAAAATTCCACGTGGCAATGTGGGAAGGCAGTAGCCAATTGATTAAAGGCGCAAAGTTGAGGCGGTTAGATTGTTTCACGCGTACAACTGGGAATCCAATTCTGTTTGGTTTTGAATTCCTAATTTATTTTGGACTCAATTATTTTATTCAGGGTTTTCTAAATCTATAAGTAGTCCATAAAAATAATTATTAGAGGGAGGGAGTTACAATGTAGAAAGTAACTTTTGATTTAGGGTTTCATCGTTTCTTCTCTTTTATTTTATTTACATCTTTTATTTAAATGATTTGTTGTAATTGCTCTATGTCTATGTGGAGTTAAACTTCTCGTTCTTGGATTATATTTACTTACAATATGATTGTTTAGTGATTTTGATTCATCATGATTTGTTTATCATATTAGTTGTTCTTATATTCTTGTGATTACTATTTTGATGCTTGATCACCATTGAAAAGAAACATATTGTCCGAATTGAACTCGAGAGAGGAATAAGAGGATAGAACATGGAATATAAGGAGCACGATTTTCTCTTAATAATTAGGGCTAATTTGTATCTAGGATAGGGATATACCTAGAAACCATGCTTGGTCACTATACATGAAGAAATTGTAATGCTCGGTACTTAATCCATCCTATTCCCGCTTAACAATGTAGTTAGGGTGTTATTTATCGTAGGCGATTAGAGGTCGGGAGACCATGATCATACATTTAACCTTGTGAATCAATAACTAGACAATCAAATAAGTTGATGAAATTGATGCTAAACATGATTGTTAGTTAAATTATAATCGTAGATCGATTCATTCATTGATTGTGTAAACATCTATCTTTTCTTAGTTAATTGCTTTTTAGTTATTTTATCTTTATTTTTAGTTTAGTTAATATATTCATCTTTTGAAATCCTCCCCCTTAAATAAATAATTAGAATTAATATAATTTAGTAAGAATAATTAATTGACAAGTCCTTTCGACAATCCAATTTTTTAAGAGCCACTATATTATTTGTGCGACCGCGCACACTTGCGTGTGCAATTGGAAGAAACAAGTTTTTGGCGCCGCTGTCGAGGACTTTGAAATTAATTGTTTTTCTAGGTTAAACTTTTTCTTATTATTTATTTAAGTTTTTTTTAATTAAATAAAAAAATAAAAAAACAATTAATAAAATATATAAAAATAAAAAATAAAAAAATAATTTATTTTATTAGTGTCATTTTTTTTTCTTTTGATCTTGTTTTTACAGGTTTTGGAGAAGTCTGAGTATCCGAAATTTGGAGCTAAGGAGCATGTTTGAGCTCAAGTGTGGGGTGACGACCCTTGATGAAAATTAAGAGAACATGCTACTAGCTAGGCCTAAAGGCCTCAGAGAGTTTTTCTAACCCTTATTTTAAATTTTATTGATGCTTTGGGGACATAACATCTTTTTAAGTGTGGGATGGAGGAATGATTCCTAGTTTTTAATGTTTTATCGAGTCTTTTCTTCTTCTTTTTTTAGGATGGGTTCCTTGGCTTTTGTTTCGGTTATTTTCCTGAGGATAGTCCCTTTGAATCGAGTGTCTTTTATTTTTTTAGGAAGTAAATTTTATTTTATTATTTTTTTGGAGAGAAAAGAAAAGACCCTTTTGATTTGTATGATACTTGTTATTTGGGCCTAATTTTGAGTAGTACTTTCTTGTGAATGCTTGATTGCTAGTGAAATTGCAAACTTTTTGACATCTAGGCTCATGGTTGTGACTTTGTAAATAGCTTATTTTATTTTGTAGTTTGTTATGATCCTATCTCTCTTAGAAGTGGAATTGATCCATCTTGATTGATACTTGTGCCATTTGTGGTGAGATTTTGTTTATTCCATGTTTTGCATCTTAGTCTAGAACTTGCCCTGCATGTTATTGAAGCGAAATAAAAAGTGTTGCTTTGTTTAGGAGATGATAATAGGTTTTCTTTGATTGTCTGGTAAATTTTAGCCTTTTCATATACATATCACTAGTAGCCCCTTTGAGCCTGTAGCTTTTTATTGGTAGTCATATTTTTGCCTTGACTTTTTTGTTGAATCCCTAGTTTTTGCACCCTCTTCCTTGAGCACTGTAGCATAGAGTTATTATAATTGTTAAATCTAAACAAAAGGGATAGTTGAGTGTAAAAGGTGATCAATGATAGCTACAAAGTGATTAAAAAACCCTCTTTGAAAGAATGTGACATGAAAAAAAAATTGGCTCTGCTATATTGTTTGTAGAATAAAAGTATAGAAAAACTCTGTTTTGGCCCTGGTTCTTGATGGACAATGCTCACCTCAACTCAATTGAGGGTGGCTAGTTCAGAAGTATGCTCAAACATTGGCCCTGGTCCTACCAAGAATATTGTGCACCTCAATTAAGGGTGGCTAGTGAAAAGGCATACACTAAAAAAAAACTTTGAAAAAAAAAATGATTGATGCATTCTTGAGATGAAGATAATTACTTGTGAAATAATTATTGAAGAGAGGGCTGAAAATATAGAGAAGAAAATAATAGGTGATGAAGTCTAAAATAATTCTTGAGATGAAGCATTTTGGCCTCACATCACTTGTTTAAATTGTTGACTTAGGAATCAAGTCATAGACAATTATTATTCACACTTAGAATATTTTCAGTTCCAAGTTTTAAAGGGTTTTGGAGACTTTGTTCTAAGACCTTGAAGATTCAAAGGGTTTCAACTCCAAGAAATTGGAATTGGTCTCGAAGATTCTTCACTCTTGATGTGCTTTAAGACTTAATTCTTCATACCAGTTGATCGAAATTGATATTGGTATAGATTTTTGCCTCTTTTACATGTCTAGCTAAAACCCCAATTCTTGGGGTGTGATTTTGTGAATATGGGTTAGATTATCTATTGCTTGTTGATGGTTTATTTGTTGTGTAAATGTGATTTCGTTTAGTAGTTGTGTATGAACTTAATGGGATTGTAGTTGCAAATACGATTTAATCTTAGTTTTTTGGCTTGCTCGAGAGAGAGGTCGTAAAACTAAGACTACTCAATTGATAGCCGGTGGTATTGGGTCGACACGAGTTCAGCTCGAGAGAGTGAATCCTAGTCCTTTTCCCACACATTCAGCTCGAGAGAGTGAATGGGCTAAGGCAGATGATATGCTTAATGCGGCAACTCAGTGTTCGAGAGAAACCGAGTTGATTCGGGTAAGTTGCTCGAGAGAGAATTTACCCCACTATAGTCTAGCCTAGTCACAAATGTTCAACAATCTACCATCAAAAGAATGTACACGATAGTCTAGTCTATCCCGTATTCCTATCACATCCTAAGAATCCCGTCTCCATATCTCGATTTCTTATATTTTTTTTTTTTGTTTATTAGCTTAATACAAACCCTCATTGATAATTGACGCTTGCGTCACCCCTTAGATTTAGTATGTTTTTAATCGTTAATATCTATAGCTATGACTAATTAGAACTAGATTTTATTTTTCTATTAATTCTCAAACCACTCCCTGTGGGAATGATCCCAACCCTTGGTTGGGTTATATCACTACACGCGATCATATGGCACTTGAACCAAAATAGTGTCAGTTGATTACGTCCTTAAACATCAAAATGGCACCGCTGTCGGGGAGTGGTGTTATTTGAGAATTCTTAGTTTAGAATAATTCTTTTATTCTTGTCAGTCGTAGTTTACTAACTTTATTTTTAGTTTTGTTTTTCGTTGTGTTGCTATTTTTGGTAGGAATCTAAATTATGTCTGGTGGCAATGGTGAACAGCTAGATTTCTCTCTTTTAAGGTTGGTGTCTCTCAGGGATAAAATCATGAGTTTTAGACAAGTCGAGGGAGAATCCATCCATGAATTGTGGTTGAGATTCAAGGCACTCTTCCTGAAATGCCCAGCTCATGGAATCTCTAAAAAGATGCTACTGGATTGCTTCTACAAAAGTCTTGGCCCGGAGAATAAAATAATAGCGGACCAAATATTCCCTGGGGGCTCTCACGACTACCCTTTGCATTGGCCACCCAACTCCTTGATCACATGGCAATGACTAACAAAGAGGCCGAGAAAGATCATACTCTGGCCACGTTGTTGACTCAATTAGATTTAGTGACCAAGAAGATTATGTAATTGGAAGTACGAGATAAAAGAAAAGATTGATATGTTCCACCTCACAAGCGTATGAAACCCAATGCAAGTGAGGACGGACAAATAGAGGAGAAACTCTCACTCATTCTCAGTAAAGTCGAAGGTCACGACAAGATGTTAAATGAGATAAAGGAGAATGTCATACTACTAATGAGATATCTGCCTCCCAATTCATATTTGTCCAGCGATTGACAACTCAAATGGGTCATGTGATGTCCCATCTCTTCCTCACAAATCAAAACTGAGCGGAGAAGTCGTGCCACGACTATAACTAAGGCGCTTCTTAGGTGGTAACCCAGGGTTTTAATTGTTTTCTTTTGAGATTAAAATAACGATTTTTTGATTTGCATAATGAAATGTATGGAATGGTGAGCAAAAATGATATTGGCAAACAAAAATGCCTTGTCGTTTGATTCAAAACAAGTTTGGTTTGGAGCCTGTAAAACTCGGCGGGCTCAGGAGCAATTTGGTGCACGTTGATTTGGTCGGCGACAACGATCTTTTCCGCCGTTTGGACCCCTAATTAAATAGAGGTCATGTAAAACTCGACGAGGGAATTGACTGATCAGCGCATTGCCAGTCAACGATCCCTACTAATGTCGCCGATTGGCCGGGAAACGGGTGGTTTATTATAAGAGCCAGTGGTTTAAATTTCAAACTCCTTATTTTCCCTTACTTTTCACCCTTCCAAATTTGCACCAAGTTAGTACTTTCAATACTTTCGCATTATGTAAGTATTTTAACTGATCAATTTGTGCTCAAATTCAGACAACTTTGCCGCCTAGCATCTCAATTTTGTTGTAATCGGCATTCAAGGTGAGTTTCAAACCCCGCATTTACTCTTAATGAGTTGTACTCTTATGCAAATAATATTTTTATGTTGAAGTGTGATGGGCCTCTCTGTTAGGATTAGTATGCTCAAGTGCCTGCTTTAATTTGAATATCTTGTCTATATTATTTGATTATCAAAATTCCATATTTGCGTGCTCTATAATTGGCTAAAAATGTTGGAGATGTGCGTGCATGGAAATCGGGAGAAGTTTGAATATCCTGAGGCAGTGGGTGTTGTGGTTCTTGCCTTAATTTAACTAGTACATGTTTCGATTTTGTTTTCAGGGGTCGCGAGGCTGAAATTGAGAAATAGGGTTGAAAATAGGCACATTGGGTCATTTGGCGAGCTGGGTTGAGCTCGCCGAACCACTCGGCAGTTCGCCTAATAGCCCCACATTGCCTTTAATTTCATGTTGTATGTGTTGTTGGTTACTGTATCTTTCGACGAGAAGCTTGATGTCGCCAAAGGCATTCGGTGACTCGCTGATCTTCTTTTGTTTCGCCCATTGCCTGCACCTCTGAACCCTTGCTGCACTGGAACTATCGGCGGGCTAGCCTTAGCTCGCCGAAAGCTATCGGTGAATCGCCGAAAGCTATCAGTGAATCGCCGAAAGGGATATTCCATCGCCAACTGGCCATAGTATTTGAGCCAACCATTTCAGTGAGCTCGATTTTGCTCGCCAAAGAGATTCAGCGTCTCACCGACTTGATCGGTGAACCTGGCTGTGATAGTTTTTTGTGCTTTAATGTGAATATTTACTAACTTTTCTTTAATATTTTGCAGACGTGGCCATACCTAAAGTTGTAGGAAGAGACAGACCACCCCAAGGGAAAGTAAAAAGGATTACAATCAATGAGGATGCAACTGCATCCAGGGGCAAGGCCGCAAAACTTCCCACAAATGGTGGGAAAGGCAAGGGCAAGGACAAAACCCTTGAGCTATCAGAAGCAAGCTCCGACAGAGGATGACCTGATGGAGTCACAAAAGGCTGAGTTATGATCTTAAAAACTGAATGATACATCTAGGATCAAGAGTTCTCAGCCTACCACTCTTACTCCTCCAATCCTAGAGCAGGCAATAGTGCTGGCACCTCCAGTATAGGGTCCTCCGCCCAATTCAATGAATAGATTAAAGATGGAAGGGCTGAGGACTATCCTTGAAGAAAAACATCTGTCCACAGATGGGGTTATTGATAGGTACCCAGAGATAATGGAGTGCCTGAAACACCACAAGTTCAAAATCTTCACAAAACCCCGTGGCCTTTATATTCCAAACTGGGTAAGAGAGTTCTACAGTGCATACAGTGCACTAATACCCCTGAAGAAACAGCTAGCAGCAGCTTTCAAAGAGGTTGACTATGTGGTTGTTAGAGGCAAGAGGGTAAAGTGTGATAGTGATGCGATCAATGCAGTCTTGGGCATGTCCATGAATATTAGAGATCACTACCAGCACTTGATCAGAACAGAGAAAGTGGTTAGCCCCACTAATTTCAGATGATACTCCAAATTGGTTGGCGGAAGGAGCTTCAATTGAAAAGAAAGAACTAAACATAGCTGCAAGATTCTGGTGCGGTTTTATCAACAGCGCAATTATGCCGTCCCAGAATGAGTCGATCCTTCCAAGGCAGCCTGCCTGGGTTGCATCATAGAGAAAACTTGGATAAACTTGGGTGCGATCATTGCTTCAGAGATACTCATGCGTCCAAGGCAGCGCCAGACCTCACGTCTATTTCCAGTATTGATCACGAAATTGTGCAAACGAGCTCGGGTAACTCGAGATGCCAAGAAGGATGTGGAAGTGATGCCCAAATCCTCTACTGCTATCCGGAGGATCGAAGCTGAATACCTTATGGATCAAGCAGAAAAGAAGAAAGCAGCCTCGGTGGATTCAGTGGACACAAAATCATCACCTACAGAGGAACAGTTCCAACATTTGTTATAACATTTGTTCCAACAAAATAATACAATATTAACCATTAATATATTAGCTAAAAGGAACACTTCACCAATTACTTTTTAAACTTATCAACAAAAAGGTAATTCAAAATGATATACATATCCATCAAATCTAAATCTAATCAATGAAGGTGACTATAACATTTTCATATGGAGATATGGAGTTTGATTTTTTAGGTCTAGGCCTATGTGGTCTTCATTGTTATTAACATAGCCACTCTGAGCCTTTAAAATCCCATAATTTCTTTTTTTATGAAAGAAAATCATCAAACCCAACAAAACCCTAATTTTTAAGAAATGTATATGTATTATTGTCATTCAGTGAAGAGTCATTTTTTGTTGCTTTTGTTCTTCTTTTTGTGACCATTTTGTTCATATGATTATAGAAATATAGTATATTCAGTTATCCAACATATATTTCACTTGTTGAAAGAAGTGTCGTATGTTGCAACAGAATGTTCATTTGTGTCAACAGAAGTATAATTGATACCCTTGTTATTTTATAATCCGTTGTAAATTCTCAACTTTTTTTTGTTTACCTCATAGACAAATTGTCACAAGAAGGTTCACATGTGGCAACAACTCAATCTTTTGTCGGTGTTGCTTCCTCTTCTAACATCAAATGTTCTTCTGTCGAAGTAAAGGATGTGAGCATCAACATGATTATGTTCTTACTCGTGTTAAAAAAATCACTAATATTTTTAAGAAAATGACATATAATATTGATGGTCATACATCCAAAAAGATTTCACATGTAGAGACTGTGGAGTTTTTGTTCCTGCATATGCTGATTTTTTGAGTGATGGACTACAACTACCATATTCTAAAATTATTTCTCAATTCCTTTGCATGAGATATGCTTCACTCCTATGGAAATAATAGGTACTATTACACCATTATTCAATTTTGACATCTATAGAATGATTTCTTGTTCATTAACCCAAGAAAAGAACTTAGTATCAAGAATGTGTTGTTCGAAAATTATAAAATCTCTTTAAAGTAGTTGAAAAATGTAGTGTTTTTTTTTTTTTTTTTTGTATTTCATAAAAGATTAAAATTTTTTAAAAATGTTAATTTAATCCCAAAATAACTTAATTACATTTTAAAATCGATTTGACCATTTATTTAATTTTCTCACATTATTACTACTAGTAGTGTGGATAATTGTAATCCGCAAACAAGGCAGGGACAAATGGTGAGAAAGGAAAAAAGGTGAGAAATTTGGCCCAGATAAATCGGTTGGCAGCGTCCTCATGTGGTGACGGCGGCGGCGACTGCGACTTTTTTAGATTTGATCGGAGACACATAGTTGTTATCTTCATCAATCTAAGTAGTAAGATAAAAATGCAAGGTAGTATCTATTCGAGGTGTTTTAGGGGTAGGGAGTTGTTGCTCCACAAAGCACAAAAAATGATTTTGAATTACATCCCATCTCGCCCTTTACCTTCCCAACTACTAAAAACCCCAAGTTATCGAACTCATCTTTCAACCATTAAACGATACCCATGGGATTCTTCAAGAACCACTTCTACTGGTTTCAAACAAATCAAGGCATTCATTTCTGATTTCCCTGCTAAAAACCCTGTATGTATGTCTTTTCATTTTTATTACTTTTTTTTTATTATTATTATAAACCTCTCTTTGATTGACTATTTTTGGTTTAAAGGATGGGAAATCAAATGGGTATGCCATGTTTTCAACATCTTCAACTGATGATGCTGGCGCAAAAAAGCCTCTCCTCAACAAGGAACAAACTCAGCCTGCAACGGAAGCCGATCAAATATCTAATGCCAGAATTATAAGCACTCTCGCTAAATACTTGTGGATGAAGGATAATTTTGAGTTCCGCTTTCGCGTCATTGCTGCCTTGAGTTTACTAGTTGGTGCAAAGGTATGAGAGTTGTTCTCTTCTAGTTGCTTTATTTATCTATTTACTTGAGTGCGGATAATTCATTGCTTCTCCCATCAGCATAGGGAGGGATCCTTTAACTCTGCCGCCCACGCTTAGGAAGACACTGGGACCCTGACCTCTAGTGTCACCAAGGCTTAGGCACGTTCTGGGATTCGGACCTTGGGAACTTGCTTTAGTTCTTCAGGAGTTTGTTGTGTTATTAGTTTTTCTAAAGGAATGGGCATTATGTGGAGATTGTTGCCAAACGGGGGATGAATATTGATTTTTCTGCTGATTAATTATTGCAAAGCAGTGACCTTTTGTGCATTTCATGCTACAGGTTGTGAATGTTCAAGTACCATTCTTATTTAAGCTTGCTGTTGATTGGTTGTCAACAGCAACTGGCAATGCTAGCGTGCTTGCAGAGTTTACTACTGCAAACTCTACTGTTTTGGCTCTTTTTGTAAGTCCTGCTGCTGTCTTGATTGGGTATGGTATTGCACGATCAGGGGCATCCGCTTTCAACGGTACTTCACATCTATGAAGTAATTGCTTGTGCTTGTCTTGAGATTCAGAGTTACTAGTTTTTGTTCTTTCTATCATTAAAAGATGTAATTTTCATGCGTCAATGGAAGATAGATATTTATTTCCTTTTCCTCATCAGCAAGTCCTTTACTGTTCTGTTCTCTTTTAATATTTCTAAATGCCTTCATCTTTCTTTTGTGTGCAGAATTGCGAACTGCAATTTTCTCAAAGGTCGCACTCCGCACTATTCGGTCAGTTTCACGGAAGGTACAGAGGAGTTTGGTTTGTTTGCCAGCCTATTTTCTTCTTTGTCTCCTTAGATTCGTTGTCACTGACAGGAACCACAACATTTCTAGATTTTCTTGGGTAACTTTTGTAATGATGACAGAATTCTGAGGGAATGGAGCGTAAATATGTGGGGGTATTGACCCGAGATCCAAACTTATTGTAGATGACGCGCTTATTGGGAGATAGAGTCTACATTCTTATCTTTGGGCAGATGTGTGATATGCTAAGATGCTTACACTTCGTTGTCTGTGTCTACAATGGGCTCGTCAATGAAAAACTATCACAATAGTATCTCATGGATTTGTCCAAAGTTAGGCTCTTTTGTTCTCAATTCAAAGGTGTATATTGGTCTATGTCAGTCTGTTAGAGACCATCTTGGATGGTTGTGTTAAATTATGCAAGACGAATTGAGATGGGAAATTTACCCCTGAGCCTTTTCCCGTGTCTACAGCTTGAAAAATGTGGGCATTTCAAAGTGGGAAAGGGGACTTAAGAAGACTTAAATCTCTTCTACTTGCGTATTAGATAAAGAAAAAAGGAGGAAGATTTTCATCGTTTTCGTGTGTAGTACTCTCCTCATCCTCCAATAGAAATTTCCTTTCTTCTCCCACTATGTTTTGAAATATTCTGGTTAAACCTAGAACTGAGCAGGTCTAGGGTCTCAGTCCCTGTATAGTGTATATCCCTTAGTGTTGTTCAATACTCTGTTTCAAGTTGGTTGTCCTGGCTCGACTTGGGAAGATAATAAGGTGAATAACTGAGCATACTTCAAATCACTGACCCACCATTGACCATGTTGTCATCCATTTTCATTGTTTGAATAGTGGGTCACAGTTTAAATGTCTCCTGTTTCAATTTCTTGTGGAAATACTGGTGACAGTTGCAAAGTTTTCAAAAGATGAATTCAAATTTGGGGATCAAATGTTATCCATTGAAGTGCTCAAAGTAAGATATTGATCTCCTTAGTTTGTTGTTGCTTCTTATGTGAGAATAGCAGTTTCGTTAGCAGAAGATTATAAGATGCAGTTGATGTGTTGAAGTGATAAATTTGCTTGTATGCACATTTGCCACTCTTTCCATTTAGGGCGTTGCTTCGATAACAAAGTTGAATAGAACTCTTCAAGTCTCCATTGGTTGCTGGACACTACTGCTTTGAATAAATATTCTGCATGTGTCCATTAGTCCTTGTGCGAACTCCAGAGTGAGTTTAACTACTATATTAAAAAAATGGTGTCCTTTGATGAGTGATCATCTAGTATGTTAAATATTATGCCCGTGTTCCTTTTGACATCAGTTAATGTTGATAGTTTTGCATTTTCAATTGCATTTATGCTTTGCACGAGTCTTGATCGTGTCATATCTTTTTACTTTACTTAAATCTTTTTTTTTTATGTGCTGATGTACATAATAGGCTCTAATGTATGCAGGTCTTTTCGCACTTGCATGAACTCGATCTGCAATATCACCTTAGGTATTTCTTGACACACTTTCTTCTTAACCTGATGACTATGCATATTCTATTCTAAAGAATTGCAGCTAATTATGTGCTTTTATTATTGCATTGCCTCAGAAATAGCATTTGCCACATCTTTCTTCTCTCTCTCCTTTTCCTTCCCCATTCTCTCATGTGTCTTGTCTTTAAATTGGAGGAACAACTGAATTGTTGGACCTCGAAAGTGATTAAAAGCTATCATACAATATCTCTCTTGTTTCTAGGAGAAAGATCCCCTCATTTCTGTCTTTCGGTCCTACAAAAAGGTTAACACCAGCCTGGACTGTTTATGTACACACCAGTGTTGTGAAAGGCAATAGCCCTGTCACCAATGGTGAGAGGCGAGGCGACCCTTCATCGCATATTAGCTTTGTGGCGCTGCCATCTTCAAAAGGCGACAAAGGCGTTGCCTTTTGTATTTTCGTAAAAAAAGGTGGCCAATTTAGGGTTTTAAAAGTTAAATGGTGATTTTAGGGTTTTCTTTCCAAATTTACAAAGTTGTATTCCTAGACTGGGACTGAAACTAGTCGACTAAGCTAGACTTCTCCAGCGACCAACCATACTTTTTCGGTGACTCCAAAGTCCAACCATACGTATTTCTTCTTTTCTTCTTCTAATTTCTTCTTCTTTTCAGATTTCTTCTTCCTCTGTTTCTTTTTCCTTATTTTTTGAGAAAAGGGTAACTTTATATTCACACCAAACAATTCATCATCAAAAATGATGAATTGGTTTTTTTTTTTGAGAAGGTAACATTGTGTATATTCATTGAGCCAGTGCATGGGTTGCACTAAACCATATTTATAGCTTGTCAAAAAGTAAGAAAACCGAATTTGAATCCTAACAGGAACCTACGATATCTATAATGGATTTAGTGTCCTCTACACTCAAGAGGGTATTTTTACTAGTTTCCTATAAAATCAACAAAATCTTTTAGCTCCCCTACCTATTTCTGTTTACAGCAAAAATACAGAAGGCTTATACAATTCGTTCTAATCTTCTGTAAGTTACTATTGTGACCTGATAAACACCTTGAATTTCTTTCTTTCCATAAGGTCCACCATATACTTGCTGGGATAGTTCCCCACCAGTGCCCCTTTCTTCCTTTGTTCCCAATACCTTCCCATCTGCTTAGGAGTTGCAATGTTGTCTTAAGCATCACTTAATTAACTCCTAGCAGACACAAAAACATGTTCCATAAACTCATAGCTGCCTTACAATGCATGAATAAATGAGCATTGGCCTCTACATCCTGCTCACACAATGCGCATCTTGAGCAGATCTGCTAGCCCCTTTTATTGAGTGCCTCATGGTTAGGCAAGCCTTTTTGCATACCAACCAAGTAAAGCAAGCTACCTTTGGAGGACATTTTGATACCAACCCACCTCTCAAGATGTACTTTAGATGAAAATATCAACAAAAGAATAAAGAGTTGTATTCTGGACTAACAACTGCTACAACAGTTGTCTAGCAGTTATTATTCCTAGTTTGTAGTTTATAGTGTCAGTCTTATCCTTTTATGTTCTCTATATATATGTAATCATGATTAGTTATTGGTATTATGTAATTAAGAATCAAAACTACTATTTTCTGGAGTCTTGTCCTCTCCATACAGGCAACTTTATCTGTATAATTGTGTTTAAGATACTTGCACAAACTATTTTCAGTAAATCTACTTGCTTTGTTCTATTTTGTCGGTTCTCTACTTCTGGTTACTATCAATTTTGATATCAGAGCAGATTGTTCCAACATGGTCAATACCAGATTGTCTAATTCCCAAGAAGGCGTTCCCAATGTTGAATCTCGTGCCCAACAATTATCTGCCGTAGTGTCAAAGTTAAATTCGATCGACTCCCTGGCAGCAAATGTTGCAACATTGTAGGCCCAGACTGGTTGCACTCAACAAGAAGAATCAGTCACATAATAAAGGAAAGTTTGTTTGGCAAGAAGAGGAAGAAGACATTGATAGTCCATCTTGGCCAAAAAATCCTCCCCGAAAGCCATACACAAAGATGGAATTCCCCAGATTTGAAGGAGGTGATCCTAGAGGATGGATTTTGAAAGCAGAAAAATATTTCTGATGCTATCAAACTCAAGAGGAACATAAAGTTGACATCGCGGCGATGTATTTGGAAGGGGATGCTCTAGATCTCTTCTCTTGGATAAATCGTGAGCGAACTTTGCTTTATTGGGAAGAACTTGTTAAAGCATTGCAGGAAAATTATGGTCCTGCAGAGTTTCAAAATCTCGACGAGCACCTTTGTAACATTCAATACAGGTGTATCGTCAAGAATTTGCAAAGCGTTCATCTAGGGTTACAAATTGGCTAGATCACCGTCTTTTAAGGGTGGTCCTGAATGGGTTGAAAGAGGAACTTAAATTTGATGTTAGGATTCACAAACCTAGAACAATTTACAGGGCTATGAGTTTGGCACTTGAATTTGAAAATAAATTAGGCCCAACTCGCCACAATAGAGTGCCTAATTGTACCCAAAACAATAGACCCACGGTACAAAATCCATTGAATTCTTTTAGAAACACCAGAACAATTCTTCATCTGCAAATCATAATTTACGCAGTAGTGTTTCTTCCAACCCAGCCGCTTCACAACCTCTTCAAACGCGAACATGGGATACCAAGAGGAGAAATCTTATGGCACAAGGACTTTGCTTTCGTTGCCATGAGAAATTTGCACCCGATCATAGATGCAAATCTGCAAAAATTATCTCTCATGGAGATTACCGGAGAAGGTCAATTGGAAGGGGTTGACGAGGTTAATGTAGTAGTTGGTGATAACCCTCAAGAAAATGACCTTGCTGAAATTTCCTTCCATGCCATTTTGGGACACAATCAGTGGGTGCTACAATGAAGTTTCAGGGTGAGATCAGCCGTAAAAAGGTTTTAATACTTGTGGATAGTGGTTCCACACATAATTTTGTGGCTGATTCCATTGTGGAGGAGCATAATATACCAGTAGAAATAGTTCCAACATTCGGTGTGCAAATAAGGAATGGGGATATCATACGCTGCAATAAAGTTTGTCGGAATCTTCAAATTCAATTGCCGGGCTTTACTATCACTCATGATTACTACCCTTTTGCAATTGGAGGGGCGGATTTGGTTTTTGGTATCAAATGGTTAGCTTCTCTCAATATGATTCAAGCTAACGGAAAGGATATGTTCATAATTTTCAATTGGCAGGGGAAGCGTTACAAATTGCAAGGTGTGAGATCAACATATTCAACCACGACTTCTCTCCAATCTTTTAACATGGTATCAGAAGTTCCAGGTAATGCAATCCAAACCCTTTTACATGAATTCAAGTTTGTGATTTCTGAACCAACATCTCTTCCACCATTTAGAGCACATTCTCATGCTATTCCTTTGTTACCAAATTCTAAACCTCCAAACATCAGACCTTATCGTTACCCACATGGTCAAAAAACTGAGATTGAGAACCAAGTTGTAGCTTTATTAGAATCTGGTTTCATTCGCCCTTGTTCTAGTCCCTTTGCTAGTTCGGTTCTGCTAGTTAAAGGAAAGATAACTCTTGGTGGTTTTGTGTGGATTATCGTAGCCTAAACAAAATCACCGTCTCGGACAAATATCCAATTCCAAATATCGATGAGTTGTTAGATGAATTACATGGGGCCACAATTTTTTCTAAAATTGATCTTCGTTCAGGATACCATCAAATTCGTGTCCAACCTGATGATGTCTATAAAACTGCCTTTCGCACTCATTCAGGCCATTATGAGTTTCTCGTAATGCCTTTTGGACTCACCAATGCACCATCCACATTTCAAGGTGCCATGAATGATCTTTTCAGGCCATACCTTCGAAAATCTATCCTAGTGTTCTTTGACGATATTCTAATCTATAGTTCTGACCCTCAAACACACCAACAACACCTTCAAACAGTCCTCCATCTACTTTCTATCAATTCCTTTTTTGCTAATCCAAAGAAATGTTTATTTGATCAACACCAAGTTGGTTTTTTGGGTCATATGATTTCTTAAGATGGAGTACTCGTGGATTCAGAAAAACATATCTGCGATGTTGGAATGGCCTGTTCCAAAGAATGTCAAGGAACTTCGTGGTTTCTTAGGTCTCACAGGTTATTATAGGTGTGTTGTTAAGAACTATGGGATCATTGCTCGTCCTTTAACATAATTGACCAAAAAAGATGCTTTTACCTTGCATGCAAAAGTAGAGCAGGTTTTCCAAAATCTTAAGAGGATCTTGACATCAGTACCAATGCTTCGTCTTCCAGATTTCACTCAACTGTAAACAGTTGAGTGTGATGCTTCATCTGATGGAGTTGGGGCTATTTTACTGCAGCACTGTCATCCAGTAGCTTATTTCAGTAAGGGTTTTTCCTTTTCTAGTCGCATTAAATCTACTTTGATCGTGAGTTGCTGGCTTTGGTCCTTGCATTGCAAAAATGGAAGCATTATCTCTTGGGTCGGCATTTTATTGTCACTACTGACCATTGTAGCCTAAAGTATCTCTTGCATCAGGGGTGACTATTGCTGAACAACAACGTTTGTTGTTTAAATTATTACCTTTTGATTTCACTATTGTCAATAAGTCAGGAAATGAAAACAAAGGAGCTGATGCCTTATCTCGTCGCCCTCAACATGTTGATTTTTTTCTTTGGTGATGCCTATTCCATTAGATTTCGGTGATTTGACAGAAGCAATAGAAGCTGATCCATATACTAAGCAGATTTGAGATCAACTTTCCTCTGATCCGTCAATTCATCCTGATTTCTCGTTGTTCGCTAACCATTTTACTACAAATCTCGACTAGTTATTCCTGATTATCCTGAACTCAATGCCAAGATTTTAGCAGAGTCACATGATTCTCCAACAGGAGCACAAAGGTTACTTGAAAACTCTCAAAAGGGTATCTGCAATTTTTTTCTGGCCTTGTTTGAAGCATGATGTTAAGTCGTTTGTCCAGAATTGTTTGATATGCCAGCAACATAAATATGAAACATTAGCTCCAGCTGGTCTCGTACAACCTTTGCCCGTTCCTAACAGAGTTTGGGAGGATATCTTCCTTGATTTCATTGTTGGGCTTCCACCTTCTAATGGCTTTGATACTATTCTTGTGGTGGTTGACAGGTTTAGCAAATACAACCATTTTCTTGCTTTATCTCATCCCTTTACTGCTAAAACAGTGGCTGGGGTTTTCTGTAAGGAAATTGTCAGGTTGCATGGTTTACTGCGATCCATTCTTTCAGATTGTGATGTTGTCTTGACAAGTGCTTTTTGGCAGGAACTTTTTCGCCTTAGTTGCACTTGTCTCCATATGGGTACTTCCTATCATCCCCAATCTGACGGTCAAACGGAGGTGGTCAATTGATGCCTTGAAACTTACTTAAGTTGTTTTGCTCATGACAAGCCCAAATCATGGCTTTAATATCTATCTTGGGCTGAATATTCTTTCAACAGTGGATACCATTCTTCAGCCAATATGACTCCTTTCCAGATTGTGTATGGGAGAGAACCACCACTCTTGCATCCCTTTGCTCATGGAGAAACTAAAATTGCTGAACTTGAACAGCAGCTCGTGGAACGAGATCAAATGTTAGAGGTACTACGTTCCAATCTCATGAAGGCTCAATCTAGAATGAAGTCTCAAGCTAATTCCAAGCGGCGTGACTTGTCTTTTAATGTGGGTGATCTGTTTTCCTTCGTTTGCGACCTTATCGGCAGAAGAGTTTAGCCAAATGTCTTAATGAGAATCTTTCACCTCAATATTTTGGACCATACAAAATTGTTCGCCGAGTTGGTCCTATTTCTTATGAATTGCAGCTTCTTGAAACATCTAAGGTACATCCTATTTTTCATGTCTGGCTGCTTCGTCCTGCTCGTGGTTGTTCTGATATTGCTGCTCCTCCACCCTTATCACTATCGGGTGAATTAGAATTGATGGTGGAACTTGAAAAAGTTTTATCGCATCGTTGGGTGAAAGAGTGAAATTACTTATTCAATGGCGTCGTCGTCCTGTTGAAAGACTATGATTTGCTTGCTGTTCAATTTCCTCTGTTCTTCCTTAAGGACAAGGCATCTTTTCGGGGGGTGCACTAATACCAACCCACCTCTCAAGACGTACTTTAGAAGAAAATATCGACAAAAGAATAAAGAGTTGAATTCTGGACAAACAACTACTACAACAGTTGTCTAGCCGTTATTATTCCTAGTTTGTAGTTTATAGTGTCAGTCTTATCCTTTTATGTTCTCTATATATATGTAATCAGGATTAGTTATTGGTATTATGTAATTAAGAATCAAAACTACTATTTTCTGGAGTCTTGTCCTCTCCATACATGCAACTTTATCTGTATAATTGTGTTTAAGATACTTGCACAAATTATTTTCAGTAAATCTACTTGCTTTGTTCTATTTTGTCGGTTCTCTACTTCTGGTTACTATCACATTTGGTCTTCCACACCAGCTTCCAAGGCCATATGTCTAACATTGTCCATAGTGTGTTGAGTTGCCAGTAGCAAGATTTCACTATAAACACTCCTTTGTTGTGTAGTTTCCATCTAGGTTTGTCTGACCTCATGGATAAAGTAGGGTGTGAGTTAAGTACTTCCAGCAGACTTGCCAATTCCCCAATTTCCCAATCATTCAGTGCACTTCTAAATACTAGGTCCCATCCTTGTTGGCTCCAAACGTGGGATACTTTGGCATTCTTCTGTGAACTTAAAGTGTAAAGGTGTTGGAAGGAGTTTCTAAGACGGTTTTCTCCAATCCACACCTCATCCCAGAAATCAGTTCTTAAGCCATTTCGGACGGTGATAGAGACATTATTGCTGAAATGGGACCATAATCTTCTTATGGTTTTCCAGACACTACACCCAAAGGTACCCACGACGTCCTCAATTGTCCATTGAGTGAGTAAACCATACTTCCCTTCTATAAATCTTCTCCAGAGAGCCCCTGCTTCTGCACAAAATCTCCAGAGCCATTTTTGCAATAGTGAAGTATTTTGTTTGTTGAGGTTCTTCAGATTGAGACCCCCTTGCTGATTACTGAGGGTTAGCACATCCCACTTCACTAGATTATAACCTCTCTTTTCCTTATTTCCTTCCTATAAAAAGGATCTCCTTGCCCTGTTGAGTTTCTTTACAATCCTTTTTGGTATAGGAAAGAGACTCATCATGTAAATTGGAAGGGTCAATCTGCGGCCTAGTGAAAGGTATTGACTTTTCCACGTAGACAATTTCTTGTTGCACCTTTCTATCACCCCACTCCATACCTCTTATGCTTTATTTTTTTCCCTTCAGAGTTACATCTATCATTGTTTTTTCCTCACCGTTTTGACTTTTGTTTTGTTTTTTCTCATTCAAGTTCTAGACTTTAAGGGGTCGTTTGGTTTGAATACAAGTTATGCTGGGATAAGTTATACTAGGATAAGTTATGCTGGGATAAGTTATGCTGGGATTAGTTATGATGTGATTAGTTTTTATTGCTTGTTTGCTTTGTCATATTCAAACTTATCTTCATTGCATAATTTCTATGAATAAGTTGTTTGTTTACGATAATACCCTCCACCTTATTTATTTATTACATTTACTTTGCAAGCTTTAATTAGTTATTCTTTTTTTTAAAAATAAAATTTCCATCTCATCTTAGCTAAATATTTTGTGTGTGCATTTCCATGATTGTACTGTGTGTTTTTAAAATTAAACTTTCATCTTATTTAACTTAAAAATAAAACTTCTATCTTATTTAGCTTAAAAATAAAATTTTCATCTTATTTAGCTTTAAAATAAAACTTTCTTCGTATTTAGTTTAAAACTAAACATTCATCTTATTTAGCTTAAAACTAAAACTTTCAATTTAAATTTATTAAAGTAATAGAAATTTTATCATTAAAGTTATCTACATTATAATTGATATATAAAATATAATTTTAAGTGACTAGTAAACTATTTAATTAAAAATATGCAATTTAGTAGTGGAGTGAACATTTTAAGAGAAATCAAAATAAAAATAAACATAAGAATTAGGCAAATAAATTCAACTTGTAATATATTCATATATAAAAATTGTATTTATAAAATATAATTTTTTAATGGAAAAATATATTATCATAAGAACAACTAATAATTAAGGTTATGAATGTTATTATAAATGTTGTGAAAAATCATGTTAATATACATGAATATAAAGTGGTGTAAAAAAGAGAGTTTAAGGGGGGCTATTTTTGTTATTTTACCTACTTAATCCCAGGATAAGTTATCCTGGGATTACTGTTCCACCCCAGGTAAGGATAACTTATCTCAGGACTAATTGTTAATCCTGGGATAAGTTATCTCAACTTTTGCAACCCAACAACGGATTAAAGGCCAAGACTTGGAGATTTCAAAAAAGCAACTATGCTCCCAGGCACGATTACCGAGACAAACTTTTAGAGGTCCCTTCTGGGCCCTAGAAGCCCCCTCTCCTGCGATCTTCTATTGCCGGAATCCCTTTCCACCTTCTTTCTTCCAAATCCTTTCTTTCTTTCAGAACACCCACCATGGCAGATGATACCATCTACTTCGCGGTGGGTTTCAAATCCTACGACATCACAAGGGTAGTCTCCAAAGCAGAAACTTGGTATGACTGGGTAGAGAGAGGGCGAAATAGGGTGACAAGAATGACTGTGAGCCAGAAGACAATGGAGTGGCTTGTCTATGCCCTTAAGGAAGCTTCGAAGGGCCAAGGCAATTCTGTCCGTAGATGGAAGATAAGGGATCACTCGACAGAATTTTTCTGCTCAAAGAATTTCAATAAAGATGAAGGTATATTAGTATCATAAAAAAACAGGGGAAGAGGAGAGCCGTCATCTTTATTCCAGAGTGGTCTTTAAATTCCGGTTGGATGGACATATCAACTAAAATAACCAGATTTATAAATGCAAAGGCCCAAAAGATATCTAAGGTGGTTCACAGGAAAACAGAGGAGGGTTTATTGTATTCTGATTCTGTCAGGAATAATACATGGACAACAAGAGAAATAAATGCTGCAAAGATTCAACAAAAAGGGAACTCGATTATTATCTCCGAGGCCACAACAAAGAGTCAGAACGAACTTCTAGAAAAAAGTGTGGTCGGAAGTCTCTCTGAGGAGATCCCCGATGTCACTCTGTCGGAGGTTCGTCGGTGGGTTGTGAGATCATGGAAACATTATCACGGCATCAACATTTATGAGCTGGGTCACAACAGATTTCTCTTTGAGTTCCCAAATAAAACCACTGCAGACCATACTATCAGTGGGGAATGGTTCTGGAAATCTCATAAATTTTCTCTGGAATGGTGGTCGCCGACCTCAACTGCCACATCTGAAAGGTTGAACCAAGTATGGATTAGGGTAGTGGGGATACCCCTTCAACTTTGGTCCCAAAAAGTTTTCCGTGAGATCGGAAACTTCTGTGGTGGTTGGATTCAAACTGAGGAGGAAACTGAGTTGTGAAATCATCTTAAATGGGTGAGATTGAAGATAAGAGGAGATGGAGACGATGTTCCGAGTTCTGTAGAACTGGTACACGAAGGGTTGACCTTCAAGGTACAGATATGGGTAGAGGCGCCGGTGAGAATTATCTCTGACGAAGGCAGAGTAGTGCATTTGAAGGACCAGCAGTCTACTGAAAGGACCGACCCTAAGATGAATGAAAATTTTTTAGGTTTTACAGAAGTGTCAGGTCACGTGGGCCTGCAATTTCAAAATTGCCAGCTAATACCTCACGTGCAGGAACACGTGCGCCCGAGACTCAATTTAAGGCTCCTTTTAAGAGAAATAGGCTGGTGCACAAGGGGGGAAAGTTGGGCCCAGATCTGCTGGCCCAAAGTATTTTAAAGGAACAAACAGAAGAAAGTGGCCCATCTTTTTTAATTGATCCATTTATGGTAGAACTTGAAGCAAACAATATCTCCTCCATCGCAGTTTTTCAAAATTGCCCAGAAGAACTAGAAACAGGGCAGATGCCAAGGATGAATATCAAAGAGAAGATTCATGAGGAGAGAGAAGACAGAGATGATAAATATGACCCCAGGAACTCCTAGAAACTCTACAGCCCTGGATAATATTTGCACGCAAGAGTGTACCCCACAAAGGCTCGAGGAAAATAATCCCAGTCTGATTTCTATAGAAGAAGCAGTTCCCTTAAATCAAAAGAATCTGGAGGAACAAGATGATCCAGAGTTTGACATGCCAATCTGGATTCATCAGAATATACTTAAGTTCGCCAAAGATTTTGGTGTTGACATTAAGGGATGCAAAGAGGAAGCAACAATGCTATTTATGAAGATCGACAGTATGAGGCAGATCAACAATGATAAGGGGAAGGAAATTGCTAAATTGACTTCAGCAGTCAAAGGGGCAAAAGAACTGAAGAGCAAGAATGTGGCAGCATTTTCAGAAGCAATGGAACAAGAAGTAAGGGGGGATACGCCATCTCAGGTGATCAATGATAGTCAACATCATATCATGGAATGTGAGGGGTTTGAACCAGGCAAGCTAAAGGTGTATAATCAAGAACTTAATTCATAGTTGGAAAGCTGACATTTATTGCTTTCAAGAGACGAAAATTGAGAGAGAGATTGAGAGCTTCGTGAAAGATTTATGGGCCAACAGATGGGTTAAATATTGCCAACTGGAAGCCAGTGGAACCAGAGGTGGTATTTTAATTATGTGGGATGGGAGAGTGTGGTCAGGGGAAGTAAGCAGCCTAGGAGCTTACTCCATTACATGTAAGCTCACTGGGATAAACCAAGATTTAATTTGGTTTCTCACAGGCATTTATGCTCCAAATAGTAGGGAAGAAAGAGAGGAGGTCTGGTGGGAAGTTGGCTCAGCTAGAGGTTTATTCGATGGCCCGTGGGTGGTTTGCGGAGATTTTAACACAGCAAGATTCCCATCTGAAAAAAAGAATTGCTCCAGGATATCTAGAGCAATGACAGATCTATCTGACTTTATTGAGGACATGGGATTGTTGGATCCCCACCTAGTAGGGGGCAGGTATACTTGGAGGAAAGGGGACAGGCATGACACAGCATCTAGATTAGATAGATTTCTTTTGTCTGATGAATGGGATGAAGTATTCAGAAACATCAAACAAACATTATTGCACAAGGTTACCTCTGACCATAATCCCATAATGCTTCAAAGTGGGAATTGGAAACCTGTGAGGTCCTATTTCAAATTTGAAAATTGGTGGCTACAGACAGAGGGTTTCCTGGATAGAGTGAAGGAATGGTGGAGCTCTATAGTATGTGAAGGGAGGCCAGACTTTATCCTAGCTTTCAAACTGAAAGCTCTTAAGGATAATTTGAGGGAATGGAGTAAAACATCCCAAGGAAACTTAGCCTCTCAGAAACAGAGTGTTCTCAATCAAATTGCAGAATTAGAAGAAGTGCAAGATCAAAGAGCTCTTCATGAAGATGAGATTCAACTGAAGGCTGATCTCCTTATAGAGTTTGAAAATTTAGCAAAGTTTGAGGAGATATCTTGGCGACAAAGATCTAGGGTTAATTGGTTGAAGCAGGGGGATAAGAACACAAAGTTCTTTCACAAAACTGCTAACTCTCACTGGAGATACAATAACATTGACGAATTAAATGTGGATGGTGAAGCAATCAAAGATCCAGAGTTAATAAAAAAAGAAATCATAGACTTCTACCAGAAGCTATATTCTGAAACTGAGACATGGAGACCCTCTGGTGGCTGCAGGGAAGGGCACAAAATTTCTGAAGAAGACAATAGGATGCTACAGGGGGAATTTGAGAACCAAGAGATATGGGAGTGTGTAAAGCTTTGTGCTGGAGACAAAGCTCCTGGTCCTGATGGTTACACCATGGCCTTCTATGCCCACTGTTGGGAGGTTGTTGGGGAGGAAGTCATTGCTGCAGTAAAAAAATTCCATGAGAGATGTTTCTTTGAGAAAAGCTTCAACTCCACCTATGTGGCGTTAATTCCCAAAAATATGGGAAACTCACAGATTTTAGACCCATTAGCTTAATTGGTAGTGTGTATAAAATAATCTCCAAGGTGCTTACTGAGAGGCTTAAAAAGGTTATGCACAAGCTAGTGAACACACAACAACTTGCTTTCATTAAAGGAAGACAGATCATGGATGCTATTTTGATGGCCAATGAATGTGTGGATTCTAGGATTAGAAGCAAGGTGCCAGGCATTTTATGCAAGCTGGACATTCAGAAAGCATATGACCATCTCAACTGGAATTTTTTGTTGGAGACCTTATCCAAAAGAGGTTTTGGTGGTAGATGGATGAGATGGATAAAGTTTTGTATCAGTACTGTGAAATATTCTGTTCTCATCAATGGCTCTCCTACAGGTTTCTTCTCTTCACAGAGAGGATTAAGACAGGGAGACCCCTTGTCTCCTTTCTTATTCATTATAGCTATGGAGGGACTCAATGATATGTTGAAGATTGCTCAAGAGAAACTATGGTTGAGGGGCTTCAGAGTATCAAATAGGGTGGGTTGTGACATGGAGATCACACTTACAATATGCTGATGATACTCTGGTTTTCTGTGATGCCAACAGAAACCAACTGATGGTTCTCAGAGTTATATTCGTGCTGTTTGAAGCCATATCAGGACTACATATCAATTGGGAAAAAAGCTTCCTATACCCAGTGAATGAGGTCACCAATCTAACCTCTCTGGCTGGTACACTTGTGGGGAGGACTGGTGAATTACCAACTGTATATTTGGGCATGCCACTAGGAGCAGAAAGCAAGTCCTCAGGAATCTGGAATGAGGTGGTCGAGAAGTGTGAAAGAAGATTGGTGAACTGGAAGAGTCAATATCTCTCCCTTGGCGGTAGACTATCTCTCATCAATAGTGTTCTCGACTCCATGCCTACCTACATGATGCCTATCTCTCCTATCCCAGTGGGGGTCATTGACAGACTTGATGCAATAAGGAGGAATTTCCTATGGGAAGGAAATAGTGACACTAAGAAATTCCACTTGGTTAAGTGGGATGAATTGATTGGGAGCAAACAAAAAGGAGGTCTTGGGGTAAGGAATTTGAAGATTCAGAACCAAAGCCTTATGATGAAATGGCTATGGAGACTAGCATCCAGTGAACAAGCACTATGGAAAGAACTTATCAAGCAGAAGTATGAAATGGAGGATCACTGGTCTACCAAAATGGTCACTAGTACTTATGGAACTAGCATCTGGAGGGCCATCAGAAACCTTTGGCCAAAATTAAGAGAAAATTGCAGCATTAGAATAGGAAATGGCATGAAGGTCTCCTTCTGGGAGGACAGCTGGTTAGAACAAGGCTCCCTAAAAACCCTCTTCCCAGATATCTACATTCTGAACCAACAACAAAATGACACTGTGGCAGAAGTTTGGTCAAATCAGGGATGGAATTTGAGTTTTAGAAGAAGGCCCCTAAATGATTGGGAGATCCAAAGACTAGTAGATTTCTTTGGAATCCTTGAACAATTCAAAGGAACCTCTACCGCCCAAGATGGATTGTTTTGGAATCATAACTGCAACGGAAATTTTAATGTGAAGGAAGCTTACAAAAAGTTCAACTCTTTCACCCATCAGGTTACTGGCTGACCATGGAAACTTATCTGGAAAGTTAAAATACCTCCTAAAGTGTCCTGCTTCACTTGGCTACTAGCAAAGCAGGTGTTTTGACTCAGGAGAACCTCATGAAAAGGGGTATCCAACTGAGTCCTAGGTGTTTCCTATGTGGAGAAGAGGCTGAAACAGTCAATCACCTCTTTCTTCACTGTAGGATCACTAATATTTTGTGGAGCATTTTCATCAATTCGAAGGGCCTACTTTGGGTGATGCCAAGAAATATTGTCCAGGCCTTGAAGATATGGAGTAGCTTTGCCTACATTTCTGGTCATAAAGAAAGATGGAAGATCATCCCCACCTGTATCTGGTGGTCTGTGTGGAAAGAGAGGAACCTCAGATGCTTCCAGAACAAAAGTAACAGCATCCAGAAGATGAAGATGAATTGCTTGGTTTTATTTCATTTTTGGTGTAAACAGGAGTATATGGAAGATCTAGAATCAGTAATGAATGCTTTAGGCACCTTGTAATTTTTGTTATTTAGGATTGAAGATCTTCCTGATACTCTCCTTTTATTTGTAATTAGTAAGCCTGTAACAAGTTGTGGCAGGTTTGATTTTTTGGAATATAATACAAGACTGTTACCTTCTCAAAAAAAAAAAAAAAAAAGGTTATCCCAGGATTAAGTTCTTTTATCCATCACACCAAACGACTCCTAAGTATTTACTATCTATTTTCAGTTTTGAATTGAAATATTTGCTAATGTGTTATTGCTATTGAGATTTTGATTATTTATATATGCAATTAAATATTTTATTATTTGGTATTAATTGATGCCACACTGAAAAAAGGCGAGCGCCTTGCCGCTCGCGTGGCCTTGTGGCGAGGTAGACCCTTGTCATCTTTTATCACCTTTTGCATCCAAAACATTGGTATACACTTCGACTCTATCTTTTAGAAGTAGGAATAATCGTGTAGTTCTTTTTTTATGTGAGGTATGTTGCGGCTGCAGAAACCTAGTTACCCAGAATATTATACCAAAGCAAATGCATCTACACTTCATACAAGATTTTAACTTCCCATTGTAGAATCATGGTGCCAATGATTGAATAGAAGTCACATTCTAGCTTCAAAGAGAACAAAGTGTTCAAAAAAAGAAGCAAAGATATCATGACATAAATGTAATTTGCTGCTCTACCAGCATTGAAAACAATATATTCTGAAGGCTATGCTTTTAAAGAACCCACTCTTATAATGACTTACACTAAGGACCTACTTCCTTGAAAATTCACACTTTGTTCAATATTGAAGTCTGAGTGGACAACTAATGCAATCAGCCTCATCAGTCGAATAGTCTGTTTCCTTCAAAGACCTAGTTTTAAATAAGGCATTGGTTGGGTTATTATCCTGTGAACTTGGTTCTGTTTAGTTCTATGTTAAGTTTCATCTGTTTGTGGCTTTGTTCTATATTGACTTAGTCTTTCCTGACGCCAAGGACCTTGGTGAATGGGTACTATGTCACCATAATAAGATGCTTAGGACAGTTACTGTCTATATCTTATATCTTCTTAAAAACATCCGAGTGTTTAAATTTTATTCCATCTGTTTTGCTCTTGTGAAGGTGATTTGTTGAATGTGATAGATTTGTTTTTATATTCTTCTTGCACTTTGCAGTCGAGAAACAGGTGGTCTTAATCGGGTCATTGACCGTGGTAGCCGAGCTATCAATTTTATTCTTTCGTCAATGGTTTTCAATGTTTTCCCGACAATATTGGAGGTATATATATTCATTTATTCCATCATTCAAAAGGCAGCATTTTTGATTAAAAATTCCTAAATTTCTCATGTTGCTTTATTACTCCAACTGTATTAACATGAACCTTTTCAGATATCAATGGTATCAGGTATACTTGCATACAAGTTTGGAGCTTCCTTTGCATGGATCACATCACTGTCAGTGGCTGCATATATTGCTTTCACCTTAAGTATTACCCAGGTTATCTACGAGCTAAACCCATCAAGTATTTGGAAAGGTCTTCTATTTTTGAATTTCATTCCCCTTTCCATCTTTTAGTTATTCATTGATCATACTAGTGGCAGCTAGGTGATAGCTGATATATTAGTAACTTTTAGTGAGTCTGGCTTCTAGTATCTTTTGTCCAAAACTTCCTGTTCATTTGTATCTTACAGTGGCGAACTAAGTTTAGGAAGGAGATGAATAAAGCTGATAATGATGCAAGCACACGAGCAATAGATTCTCTTATCAACTATGAGGTAAGCTTGTGTTTCTATGTACCATGATTAGCTTATTTTATCCATTTTCTGATGTGCAATACACTTGATTGTGTTGGCAATTTTCATTTTCTTCAGACTGTTAAGTACTTTAACAATGAGGTGTATGAAACCGAGAAGTACGATCACTTTTTAAAGAGTAAGTTGTATTGCCTTGTGGCTTTTCCCTATCATATATTAAGCTCTTCTGCACTCTTATGTTATGTTATTATGTTTTGTATATGTTGGGTGAATCAGATTGCATTAACTGTGCTAACATTTATGATTTAACACAGTTTTTGGCAATTAGTTTAAGTCCAAATTTCAGGTAAAGTACAGGAGAAATTCAACCTTATAATGATTTAAGTTACTTGATAAAGAAACACATAAATCATTGAAATTTATTCAGTTTCACAAAATGGTGATACCATGTCTACATTACATGGCTTCCCTTCAACAAAACATGGGTTGGCTTCACCTTATCAGAAAAATAGAAACATGGGTTTGCTTCACTGTAACTGTACACTTTGCTATGGAATCTAGCGATGAGGCAAAACAGAAGAATATGTTCTTTCTCCCTTGTGGTTTTAAAACTATTATATACTAGTGTACTAAAGGAACTCATCATATGCTTTCTGAGCAATATGAGCATTATTGGATGGTCAGTCAAGTTGAGCGATGGAGGCTACTTGTGGAGATGTTTGCTTACTTGCGCGATTTGGAATGAACTCATTATATTCCTTCAATAGGATCATGACTGGGTGGTGGACCATACAAAATATATAACTTATGTCACGAGGGTATCCAAGCTTATGACAATAACTACACTTGGGTCTAGGTTTCCCAAAACTACCTCCTCGCCGATTCTCCATAGATTGATATGTTCGTTTTTCTATGATTTGAGATGCGAGAACAAAGGAGACAATGGTCGGTGATAAACTACTTTGTGACTGGGCGATGCGGCACGACGAAGTAGACGAGAGAATAATTCATTAATTGTAGGAACGGTAGGACTAGCTAAAATCTAAACGCACTGAATGATGGTAAGTAGGAAGTTCAACAAGTGTAAGAACTAGAAACAGTGTCTGCCAGTGCTCTTTTTGCTTTTCCACGTTCGTAGTACAACGTTTCAAATTCGTTCCTGGCTGTGTCTACCTGTCCCAAGTAAGTAGACATTGAATTCTTGTTTCTTTAAGTTGGTCATCCAAGATATCATATCATAGAATCGAGATATGCCATTAGTGAATAAAGCATGGGCCTTTTCCCAAACTGAATAACATGTTTGGAATGGGCGAAAAGAGGGCATCAACTTGGAATCAATAGATTGCCATAAGAGACTACATAATTAAGCATCAACCTTCTCCTATTATGCTTTGGCTTTTGCATCTTCTTCATTAGCCTTTGCCTTCATCTACTACACAAACCTGTTCTTTACTTGTTTCTTTAAGTTGGTCATCCAATATATCATATAATAAAATCGAGATATGTCATTAGTGAATAAAGCATGAGCCTTTTCCCAAACTGAGTAACATGTTTGGAATGGGCGAGAAAAGGGCATCAACTTGGAATCAATAGATTGCCATAAGAGACTACATAATTAAGCATCAACCTTCTCCCATTATGCTTTGGCTTTTGCATCTTCCTCATTAGCCTTTGCCTTCATCTACTACACAAACATGTTCTTTAAGTGGTCTAGGACATTTTGACCCTTGCACCACAACTCAAATGAGGAAGGCCAAGCTAAATAGTTTGAGTTTCCCATTAATGGTTCTGGAGTGATCATAGGACTTGAACTTCCAATTCCTGTATATCAATCCCGAAAGACATCTTGTGAAATCAGATAGCCAAAAATTTGGAAATATGTTGCCAATTTTTTACCAGAATCTTATAAAAAAGGTAGTGGCTGCCAAAAAATTAAATCTGATCGCCAAAAATTAGTTGGAATCAGAAAATATTTATATGGGCAACCTCGGAATGAAGAGACGATCCTATTGGAATATAACACTTTTGGATGGTGGCTGGAACAGAGTTCACGTGCCAGTGCGTGGTCAGATCTTGCCAGAAAAGTCGCACGTTAGGTTTTTGTTGCCAGAGAGTGGGGGACCCATGGTGGTGTTGGTTTTCTCACAGCATTGATAAAAACAGATGATGATGCAAATCAGCCCCAACAGTCGCCAGAAATTGATGCACGGTGACTTCTTTGACTGAGTTTTCTTCCCCGTGTTTCTCACCAATGCTCTGATACCATGTGAAAAATATTGGAGAAGAATATTATTGAATTGTGTATTTACATTATTATACAAAGACTCTATTTATAGACACTATTATACAATCCTTTATCAAAAAATAATACAATTCTGTATCAAGTAGGATTCTATATACTATTCCTATTCTAAGTAGGATTGTATATACTATTCTTCTTCCTATCTTATTCTAACACTACCAAAACACCATCAAACACCAAATCTATCTCTGGAAAATCAGCCATGAACCCCCGTCATCTTCACAGTCCATCCGATTCTATGTCAGCTGGAAACAAACCTAGTTCCGTCGGAACCATTTCTCTGACCAATTCATCTTTTTCTATGACACTCTGAGATTACACTCCCTCCAGCCTATTTAAAAACCATAGCCTCCCTCGAAAAATTAGTTTATCCGGTTGAAATTGTGTTTGATTCGTCCGTTGAAACTCCAGTTTGAGGTGACGGTGAGGTTCCAAGCAGCATCGCAGTCAAATTTTCCAGAATTTTCTCACTGTATTCTTATTGGAAGGGCCAATTTTCTTATTCTAGCTTGTGATGGGGCATGTATCCCGCTTGCAGTCTTCGAAGCGGTGAGATTTTAGTGAGAAAGGTTTGTATAGAATTTAGGAAGACACGTCTTCTGTGATATTTATTATAGTGCATATTTAATAATTAAATTATTGTGTGAAAGTTCTCAAGAACCTGGAAAAAATAGATACTTGATCATTGAAGCATGCCACATCACTGTGTTGAGGATCCTCAATTATATAGATATATATAATTAAATTATTGTGTGAAAGTTTCCAAGAACCTGGAAAAAATAGATAACTGATGATTGAAGCATGCCACATCACCGGGTTGAGGATCCTCAATTATATAGATATATAGATATAGATTCATTGGCTTATGATATACAAAACTTTGACTGTTACGTTGTTCCTCATTTTCTTTTATTGGAATAAGCAATCATGACATTATGTTGTTGTCTCCAGGATATGAAGATGCTGCCTTAAAGACGCAACGTAGTCTTGCAATCTTAAACTTTGGGCAAAGTGCAATATTCAGTATAGCTCTCTCAGCTGCTATGGTTTTATGTTCTAATGGGATTATGAATGGTGTCATGACTGTTGGTGACTTGGTAGAACTTTTTCTCTAATTACCTTAGCCGAGTGATTATTCTTTCTGCAGTGCTAGCACTCTAATAAGAAATATTTCTATTTTTGATAGGTCATGGTAAATGGGCTGCTGTTCCAGCTATCGCTTCCGCTGAATTTCCTTGGTAGCGTATATCGTGAGACTATCCAAAGTCTAGTGGACATGAAATCAATGTTTCAGTTACTAGAGGTATCAGCCAGTTCCTTGATATCATTGTTGTTTTGTTTATTTGCTAAATACATTTGTGCTATGTAAATGATTATAGAGGAAACAGTTAGGTACGTGACATCGAATTTTGGAGGAGAAACATAATATGCAGACGTAAGATTTCTGGTATCAGATGATGCCTCTCGTATCTTGCTTCCTGAGTTCATAATAAGATATTGTACCTCCTATTGTGTCTCTAGGGGACTGTCTGCTTTATTTCTGCAGCTTAAAAGAATTGGATATACAAGCATTATTATATTTTTTACCCAGTCAGGATAGGATATAAGTGATGATAAAGTTGGCTCTTTAATGGAATAGACACCTCTTTCATTCTCGTCTGCTGTGGTACGAAGCACTATCTTCTCTTTATTTGGTCCACTCTTGCTGTTATACATTTCATTGCCCATCTCATAGATGCTCAGACCGTGAGACTGTTTCCAAATGTTACTGTACCACCTTCTGATCTCTGCAAGAGTAAGGGGTATATTTACTCTGTTCTCGAATTTCCCCACCAAACATCTTTTCAATACTTCATTGTGCAAGAATGAGTCATCATTAATGCATATTCTACCGCGTCTTTCGTAAACGTACTGGCCACGTCTACATCATTTATTCCACCCCCGGAATTCTTCAACATAGAATCTGCATTTATGAAACGTTTATCCCTGCTGGACCATTTACTGCTCCTAAGAGCTTCAGAATAAGGAATATTTTTGTCAGTCAACCTATGCTCCGTTGTGGGTAGCTCATTCTTTTGGGATTTAATGAACCTATCCACCCTTTCTGCTACAAAGGTCCATCCTGAGTTGAGTGTTAGCTCTGGGATAATCAACACCGATCTCCTCTTGCCTTTCAAGTTGATAATGCTGATGTATCTGCCATACTTGTTGAGATTTCTTGCACAAAAGGTTTCAGAGAAATCTTCTCTCATTTTCCATCTTCTCACTAAGTTTCCTTTAGACAAGGAGGCTTCCTTCAGTCTTTGGAGTATCCACATCATAGTTTTCTTGGTAAAATGAGTCCTGGTAATGGAGTTTCTGCTTCTCTCAGTCCAGTCATACCAATCCCCAGCAGTCCCTGAGAGTCTTGCAAGATCATAATACTTGATGCCCACGGCAAAATGAATGGTGTTTTCCATCAGAAAATATAGGAAATGGGTGTCTATAGAAAGGGGAATGAGTGGGAGGAAGAGAGAAGAAAGAGAGGTTGATTCCGGTGATCGGAAGGATCACCGGAGGGGGAGACTCAGGTCATTACCTCAATGACTGTGCCTGGGAGAAAAAGGTTTTACTTTCCCTCTCTTACTTTGGCCAGATTGTTGACCGGTACCAGGATGAACTGGACCGGAATTACCGGGATGGAAACTTGGTTCCGTCCCGTCCCACTAAATTATGGGGATAGAACCGGGACGGACCAGAATGGAATGGGATGGGATAAACGGGACGGCACACATAGCTATTTCAAAAACTAATAATTGGTTTTTGAGTTATTTTGAATTACAAAAATATGAATGTTATTTTTTTATTTTTCTAAGTTTAATAGTTTATAAAGTATTTAAGTTTTGAAATTTATAATGTTTGTTTGTAATTTTACTTAAGTTTATTTTAAAGATATATTTTTTTAATTTTTACTTATAAGTTTGTAAGTTAAGTTTAATAAAGTTAATTTTTTTTAAAGTTTTTGAGTTTATGTTATAAGTTTTCAAGATTTGAATCTTTTGAAGTTTATAAGTTATAAGTTATAAAGTAACTTAAATTTGTAATTTGTTAAATTTATAAATTTTAAAGTTTTTAGGTTTATATTATTTGAAGTTGATGAATTAGTTTGTAATTTTTAAAAATTAAATAAACAAAAAAGAAATGCTAATAAAAGTATAAAACAATGACAAAAATTAAAAAAACCAATCCAATTTATTCAGATTTGTATTACAATTACAATTTTCTTAAAAAAGATTTCACGGACCAGAATCGGGATGAACTGGTACCGGTTGAATGTATCCCTTTCCGTCCCGAATACTACGGACCGGAACGGTACCGCTATAACCCGTTCTGGTGCCCAGTCTTAGTCCGTACATGGCCTTCGTGGGTCCAACTGAAATTTCTTAAAATATCTCTAAGTCTGACGAGACCTATCTACAAGTTGTACATTGGATGACGGACCGTCCTGGTGAACCGTATAAAAGTACTGGGACTTAACACTTTCTGAAAAGTTAATCTTGCCAACCATGGTTCCACCTACGGTCCATGGTCCAACCTACGAACCGTCGGTGGTTCATCCGTGCTGGCACCAGATTTGGAAACCTGAAAGTTTTCCTCCTTTTCGAATCCGAGATGTTACACTAATCTAATTTCCTTACATCTTCTGCTATCCTAAATAAAGTTATCTTCCCCAAACTGAATTAGGTTTCATACTACTGATTGAAGTGATAAAAATGAGGTCATATTCTGAGGGGATTACTATGTTGTGAATCATGTGATGTGCCCACTTGTGATATATTAGAATTATTTTCAGTTCCTTTTTAGGAAGCAATGTGTGGTCACTGGTCAAAGGTAAATGGTTAACTAATGCCCTTCTTTTGTGTTGTGCATTATCCTGTTCAGTATTCTTTTTAACAAATCAAGAGAAATTTCATTCATGTGCACCAATATGATGCCACAGGCTCCACATTACAAGTATTAAACGTTTAGTTTCCAAACATCAAGCCGTGTAACTCTTTATCCGTTACAGCCTTTATATCACTCTGGTAGTAGACCTTGATGATACAGAAATGGTGATTTGGCTACAAACATATTTTCTCAACCTGCCATGGCATGTCCTTGCAAAATTGAACTGTCATTATTCATGTCACCAACAATAAAAAGAATGATCAGCAGAAATACATCTGACACTAATTGAGGAACCATTTTTTATGATGTAGAATTAATTCATGTATATGATAGTGATACATTACGTGCATGCTTTGGACCATTTGGTTGGAAAGGAATAAGAGATGTTTTGAGAATGATAGAGTAATATAGCTTTTCCATAGAGTAGATGTATTCAAATTTGTACTTTTGTTGTAAGGGAAACATATTTCAAAACTTAGATCAGCTTGTGGATTTCATAGGATTTTTGGTTCTGTAATTGTCACAGCTTTGCTGTAACCTGTGTTTCTTCGACTACCTCCTTGGTGCTACTTTAATGAAGTCCATTTACCTTATCAAAAAAAAAAAAAAAAAATCACGTGCATGTTCTTTATGTCTTGTGCATATATATATATAAATGTTTTGAGCAGATCTCTGACTAACATACACAGGAAAAAGCTCAAATCAGAGATGCAGCTGATGCAAAATCTCTTAATTTAAGTGGGGGTAGCATTCAATTTGAGAATGTTCACTTCAGGTGCATTTCTAATTCTTTGTTCTTTTTATATTTTTTGGATGAATTATGATGTATTAGAATAGTATAGTTTTCCTTAAAGTGCGTGTTTTCACTCAGTCATCAATTTGTACAAATTCTATGTAAGATAGGTAGACATGCATTATCAAACATTCTGGTTGGTGATCTATGATGTACTCTGACAAGGTATAATCCGTGAAGAAAATTGAATGTTCAATCTCAGTCTGGGTTAGACTGGTGACTTAGTTGAACTATGTGTCGTTTCATCAATTTGTCCTACAACGATACTGTCACATGTTGTTTTGAGAATTCTTGCCTGTTGATAACTGCAATTTGTAATTGAGGTTACTTGTGATTGGATTTATTCTTAATCATCATATTTACAGTAGAGAATCTACACAAAAATTAAGTTCTCTATAAAGACAACCCATTCATATATACTAACTCACATCTTGTGGGTTCTCCAAAAGTGTAAAAGAAACAAAAAATTACCATAATTTGTATAAAGATATTTCTTTGCTCCCTCAAAAGTTCTCATGTTCCTCTCTCGGAAGAGTCCATATGTGTGTGAGTGGCACTACATTCCATGGCCACCATCTTTTTTTCCTACTTCTGAATACCCGACCTAACATGACATCGTTAACCGTACTTGCATCAACCACGACTTCGAGGCTTAACTGATTCTCTACTTTGTGCACTAATATGTGATTTGTATCCTTGGCCATCAGCTTGTACATGTAACACCAATAGAGAATTTCTAATCTTTTAACATAACGTTGACGTAAAATGGTTGTGGATATTCACCCATGAGGAAAATGTTATATTGTAAGGTAATAATTGCTAAATGTAGCAGAGTCGATAATGGTTGGTTCTCAAGTGGAACAATGGGTGCGCATAGGGTAAGTGTATGAAAGGGAATTATTGAATGTTGAAATATGTTGGTGGAACATATTGGGTTTGTGGTTGTAATAGCACAAGAGTTCGCTTTCTGAAGGAAATTATTGATGGTAGAAATATGTCGGTGGAACATAATGGGTTTGTGGTTGTAACAGCACAAGAGTTTGCTTTTGGAAGGAGTTATGGTGTGGGAATACTAGCCTAGAGTAAACTTACCTTGCTGATGGATTGTTTCAAAAAGGAGGATGAGGGAGTTGAATGAGATATCATGGAGTGATAGAGGGAAGGACAGGCTGTAATTGGACGGAAAGGGGATTAGGAATTTTTTCCTGTAAAATCATGCTACAGGGAGTTCATAGAGGAAGGGGAGAAGAAAGGCATTGGAGACAGTGTGGGCAGTAAAGCTCCAGATTCCACAAAGAAGAAATCTTTTCACATGGTGAATTGTAAGGGATGGCTTCATTGACAGTGGATGAAAGGTATTTTGAAGACACTAGATGCTCCATAGAAAGATTGAAGTCAGTGTATTTTGTCTCTGTATTTTCGATGTAAAGAAAGCTTTGTAGAGGATGATGAATCCTTGGTAGATCTCACAGGTTCCCTGTGAAGATATGTAACTAATTATTGTAAGATGAACAAGATTTTTGTCTCTGTTGGTGGATGAAAGGTGTTTTGAAGACAACAGTTGTTCCATAGAAGGATTGAAGTCGGTGTATTTTAACTCTGTAGTTTTGGTGTGAAGAAAGCTTGGTAGAGGATGATGAATCCTTGGTAGATTTTACAGGTTCCCTGTAAAGATCTGTAACTAATTTTTGTAAGATGAATAGATTTTTTGTCTCTGTTTAGAACTTGTAAATAGAGTGGCCAGCACTCCCTAAATGCCTGATGAATACACTGTTACCATTAACTAAAAGAAAGTTTCTATCTCATAGTCATTGATCATGCCTTTTCTTCTCATATAAGCGCTCTATGATGTCAGGGCTTTGAGATACCTAATTTCTTTTGTCACATTTTCATCCTAAAGCAAAGTACATGTTATGGGCTCGTTTACAAGTCTTTCTAGCTAACAATGCTATTCTGACATACTTAATGCTTTCCCAGTACTTTGGAAGTAGGGAGCTTTCCAAATCACATTAGGTTCTGCAGCTTTTGTTGTTAGGTTGATGGAACAGCTGCTGCTCTTTGTTTGAATATTAAAACTCATCATGATGTATAATTGTTTAAGTAGATAGGCTTGGTTGCTTTTTCTACTGTGGCGCCAAATGGACTAGTAAATATGCTTGCTGATGCTTGTTCTTTCCATTTTTCGTAGTTATTTGACAGAAAGGAAGATTCTAGATGGGATCTCTTTCATTGTTCCAGCTGGAAAAAGTGTAGCTATTGTAGGAACAAGTGGCAGTGGTATGGTTCCTTATTCTGTTTCAACTTTTCCGAGTTAATTTGTCTATTTACTTTGAATTTAATCCATTTAGGCCCAGATATGCTGCATATTAAGCAAACACAAATCATTTAGTTATCTAATCTAACAGGCGCGAGTGAAAAATGCTTATCCGAGTAGTAAAGATCTTCGGATGGCAGCACTTAAAGGAACCAATCTGTGGCATAGGTTACTTTTGTTTCTGAAGCTTCTAGGATGCATAAATGAGGGATACATTTTGAAGTTGGATAGCTAGAGATGCTCCTATAAGATTTTTATTGTATGTGTGTATACTTTTTGAAGTTTGACTAGTATGATAATATGGCGTAGGACTTCTGCTGCAAACAACTGAAAAGGTTGTTCTTGTTTTTCCTTTTCTCTTTGTCAGCTTTCTGGAAACATCATTCTTTCAATTTTAATATAGGCCTGCCCCAGATCTGATCAATATATGAGATGCCTCTTAGCTGACTGTAGGATCCTTTTTATGTGTCACTATAAATATTTAAGTGTGGGATCTCATTGTGATACAATTACAGATAATTATAGAGAAGAAACAAATTCCAGGAGTAATCTCGAGGAATATGAACAGCTAGTTCAGGGATTAAACCCGAGAATTCAAGTAAAGAGAAAAATATAGAGAGAAGAAAACAATCTTATTATCAATGAATGAATGAATGTCAATGATCTAATACAATCCCTTTGTAGGCTCCTAGAGATTGCTAAAACAGTTAAAACCCAAAGCTACAGTAATAACAGAATTTAACCATCTAACAGTGCTAACTGTTCTAACTAACTTCTGGACTTGTTAACAGAATTTGCCACATCAGCGATTAGTTATCGATTAGTTCTCCTTTTGCTTACTTGTATCAATACCCCTCCGTAAAGAACAGGCTTGTCCTCAAGGCTGAAAAGAGGGAACTCTATGCTTCAATTCAGAAAGATATTCCCAAGTTGCCTGATCAGCTTCCAAACCTAACCACTGGACAAGCACTTGACACACAGCTTTGTTACCCTTCTTAACCAACCTCCTCTCAAGTATAGATTCAGGTGTCGGACAGTAGGGACTGGAAAGCTATAGGACTGGAGGATGAGAAATGTCCCTAGGCACCTCATGGCATCTCTTGAGCGGAGAAACATGGAAAATGGGATGGATCAACACATCAACAGGAAGCAACAATTTATAGGCCACCGGACCAACCCGTGCGTCAATGATATAGGGGCCATAATACTTTGCTGCTAGTTGTTGAAAGGTCGAGCAGCCACTGGAACTTTGCAGCTTCAAATACACCCACTCACCAAATACTGAACCTATTTTTTAATGTAAATTTCAAGAATGGGTAACCTAGAACTAGAGGGAGAATTCTAACTCTCACTCATCAATGAGAGTCAAGTTAATCTCCTGGAATGTTAGGGGGTTGAATGGGGGAAGTAAGAGGGAGTTGGTGAGAAAGCTTCTTCAACAGTGGGGGGCTGATGTCTTTGTGTTGGTAGAAACAAAACTTGATGGTCAGATACCCAATGTTATTCAGAGTATATGGCACAATAGATGGATGGGAAAGATCCAAAAGGAGGCACAGGGGAGCAGTGGGGGAATCCTAATTCTCTGGGATAAAATAATTTGGAATGGGGAGATGGTGGTGGATGGCAACCAATGCATAACTGGCAAGTTCACCAGTTTAAATGATAACTGGAGCTGGCATTTGACTGGTGTGTATGCTGACTGCAATAGTGTGACTAGGAGGACACTGTGGCAAGAGTTGATCAATGTGAGAAGTACATGTCGTGGGCCATGGATAGTATGTGGTGACTTTAATGTCACTAGATATCCCTCAGAGAGAACAAACTGCCGCAGGTTAAGTGGGAGCATGGCTGAATTTTCCAATTGCATAGAGGAATTAGAATTGGTGGATCCTCCTTTATTTGGAGGATCCTACACTTGGAGAAGGGGTGAGGATTTTGATTGTGCCTCCAGAATTGATAGATTCTTACACTCTGCAGAATGGGGGGAGAGCTTCTCTCAAATCAAACAAACCATTCTACCAAAGTTGATATCTGATCATAACCCCATTTTGCTGACTTGTGGAAACTGGGAATGGAAAAAATCTTATTTCAAATTTGAAACTTGGTGGCTAGAAGTTGATGGTTTCAAGCAAAAAGTCATAGAATGGTGGGTTTCTTTCAATATAAATGGCACACCAGGCTATGTGTTGGCAGAAAAGCTGAAATTGCTCAAGGGGAAGTTGAAGGAGTGGAGTAGAGAAAACAGGGGAAACTGGAGGCAAAGAAAAGAGGATATTTTGGCCCAAATATCAAACTGGGAAGCTGTGCAGGAAGTAAGACCACTCACTGATGATGAGGGATGCAGAAGACTCACCTGGGTTTGGAATATGAAGACGTAGCAAAAAATGAGGAGATCGCTTGGAGACAAAGGTCAAGGATCCAATGGCTGAAACAGGGAGACAAAAATACAAAGTTTTTCCATAGAATTGCTACTGCAAACAGAAGGTTCAATTCTATAGATCAACTAAATGTGGATGGCACTGAAATAAATGATCCTAACAGTATTAAAGAAGCGGTGCAGAGTTTCTACGAAGAGCTATATAAAGAGACTGAGCAATGGAGACCAGATCTAAATCTACATGGAGGAACAAAAATTACTGACGAAGAACAGACATGGCTGCAGAGACCATTTGAAGAAGAGGAAATCGTGAAATGCCTTAACATGTGTGCTATAGAGAAGGCTCCTGGTCCAGATGGTTTCCCAATGTTAAGGCAGAAACAAGTATGACTTTTTGCTGAAATGACTTTTAAGTTGAAAAATAAAAAGTAGGGGATACCTACTTTTGGTTTCTGACTTGTTTTAAGTCATTTTTGACTTATTTTAAGTTATTTTTTACCTTGCCAAACACTTCGTAACTTATTTTAAGTTATTTTTTATATTTGCCAAACACTTCCAGAAGTCAAAAACTGATTTAAAAGTAGGTTTGACCAACTTTTAAGTCAATCCAAACGGGCTCTAACTCTGTCCTTGATTCACTACCTACTACTTATGTGATGTCACGATTTTCAAACCCAACAAAAGTGGTGAAAAAAACTGGATAAGATGAGGAGGAAGTTTTTGTGGCAAGGGAATAAAGAGGGGAAGGGTTACTGTTTGGTGAAATGGGAAACAGTGTTGCTTAGTAAAAAACATGGGGGTCTGGGAATCAGAAATCTTTGGCTGCAAAATGAGAGTCTTCTATTGAAATCGTTATGGAGATACATCAATGCGGATAAGGCTTTATGGAAGGAAGTCATTGTGTCTAAGTATGGTGAAGCTAGCCCGTGGTGCACGCAAATGGTAACTGATACCTATGGAGTGGGAGTATGGAGAACAATTAGGAATTTATGGCAATTAATGGAAGACAATATTTGCCTCAAGGTTCGCAATAGAGCAAAGACAAAATTTTGGAGAGATAGGTGGCTTGATCAAACTCCTTTAGAGGAGGCTTTCCCTGACCTATTTCTTATTTGTATAAACCCTGAGGTGACAATCCAAGAGTGCTGGTCCACACAGGGTGGGATATCTCTTTTAGGAGGCGTTTAAATGATTGGGAGATAGAGAGGGTAGCCCTCTTACTGGGAAAAATAGGGCAAGTTTCTATTAGCAGTACAAAGGTTGATATACCTCTTTGGAAACACAATGCTAATGGGATATTTTCTGTAAAGGGTGCCTACACAAGAGGTCTCCAGGTGACTAATACAAATACTCAATGCAAGTGGAATTATTTCTGGAAAGGCAGCATTCCTACCAAAGTTAAGTGCTTCACTTGGTTGGTTATAAAAGGCCCTGCCTAACCCCAGAAGTGCTACAGAAGAAGAAAAGACAATTGGTTCCTAGGTGTTTTCTGTGTATGGTGACTGAGGAGACAAACAAGCACCTTTTTATGCATTGCAAGTACACTGCTCTGTTGTGGAATTTGTTTCTCAACATTACTGGCTATAGCTGGCCATGCCTGAGCATACATCAGACCATCTTAGCTGCTGGGTGAGAAGAGGGGGAAGTAAGAGCCAAAAGAGATGGTGGAGATTGATTCCCTCATGTATATGGTGGTCAGTATGGAGGGAGAGAAATGCCAGATGTTTCGAAGATAGGTCCAATCCCATTCATAAAGTCAAATGGAATTGTATTGTATCTTTACTCTTTTGGCGTAAACAATTATGTATAGAAGATACTGATCAGATTATAGATCTGATAGGGAGTCTGTAGTTTAACTTTTTGGTGGTGGCCAGCATATCCTTAATGCTGAAGAATACAAACTTAACAGTTTCAAAAAAAAAATACCCTGTCTGATCTATGTCTGTTAGCAAAGTCCTTCATCCTTTGTTGTGCCTGACTGATGTGAAACTTAAGCAACTCAATAATTGCCTCTCTTGCTTCCAAGGACCTGTCAACCACCTCGTTAGCAGCTTCTCCAACCAAATAAGGGAGATGAATAGGTGATTTTTGACCATAAAGAACTTCAAAGGGTGTGCATCTGATAGCAGTGTGATAAGTAGTATTATACTACCATATAGGCAAGTGGTAGATAGGAGGGCCGAAGCAGAGGTTTGTCTGAGCAAAAACACCTCAAATAGGTTTCCAAAGTTCTGTTCAGTACTTCAGTTTGCCCATCAGTCTTGGGGTGATATGCAGTAGATCGTTGCAACTGAACTCCTTGTAAAGTGAACAACTCCTTCCAAAATGAGGTGAGGAAAACAGGATCCCTATCACTCATCAAGGTAACAGGCATACCATGGGGTTTAAAGACGTGATCTAAGTAACACGGAGCTACATCTTGGGCAGTATAAGGATGTGCAAGCTCATGAAATGGCCTCATTTACTAGGCCGATCCACAACCACTAATATAACATCCTTGCCCTTAGCTTTAGGGAGACCTTCAATAAAATCAAGACACACATCAGTCCACACCCCTTCAGGAGTGAGCAGGGGTTGTAACAACCCTGGGTAAGCAGCAACATCATATTTGTGCCGTTGGCAAACATCACACTTGTGGATAAAGTTTCTGATATCCTGAACAAGAGACTTCCAATAAAATAATGATTGAATTCTTCTGATAGTTGCATCCATTCCAGAATGCCCACCTTGAGGAGTAGAGTGCCATAGTGTAATGATGGTATTCCTTAACTGTGTATTATGTCCAACTACTAGTCTACCCTTCCATCTGAGTTGGTCATTGCACCAAGTAAAGTACTTGAGAGGTTGAACCTTCAACTTAACAATCAACTCTTGCAATGTAGCATCTTGTGTCCAAGTGTCCTTGATCTGTTGGTACAACGTATCATAGGAGTAAGAAGTGAAATAGCTAATAACTCAGCATCAGGCTTCCTGGATAAGGGATCAGCAGCCTTATTCTCAGAGCCCTTCTTGTACTCTATGGAAAAATCAAAAGCCATCAACTTTGATATGCCAGCCACTTGAAAGTCTGTATGAATATGTTGGTTGAGTAAGTGTTTCAAAGCCGTTTGATCTGTCCTCACCACAAAGGATCTGCCCAACAGGTAGTGAGACCACTTTGTGACAGCAAAAATAAGTGCCAATAACTCCCTATCATATACCGACAAGGCTTGGTGCCTCAGTGCCAAGGATTTACTAATGTAGGCAATAGGGTTTTCCTGTTGCATTAGCACAGCTCCAATACCTCTACCACTAGCATCTGTCTCCACTATGAAAGGCAAGGAAAAATCTGGCATAGCAAGTACCGGGGCAGAAATCAAAGCTTGTTTCAGTGTCTCAGAAGCTGTAGTCGCATCACTTGTCCACACAAACCCTTCCTTCTTTAATAAGTCATGCAATGGTCTACATATGCTTCCAAACCCTTGGATGAATCTCCTGTAGTATCCTGCAAGCCCCAAGAATCCTCTCAATAGTTTGATATTAGTTGGTATTGGCCAATGTTGCACAGCCGTAATCTTTTTGGGATCAGTTGACACCCCTTCAGCACTAATAAAATGCCCCAGATATTCCACCTTATCCACTGCAAAAGCACACATCTTTGCATACAACTGATATTGTTTCATCAAATCAAATACAGCTTCCACATGAACTAAACGAGCATTAATATCTTTGCTATAAATCAGAATATCATCAAAGAATACCAATACTGATTTCCTCAACAATGATTTAAAGACTACATTCATCAAACTCTGAAATGATGAATGTGCATTGGTTAAGCCAAAGGCATAACCAAAAATTCATGGTGACCTTCATGAGTTTTAAAAGCTGTTTTGTAAGCATCCTCTTCAGCCATTCTTAATTGATGATAACTGCCCTGAGATCAATTTTAGAAAAAATCACAGCTCCACCTAACTCATCCAACAAGTCTTCAATGATAGGTATCGGAAACTTATCCTTAATGTCATCTGATTCAAATCTCTGTAATCAACACAGAGTCTCCAACTTCCATCTTTCTTCCCAACTAACACTACTGGAGAAGCATAAGGGCTAGTACTAAGTTGCACCACACCTTGAGGGAACATCTCTTGTACTAATTTTTCAATGACATCTTCCTTAATTCCCGAATACCTATAGGGTCTCTTGTTAACAGGATTTGCATTGTCAATGACGGAATTCTATGATCAAAAGAACCTCTGTCAGGTGGTAATGTAGTTGGCAATTCATATAAGCAGGAGTACTGGCTAATTAGTGCAGCAAATGATGGCAAAATTCCCTCACCTTGAATGGCTTGAATGCTGTGACACTGCGAGACTTCTACTGTCTGAGGTACATGTGTGTAGTTGGCAATTCATATAAGCAGGAGTACTGGCTAATTAGTGCAGCAAATGATGGCAAAATTCCCTCACCTTGAATGGCTTGAATGCTGTGACACTGCGAGACTTCTACTGTCTGAGGTACATGTGACAACATGAATAACTGCCCCTCCTTAGCTAAGGTCTTAGCTTTAACAGACTTAGACCAGTGCTAGCCCTTCTTAATACATGTTTTTTTCCCTTGTAAACAAACTCAATGGACCTATGTTTAAAATCAAACAAAATTTTTGTCCAATGTATTCAACCATCGTACTCCTAAGACTATATCCACATTTCCCAATGGTAAAAGCAAAAAAATCAGAAGAGAATGTGGTGCCCTGTAGTAGCCAGTGAAGATTCTTGCAAATAGCAGCGCTTTGCACTTCTCTACCGTCAACCACACTTATAGATTGTTCCTGAATAGAGCTAGTCTGACAACCCAACTTTGCAGCCATTTGTTTATCTATAAAGTTGTGAGTGCTCCCAATATCAATCAAGACTTGCAGTGGTTGTTTTTCATGGTATCCTGTTACTCTTATGGTTTGATAACCAGTGACCCCGTAAAAGCCTGTAATGATATAGCCATAAATTCATCCGTCTTCTCCCACACCTCTTCTATCTGTTCCTCTTCTACTTCAACATTTAATTCTTCTTCCTCAACTACTTCTACCAGATACAATTGCTTCCTTCCCCTGCAGTTATGTCCCTTCACATATTTTTCATCACAAAAGAAACACAACCCTTTGGATCTCCTTTCATCCATCTCTGCTGCGGATAGCCTTTTAGTAACACCACTATTAGGGAATCTATTAATCCTATTGGGTGCAGATTCAAGGGGTTTGTGAAAGTGGAATTGGAACAAGAATATCTTTGGGAATACTGAGGTTTAATATGGACAGGGGTGGGTAATATAGGACCTTGGACTTTAGGAAAAGATTTGATTCCCCAAGATTGAGCTTGAGCTTCAAACACCTCCTCTTGCAACCTAGCTACATTATAGGTTTGCAACAAAGTTTTTGGAGCATGTATTCTAATAGACTTGTTCAACTCCCTCTTCAGACCTCCCAAAAAACAACTAATGGCATTTTCATTGGAGAGATTAAGTCCAGTTAATAACCTATCAAACTCAGCCTGATACTCCCTCACACTACTGGTTTGCTGTAAGTTCTTTAGGGCTTCCATGGGATCTCCCTCTCTGAACCTTTCATTCAATGCTAACACAAATTCAGTCCAAGATGGATCTAAAACCGAGTTTCTAGACCTAATGTAGGACCTGTGCCAGCCATAGCTTCACCTTCAAAGTGAATAGAGGCCACCTTCACCCTCTACTTAAAAGGTATTTCATCCATGGAGAAGAATTGATCAACGTTGTACAACCAATTCCTTAACTCACCACCAGAAAAACAAGGGAATTCTAATCTAGAGTAGCGATTGAAAAATGTACTATTGTAGTTAGGATCATTACCAGTATGCATATCATTGAATCGAGCTCTTTGTGGCGTTTCTCCAGTCTGCATATCATTGAATCGAGCTCCTTGCGGCGTTTCTCCTAAACAATCTTGACCAGAATTAGATTCTTCCCTAGCTGGGTCCTTTTCTTTCCCCTTCTGATTCAAATACCCAATTGCTTCCCTGATTTCTAGCAATTCCTTATCAGCCTGTGCATTGCGATCGTTCATAATAGACATCCCTTCCATCAATTTCTGTAACTGGGTCTGAATCTGGTGAAACTTGTCCTCTGCTTCCTCTTGACTTTTGTTGTGCGTCATCAGATCAATGCCAAAGATTGTTGGCTCTGATGCCAATTGATACAATTACCGAGAATTACAGAGAAGAAACAAATTCCAGGAGTAATCTCGAGGAATATGAACAGCTAGTTCAGGGATTAAACCTGAGAATTCAGCTAAAGAGAAAAATATAGAGAGAAGAAATCAATCTTATTATCAATGAATGAATGAATGTCAATGATCTAATACAATCCCTTAATAGGCTCCTAGAGATTGCTAAAACAGTTGCTACAGTAATAACAGAATTTAACCATCTAACAGTGCTAACTGTTCTAACTAACTTCTGGATTTTTTAACAGAATTTATCACATCAGCGATTAGTTATCGATTAGTTCTCCTTTTGCTCACTTGTATCACATTGCCTATTGGATGTTTGTGTGGAACCTAGGGATTACATACAGTTATGCGTATTGGTTATGCTATTTTTTACTAGTCCTGAATCCTGATCCACATATTGCTTTCTGTTACAGGCAAATCAACTATTCTTAGATTGCTCTTCAGATTCTTTGACACCCATTCTGGAAATGTAAGATTAAAAGCTTTCCTCATTGCGGAATCATTTTTTTCTTTTTTGGATTAATATTGTGGAAGCCAAGGGTCTTATCGCAAACAACCTTTCTACCTTACCTTCCAAGGGTAAGGGTAAGGTCTGCATACACTCTGTCCTCCCTAGACTCCACTTGTGGGATTGCAGTGGTTATGTTGTTGTTGTTGATAAATATTTGTGGAATCTTATCTATACTAGTCCTGGAAAGCCCGTGCTGAGCTCGGGCCCAAGATCAAGAGAATAAAGTACTTCATAATTGTTTTAGTTGGATTTAAATAATTTTTGTTACGTTGTTTAGGCACATTAAAGAAACATGATCACTTCTTAATCATGTATTATTCGTTATTTAAGTTTTCTCATTAGATCACTAGGTAATTTACTAAAATCATAATTTGTAAGAAAGCAAGTTTGCTAGGGAATAAGCAGATATCAAAGAGACAAAGATAACTTGATGTTGTAACATAATTTAAAGTATACAAAATGATTTCAACCTGACTATTATCATAAATTGAAGAAGATATTTTTATATTTTATGGATTTGCCATATAATTTCTAGTTAGAGTTGGAAATAGATTGTTGTGGTGTTTTTTGGTTAACTACTCATAATTTCATGTAACAATGGTTCATGCTTGAAAAGAAATGGTGATTAAAGTCTAGATTGAGATGAAATTCAGAAAAACTTAAATCCATTAAACAAAGTTCAAAAATTAATTTAGTTTGTCATCAAATCATTGATGCTTTATTCTTAAAAGAAATTTTTCTTACCCAACCAATTAGGATTAAATGATTTCTGACAAATGAATTTTCTTGCAAGAAAAGAAAAGTTCAACAGTATGTGACCATCAACAGTATTTAATAAATGTGGGATTGAACTGAGATCAGGCTTCATATTGCTTGGGTCTGTTTTTCATGACAACGTTTGTGAGCTTTGTGGTGTTTCTCATTATATTAAACTTGGATTGTTTGCCTTAGCAATTTAAGGGCCTGTTGGTTTGCACAACTTTCACCTTATAGAATAAGAAAATTATAGCAGTTTTCTTTCTAGTCTTTTCTGGAAAATTATTTATTTTTCAATTATTTAATGATCACTTTTGTAAACTGACTAAAAAGCCTTAAATGGTATGCATGATGAGGACACTGATATTTTAGCATTTATCTCAAGAGGGAAGACTGACTGACTATTACTACAACTCGTATGTTGACAAATCATTGGCTTGGCTGAATTCTATTTGCACTGCTTGTCAAACTGCTGATTAGGGACTTTTATTGCAAGAAATACTCATGGCATATAATTTAAAGTATGTTTGTGAGAAGGAATCACTTTCATCAACTGTTCATAAACCGATTTGCAAATTCATGTGCAGTGAAAGTTCATCCTCTTTATGTTCACAATATCAGGGAATGAGTTTTGTCATATTCCACATATAATCATACTGATCCTGTTTCACTGGATGTTTATATGATTAAAAGATTAGAACACAAAATGGAAGTGAATAGGACTGTTAGTTTGGTTAAACATGGAAGCAAACTTGAAAACCTGTATGTAATGGTAAATGTTCTCATGCCGATGATTGTACATGGGAAAAGTGAATTTACGTTTCAGGCGAAAGTTCTCTTCTTTTTGTTGGATCTTTAGGGTATTTTTGGGCATTTTGTTGTTGGCAGATAAAAATAGATGGTCAAGATATTCGGAAGGTTACCCTTGAGAGTCTTCGGAAATCTATTGGCGTTGTTCCACAGGATACTGTAAGCTGTCATAAGTTATCAAGCTTAATATTCAGCATGGTCCCTGCAAAATGTGTGGGTTAAACACAGCCATTTCTTTGTTTTTCCAGGTTCTTTTCAATGATACTATATTTCACAATATCCGCTATGGGCGGCTCTCTGCCTCCGAGGAGGAGGTCTGTTAATAATTTGTACTTGCTTCTCTTTCAACTTTGGCAATTCTTACATCATCTAACTCTCCCCCTGTATCAAAATGAAATGGTTCAATAAGGTGTACAATGCTGCTCGGCAAGCTGCAATCCATGATACTATTATAAAATTCCCACAGAAGTATTCTACAGTGGTGGGAGAACGTGGACTAAAGGTGAGTTTTTTCAGTCCCTCATTTTGCTCTATTTATGTGCAGGAGCATGTGTTGGTGCCTTTAGGCCTATTCTTTGCCCTGCCTCCAAGGTTATCCATCTATGTAGGACATGGAAGAGTAATCATGTCATAGGCACGCAAAATCATATGCATCACTTACTAAGATAACCGATGTTGATAGTAGGTTGAAAATTGACCTTCTTATAGTTGTAGCTAAAGATTTTATCAGTACAAGTCATCAACATTTTCCTTTTGGATTTTAAGTTAAAGTTTCTGGTTATCTAGAGTTGCGAGCATACACTTCGGATTAAAATCAGACACTCTATACTTTTTTCGTGATCATTTTCCTGAACCAATTATGCATGAACTGTTACTAATCTGAGTATAATGGTAGGAGATACAATTGGATGTTTAACAATTATGGGTTTTACCATTTTACAACAGGGATTTGCATCAAGCTCGTACTTATCTATCCTAGTTAAGCAATATACATGATAGGGTCATGGTGTTTGATACTTGCAGATAATTGACGTGAGCAGCAAGGGTGTCAACCAAAAGCTTAAATTATGGGAGTCACTTGAGAATAAGGGTTACAAGATAAGTAGAACTGTAGGAGTAATATTGAATATATGTACTACAGGTTCAACCAGAGTGAAATAAGATGAATTTAGTGGGGATTGTGGTGACTAAATGCAAAAATCTCAGATATCTAGCTTTGATATTTAAGGAGAATGATATGATGGGTTAAGATTAAGCATATTAAATTAAAATAGGATAGCTAGAGTAGAGAAGTACTACAGGTTATACGATAGGAGGATACAATTGTGTTGGTTTGGTCTAAATTTGGGCAATGTCAAAATGAGCTGTTTTAATTTATTGGGTGTCATTAACCCGCCCAAGTGTTACTTGTGCTGAGATGGGTTGGGTCAAGACAATGGGCCATTGTAACCTGCCTAACTGTTACCAATTTTTGATTTTTTTCTTATGTTTTTAGTTACCAAGCAAAACTAACAATTTACAAAAAAAGACATTTTGAGGAGGTTTCTTATGGGGCAATTTGGGCATAACATATTTAAAAGCCTAAATCAGCCCTACTTTAAGGGCTACTTTAGGCTAGTCAAAATGGATTAAATTACTAAATGAGTAGGTCATTAACTCGCCCAAACTTGGCGGGTTGGGTGAGTCATGTTTTCACTGCTAATTTTGCCATCCCTAAGGATACTTACCATAGTGGAAGGCAAGTTTGATAGAATGGTTGAAAGACCAACTATGTTTACGGAGTTAATGTTTGGCTTCTAAGGTCCAACATATGTTGTAGACATGCAGATGTTTTGATGAATGTGCGGTCATACAAGATCAGCCAAGATTATAAATGATGACATATGCCAAAAGATGCAAATAGCACATAGAGGATTGAATGAAATAGGTTCACTTGAGATGGTTTGTCATGTTCTATGTCCATAGATATGGAACCATGGTACTTGAGGGTTTCAAAAGAGGACGAGGTAGACATAAAATTACACTTCAAAGACCTACAATCTCTTGGAATGCAAACAAAACTCAACAAGAAAATGATGCACAATAGGAGAAAAGATTCCTATAGGGGATACAGATTAGAAGGGATAAAGAGTTGGGCCTCATTTGTTTTCATTAAGATTAAAATGTCTAAATCTGAATATTAAGACGTGCATTAAGATTTAGAGGTCGTAATCTAAATATTAAGATGTTGCATTAAGATTTGAATAATAAATAGTTAAGATTGTTTTTTTCTCAACATATGAATGTATAAAAATTGTCCTTTAAAAAATAATAAATATAAAATTCAAATAAAATGCTAAATTGATCTAAAATTATATCAATAAAATATTTTAAAATTATTATATGGCAATTGGTGTGGGGAGAATGGTGATTGTGTGTCAATTTGGGAAGGTGTTAAATGATGATGGTGGTTGTGGGTATCTTATGATAGTGGTTGGCAATAGTTATTCACCGTGGTTGTTGGTGGCTGATAATTTGTAGTGGAATGATACAGATAACTAATGGTGGTGGTGAATGATATGGCGGTTAGCATATATAATGTTCACTAATGATGGTAATTATTGATAGTGATTAGTGAATGTAATAATGGTTGGCGGATGATTGCAAATGATGGCTAATTGGTGATGCCGGTTGATTTTGGTGATTGACGGTAGTGGTGGTTGTGGTTGGGCTCAGGATGGGGGTTGTGGATGTTAGGTGGTGGCAGTTGTGACTGAAATGGTGGTTGTGGGTGGTGGGTGAAAGTAGATGGAGTAGCGATGAATTGTCATCTTTGTAGAAATTCTTAAATAGACATTTTAATGGTTTTAAAACTTTATTATAGATCTTAATTGTTCACACTTATTCATACCCATTAAGTGGTTGTAAAAAAAAAAGAAAAATAAACACACTTAATGATTAAGATTTAGACCTTGAAAACAACAGACTTAATGAGTGAGATCCGAATGATTAAGATGAAGACTTTCATTAAGTGCAAAAAGCAGGGTAGACCACAACATAGTAATTATGCTCCCAGACACTCCTACCGAGGTAAGCCTCTAGCGGTCCCTTCTAGGCCCTAGAATCCCTTTCCGGTGATCTTCCATTATCGAAAACATACCCGCGCCTTCTTTCCCTTCTTTCTCCTCTTCTTTCTTCTTCTACTTCTTCTTCTTTAAGCTTTTCTTCCCTTTTCTCTTTGTGCAACTATGGGGGATGATACAATTTTCTTTGCTGTTGGTTTCAAATCGTACGACATTACCAGGGTGGTATCCAGAGCCGAAACTTGGTACGATTGGGTAGAGAGAGGCCACAAGATGATGACAAGGATGAGTATTAGCTAGAAGACGATGGAGTGGCTAGCCTACACCCTCAAGGAAGCTTCAAAAAGCCATGGATACACTGTATGCAGATGGAAACGTCAGGACCACTTTACCGTTGCTTTTTTGCGCTAGGAACTACAACAAATTTGGTCGGTATATTAGTATTATAAAGGTGCAGGACAAGAAAAGAGATGTCATCATCATACCTAAGTGGTTCTTAAACTCTAGATGGATGGACATAGCTACCAAAATATCAGTCTTCATAAATGCTAAGGCCCAACCGATAGGTTAAACATCACATATGAAAACTGAGAAGGGTTTATTATACTCGGACATTGTCAGGAACAATAAATGGTCTACAATGGAATTAAATGGTGCGAGGATTCAACAAAAAGGGAATTCACTCATTATATTAGATGCCATCTCAACAACTCAGAACGAGTCGCTAGCAAAGAGTGTTGTCGGATCCCTACCGGAGAAAATCCCAGGCATCACTTTATTAGAGATCTGACGATGGGTCGCAAGCACTTGGAGACACAATCATGGAATCAATATCTTCGATCTGGGAGGAATTGATTTCTCTTGGAATTCCCCAATAGAACAACTGCTGATCACATAGTAGGGGGGACTGGTTCTGGAAATCTTACAAATTCAGCCTTCGATGGTGGTCGCCAACCTCAAACGCCATTTTAGAGAGACCGAATCAAGTCTGGATAAGAGTAGTGGGACTCCCTCTCCATTTGTGGTCCCAAAAAGTTTTCTGTGAGATCGAAAATCTCTGTGGAGGCTGGATCCGTACGGAAGAAGAGATAGAATTACGCAATCACCTCAAATGGGTAAGGCTGAAGGTGCGAGGAGATGGCGAGGAGATTCCGAGCACAGTGGAGCTGACCTACGGAGATTTGACATTCAAAGTGCAAATATGGGTGGAGACACCGGCTAGACTAATCTCTGATGAACGGAGACGAATACACATTAATACCCAATGGTCTGAAAAAGTGTCCAGTCAAAAGGGGGAAGACAACCTTTTAGGGTTTATAGAAGTGACTGGCCACCTCGGGTCCTCGTATGATCCAGAAATTTCAAAATGGCCAGCTGGCCCAGCACGTGATATCACATGTAAACCAAGGGCCCACCACTTTATTCTTCCTACGAAATCAATCTTAGTAAATAAGGGGAAAAATTGGGCCTAGATATTCTGGCCCAATCCATTTCAAATGGGCTGCCTGCAGAAATTTCTCTCTTTTGATGGACCCAATTGTGGTGGAATTAGAGGCTGACTTAATTACCTCTTCCTCCACTACTACACATCCGGCAGAAGAGCTCGTAACAGCGCAGGGGTTATTTTTGTGAGATGAAGAAATTTTGAAGGAGAAGAGAGGAGCAGAAACAGCGATGGGAAATATTGTAGATACCTCTGAGATTCTCTGGTAGCAAGCCAACACATGCATACAAGGAAACAACTCTCAAAGCACTGAAGTAGTCAGTACTAGTTTGACTCCGTTTGAAGAAGCCGTGCCGCTAAATCAACTCAGCCTAGAAGAAGGGGATGATCCAGAATTTGATGTCCCTATCTGGATCCATCAGAACATAAACAAACTGGCCAAGGAATTTGGAGTGGACATCAAGGGGTGTAAAGATGAAGCTTTATCATTATTCATGAAGATGACGGTATGAGGAAAATCAACAAAGATAATGGGGCAAACACCAGTAAAGCAACACCAATAATAAAAGGGTCTAAAGAATTGAAAAGCTTAGAGTGTGGAAGCAATTTTAGAAGCAATGGCACAAGAAGGAAAGGGGGATATACCGTTCCAAGTTCCCAATGACAGTGAAGATAATCACATGGAATGTGAGAGGCCTTAACCAGGCAAACAAGAGGTGTGTTATCAAGAATCTAATTCATGAATGGAAAGCAGATGTGTATTGCTTCCAAGAAACTAAGATTGAGGGGGATATTAGTAACATTGTAAAAGATTTGTGGGCTAATAGAGGAGTAAAGTTCTGTCAACTTAAAGCTAGTGGGACTAGAGGGGGCGTTGATGGGAAAGTCTGGGAGGGAGCTACCAGCATTGTAGGAGCCTATTCTATATCTTGCCAGTTTTCAGGCAAGAATCAAGAATTCACCTGGCTCCTTACCGGTGTCTATGCTCCTAACAATAGAGAAGAAAGAGAAGAAGTCTGGTGGGAGGTTGGATCAGCGAGAGGTCTGGTCAATGGGCCAGGGGGTGGTTTGTGGAGACTTTAACACAGTCCGATATCCTTCGAAGAAGAAGAACTGCAGCATAATATCAAAAGCAATGAATGATTTTTCTGAATTCATTATGGACCTGAATCTGTGATCCTCAACTAGCAGATGGTAAATATACTTGGAGGAAAGGGGACAGGCATGATGTTGCGGCTAGATTAGACAGATTCCTAGTGTCTAATGAATGGGATGTAGGCTTCAAAAACATTAAGCAATCAGTTCTACCGAAAGTAACATTTGATCACACTTCGATTATGTTGCAATGTGGGAACTGGGAGCCTGCGAAATCTTATTTCAAATTCGAAAATTGGTGGTTACTTATAGAGGGTTTCTTGGAAAGGGTCAAGGAGTGGTGGACTTCCATAACATGTGAAGGAAGACCAGATTTTATTCTAGCTTTCAAACTAAAGGCTTTAAAAAACAAACTAAGGAACTGGAGCAAGTCTGGTCAGGGCAATCTAGCCTTGCAAAAACAGAGTATACTCAATCAACTTGCTGAACTTGAGGAAACACAGGACCAGAGAATTCTCAATGTGGAGGAGATACACTCAAAGGCTCTACTTCTCCTAGAGTTTGAGAACATTGGCAAGAATGAGGAGATATCATGGAGACAAAGATCAAGGGTTAATTGGTTGAAGCAAGGTGACAATAACACTAAATTCTTCCATAGAACTGCCAATGCACACAAAAGGTATAACTCTATTGATGAGTTAAATGTGAATGCGGAAGCAGTCAAGTCCAGAAGTTATAAAGAAAGCGATAGTGGATTTCTATCGGGAATTGTACACTGAAACCGAGACCTGGAGACCCTCAGGTAATTGCAGGGGAGGACACAAAATTTCTGAAGAAGATAATCTTATGCTTCAAAAGGAATTCGAGGACCAAGAGATATGGGAGAGTGTAAAGCTTTGTGCCGGAGACAAGGCACCTGGGCCTGATGGTTATACCATGGCTTTCTTTACTCACTGTTGGGAAGTCATAGGAGGAGAAGTTATTAATGCTGTTAAGAACTTCCATGAGAGATGTGTTTTTGAGAAAAGCTTTAACTCAACTTATGTTGCCTTGATTCCCAAAAAGATAGGTGCAAAGGAACTTATTGACTTCAGACCAATCAGCCTAATTGGCAGTGTTTACAAGATCATTTCTAAGCTTCTTACAGAGAGACTCAAAAAGGTGAAGCATAAACTAGTGGACACTCAACAGTTGGCCTTCATTAAAGGTAGGCAAATAATTGATGCCATCTCATGGCAAACAAGTGTGTGGATTCTAGGACCAGAAGCAATGCTCTAGGAATTCTCTGCAAGCTGGACATACAGAAGGCATATGATCACCTAAATTGGCAGTTTTGTGGGAAACTCTTGATAAAAGAGGTTTTGGTGGTAGATGGCTAAGATAGATGAAATTCTGCATTCAAACTATCAAATACTCAGTTTTTATCAATGGCTCCCCTACAGGCTTCTTCTCTGCTCAAAGAGGCCTAAGGCAAGGTGACCCTCTATCACCTTTTCTATTCATCATTGCAATGGAAGGGCTAAGTGATATGCTGAAAACTGCTCGAGAGAACTGTGAGAAATATAGGAAAAGAATATTATTGAATTGTTGTTGTTTACATTATTACATTGAGATCCTATTTATAGACACTAGAATACAATCCTGTACCAAGTAGGATACTATTTACTATTCATATTCCTATTTGTATTCCTATTCCTATTCTAAATAGGATTGTATAAATCTATTCCTATTCTAATAGGTTTGTGTAAACCAATTCCTATTCTAATAGTATTGTATAAACCTATTCATATTCTAACACTCCCTCTCAAGCTAGTGCATACACCTAGCTTGTTACATATGTAATCAATACGAGAACCAATGAGGGGCTTGGTGAGATATTTGCAAGTTGATCAGTTGACTTCACAAAATTGACAGCCAATCTCAATATGCTTGTCTGCTCATTAAATACTGGATTTGATGCATAATGTCAGTCAATCTCAATGTGCTTAATCTTCTCATGAAATACTAAATTAGATGCATAATGCCAATAAAATACAGAGTGATAAAATTATAGTGTTGAACTACCCAAACCAAACTTGCAAAGACTGTTTCATACCATGACTCACATAATCGACATACAAGGCTACTAAACTCTCCCTGAGCAACAAAGTGCTCAAAATCTAGTATAAAGTATATGGATCATGTCGGAATCAATAAATGAGTTGATATTAAACAAGTCACCGAAAAACTGGCCGAAATATGCTCATATGCCGGAGTATTAGATTTGATGGCTAAAAGTGGTCACAATCTAAGAAATAAAATTATATGGGTAGGGTCGGAATGATGTCACGACCCAACTAGAAAATAGAAATTATATAGGATAGTTCGAATTGATGGAATGACCCCATTGAAAAAAGAGAAATAATATGGGTAGGAGTCGAAATGATGGCACGACCCTACTGAAAAAGAAATTTATACGAGTAGGGTTGGCATGATGGCACAACCCTACGCAAATCAGATTTGAGGAGTCACCGAAAAGACGAATGGAACTATGTAAATCAAATCTGAGGAGTCACTGAAAACACATGAGGCTATGCAACTCAGATATGAGAAAATAGTTCGAAAAAATCCACGGTACTACACAAATTAAATATGAAAAATAGTTCGGAGATATGCACGGTGCTACGCGAATCAGATATGCAAAAAAAGGTAGTCACCGAAAGGATGGCACGGTGTTACACAAATTATATATGAAAAAGTAGTCACTGAAATGATGGCACAGTGCTACACAAATTAAATATGAAAAAGTAGTCACCGAAAAGATGGCACGATACTACAAGAATTAGATATAAGAAAGTAGTCACCGGAATGATGGCACAGTGCTACACAAATTAGATATGAGAAAATAGTCACATGAAAGATACATGGTGACCCAACTTTTGCTAACATAATCATTGGCCAGACGGGCTGCATATATGAGTAATAGCCACCCGCCGGCAACGGAAGCTCTTTGATTTTCTACCAAGATCGTAGAGGCTCTGATACCATGTGAGAAATATAGGAAAAAAATATTATTGAATTGTTGTTGTTTACATTATTACATTGAGACCCTATTTATAGACACTAGAATATAATCCTTTACCAAGTAGGATACTATTTACTATTCATATTAATGTATTCCTATTCCTATTCTAAATAGGATTGTATAAACCTATTCCTATTCTAATAGTATTGTATAAACCTATTCATATTCTAACAAGAACCTTTGGTTAAAGGGATTCAAAATATCAAACAGAGTGGGATGCGAACTGGAGATCACCCATTTACAATACGCAGATGATACTCTCATATTTTGTGATGCCAATAAAGAACAACTCAGGATGCTAAGGGTGATTTTTATTCTCTTTGAAGTTGTATCAGGACTTCATATAAATTGGAACAAGAGCTTCTTATATCCAGTTAATGTAGTTCCTGACCTATCCTCTCTGGCTAGGACCCTTGGTGGAAGAATTGGTGACCTCCCTACTACTTATCTTGGGATGCCTCTGGGAGCTAACAGCAGATCTTTAGGTATTTGGAATGGGGTGATTGAAAAGTGTGAAAGAAGATTAGTGAATTGGAAGAGCCAATATCTTTCCCTAGGGGGAAGACTAACACTTATTAATAGTGTCTTGGATTCTATGCCTAGTTATATGATGTCCCTTTTCCCTATCCCTGATGGAGTAATTGATAGATTGGATGCTCTAAGAAGGAACTTTCTATGGGAAGGCAACAGCGAGACAAAAAAATTTCACCTGGTTCAATGGGCATCCTTGATTGGGGAATAACCAAGTTGGAGGTCTAGGAGTGAGAAACTTGAAGACTCAGAACCAATGTCTACTAATGAAATGGCTTTGGAGACTAGCCTCCAATGAACAAGCTTTGTGGAAGGAGGTGATTAAGGCAAAATATGAAATGGAAGATCATTGGTCAACTAGCATGGTGACCAACACTTATCGAACTAGCCTTTGGAGAACCATAAGGAACCCAAAACTTAGAGGGAATTGCAAAATCAAAATTGGAAATGGTGTGAAGGTCTCATTTTGGGAAGATAGTTGGCTGGAACAAGGTCCCTTAAAAACACTTTTCCTTGATGTGTTCATCCTCAACCAACAACAAAGGACTACTGTGGTAGAGGTTTGGTCAAACCAAGGATGGAATCTGAGCTTTAGAAGACCTTTCAATGATTGGGAGATTCAGAGGGTAGTAGAATTCTACAAAACTCTAGAACAATTCAGAGGAGGAAACACTGTCCAAGAGTCGCCTGGAATGGAAGGATCACAAGCAAGGAAGATTCAGTGTCAAGGGGGCTTACAAAAAGTTCAACCCTTTCAATAGCCAGATTAATGGGTGGCCTTGGAAAATGATTTGGAAAGCCAAAATTCCCTACAAAGTGTCCTGTTTTACTTGGCTACTTACTAAACAGGCTGTTTTGACTCAGGAAAATCTCATGAAGAGGGGTATCCAATTGGGCCCTAGATGTTTCCTATGTGGGGAAAAGGCTGAGACTGTGACTCACCTGTTTCTTCACTGTAGGATAACCAACCAGCTCTGGGACCTCTTAATCAATAAAAAAGGACTGAAGTGGGTGATGCCAAGGAGAGTAACTCAAATCCTGAAGATATGGAGTAGTTATGCCAACATCTCAGGACATAGGGAGATATGGAAAATCATCTCAGCTTGTATTTGGTGGTCAACGTGGAAAGAAAGGAACCTTAGATGTCATCAGAACAAGAGCAACACTATTCAGAAGATGAAGATGAATTGTCTTGTGTTGTTTCATTTTTGGTGTAAGCAGGAGTATATAGAAGATCTAGAATCAGTTATGAATGTCTTAGGATCCCTGTAATTTTTGTCATAGGATTGAAGATCTTCTGTGTACTCTCTCTAATCTGTAATTAGGAATCTGTAACATGTTGTGGCAGGTTTTGATTTTTTGGAAATAGAAACACAAATTGTTACCTTCTCAAAAAAAAAAAATGAAGCCTTAGTCATATGGGTCCAGTAATTGCTAGGAGTCTTTTGATCTCATTAGAAATGTAAATGCAGTAGAAGATGTCGAGAACTACTAGTGTTGAGAACTAAATTGTTGAATATTGGATTGGGACAGCTCTAAATGCAGCACCATGAATAGTGAATATCAATATAGCCAATCCAACTAGTTTGGGATTGAGCTATTATTATTGTTGTTATGGTGAGGCAGAAAAATAAATGGGAAATCATTTTGGGATTACATAACAATCATCCAAATACTCATTCTTTTTTATCAACAGGACTTGCTTTTCAGTTCTTCTATGTTTTTCCGAAAGTCATATATGCCTGTGACTCATTCTGTGACATCTATCTTTCTTTTCCATCTCCTGCAGTTAAGTGGTGGTGAGAAGCAAAGAGTTGCACTAGCGCGTGCATTCCTTAAAGCGCCTGCGATATTGTAAGTTCATCTGTCAACCTACTAGTATAATGAACTTGTGTTGGCTCAGGGATCTCCCTTAACTTCATTTTCTGTATGTGCTCATATATTAGTCCTTAGTTTCCAATTAAAAGAACAACAGTTTGTAGATCTTTAAAGAATTATAACATTTGTTTAGTATTTTAGTTCAGAATCAATTTTAATTATGAGGATTAGACACTTGAGACAAATAAGAACTTTCTGAAAAGTGTCATTCTTCTGCTGTTCACTGTCAGAAACAGTTTCCACAACATTTGGGGTCAAAGGTTTTTCCTGGAAAGACAAATTAAATTAGCAAATATGTTGATTTTATTACTTTTGGACTAGTTGTTTCGAGTACAATTTAGCAGAAGCTCCTATGATTCATGTTCCCTTAAATCATCTCTCTTCTTGGTGTCTATACAACTTCATCTCTTATCAATTGCTTGCCGGGAGTGTCTTTCTTACCTTCACAACACACACTTAACTGTCTTGTCTCCTGTGTATAAATTCACCTGCCCCTGGTACTGGCTTATAGACCTGTATTGTTCTCAGACGGCTCATTTAAGGCATGTTGCGGGAGACCTTTTGCTCAGACAGCTTACCACAGAGGCAACAGATATCCTCTTTTCAGAATGTAACAATGTTAAGACCATTGGTATAGCATGTCTTTATGATGACGAATTTAGATGTCACTGTTGGTCCTGCCTATCTTCTCAGAAGTGCTTTTTTCTCCATTCATTGAAGTACTTTATTCTTCATCCACATATAAATACCCTGTTACAGAGAGCATATATTTGCATCATTTGTCATGAAACTTGCTGCCTCTATTTTAGTTGCTCAGTAAAATCTCTATTTGGAAACAGCCTCCGGTAGAAATGCAAGGTAAGGCTGCGTACAATAGGCCCTTGTGGTTGGGCCTTCCCCGAACCCTGTGCATAGCGGGAGCTGTAGTGCACCGGGCTGCCCAGTAAATCTCTATTGTCAGAATCTTGAGTTGATAGCATTTTAATGTTGTGTTTAGGCCCTTACCTGGGTATAATCTTGAGCTGATTATCATGTTAACTGCAGTTTAATTCTTTCAAATCAGGCAGCAAAGCTTTTACTGACCATCTATTAATTGAGAGAGGATTGTTGTTGATTTCCTTTCTGTATTACCCTTTTTTTCCTTCTCTGTTAGGCTTTGTGATGAAGCCACGAGTGCACTTGACAGCACGACAGAATCAGAAATACTAAGTGCTTTAAAGTCTCTAGCAAATAACCGGACTGCAGTTTTTATTGCCCATAGGCTCACTACAGCTATGCAATGTGATGAGGTATGTGTTCTAGTAAATTCCATATGGAATACTCTTTCTCCAATATATATTCTTTTTATTTTGAGGCAAATTATACCGAGTTTTGTTTATGTTTGGCATAATTTTGGTGCTCTCTTGAAATGTCTTTTGATATATCCAGAGGTGAAGTTATTGTAATCCACATCAAATTTAATATTAGTTAGAGTTCAAAATATGGTAATGAGTATTCCATGCATCTTTTATGTTTGATAGATATCCCCACTATCCCATTACCCTACTTCCTATTCTTGGGTTGTCCCAAAATTATTCTCTCTCTCGGACCGGGGAAGACGTTCTTCAAGACAGGACATTTTTTTACTCGTGGAAAGTGGAAAGGCAGAAGCGTCGGCTAGTCAGTCACGGACTACTTGACTTCCTTATGATGATTCAATGTTAATGACCTCATTCAATCTTTTTTTGAGCCTATCGACCTTATCTCCGTTAGTTTTTCAAGATCAGTGAACCCAGATGTCAACATCTCTATGGGGCCTACTCTAGTCTTTTATATGCGAGAGATGGTCGTTTACATGCTTACTTACTAAAGTACGGGTAAAAGTGAGTTTTTCTCTACACTAATACTTCATAATACTCTATTATTAAAGTAACTCTAGGATCCTGTCTTATTGCAAACACTATCTTATTTCTTAAAAGAGTTGACCCTTTTCCGTTTCACTTGGATACAACAAAATTTAAACTAATACCTTAGTAATCGTGCCCAGTGTTTTGGACGGTGAAAGGCGACAAGGGTCTGCCTTGCCACGAGGCTCTCGCCTTTTGAAGTGATGCACCAATTGATTTAAAAAAATTAAAATATTTCATTGCATATATAAATAACCAAAATCTCAATAGTAATAAATATATTAGCGAATATTTCAAATAAAAAACTAAGAGTAGATAGTAGATGGTAGATACTAAAGTCTAGAACTGGAATGACTCAATAATTCATATTAATTAGATGCCATTGAAATTGTTGTTTCTGGGAAAATAGTGACCATATTAATTATTGTATAACTAAATTGAATTGGGCAGAAACAAAAATAGAAGGACTAGAATTTATCTATTAAAAAAAAAAAATAGGAATAGAATTTTGTTTTTTTTTTTTTTTTATATGGGCAGACTGGAGAAAAATAGAAAACAGAGTATATAAAACAGACGAATAAGAAGCTGTTGACAGAGTCATACTGGTTAAGAGTCGTGAAAGAAGAAGAAAGAAGAAGAAGAGAGAAGAACATAGAAGACGTACTTGAAGTCTGAACTTTGGAGAATAAAGTCACGGTTTGTGGTTTGTGCAAATAAACCCTAATATTGTCTTTTAACTTTTAAATCGATGCCATTTCTTTTTTAAAAAGGCGAGGCCTCTGTCCCTCGCCTGGCTGTGTTGCCACTTGCCTTTGCGAGATCGCCTCGCCAGTAATAGGCGACAAGGCATCGCCTCGCCTCTCGCCGAAGGCGAGTGCCTTTCACAACACTCGTGCCTTAATCTAATTGAAACCAACTTTGGGACATAGGGATTATAAGCTAAATTTGTATCTTAAGATATAAATAAGACGAACCATTGGCATAAAGTGAACGATTCAAGATGGTCGGAGTGCATTGCCTTGTTTTTTTTTAATGGCTGGTATATAATATGTTCTGCAGATTTTCATCAGTATTGTGTAGTTATAAATTCTTCTCTTCTTCTAACATAGTTCATCAGATGTGATTACAAAATTCCTTTTCTTCTTGGACCTTACAAAACCAGAAATATATTTTGTATATTGGCTGAGAATATAATCATTTTTGTTTAATGTAAAAAATCATTATAATTAATGGACAACAATGGTTATAAGCTGTTCAACTATATCACTAGTGCAAAGAGTTGAATTCTGATATGCTGTCCTCGGGTCGACATTTCTCATTATTATGGTTAAAATGTGTTGTATCCTGCAATTTTGTGAAATTGGACTTAGTCGAGTACATTGATGATATTTGTATTGGACATGTGGTTTTGATTATCAGATCATAGTCTTGGAGAATGGGAAAGTGGTGGAACAAGGGCCACATGAATTTCTTCTATCAAGGCCTGGGAGATATGCACAACTTTGGTCACAGCAGAACACAGTGGATGGACTTGATGTGGCGATCAAGTTAAACACATGAATATGCCCCTTGCTGTTCATTCAGGAAAGAAACAAATTATGACTTGACCAGCGAGTTTGCCCAATCATCTCACTTCTTTCTTCAATTCCAACAAAGGATATCAATTTCCGATAAAACAGTTTCACCCTCACTTACCATGTTTAATCCGTTGATGTAGTGGGGCAGGATTTACTTCCTCAGATTTAATCCGTTGATGGAACAGGTCAAACTAATCTTCTCAATGATTGTAGGCATTTAGTTTTGTTAGTAGTGATGATATTTGCAATTAATTAGAAGCAGCTATGCATTAATCAGTGTAGTGTTCACTTGTTATTTTCGGAGAGCCAAGGATTGTGATTTATGAAGCTTAGAATCCCTATTTCCTAGCTTACTGTTAAGATCCAGTCTTTGGTCTTCATAGTGGAATAGACATATTGTACACCTCCACATTACACATTAAATTGTGTTCAGTATCTTAAATGTCACTTGCTCTCTTATGGGGTAACTATGTTGGTATATGTAGGCTTCTCGTGCTGTATTCGATATGTTTAAAATTTTAAATCTTGTACTTCTAAAGCATCTTGCTGTTTGCAGCTGAAGATGTTGTGATTTAGAGAATTAACATTTTTTGTTTAACTAGATTTGTTTCTTGATTTTACGTTAAACTGTATTTTTTTATTGAATATAACAAAGTAACTTGTTTGAACAAAACTTGATATTATTGCTTTATGTTCCTTCATTTCTGTACAAAAATTGGCGAACAATCTCTTTAATTATGTGCTAAAAGCCTAAATAATTCAAATGTAAATGTCCAAATTTGAAAATGCTTTGAAGAATTCTGAATAATTGTACTGTGAGGAATTGAATCATACAAAATGTAATTTGGTGTGATATTGATATAAACATTTTTAAGAATAAAAAAGATATCCAGCTAAATGAGTAATAGTATCAAAAAATTCTCTTTAACAAGAGTTAAAAAAAAAAAGGGCAGAGGCTATACATAAACAAACAAAAGGAAAAAAAATCATGAAAAATTCTAGTTTTTTTTGATTCAAAAATATTTGCATTTTTCTATTTCTCAAACTAAACCATCTACTAACTGGAACAATGTTGATTATTGAAATCAATTCATCCAAAGAACTGATGATGAATAAATAAGATCAACGAAACTGAAAGTGAAAAAAGAAAAGTGAAGATGATGAAAATTGATTATATATAGTAGTAGTTGTTTTTGTTTATGTTAAACTCACTTGAACTTCTTGTATTAACTTAAATTATTGTATTATGTTCTTCTTCACATCTTCTCTACTTCACTTCTTCACTAAAAAAACAAAAAAAAAAAAACAAAACAAAAAAAAAAAGAAAAAAAAGAAAAAAAAACCAAAACACAAAAAAACACAACAAAAAAAAAACACAAAAAAACCACCAAAAAAAAAAAAAAAACAAAAACAAAAAAAACAAAAAAAAAACAAAAAAGAAAAAAAGAAAGAAAAATTTTTAGTAAAACAAAAAGTTAATGTAACAAACAAAGACACAACAAAAATAAAAAAAAAAGCAAAAAGTCTAGTGTCATAATCATCAAAATAATAAAACACTTTTCATTAGTTCCATGCACAAGAGAATATAAAAAAAACAACAAAAACTAGTGACATCATTAGTTTGATACATCAAATATCCAAAAAAGATCCAAATGTATTTCTTCAATTCAATTTTGCAGATAGAGAAAAAAAATAGGCTACATTGGTTGGCTGGCTGCTTGATGTGTACTGTTCTACTAATGAAATAAAATTAAAAAAAAAAATTTTTTTTTTAAAAAAAAAAAAATTTTTTCAGATTTTTTATTCCTTTACCTTGTTTGTGTATAGCCTTTGAGGGGGCAAATAGGGAGATGGGAGAGAGAAATAACTTGGATGTTTCTTGTTAACTATTATAGTACAAGGATGTAACTTAAGTCTTAGTCATAGTTAAGGGATGAATTTAGCCCAAAACTCTGAGTAATAGTATCAAAACGATTGATGAACACCTTTATCCTCACGTTCACCGGAGCCACCATCTTCAGCTCGCCGTTGCCCAAAGAAATTGAGTCTTCACTTACTCCCCAGAAACAAGTCAAGTACTGTACCACTCCACCTCTGCAACCCTAAACCCGATGCTTATCCATCTGCAAATTATAAATAAAAAAATAGTGTATTTTATTTCACCCCAGAAATACGGTTAATTTAGAACCATACCTTCCCTCGACCATTCCCATCCACCCCACTCAAAAAGATCAAATTCACACACACACATATATATGATATGACGTGTATCAAATCATGTAGTATGTTTTGTAATAAAATAATGTCAATATTATTAAACCAATCATTTATGTAAAAAATTATAAAAGAAATAATAAAGTATAAGTTCCTATGAATAATGGAGGAAAACATTTTTATGATTACTAATTGTGTGAATAATGAAAGTTGTGGACTCAATATTTGAAAACATCTATATCTATTTATAATATAAATAGAAAATGTGATGTTGCACTCCACGGATTCCAATTAAATTTTTCCTCCCTTTTTTCTCATTCTAAAATTTAAAATTAATTGTTATATGTAAAATTAAAAAAAAAGTCACTCTTAAAATCTCTTAACTACATTTCTTAAATATATTTTCTCCTCCCTCTCCTATAATTTATTGCTTAGTTATTGTTGTATTGTTATACTTCTGATGAGTGGTGGATTTGCACTCATTTAAGGCTTGCTTAGCTCAATAACTAGTGTCTTCAATGCCTAATTTTGTCCCATTCTGATGATATTTTGGTGATTTGTAACTATGAAGGCAAATGGACAAGGCAAGGATGTATGTTTGAAAAACTGGCCAAAAGTGTGAAAAGATGTGCAAAATTTACAACGATGATCGCCAAGCAAGAAAGGCAAATCGCCTGGTGAACATGACCTCGCCCAAAGTGACAGTGCACAACTCTTGTGTCTATCGAGACATATCGGCAAACTCCAAATGAAAAGGCGACTCACCAAGGAGGTTAGGCAAATCGTCGAATATGCCCCAACTTGCCGTTTTGAGTGAATATGTGACCTTGGGAACTGTCACATTCGACGGGCTTATCTTAGTTCGTCTAACCCACTAGGCGAATCGCCGAGTGAGAGTGGACATCACCCTTGAGGCCTGTTTCTTTTCATTTTGCACTATCAGTTTCGACGGACTTGTTTAGCCAGCTGAAACCAACTCGGCGAATCACCAAGTAGGAAGTGACTCCACCCTTTGTGTATGTTCCCTTTGATGATTGCTACTGTCTGATTCGGTGAGCTCACTGGAGCTCGCCTATCTAGTTAGGCGATCCGTTTTCCCGTTAGGTAGCCTCAGGGTAATTTTTGAGATATGATTCCAAATGAGTTTGATTTCAACTAACCTTAACCGCTTCTATGTTTGAATGTATGCTTTGCATGACATGGCTAGAGAAAAAGGTGAACAAGTGGTGTCATCAGACATAGGCTCGCCTCCTCCTCCTTCTTTGAAAAAGCATAGAGACATATCTATTAATGAGCATTTGGAGGTTCCTCGTTCCCAACAAGCCACTCTGCACACTCCTACTAGTGTGGGGTAAGAAACCCTGGAAACATATTGCCACAAAGCAGATGAATGTTTGCTCCAAGCTAGTATCGCCTCCTCCTGATCCTACACATGCTTCTCGTGTTCTCCCGATCATAGCTCCAAGGGCCTTATATAGGCTCAAGGCAGAAGAAGAAAGAAAAATTCTTGAGGAGCGAAGGCTATCAACTGATGGGGTGATGAGCGATTACCTAGCCATATGGGAGACAATCAAGTCCCATAAACAGCTCAGGCAACCCTATGTGCCAAAGTGGGTCAAGGAATTTTATGACGCTTATGCCAACGCTCTGCCTAAAAAGAGAAAGGGCGATGTCTAGAAACCCCTAGATGAGGTAGAAGTGCTGGGAAAAATGATTCAGTGTCATGTGGGTGAGATCAACACAGTACTAGGCACCCTGTCCACTCATGTTGATACATACCATATCCGGATGCACATAGAGCTTGATGCCTTGAAAGGGTGATGTCCCCATTGATATCTTATGACTCTTCTCCGCCATAGATGGCTGACGGTGCAAATATTGAGAAGAAAAAATTAAACATTGTAGTCGGGTATTGGTTTGGGTTTATCAGCAGCAACATCATACCGTCTCAGAATGAATCGATCCTCAACATCCTAAAGCAGTGCTAGTGGGTACTATTATCGACAACGAGCATATCAATATCAATAGCATCATTGTTGCAGAGATGTTGTTATGGGCCAGGAAGGAGTAGCCTCTCTCCCGTTCCTAATTTTTATTACTCAACTGTGCGAGAGAGCAGGATTTCCCTTTCAGGGGAAATATGATATGTGGATCACACCACCCTCTTCCAGTGACATCAGGAGGATTGAGGTTGAGTATTTACGAGACAATACATCTCGGAGGAAGCCGCCATCACCAGACATTACGCTCATAGTTGATCCAAAGACTCTAGAATCTATGGCCAGCACACCTGCTCCTTCTCTAAAGCAAACAGGTATACCTTCCTCTTTTGTTCTGCCTTTAGCTGTTGCAAATGTGCCGACCTCCACTCCTACTCGCCGTCCCTTCTTAAACCAGGAATTGATATATCAAATGGGTAGTTTTGCCCAATCGATGGATGTTAGATCCGCGAGGGTTGAGAAAGACATGTACGGGATTATTGACAGGGCTATTGAGCAAGCCTTGGCTCCTTTGAGGTACAGGGTGACAAGGTGTGAGGGGCTGATTAAGGCTCATGGTGTGAGGTAGGACAACCTTCCTACGAGATTAGAGGTCCAGGAAAAGTTTGAGGGTAGTTTCGGTGCACTAGACACCATGAGGGGTGAGCTTGCTACTTTGCAAGCTGATATGACTCAAGTGCAGTCTATAGAACTCTCTATGCTATTGGGCGATGTTCCCCTGCCAGATTCACCGGCCTATGTGCCATCACTGATGCCTAGCAGTGAGCCTACTTCCAGTATGCAACCTAAGTTAGCTTGCGGGAGTTGATGATATTGTTGTGGATGTTGAGAGGGACAATGATGAATTGGTCGAGGAGACAAATGAGGAGGAGCTGAGGAGTGATGAGGATGAGCATGGGATTGCATACTCTCACAAAAATTCATGACCTATAAGGTGACTATTCAGGCAACCCTAGAGAGATCCCTTTGGGAGACTTCAACAGTTGACACTAGTGGAGTCTCTTCAGACTTCACCGTTCCTCCAATGATTTTATTTCCAGGGACTAATGCCTAGGGTGATGCTTCCCTTCCTTATACTCTAGATGAGAGTGCTCCACATGCTTAGCCTATTAGGGAGACCTTTTTACTCTGCCTCCCGTACTTTATTTTCTTTGCATTGAGGACACTACTTATTTCTTATTAGTGGGGTGAGGGCCTTTGATCCAATATTCCCTTTTTTCTATGCATGTTGTTACTTTCTAGTTTTGGATGATTGTATTAGTTTGCTTTTGTTTATATTATAGTGTTTCATTTTTTAGTATATCTCTTTTACCTTTTTCATTTTCTCTCAATTTATCAACCCCTCATGAGTTTGAAAAATCGTAAAATGCTTGAGTTATCATTGATAATGATTCGAGAATCGATTGTATTCAATATCGATGCCTTGAATAGGTACTCATGGTGAGCATGATGATAGGTTGGTGTTGTAAGAATGAAATCAATATGGTTTCACTTTTAAGCGATCTCTTTGAATCTTTTGTTGGCCAGTTGTGTTTTGATGTGAGTCTTGCAATGAACATCACACCTACAATTTTGATCTTCTTGGGATGTTCTAAATGAGTGTATGTCGAAGTGCCATGTGTGGTAAGGTCTTACTTGAAAGAATGTGTATGGAGTCCAAGAATTTGTCTCGTTAGTCTTATTGTTTAAATCTTGGTAAATGTGAGGCGTGATCTTGGGATATAATTCAATGAGGGAACCCAAATATCCATAATCTTTTTTTACTACCTCATGAGGTGTGTATCCATTTTTGGCACCATTTGAGTCCAACCCATTTGTTGGAAAAACCAAACGAAATGCTCTTGAACCGAATTGTCCCTACCTTCTCACCTAAAATCCTTTTTGAAGCATTTCTATGTTTGAATAGCCAACATGGGCCAAAAGCCTAAGTTAGGGGTGTGGAAAGGAAGGAAGAACGAAAGCCAAGTGAACGACAAAGAAAGATGAAAGGAAACTCAACTTTGAAGTTTGTTACAAAAAGAAGGAACCCTTTCTTATAAAATAAAAAACAAAGAGAGTCATTGTGATGAAAATACTTTGAAAAATGGAAATGAAAAAGAGAAGTGATGAAATAAAGGAGATTCCAAATAAAATGAGTGAAAAGTCAAAGTTTGAGTTCTCAAGTGCAAAATAATGAAAAGATTTTGAGAAGAGGTGAAGATGATTGAAACAATGCTTTGAAAAGATGACGTCACCGAGCCAAATTGACCATACCTTAACCCTCATCCCCATTACAAGTGTAAAAGACCTTTGAGATCTTGCATGAACTAGGTTGTGTGATGATTGGAAAATATGGGCAAACCTACGAGACGAAGATTGTATGTGTTTCTCTTTTGAGACAAAGAGAGTTGCATTGATTCCTTATTTCATTATTGATTTTATTTGTGAGAGCATGGAATCATTATTGATTTGGAGGCACTTGAATGCATTTATTGAATCATTGTCTTACATTAGAGAAGAAGCTAAAGTGAGCTTGAGTGGAAACTGGCTAGTCATCATTTGAAGCTTTTTGATCATGATTGAGTGTAGCATGCTGTTGAGAGTAGTCTTGTAATGACACTTGCATGTTATCTCTCATTGAATAATGTTATAGACACCCTTATTGAGCTAATTGTATTATTGATTTACTTGAGGACAAACAAAGGTATAAGTTGTGTGTGGATTCCCAAAAGAGGGCAACGAAACAAGGCCCTTATCTCAGTGAGGGTAAAATTATCAAAAAGTGTCTTCTTTATTTCCTTAGTATAAATAATAGTTTTAACATTTTTCAAGACTTAGATTATGAAGATTATGATGAACTGAATATTTGAGAGCTTTGAAGCTTGTAGTTTCTAGGTATAGCCTAGCATTAGTGTAGTTCATAGTTTGTAATTGTAGTTGAGTGATTAAGGTAGATTCCCAATGTTGCTTGTGTTAACTTCTTATAGCTTAATCAATCATAGAGTTACCCTCTTTGTGGATTCAATTTGGTTTTCTCATTTTTTGTTGAGTTTGGGTTATTGTTATTTGATCGAATTCAATTGAGAGATGAAGGTATAAAGTCTTTCGTTGCTCATAATTCGATTGGATTTCGATAATCCATATATATTTTCTTATTTCTTTCAATTTCCCCTTTGATCCTTATCAATTTAATAACCAAAAGTTAAAATAAACTTCTATAGAATGTTGGTTAGGACGACTATATTATATAGAGAAGAGTGTTGGCCAGTTAAGAACTCGCATTCCAAAGATGAGAGTAGCATAAATGAGAATGTTGATGTGTATTTCTTGTCATACTAGGAGAGATAAGTTTAAGAATTAAGATATCTAGGACAAGATGGGAATGGTCCCCGTGGGGACAAGATGAGGGAAGCGATACTGAGGTGGTCCTGACATGTGAAAAGGAGGTGCACAGAGCTCCCCAGGAAAAGGTGTGCACAGTGAGTTTTAGGAGAGGTAGGAGGTAGGCCAAAGAAGTATTAGGTAGAGGTGATTATACAAGACATGGCACAACTCCAACTTTCCAAGGGCTTAACTAATAGGAAATTATAGAGATTGTGGATTAGGGTAGAAGGTTAGCAGGTAATTGAGTGTTGTCTCATTTTCTAGCGGATACAAGTGTGCAATGTATCTATTTCCTAATTAACATTTTTTTCCTAGTAGTAGTATTGTGTTTCTCATAGTTGGCCTATCTTACGACCTTTTTCATTCCTCGTTATTTATTATGCTACAGTTATAACATTAGTTGGTGTTAGTTTACCTCGAAGGAAGAACATAAAAAAATGGTTTCTCTTGTTATTAAACAAGTGGAAACATCAGTTTGATAGACCAACAAATAAATATTAAGTAAAACAAAACTATTTGAAGAATTTACTTCTAAAATAGGCAAGTCCTTAAATATTTTTGCCTTTTGCATTTTAAGCAACCCTTCATAGTGATAGTGTCTGAGCCTCTTGTGCCTTACTTCTAAAACACTTTTTTTGGCTAAAAAAACAACATGCTCCTCCTCAAATGGATCTAATGAGAAACTTTTGCCTCTCATTATTACTTTAAACATTTGTTGATCCGAAGCATCCTTAATCTATCTTCAAAATTTAATTTGTAGCCTTTTTCATTAATTTACCAACAATAAGCAAGTTTTGATATATGTCAGGTACATAAAGCACATCAGAAATTGTTTTAGTACATGAATGACTTGGAATAGCAATGATTCCTTTTCCTCTTACAGGAAGATAGTCTCCATTACCTATTATGAATTTAGTAATGGATGTGGACTTCAATTTCTTGAAGAGAGACATGTCATTTGTCATGTGATTAGTGCATCCATTGTCAATCAGTCAACACTCACTTGATAATATGCTTGAAAAACATGTAGTAACAAAGAATTGATCTTCCTTCTCACCATTAACAATTTGTGCATCTGCTTCTTGTTGCTGACCATTGTTCTTGCAAATGGCAGCTGCATGCCCAAGTTGATTGCATTTACTGCATCTAACATTAGGCATTCTCTAACATTTGTATTGTGGATGAACTTTCTTGTTACAATGCTTACAAGGAGGATAACTTTTTACCATTAAAAACATGCGGTGTCATTACTCAAAAACTTGTTAATGCTCCCATGATTGATAAACTTGTCTTCTTGATTTAAATTATAACTTCGATGGAACACCCACAGATCCCTCAAGAAATAAATTCTCTAATACCAATGGTCATCTCGCTAGTGATATTGTCCGCTCTAGGCCTAGGCTCGCACGACTTTTAAACATGTCACTAGTTGGTAAGGTTTGTTATAATTGGTATCAGAGTTTTATTTCTTGAGGGATCTGTGGGTGTTTCATAAAAGTTATGATTGAAATCAAGAAGACAAGATTAATAATCATGGAAGCATAATTAAGTTTTTCATTTATGGCACCACCTGTTTTTTTAATGGTAATAACTATCAAGTTAAGGTTGTTGCCCTCTTTGGTCTATTATGTTATGTTTTTCTTATTATCTTCTACGTCTTTTTATTTCTATATTTTTTTATTACCAGGTCTGAAGTTCATTACTCAATAGGAGGATCTTTTAAAAATAACATTTCTACCTCATCGAGGTAGTAGAAAGGTATGCGTACACTACCCTGTCTATACCCTGAATTTTGAGATTGTACTGGTTTTGTTGTTGATGATGATGTTGATATATGAAAGTGAGACTGTGATCTCTATTTGTTATTTGCTTTGTCAACTGTCTGTTTTTTTTTTTTTTTTTTTGTGTTTTTGTGTGTTCTTTCTTGTAGTATTAATAGTTCATGTTATATTGTGTTGCTATGCTAATGATTAGATGATGATAAACTCTCCTCCTCCCTTATTCTGATGCAAAGATATATTATTAGTTTTGCTCTATGTTTGCCTCTATATGCTCATCTGCTTCTATATCCTTCATATGATGAATATCCTCCCATGACATGTCATCTATAGAAGGGTCCTCCTTAGGTAGACTATAAATAACAATCACCTAAAGTAGGTTAGGTTCTTCTTCTTCTATACCATCAGCATGATCTATAGGTTCAACCTGATTCTGATTATCCTGCTCTACCCCTACTTTTTCTGCATGATTCCTTTGAGGGGTAGAGGATTCCCTTGGTCTTCCAACTACTTACCAAAGGCATTTTCAATTCATTGCTTTTTTGAATCCCCTACTACTTCCTTTGGTACTTCATTACTAACTTTATGAGTATTCTGACCATCTCCAAGGGCACCAAATTTGTTAAGAGTAGCCACCCCTTGATCCTTCTTCTGAATAGGTCTTGGGTTTTGTTCCATTCTTCCTCTATTATATTGTCTCCCTCTTCTGTAGTTATTATTTTGTCTCTTCTCTCTGAAATTATTATTATCTACTTGTTTGCCCTTTTCTCCTTGATTTGCATTACTTTGCCCTTTCTATTGTTTTGTTAGACTTGGTTGACTCTTGTAACCCCTTAGCAGCTTCCTTTGCATTCTTTTGTGTATTTATTTAGTCATGCTCCTCCTCCTCATCCTCCTCCTTTGGATACAATCAATTCAAGATGAATGATTAAAACATGTCTTTTCATTATGGCGTTGTAACTTGCAGTTTTTTACAAAACTTGGGAATGTAATCATAATTAATTATGATCCACTTCTTCATGTTTTCTCTAGTTTTCTGCTTCTTCATCCCAATATTAATACATTTTGAGAATTCACCGAGTAAATCAACTTCAACCTTGACCCTTGCACAACTACATATAGTCTTGTTACAAGTAGTCATATCTACATGTAGGTGTTTACCTACAGTTGATGTCAAAGAGAATATTGCCTCTATGCCAAAAGATGTTCTGTGGGAGTGAGATGAAGGAGATCCAAGCTATGGCAATAGTGGTTTCTTCCTCCGAATCAAATAGAGGATTATATTTAAGAGTACACATAGGGTAAGACCAATTCATGTGTGTTTTATTGAATAAGGTTTCAACGGTAGGTTTACATAGTCCTCGAAAATAGATTTACGGATCAAACATATTGATTGTTTAGAAACCCTATGTTTACTTCTCCCTTCAGTTCACGTTGTTTTGGGATCAAATTGCAAAGATTCTCTATATCAGGTCGAGCATATTTCTAAATTGCAACCAATAAAAAAGTTAAATCTTTGAAAGTTCACACCAATAATTCCACATAACATACTCCCTCCGTTTCAATGGGTTTGTTTGATTTTTATTTGACACGACACTTTAAGAAAATAAAAGAGTTTTGAATTAAAGAAACATTATATTAATTCTTCATTTTAATATACATTCGTAGAAGACCTCCACATCGTTGCAGTGAGAACCAGCTAGCTTACAGCATAACTAAACAAGCCACAATTCACGTTGTTCTCTCCAACCCCAGTGCATTTGCCTTTCCTACCAAGAAAATAAACCAAAAAAAGATAAAAGAAAGTTCAATACATACTAAGTTTAAGAATGACCAGGCTCAACCAAAAGAAATCACACTGAACACCATTCACACTTTCGGTTGGAGAAGATCAAAGCAATACATCCAGCAACTGGAAATCAGTGTCTTCCTAAATCATCTTCAGCAGGAATTTGGATGAAAGAGCTCAGAGAGGTGATATCACACGAAACATCCTTAGTCTCTAAGGATGACACAGGATGAGATGAGTTATCCTTGGTCACTTGTGGACTTACAACCTGGGGTCACAGGAGCTAGTTAGCTTGAAAAATATCAAACAATCTGCTGAGATAATAGCATATCAAGTCTGTACCTTTATGGGGTACACTTCAGTCACCTCTTCACTATTTTCATCGAGGTAGACAACATCCTGCATAGTGAGCTGGTGGTATTCAACAATCTCCCTCAAGAAACGGTTCTCCCGTGTTAGGACTGAGTTCTCTTGACCCAACCTAGCCTTTTCTGCCAAAAGTGTCTCGAGCTGGAGCCTTATCTGATAGGTGCATATCACAACTACAATTATTTCCATTATCACAAACTTCTACAAAATAACAGAAATCTGAAACTAGTGCAACAAAAGCAGGCACAAATGCCTTATCACTGCATGCCATGAGTTATGGCGACAAGCAAGAAGGCCCATCCCCCAATAAACTCCATAAAAGAAGGTCCAGGATATCCCGTGCCATTGGACAGAAATATGAACATACTGAAACTTTTGCTGCTGAAGAATGCAGCTGAGGAAACATAAAGTGCAAAACCAACTGTCTTACCCTAAGGGGCCATTTTGTAGGAAGTATTAGGAGAAATAGTCCATATATTATAAATGATATTATTGAGTACTATGTTTGGTAGGAACTTTGGGTCTATGTATGGTATTATAGGATATGTATGGTAATTAGTATAACTAATACCTCCCATTTGGTGGTATTAGTAATACATAAGATTTAATACCATGAGATTATCTATGTAAAGGCAAAAATACCCCTCAAATCCTTTTAATCATTTTATTTATTGTCCTAATTTTATGTTCTATATTTTTACTTCTAAATTTATTTAAATAAATTAGCTTACAAATTTTATTAGAGAGAGTTGGTTGTTGCTAAATAAATCCAATACAAATCAATGCAATATTTGAAATGTGAGGTATTTAACATTTAATAATTGAAAAGGCAAATAAATCACCACATAACGTTTGTGATCTTAATTGGGTGTATTTTTTGTTGATATATATGTGATTTTCTAATTATTTTTATTTTGAACAATTTATAAAATTGCATACATATTAAAACTGCAACTTGCAATTTTTATGTGTAAGGGGTCGTTTGGTGTGATGGATAAGGGGAGTTAATCCCAAGATAAATTTTAAGAAACCTTAATTTTCTTGTTTGGTTGCAAAGCTTGGGATAACTTATCTCAATTATGAATTAGTACCGGGATAAGTTATCCCTCACATTGGGTGGTATAGTAATCCCGGGATAACTTATCCCGAAATAAAATAGATAAATGACAAATATATTCCTTTAAATCCTTTTGATACATCATTTCACATTTATGTATATTTACATTATTTCTAATACCATGTATAAGAATATTCACTACTCCTTATTTTTATGATAATTATTCATATTTTTCTATTAAAAAATTACACTATATAAATATAAGTTTTATTTATGAATTTATTTGACTAATTCTTATGTTTATTTTATTTTGATTTCTCATAAATTTTCTTCTCTTTAACAAACTTATGAGGGAAGTTCTATTTTTAAGCTAAATAAGAAAAATGTTATTTTTTTAAATACATATAGTACTTATCATGGAATACATAAACAAAAATATTTAAGCTAAATAAAATAAAAGTTCTATTTTTAAAAATGAATAACTAATGCTTGCAAAGAAAATATAAAAAAATTAAATAAAGGAAGGGTAATTTTGTAACCAAACAACTTGTTCTGAAAATTTATCAATATATATTATTTTGGATACAACAAACCAAACAATCAATAAGAAATAATCCACCACAACCTATCTCATCATAACTAATCCCAACATAACTTACCCCATCATAACTCATATTCAAACCAAACGACCTCTAAATGTGAATGGTTTATTCGATTTTACTATTGTTTACCGTCTTTTCAGTTCTATGTGTAGATGTTCTATCCTTTTTAATTTGAGAATTGACGTTTTGTGAGTGATCAATGTATTAAGATGAAAATTATTTACCTAAATAATTCAAGTGAAAAAATTGCAAACATAACAACAAAATAGTCTTTTCCTAGCTCGTTAGAAGGCCATTAAAAAATTATATTGTCCAGCAATTATCTACTTTGACCCAATTAAAAATAGAAAATCCCATAATAATTCAAGGGTATAATTGAAAAGAAATTTTTTATAGAGTTTTTTAACTCCAAACACAAGTATGAGGTGGTAAGCAATGAACCAAACACTTGACTAAAAACTATCTCTGCACTACCAATTCCTGCATTACTAATCCCTGCGTTACTAATCCCTGCGTTACTAATCCCTGCATTACTAATCCTTGCGTTACTAATCTTTGTACCAAACAATCCCTAAATGAATTGAAGAAAGATTTTGAACTGGATTATTTCATACTTCCTGTTATTATTTTGAGGTTTTGCTAAGTTTAATCCTTTGAGTTGAGCAAGGGAGTAGAAATACCAAATCATCATCTTCAGGACTTCCGCCCTTTTCACTACTCTCTCGAAGAATTCTGTTTTCTTCTTCCAGCTGTGCACAACGTTCCTTAGCAAAAGCCAGGTCAGCTTTCATAGTCTTCAGCTCCCGAAGAAGAAGCTTTGCTTTTGCAGCCATTGCCATTGCAACCTGTAAACCGAAAACAGACATATCATGCATCTCACATAAATACATGTAATGTCCAAGACATGAAACCAGCAAACATTCAGGAAAGCTGTCAGCAACTTCCCTCTCAAGGATAGTCACTGATCACAAGGCCACAACAGTGAGATAGGTTAATGTCATCCAAATCTATGTTGCTTGGACTCTCCAATAATGTTGCCGCACCAGTGTAAGATCCTTCAAAAATGTTCTGACTTTAAAGGATCCGACATACACCTGGCGACATTTTTCAAGAGTCCGAGCAACATAGATCCAAATCAAAAATTCAGTAGAATTCCTTGATCAACGATGTATTGTGTAGATAAATACGACGTGATAAGTTATTGCTAAACCAGTGTTACACAGTTGCCACCTTACGTCGCGAGATGCCTTGAGTTGAGTTTCCAAATCAGCCTGTGTCTGGGGTTGCATGTGGGCCCGCAACAGAGGTTGCTGATGTGCACCACTCATTGAAGCATTATTCTGTGGAATAGAGCTGCTATCTTTTTTCCTTATATGCAGCTTTTTGGTTTCCTGAATGATATCTGCAGTACGATTCTCCACAACTGCAAGACCCTCCTGTGATAGTAAATCCAGATACTCTATCTTAATAAGAGAATCAGCATTGCCTGAACAGATATCAAGAAAAAGGAGGCAGGAGGTGGTGCTGAAACCAATATTGATGGTTATAAGTTGAAAATACAAGTGCACTTAAATAACAATAATAATAATCATAATATCAATATTAACACGAACAAGAAAAGGCCACGATTCTGTTTAAAAAAGATAGGAGAATGTTCTATCTGTTGCTGTTGTTCATTTTTCTTAACAATTTAAATAATGGAAAAAATCTGATGGAATAAATGCAATAACAGTTTAGCAGTGAAATATGCTACTGGATAACAGTTAACATAAAAATATTTGTGTTATTTTCCTGTTTTCCTATGTTTGGTTAGTCCAAATATTTGGAAAATATTTCTCTTGGAAAACAAGTTCCTTAAAAATGAGGAAAATGACTCCCCTAATGGAAGCAGGGAAAACAAGTTGCATAAGTGACATTCCAAATTTGTCGTCTCCTCCCACCCACCCAATCCTCCCAACCTCCACCCTTTGACCATCCCACCCCCGCCACCCCCGAACACCCACTCTGCATCCCATCCGGTCTCCATAGTGTTTTGCTAGATAGATATAAATGTTCTTGGGACAAAATTCTCTTGCTTACCTACCAAACACTAGCAAAATAAGTAAGAAACACACTTGTTTTCCAAGAAAGCATTTTCTAGGAAATTATTTTCCTCGGAGAACATTTTCCTACATGCCAAACGTAGACCTCATTTGTTTTCATTAAGATTAAGACATCTAATTTGAATGCACGTCTGAATGATTAAGATGTTATCTCTAGATCAGACCATTGAATGGTTAAGACCTTTTTACAACATATGAATGTGCATATTTTATTTATTTGTAAATATAATAAATATATAATTCAAATAAAACAGTAATCTAATATTGGAAAGATGTAAACTTAATAAAGTAAAATTATTTGATTTAAAAAAAATATATTATATTTGCTAGCGATGGTGGATATGGTTTGTAACGATAGTGGTGGTAATGGTTGGTGGTACTAGCTAGTAATGGTGGTGGTGATAGTTGTGGAGTGGAGGTGGTTGTGATGGTGAAGTTAGTTAATGTTAATAGTTGACGATGTTGATAGTGGTGGTTGAAGAATGTGTGGTAGTTGACGATGTGTTGGTGGTAGTTAGTGGTCGTGCTAGTTGTGATGGTGAAGGTGGTTGGGTGTAGGGATTGACTATAGCGGTGTAGTGGTTGATAGTGGTAGTGGTGGTAGTGAAGGTGAAGGTGAAGGTGAAGGCGACAGTGGTGGCGGTGGATATAATTATTAGTGATGGAGATAATAGGTCATGTGGTCGCGATTGACACTAGTGGTTGACAACAATGATGGTTATTGTGGTGATTCTAAACATTAAATGATTAATAATGCTTGTTTTCTTAACATATAAAAATGTTGAATTAAAAATTTATTAAGTATAAAATTTAAACAATACAACAACATAACCAATATAGTCCCACGAGATAAAATTAAAACAATATACTCCTTTCGATTCTATTTGTTTGTCTTGTTTTCCTTTCTAGAATGTTTCAAAAAGAACATATTTTCCTCTTTCTGGCAACTCTTTAATTCTAACTTTCCACATGGTATGTTTAAGACTGCAAGATTAAAGGAAATGTTTTACCTAACTTTGTTTAATAAGAGAAAAAAACTTTACTTTCTTAAACTCTTTGTCAAATAAAAAAAAAAGACAAACAAATTGAAATGGAGAGAGTAATTAAATAGTACTAACCTAATAATATATAAAATATATAGTTGATAATATTCAATGTATCTAAACTACATACTAAACACAATATGTATATTCAAGCAATATGAGATGCTGCATCAAATGAGTTTAGAGAGAGTGTATTTGTGAAAGTAAGTGCCACTTGTTGTTAAGCATTTAATGTAGTTTGATAACCAAAGAGCACATAATGGTCTTAAGACTTCATCTTCGATTGGACCAAATCAGAGCTCTTAAGACCCACTAAATGGTAAAAAAAAAAAATTTAAGTTAAGTATACGCACTTAATGGGTTGTAGTCTGAATGATTCAAACTCATACCTTCATAAGTGCAAACAAATGAGGTCTTAGTAGTCCATTCTTAGTAAAGAAATTTTTTGAAGTATTAAGTGCTTTTTTTATAACCGTGGTGTTCAGGCCAACTTAATCACACCTCAACTAATTCCATATGATACGTGTCACCGCCCACCAACAACAAGTACCAAGTAACTCTATCCAGCAAGGGTAGAACAAATAGGAAGAAATCACCTGGTATTTTGAGCTTCTCTCCTTGTAACATGACAAGTGAAGATGCTCAAAGCATTGAATGTGCCTCCTGCCAACATTCTATACATATACAACAATCCAGCAAATGCAACAAGATACATCCAAATGATTTCTTTCCAAGCACAAAAATTTAGGCAGTTAACTACGAAGTTTAGCAGATATATCTCTTAGTACTCATGAATCTAAGGCAGTTAATTCAACTATATAATTATCTTTCGAACAAAACGGAGCTACTTAACTTCTCATTTTTTTGAAAGTAGAAGTTATTCTATGATACATAAAACCTATCAGATCAATACAAACATAGATAAAACCCATACACATAATTTATATTATTTATAAAGACTACAACAACGACAACATACCTAGTATAATCTCACAAGTGGAGTCTAGGGAGAGTGGTGTGTACGCACCCTTACCCTACCTTGTGAAGTTAGAGAAGCCGTTTTCGATAGACCATCGGCTCAAGTATCAAAAATTATTTATAAAGACTAAAAACCAAAAACAATAGACGCAAGGGATTCATGTAGGTGATACCAATTAGATAAATTAGGATAAAGTTGTCGTTGTTACACTTATAGTGGCCAGAGACTTGTTTATACATACAAGGATAAGTGTGAAATTTAACCTCTAGCCTTATAAGCATTAATAGGCGAGTAATAGAACAATCCACACAAACCACCGAATAAATTTGGATTGAGGCATAGTGGAGTGATCAAGGTTTTTAAATATTTTCCAAATCCACACACTTGGTACATTCAAAAAGTTTAAATGTGGCATTTCTTGATGGAAGTTATTTTTTTTTTTGAAACTGGTACCTTTATTCTTGATGGAAAAATTTGGAAGAAACTTCGTACAAAAGCATACCTCAAAAGCATTTCCGATGGTCCATAATATAATTAAGGGAAGATGCAAGAGCATCTAATCCCTTCTGTAGTTTATGGCCTCAGCTTTTCTACGGCTTTCAGGCAACTGTTTTCTGTCATATTGCTGCAATCCATAAAATAAAGGTGCAAAATTCAGACTCTGTAACCCCAAAGCCTAACTCATAGACCATCACCACATAGCCGAATAAAAGGTTTAGCAAACATGCAACCATAAAAAATTTAATTTCAACATAAATTTCTTACCTGACCAATGGTTGCACTATCAGGCATATGCTGCATTCTTGTTCTTACTTCGCTTAGATGTGGTTGTTCTGTATTATTATCATCAATAATAGATTTCGCTTTCCTAGCCAATACTCCCCAAATACCTTGTTTGGATTCACTCAAGTTTTTCATTGATATATACTCATAGCTGGACGAATCCTGCATTTAAAAAGAGTATTCTTACGGCAAGGAGAACTCCATTTATCAGCTGTAAAAGAGACAATGCTAAAGTTAAACAACTCATAACAAGGTCAGTAACTCTATGAATCGTCCTTCTGCCCAATCCCTTATCACCCACTGGTGGAAAGATTCCCATTCCCTATCCATCTAAACTTCTTTCTTTCTCTAAACTTGGCAGCCCCTTATCCTGTTTCCCTATCATCTAAGGATATGACTTGAAGCATCTAAGGGTGTGACCTAGCGGTCAATGAAGTGGATTGAGAACCAAGAGTTCTCAAATTCAACTTCCAGTGGAGACAAAAATACTACTCCTTCCGTTTTAAAAAGAATGACCTAGTTTGACTTGGAACAAGTTTACAAAAATAAAAAAGATTTTTCAATTTTGTGGTCCTAAATTAAAGTTATGACAAATGTACCAAAATGTTCTTTAATCTTGTGGTCTTAAACATGCAATGTGGAAAGCTGAAATTAAAGTGTTACCAAAAAACGAAATGGGGCATTTTTTTAAACAAACTAAAAAGGAAAGCAGGTAATTCTTTTAGAAACGGAGGGAGTATGTAATTTCTTCCTATTTTTCCAAGCCTTAGTAGACAGAGTTACCCAATACCTACTTTGCTGAGAGATATCGGGTATCCATTGACAAGCTGGTACAAACACCACGGTTATTAGAAAAATAGATACAAGTTGAAACTGCAGATGCAAATATGCATCACTGATCTTATGACTCCCCCATCCCCAGTTGGTGGCAAGATCCTTTCCTATTCCCCATCCCTCCACATCTTTCCTCCCCAAAGCTTGGAAGCCCATCCTTATCCTTTCTATCCAAGTAAACGAAAGAAGAACACTACACTCTGTAACAGACATATAGACTGTACTTTTATATGTAGCTAAAGAAAAATTGGACGTTGACTTTAATTTACAAATCAGAAAAGATAATATAACATCTAGTTATAGACACATAACAGCCGAAAGAAACCAGAGGATCAAATTTTACATTTTACGAAGGGAAATTGTAAGAGTCCTCCTTTCTCTATTTTCCTACAAAACCACTCCTAGACATTCAAAGAATAAGTTTATATAAATGCCTGCATATGCACAAGGAAAAACAAGATGAAAAGCAGCACATATCACTATTACTTGTAAAATCAGTGTAAAAGTACAACTCAACAACAGAAAAAGTGAGTTCTTTGGCCCACAAAAAACAAAAGAATAGACACAATCAACCCATAACAACACGCTTAAGTTCACCCTAACATGTAGTTCTACTCTCATAGCAAAATCAACATATAGCCGCCTAAAATTCTTCGAGATACTGAAAGTCTGAAAGGAAGTAAAATTACCAACAGCAGTAGTGGAAATGAAAAAAATGCTTAACAAAAACTGTAATGTATTATGCGCAGTACACTAAAGGCAAGCAAGAGCTAACCTTAGCTGTTGAAACCGGAGCAGAAGATCGTAAGGGATTTGAGTGGCCAGGAGATGAAAGAACTGATTGACCATAGATGGGGGAGAGAGAAGAGTCTTTGTATGGTAATGATGCTGTTGAAACCGGAGCAGCAGAAGATCGTAATGGATAGGAGTCGCAAGGAGATGAAAGAGCTGACTGACCATATGCGGAGGAAAGAGAAGAGTCTTTGTATGCGGAGGATGCTCTTATGGCCTTAGCAGCCAGAGAAGAAGCAGATGATGAAGAAGAACTCTCATCGGGAAGTGGTGGCGGAGTTCCAGTAGAAACCTTAGGCACCTGCTGTTTTCTCCTGTAAGCCATATATCAGCTAGTTCAATTCGAGTCCCTTTGCCGCTACCACACACGGCCACCGACACCAAAACTGATAGAAAAAAATTGGGTTTTACAATTCAATGAATTGCATATCTGGGACTGAATGGAAGAGAGAAGAAGGAAATTTGGTTATACCGGAGAGAGTTGAATTTCAAATTCTGCCGGGGTAATTTCTCAGGCGATCTCCGTCACCGGCAGCGACAAGAGCATATAAGATGATAAAAATATGTCAACGCGTCCTTCTGCTAAGCTGGCATTTGAAGTAGGCCAACAATGAGATCTGATTCTGCTCTTTCATTGAACACTTTCGGGCCTAGCGGGCCGAAATGAAAACTTATGCGAAAAACTCCAAAAAAACTAATGCAAAATTTATCTAAATTTATAACTTATTTCACTATATTTTTTAAAATTTCTTAGCCATTTGAATTTTTTTTTTACAAAAATCTCGATGTATCAGTCGGATACATCACTTTACGCGATGTATCGATCGGATACATCACTTTACGATGTATCGAGACATATTTGGTGCATCGGGATATTACTGTCGGATACATCACATTATGCGATGTATCGGGATGTACGCGATGTATTAGGACGTTGAGGGATATATTCAAAATTGGGACACGATGTATCAAGATGGTTTGGGATGTATCCGAATTCCACCAAATTAAAGGGATTTTGTAATTTGAAAAAGAATACGAATATGATGTAATTAGCTCTTAACAATTTGAGATTTGTGTAAAACTTATTTGCCAAGGAAATTTCATAAACACCTAATTCTAGAAAAATCATCAAGTTTCATAGCTAAGGTTTATTTAATTACAAGTCGAGCTATAAATTTATTAGCTATTGAGATTAGTATTTGTTATCTCGCATTTTTGAATATTGTATATACAAATACAATTGTAAATTAATTCCTTAATTCATGTGGTAAAATCAGTTTAAAATGAAAAATATCCCACGAATCACATTAAATGTATTTTCTTACAATTTCATATCAAAATGAACTCTTCAAGCTATAAACTTTTCCCTTAAAACTCGAATTTTCATTTACTAGGTTTCAATAATAAAAAATCTACTTTGACTTCTTCATTCATAATACAAGAAGTATTTTCCGAATTAAAACTAATAATTCAGTTTAGTTCTTCCTTTTTAATTATTCATTCGAAATAAAAAAAAGTTTCAAATCATGAACTCTGAAATATACAAGTCAAAATGTATATAATTATCATTAACAGATACAATCGTATAAGATATACAAATAATAAATGTTAGAAAACTATTTGTGTATATGTAGATGATACATATATACAAATAAGCAATTATATATTATTCCTAAGAAAAACAAGTACATATATCATTTGATATATAAATTAAAATGTATATAATTAATTATCATTAACAAATTTAATCGTATAAGATATACAAATGATAAATGCTAGACAATTATTGTATATATGCAATTGACAGCTTTTGTATATATGCAACTGATGCATATATAGAAATAAGCAATTGTATATTATTCCTAAAAAGCCAAATACATGTAACATTGATATAAATAATAAAACCTACAATATCATTGATAAAAATACAAATCTCATAAAATGTATCTAATATCATGTAAAAATTATTGATACAAATACAACTCGCTAAACAACACTTGAATCATTGATTAACAACAACAAAAATTAACTTGATAAAATGTATGTGTCCACTAAAAGTCAATGGACCATGTCCTTTGACAGAAATAAAGTGCAGAAAGTGAATGACTCAAAGTAAAAAAGACACAAGAGTTTTATGTGGAAACCCCCTTGCTCAAGGGAGGAGAAAACCATGACCTGTCTCATAAGGGTTCAACTCAACTCCATTTCACTCAAAACGGAGCAAAGACTTCAGATTACAAATCTTTAGTAATCTAGGAATCAAACTCTTAATCTCTTCCCCCTTACTGTAGCAACTATACTACAAACAAAAGAACTAAACAATAATTTTATTGCCTACTAAACCAACTAACTCTAGTCGATTTAGACTTCAAGAACCCAACATAACTAACTCTAGCTAAATTTGGTTATGATGTTCTGGAATTTTTTTACTTTTTATTTATTCAATGACCCTTAAGTGTTTTGGGGCGTATCAACACCCCCATACCTTAACATAAATAAAAACAACAAAAGTACAAGGAGAGGAGCATAAACCTTACCTCCGAACGTATAGTGGTTCAAAGCCGATTAGCCTACTAAGATAAGTAAACTCATCACCAATACTATAAATGGAAACCTAGTATCTAAACGCTTATGAGAGGACTCATCTCAATACAAAATAATAGGAAAGGATAAATAAGGGAGACTCTCCCCTTACAAATATAGGAAATAAAATTCAAAAACCTAAGACTTATTCAAGGAAGCTATGACATGATTGGAATAGCTAAATTGAAAAGGATAAAGAGAGTTAAGGTGTATAAAGGAAAGCTATACAAAAGACCACAAGAAGGAAGAACTGATCTACTTCCTTTATAATTTAGGAATAGATCTTAAAGGAGTAAGAACTAAAATATAAACCCTAGCAACAACTAAGAATAATGATAACTCTATCAAGTCCTCCGCCTGTTCTTTAGAAGTTTTTTCTTGAGAGAGAGAGAAAAATCAGTTTTCAAAAAATTGTTTATGCCCATGAAGAATAGACACATTATATTATAGGCACAAACACACAAAGCGATTCCATTGGCTGAGGATCTGTTGTGCTGCGATAGACGCGCACCAACCACAACAGGTGTTGTAGAGTTGCAGGTTGTAGACAACTATTGTTTCCTTGTACGGACACTCTCAGTCTTGTTTGGGATTAGGTCTAAAGTTTGTTCAATCATAAAAACTTCATAGACAACTTAAAATAACAATTTCCCCATTTTTGATGATGACAAACCAATATTCAACTTTTTCAACTTCTTCTCACTATCTTTCATCATCCACCCTATTAACCAAACTAGGTACCATCTTTAATTGAATCATTCCCCTATCAACCAAATCAGGTCTCATCTATAATTGAACCAACTCTGCCTTAAACACAATATATTCCCCCTTTTGACATCATAAAAAAGAGTTAATGCAGTAATCTAAGTTAATCCGAAATGCAGTCAAACAAATTCATGGACACTTGACCAACACTGAGCATAAGAGAAAATGCATAAAATAGTGAAGCAAGTTATTAGAAACGGGGCCAATATATTCATTCATTAACAAAAATAAGGGAAGCATTCACAACATTGCATATCTCATTTAACATGAGAATCGGGACAATACCCACAGAGGACAAAAAAGAAGGAATAGAGGACATAAAGGAAATTATGATGAGGGAGGCTTGGAGGTGAAGGATTTTAGCAGCAAGGATAGGCGAGCATTTGCCTCTTCATGGAGTTGGAGAAGTTTTGCCTAATATTCTGCCAATTACAACTTGACCTTAAGGCGAGCAATCTCAACATCTTTGTTAGCCAAGGTGACTATCATGGCTTCTAACTCATGCTTAAGTTGAGATTTACATCTAACAGTTCTGAAACTTCGCTCCTATTGCCGGCCTTGCCTTTGATACACACATACTCCATAAGAGTGCTCATGGAGATTTACTATTTCATTGTTGTTGACACCCAATTTTGACCCTCCCCGATAATAATCGATTTTCGAGCCGCTTAATTTTCAAACGATCTAGAATAATTAGCTTTATAAAATTCAAGTAGTTTCAAGGTTATTTTAAGTAATTTCAATAGGTTTTTCTAGTATTTCAAATAATAAATAGATTTCATATAATTATATACACAGTTAGTTTTTTTTTTTTTTTTTGGTAAACCATATCAAAGATTTTTACTTTGTTTAAATAAATGTTTAGCTACTTAGTTCTAGTTTGAGCTATGATTTCAATTTTGAATTAATAAGTTTATAGGTAAATCAATTAGTTTATGGTTAATTTAATTATTTTATTCTGTTAAGATTAAGGAGCTCATAAATTAATTATTTTAATTCGTCTTATTTAAATCTTTAGGTGAACTTGTCCCATTAACCAAGTTTGGTCATATTTGTAATTTAAGTGGGCTAATTTTTCAACTCATTTGGCCAAGTCCTAAATTACAAATCCTAATCCTTCCTTAACAACTATTTCAACCCTTCCAGGCCAACTTTGGGCCCTAATTTCAGCAAAACAACCAACCCATTTCCCTCCAGCAGCCCGTTTCAATTTTTCTTGCCTCTCCAATCATTCCCAGCCCATCCCCTATTCCCAGCCGACCCAGCCCAACCCGTTTTGATCTTTACCCCAGAAACTTCCAGCGTTCACAAAAGAAAATCCCAAGGTTTCAGCCTTCATGTTAACAGCAGCAACAACAATAATCGTACGAGGTCTCAAACGCAACATACGCAGCAGCAAACGACACCTGCTCGATTCCAACTCTAACATCGAGCAAACGAAGTCAGCTTCACGGTGAATTAACGGCGTCAATACATGGAAAGCGCACAACAGTACGCAGTACGATCCCTTGTCTTCTTCCTCAACGTCTCTCTCAACTCGTACAGCAGAGCAGTCTGCGTCGTTGTCCTCCTTAGCATGAGATTAAGCCGTGTGGCATATCGAGGACGATGGAACCGATCCGAGGCGTCCATCCCCTTTTTCCTTTTCCGAAATGGGTTGAAAACTTAGAAAAGGTGTCTCTCCTTAAAGGGAAAGATTTTTGGAGTTTTGAAATTAAAATGGGCCATGGAATCATTTTTTTTTGTTGTTTTTATCTGTTTCCCCCAAGTTTGGAACCGAAAAAATTTCCCTCTTATATAACCTCTTCTTTATTCTTTGTGGAAAGAAGAGAGGATTGAAAATTTGTTTTTACTAAGAAAGAGAACGATACAACAAAACAGATATAGGATATATAGGAAATACACTTGAAAGAGAGAAAGAAGAGTTAGTTTCCGTCCTTCTAGCTTGATCACTATCGTCCTTTAAGTTAGTTCGAGTTCTAGTCGCTGCCTAGGTTTCTCATTTGCTGTTCGGTTCGGGTTTTTGTGGTGAAAGTTCATTGCCCTCCTTGCTCATCCCGTCCTAGTCGCTGCTCGGAAAAAGGTACCATCTTCTTCTTCATAACGTTCTTTCCACCTCTCATTCTATCTTGAAATGACTCTTAATGTTTGAAAAGCTTTTATTTTGTGTTTAGTTGGGTGTTAGTTGCTGTTTAGTTTATAATATTTCAATATGATGTATATGTTCTTAGTCGTTTCATCAAATTAGCTGCAATATCGAGTTAAAGCTCTATGGATTTGTACTCAATGTTGTGGTCTATCTGGTTCTTGGGTTTGAGCTCTTCTACAACTTTTTTTCACTGTTAATGCTGTTTCTTTCTAAGAAATGAGGCAGAATCTTAGAATTTTGTTGAGGCGAAGGTTGTTTGTTGCATTGTTTACTGTGTGTTAGATGCAGTAGTTTATTTTCCTCTATCTTTTAGGCCACTGTTTTCAGCCTGCCTTAGTCCAAGTTGCCTTGTGTTTAGCTTTGTCTCAATGAGTTGTCTAAATGCCTTGTTTGTTTAAGCTTTGATTCAATGGTTTTGTGTTTGTTTTCACCTTTTGTTTTTTCCTTTTTTTTAAGTTCATTTAGTGGTCATTCGTCAAGTCACATCTTCTGCTTTCATTGTCTAATTTTATCATATTTTCTTCCTCTGTTCTTTCATTTGGAGCATTACCATCTGATTCTTGAAATATCAATTTAGTTTTGTTTGGTCTGACATGATACTTTCTCAGTCTCGAGTGTCGAAGCATGCTGTTTCTTCCCCCTTTTTTCTTTACTTGAAATTGTAAAAAATGTTGAAGTCCCCTTGCTTATTCATGTCATTCCTTTCTTACTTTATTAATACTATGTTGCGTATTTGTGCATGTGTAAAACCTTTAACTTCATTTTAGGATCACATGGGTTGTTTGTTACTTTTCTTGATCGTGTAAGATTAGGATATGTATCTTCTTCTATTTCCATTTGGAGTCCACTGTTGGTTAAGAAGAAAAGGATCATTTACATATATTACTTTATGATAAGTTGAATGTTTGGTTATCACGGGCTATTTCTGGAATTTTAATTTTCTAGTAATATTAGTTCATGCTATGAGAAGTATTGATTGGTCCATTTGCTCTCTGTTACTATTGCTAGCATACATTTGCTCTTTAATTCCTATTGCTGCCTTACTGTTTGTATGGACAATTGTCCAAAGTCATGTGGTCACTAGTGGATTATAGTCTAGTCACTATAGTTTGGAAACTCTAAATAAGATATTGATTTAGTTATTTATGAAGATTTAAAATCGCTTAATGTTGAAATAACTTTAGCAGTCTAAAGAAATCAAAGTGTCATTTGTGTATGGATCTAAGGCCCTTAGAGATATACATTATCTTTTGTCGTGCTCATATTAGAATATAGTAGTATATAAATTTCATAATATGGTGGCATATAAATTCTGTTTTATTTGGTGTTTTTCCTTATATTAGTCATGACTCTTACTTACTGGTTCTCATTTTTATGTTACATGTGAAATTGCCTTGAGTTTGTTTTGGACTCTCATCTCCTCCTTGCATCTCCTTGTTGGGCCAAATGCCTGATTTTACCTCTTATCGAGTCTAGCAGCCCGTAAAAACCGACGAACAGGTCCCGAAGTTGAAAGAGCACGGAGCAGATCGGGAAATTAAAAAGATTGGGCCAAAGGCCCACTCTTGATTTTTAAAAATTTGTATTTTATTATTTTTGGGCATAAGCCCACTTATTTATTATTATCTTGTTAGTTTAGGATAGGTACATGCGATTCGAATGGGCCAAAGGCCTAAAATGAAAACGGGCTTAAATACTAGCCCAAGCGGACAGGAAAACCAGATTTGGGCCCAAATCTCTTTCCCTCTTCATTTTGATTATGTCTATTTACTTGTCAATATTTGTTGTTAGTCTTAAGGTTGAAGAAACTCAAATCCCCGAAAGACACCCATTCTGATCTAACGATTTAACAAAAAATCGATCTTCTAAATAGACTCAAAGAATAATTTTGAGAAATCTCTCACTTAGACATTAGTTCTACATTCTCCTCTTTTTCCTTTTAAAACGACTCTAATTATAAAAATCGTTTATTTCAAACTAAGTTGAATTACATTAGCCAAATAGTTAATTGCCAGATAATCGCGTATTAGCAGGCATTTCGGGTGCTTTCAAAACCTCCCCGAAATGCCAATAAAAACCCCAAACCCCTTTTAAATATTTTCAATTGATTTCCTATTGAAAATCAGTTTTCTTGATTTTTCTTAAAAAATTAAGTGGCGACTCTAAACCAGTCTAAATTATATTTTCCAAATAAAAACAGAAATGGCAACTCCACTGGGGATTTGAATAGGTTCTGACCTTAAGATTAACTTATTTGACTATTTGTTTAATTGCTTACTTGTTTCAATTTTTGTAAATTATAATTTGTTGCATTTCATGACATCCGATTCCGCCAAACGGCAAATAGATTGCATTAGGAAAAAGGCGGTTACGTGGCTTACCACGACTGCCCTTCAGAAAAACACAAATCGAATTCTTTGGAAGTGATGAACAAATAGTTGGCTTGTGGTCATCCAACGTCGTTTATTAACTTCACCCCATTGTTTGTCTAACTCAGGTAACTGTCATTTCTAAACCAATTCTAGTCAACCTAGAGTAGAGCGAAACCAAATCCAAATCTAAGCATTAGCCTAACATGGCTTAATACCCAAGGCGTATTAAGTCCATTAGTAAAACCACCAAAAATCATGTCCAGGGTCCACGACCTAATGACATATCACATTATTTGACATTTGAAAGATGTATATGTAGAAACCTGTTTGTTACCTACTTGGGGGGAGGGAATCTTAACCGTGCTTTATTTTGTAGGTATGGATCGGTTTTCCAAGTTCGACATGGTAGTAGAAGCCCCAGTTTTGCTCAAGATGTGGCACAATGACCTCAATACAAAACAAAAGGGACCTCAACAAATATATAGGGGCCCTAATAGAACTCATTAACATGGTTGGGTGGCCCGAGTTGGTTGAAGTCCTCACGGGTTATTAGGATAGCGAGAGAATGGTATTCCGATTTGGAACCATGGAAATTACCCCGACAATTGAGGAAATTCGGGATGGAATAGACACAGTTGGTACAAGGCTTGAAAGAAGGGTGAGAAAACAGGAAAGCATATTAATCCCTAACAAGCCTACTCTCGAGGATATCATAAATTGGCTCGGATTAAGAAAGGACTACGCCCACTGGGCCGAGGGTTCTAGCATTTCTTTTATGGATCTCTATGTTAGATTCGGCCATGTGAGCTTTTACGCAAATTACAACCAAGAGTTCAGGGTTACCTTCAGAGAGTGGGACGGGATCAGACCTTTGGCATTCACCATCGCATTATTAGGTACTATGGTTTTTCCCCAAGTCCCGAGCCTCAGTATCAACACCCGGGTAATAATGCTTGCACACACTCTCTTCTATGGGTACCTGAACCAAGGGCAAGTGAAGTATTATCCCATCGCGCCTGTCATCCTATCTGACATGTATTGTGCTTTGGGAAGATATAAGGAAGGACATCGCCACTTTCAGGGCTGTAACCTCCTTCTCCAATGGTGGATACTAAGCCACTTAGCGAAGGGATGTGGGACTCAACAGCTACATACCCTCGATGATAATAATTCTCTTAAGGGTTTGAATGATGTACTGTTTTGGGCAGATTTAGAAAATAGAAAGACTAGAGGAAGATGGGCCCAGATTTTCTCCGAGCTGAGAGAAGATGACATTCAGTGGATGTTCGATCACTTCCTCTCAAAAGATGTCATAGTACGGGGCCACAGACAACTCGTACTTTCTCTACCAGGTATTCAGGGTATCCGCCCCTACGCACCCATTCGGGTCCTGAGGCAGTTCGGAAGAATACAAACTACCCCTCCAAATGCATACTACCGTACCTATGTGTTCGACATCGGGGATGATAGAGTGCATGAGGCTTCAGAGATGCTGAGAGAATGGAAAAAAGCAGTACGAATGGATGAAAAAACCATTGCCGTGGACTGGTTTAATGTCAGGTACGATGAAACCTACAAAGCATGGTTGAAAGACGATATACAAGGTATCTCCTTCCCAGTTCCAACTATTTATCGCAGTGTGGAAGACTAAGGGTCCAAAGCTTTGATAGAATTAAAAGAGGTGAAAAAAGAAGCTCAGGAAATGCACAATGAATTCCTTCTAAAGCAAGAGGAAGATAGATATGCCCTCGAGAGGGTAACTCAAGAATTAGAAAGCTTAAGAAGCAATCTGGAAGAGCTCAATTTATGGATTGGAGATAAGAAAAGTGGGATGTGTCAATGAAGATTGGGAAGAAAAAGGCCGTCGGAGCGAAGGATACTTGCTAATGATCTAGTACAGACTTCAGCATTTCATGGCACAGAACAAGAGGAGCAGATCGGAAGCAGGGCCGTCAGGACACCTTAATGGACTTCGCCCCTGCGTGGGTTTTTCCATATGTATTTGTTGTTATTTACCTATGTGAGGGCTTGACTTTCTTATATTTTGGCACTCTTTTCAAATGACCCCTGCGTGGGCCTTTCTTTTTGTATTCCCCGTTTACTCCCTACTTCCCCTATTTATTTTTGCCTTTTGAACATCATTTTTATATGCAAAATTTGCTTTGGGGTAACAAAATGGTTCAACTCTACACATACATCTTTCAAATACGCTAGGCCTACCCTTGGCAAAAGGGCCCCCTACTTGTTTAGGACGTGCAATATATGCTTATATGCTTTAACTGTTTATGTGATTTGTTGCTTTGAATGAGAACATATTTAGCCCACTCTTTTTCAAAAATTTTCCAAAAAATCGCTACGATTCTGAATACAAGTTGCTACCCCAAAATGTCCGACCAAATTTCCCGAGTCTTGAGTTTCTATACCAAAAACAAAATCTCCCTACCAAATCCTAAAACATTACTTTGTCACCTCAGGAAAGGTGAAATTGCCGCTAAGATGGAAAAGGGAAAAAATATCGAGATGGAGCTAACGGAGGAGGATTTGAGGATAAAGCTGAACAGACTCAGACAAGAAATCCAAGAAACCAGAGAAAGGAGAATAGTAGTGGAGATCGCCACCGCGGTTGCAAGAGCCACAAATGCAACGCTAGACGAGGACTTGGCAGCTAAGATGGCAAGACACGCTATTGTGAATGAAGAGACAGTCGCTATGCGGAAGGAACATGATGTCTTCAACAAAGATATAACCATGAGGCTTCGAAAGCTACATGGAAAGTACTCTTTATTAAACCAAGAGGCCAACGTCAGTGGTCCCAAAGGCATTGGACCCAAAGCTGTCAAAGAAGAACCCGAGGTAGAAATCGTCTATAGGCCTCCTTTCCAAGGACGGTGGAAAGAAGGGAATGAGAAAATCACCCTCAAGGCATATCAACAGGAATACAACGTGGGAGCAAAAGTCATCCCATATGCTTTTATTTACGAGCGTCTTCAGACTAAACGCATCCTGAAACCCCTCAAGGAAACCACTTCCGGGGGTGAGCTGGGGGACGTACGTAAGACATGTGCCTACCATCCAGACCAAAATGGGCATACAACAGAAGAATGTGTGGATCTCAAGGCCAAGATCCGCGACCTAATCAGGATTGGAAAACTCCCCCATATGTGGGGTGGCAACACTCTCCTTACATGTGACCAACCAGAGCCTAGTATACCGGTCACAGATCATACTGTGTTCTACTGTCATTTCTTCATGCATTTTAAGAGATCACTATTGGATATCTATTGTGAGTTGGTTCGAAAGGGGGTCTTGTCCCCTATTGAAATGGATGATGAAACATTTGATCCCGTTGGAATTGAAATTTGAAAGTGGTGCCCTTATCACAATGCCATAGATCATAGCATTGGAATGTGTCTCGAGTTCCGCTATGATCTAGAATCTCTAATCAACAAGGGAAGGATCCAAGTTGAATTTCTCCCCTGATCGGCCATGCGGCAGCCAGAGTACTTTGACGAATCAGAAGAAGAAGCCTTTCTGAAGGCACAATCTTTGTTTTAGGAGCTTTATTGCATATTTTCTTTTCACCTTCCTTGTAATCAATCAAATGAACGAATGAAAATGAGAATTCCCTTTTGTATTCGAACTACGTAGGGCCTGAATTCTCCTTGCGAGATACGTAGGCAACCTTTCAAGGCCCGACCCCTACCGTTAAAAACTCTCTTTCCCCTTCATTTTACAAGGAAACATTGAATTTGCATCAACAGATGCCGAGACATGCAGCGAGAAGACCTTAGTTCAACGCAATTTAACCTTTCAGAGTCAATAGCCCCATAATAAAAATGAGCAAATTCCTGTTTGTTCAAAAAGTCAGTCCCCATTATTCGTGGGTTAACATGTTCTCAAACAAAGCAACTCTTATGTGTTTACATGCCCTCTATGTGATATTTTGCATTATTTGTCATGAATCAAAACTAACAAATTTGCCTTTGAGTTGTTTCCTCTACAGGTAGTTAGAACTGATCTGTATTGATAAGCTGGCTGAACATCCCTACTTTACAAGATCAAAAGGGCCTACAGATTCCTTCCCTGGTCAAAGTTCTCGAAAGGGCAAGTCAACAATGGGCAATAACGTTGAGGATACTAGTTTAACAGATATTGTTGTGGATCAGCCCGTTGTCGGCGATCAGAACGAGTTGATCGTACAGCTGATGCAACAGATCGCATAGATGCGGGTCGAAATACAGAGAAGGCAAGATTTGCCTAATCTAGCTTTTACTTTCAATGCTCCAGTAGATGGAAGACCTCCGCTCTACTTTCCTCCTTCAAGTGCAGAACCGGCTCAAAACCCACCCTCCAGTCCTGCTCATAACCCCTCAATCATCGACCTAACTACCCAAAATCCCCATTATGGCTCCGCCTCTTACCAGACACCACCCCCTCCTCATAATATCAACCTCCAAGTGCCATTTCCTCCCCAAAATGCCAACCTCCAAACTGATCCACCCCCTCAAATCCAAAATGTTAACAACCCTCAAACTTTTCTCCATCACCAAAATCAACATACCAACCCCCAGACTTACCCTCAAAATTACCAAGCCACCCAAAATGCCCAAAAGTCCTTCCATTGCTCCGCCCCTACCCCAAAAAACCACTTTTCAAATCCCAGTCCCCAATGAGCATGACATCAATGGTTCTAAGCTCGACCATTACGAAGAGCGAGAGAAGGAGTGGAGGTCAAAGGAAGAGGCCACTAAGCTGGACATGAAGGAAGAGATCCAAAAAGCCATAAAGGAGTTACAGTGTATTCCTGAAGTCGCCGGTTTGAATTATGAAGACTTATGTATTCATCTGAACTTGGACCTCCCGAAAGGATTCAAGGTGCTAAAGTTCGATGTTTTCGGAGGAACAGGGAATCCTTCGGCGCATTTGAGGGCCTACTGTGATCAGCTCGTGGGAGTTGGAAGAGACGAAGCTCTATTGATGCGGCTTTTTAGCTAAAGTCTGAGCGGAGAGGCTCTGGAATGGTTCACCTCTCATGAGACAAGACAGTGGCCTAGCTGGAATGCTTTGGCTAAAGACTTTATCGAACAATTCACCTATAATATAGAGATCGTTCCTAATCGTTATTTCTTGGAGAAGATGAAGCAGAAGTCAAACGAAAGTTACAGAGAATTTGCGTACAGATAGAGAAAGGAGGCAGCTAGGGTTCGGCCTCCTATGTCTGAGAAAGAAATTGTTGAAGTGTTTGTACGGGTTCAAGAGCCCGAGTATTATGACAGAATTATGTTGCTCGTTGGAGCAAAGTTTGCTGAGATAGTCAAAGTAGGTGAGACTATCGAAGATGGATTAAGAACCGGAAAGATTGCCTGTGTTGCCGCCTCGCCCGGATCTTTGGGTTTGTTGAAAAAGAAAAGGGAAGATGTGTCTTCTATCTCTTATGAGGGAAAGAAGATCCCTAGGAAAACCTCATCATACCAAGGTCGTTCTCGACCTTCACAGAGTTCGTACCCAGCCAGTTATGCACAAACTGACTACCAAAATACCCCTCCTCCCAGTTATCAAAATACTCCCCCTCCTAGCTACCAAATTTTCCCTCATATCTATCAAACTCTCCCTCCAGTTTACCAAACTCCACCTCATCACTACCGAAAGGTCTCCCCCAACTGTTCCAATGTTCAGGCAAATTACCAAACTCCTTCCCCAACGTACCAAACCCTAGCTCCACTTTACCAAAATACCCCCCTCCGAACTACCAAGCTCCACAGCCAAATTACCAAACTAACCCATATCCCAAATATCAAGCCCCTCGTCCAAATGCTCCAAATTATCGTCAAATGCCTCCTTCTCAACAAGGCAATTCGAGCAATTAACTGCGGCAGGATATATCTATCCAGTGGGGACCAAGCCAGTTGACACTAGCTCAAGGTTTTACAGACCTGATCAGAGGTGCACATATCACTCCAACAGTGTCGGACATGATACCTAGGACTGTATCAACCTAAAGCACAAGATTCAAGACCTGATTGACCAGAAAGTGGTATCTCTCCAGACAGTAGCGCCCAATGTTAATAGTAATCCTTTGCCAAATCATGGAGGCATCACTATCAACACGATAGAGACAGATGACGATTGGTGCGTAACAAAGGCAATAGTTCCAATTGCTCCTGATAACCTGGAAAGGGCTGTGGCTTCGTTGAGCATTAGAGAGAAGAAAGAGTTTGTGATTCTGACACCTGAGAAGGTTGTTGCCTTGGTGCCATGAGAAACTCCTGACCGACCAAAGTTTGTGATTGAAACGGTTGTTACCCAGGGTATGACCAGATCCGGCAGGTGCTACACACCAGAAGAGTTATCCCAGGGGGTGTAGAAGAAAGAGCAATCCAAAAGGACGATTAGTGAAGCTGAAGCCGAGGAGTTTTGGAGAGAAATGCAACCGAAAGATTATTCAATTGTGAAGCATTTGGAGAAAACACCAGCTCAAATTTCCGTGTGGGCCCTGCTGATGAGTTCACAATTGCATAGGCAAGCTTTGATGAAGGCTTTGGATGACACTTATGTTCCCATGGGCACCAACAGTGACAATCTAGCAGCCATGATAAACCAGGTTATTCGAGGACATCGAATCAGTTTTTGTGACGAAGAGCTGCCCTTTGAAGGCAAGATACACAACAGAGCTCTGCACGTCACCTGTATGTGTCGAGACAAGATAATAAATTGCGTCTTGATCGATGATGGATCCGGTCTTAATATTTGCCCACTCTCGACTTTGAGGCAGCTCAAATTCAACCTGGGAAAGCTTCATCAGAACCAAGTCAATGTGAGGGCTTTTGATGGAGTGTAAAGAGACATACTGGGTGCTGTAAACTTGGATATTCAAGTGGGTCCTATGGATTTTAATGTGGAGTTTCAGGTGTTGGATATCAACACTAGCTACAATTTGCTTCTAGGAAGACCATTTATCCATATGGCTGGGGCTGTGTCGTCTACCCTTCACCAAATAATGAAATTCGTTTGGAAGGACCAGAAATTGATCATTTATGGTGAAGGGAGCCATTCCAATGGGTATGCACCGATTGTTGATGATGTCTCTCGAGGTTGTGATTTCAACACGATGGAGCTGGTAAATGCCACCGGTGATGACTTGACCCCACAGCCTCCTATGCCTCCCATGTACAAGATGATTGTTAATGTTATGCTTCAGAGTGGTTTCAAGCCAGGATTTGGATTAGGAAAGTACTTTCAAGGAATTGTCGAGCCTGTCCAAATTTCCGCTAGAGGAGCAAAGTTTGATTTGGGGTATGTCCCCACAGATGATGAAGCAGGGACGAAGAATAAGAATGTTGATCAAGAATTGGCCAGGTCAATCCCTCATCTATACCAGTCATTCCCGGTGCGAGAATATGTTAATGATGATGGTTTCAGGGAAGGAATCTGGGCCTTTTTGAGGAGATTGATGCTGTCATCGAGGAAGAGGTTGGGACATCAAGCATCCGTGATGCAGAACCTGAGAAGCAATTACAGAATTGGATCTCCACACCGCTCCTGATTTCCCGTGCAGCTGGGTAGAAAGGACATGTGCTTTTGTTTTTTTTTTTAAAATCAATGGTAGTTCGGAAGAGGCCCGAGACCCACCCTTTATGCAGTTTGAACTTGTTTGAAGTTTTTGAATTCCCTGTGATGTTTAAAAAAGGCAAAATGGCCCTCGGCCATGGCCATAGTTTGCGCTTGCTTTTCAATCTATATGAAAGCCTCTCTTATCAAAATTTGTTTACTTATATATTTATATCTTACTTTCCTAATTTTGTTTGTTTATGATTTCAGTAATATCAATTTAAAACCTGCCAATGTCATGTCATGTCATGAGCCGAATGAACAAAATGAGGCAGGTGATAATGAATGCGAGGTGTATGAAGATAAAAATGAGGTACCCGAATATATTGCCAAAGAATTTTGACAATTTGAGAATCAACACAAGCCAAATCTTGAAGAAACTGAGACTGTGAATCTAGGGGATGAGGAATGTGTCAAGGAAGTAAGAATCAGCGTCCATCTGACTAAAGCTCAAAGAAGGGACCTGACCCGCTTGCTTAGAGAATACATTAACATATTTGCCTGGTCTTACATAGATATGCCAGGGCCGAGTATGAATATGGTGTCCCACAAGTTGTCGATTAATCCAGATTTTAGTTCGGTAAAACAAAAGACTCGAAAATACAAGCCCGAGTTGAGTCTAAAGATCAAATAGGAGATTACCAAACAGATCGAGTCTCAAGTAGTGGAGGTGACGCAATACCCAACTTGGTTAGCCAACGTTGTTCCGGGTTCTAAGAAAGACGGGAAAATCAGAATTTGTGTTGGCTACAGGGATCTCAAAAAAGCTAGTCCAAAAGAAAACTTTCCATTGCCGAACATTCACATTTTCATTGATAACTGTGCTAAGCATGAAATGCAATCGTTTGTGGACTGTTATGCGGGCTATCACCAGATCTTGATGGATGAAGAAGATGCAGTAAAGACAACTTTCATCACCCCTTGGGGTGTATATCATTATCGGGTAATGCCTTTTGGCCTCAATAATGCCGGTGCTTCTTATATGAGGGCCATGACAACCATCTTTCATGATATGATTCACAAGGAGATTGAGGTATATGTAGATGATATCATAATCAAGTCCCGCGAGAGTTCGGATGACTTGACTCACTTGAGAAAATTCTTTGATTGTCTGCGCCGATACAATTTAAAGTTAAATCCTGCCAAGTGTGCTTTTGGGGTGCCAGCTGGCAAGTTGTTGGGATTCATAGTCAGTAGAAGGGGCATTGAACTTGACCCTTCCAAGATCAAGACAATCCAAAAATTACCTCCTTCGAAGACCAAGAAAGAGGTGATGAGTTTTCTAAGAAGGTTAAACTACATTAGCCGGTTCATTGCTTAGTGCACCGTTGTGTGTGAACCAATCTTCAAGTTGTTGAAAAAAGATGCTTTGACCAAGTGGACCGGAGAATGTCAAACTGCTTTTGATGCCATAAAAAACTACCTGTCCAATCCACCGATATTGCTTCCTCTATGGGAAGAAAGTCCATTGTTGCTGTATTTGTCTATCTCAGATAATGCATTTGGATGTGTGCTGGGTCAACATGACGAAACTGGGAAGAAGGAGAGAGCCATTTATTACTTGAGCAAGAAATTCACTTCATATGAAGCCCGTTACACTCTTTTGGATAGAACATGTTGCGCTTTGACTTGGATTGCTCAGAAGTTGAGACATTATTTGTCTTCTTATACCATATACCTTATTTCCAGGATGGACCCATTGAAGTATATTTTCCAGAAAGCAATGCCAACCGGGAAGTTAGCTAAATGGCAAATGCTTTTGAGTGAATTTGACATTGTGTATGTGACTCAAAAGGCGATAAAAGCACAAGCCTTAGCTGATCATCTTGTAGAGAATCCAGTCGATGAGGAGTATGAACCACTCAAGACTTACTTTCCCGATGAATAAGCTGCATTTGTGGGTGAAGACATTTCTGGAGCATATCCAGGTTGGAGAGTGTTCTTTGATGGAGCGGCGAATCACCAAGGAAAAGGTATCGGAGCGGTCTTAGTGTCAGAAACCGATCAGCACTATTCTATGGCGGCTAAACTCTGATTTGATTGCACGAACAACATGGTCGAGTATGAAGCTTGCATTCTCGGTCTGAAGATGGCAATTAATATGAACGTTCATGAGTTGTTGGTTATTGGAGATTCAGATTTGCTAATTCACCAAGTCCAAGGAGAATGGGCCGTGAAGAACCCAAAGATCACACCATAAGTACAGTACATACAGAAGTTGTGCAAAAGGTTCTGTAAGATTGAGTTCAGACATACCCCCAGGACACAGAATGAGTTGGCTGATGCTCTTGCCACCATTGCATCAATGATTAAACATCCAGATACAAGTTATATTGATCCCTTAGATATAGAGGTAAAAGAGCAACCTGTCCATTGTTCACATGTTGAAGCAGAACCAGACGATTTGCCTTGGTATTTTGACATCAAGAAGTATTTAGAGACCGGGATTTATCCTGAGAATGCAACGTTCAACCAGAAGAAGTCGATACGTCGTATTGCCCTCAATTTCTTCGCAAGCGGCAAAATTCTTTATAGGAGGACTCCAGATTTAGGTCTTCTCAGATGCGTTGATGCTAGTAAAGCCGCAAAGCTTCTGGAACAGATACATGCCAGAGTTTGCGGTACTCACATGAATGGGCTCACTTTGGCGAGAAAGATCCTACGAGCTGGTTATTTTTGGATGACTATGGAGCATGATTGTTGCAAGTTTGTGCAGAAATGTCATAAATGTCAAGTGCATGGCAATCTAATTCGAGTCCTGTCTCACGAGCTTAATGCTATGAGTTCGCCTTGGCCTTTCGTAGCTTGGGGCATGGATGTCATTGGTCCAATAGCACCGACCGCCTCTAACGGACACAAATTCATTTTGGTTGCCATTGACTACTTCACCAAGTGGGTGGAAGCAGCTTCGTATAAGTCGTTGACCAAGAAGGTTGTAGCTGATTTCGTTCGCAACAATTTGATATGTAGGTTTGGAGTACCAGAATCCATCATTACTGATAATGGAGCGAATCTCAACAGTCACTTGATGAGAGAAATATGTGAACAATTCAAGATTACTCACCGGAACTCAACCACTTATCGTCCCCAAATGAATGGAGCTATAGTAGCCGCCAAGAAGAACATAAAGAAGATTTTGAGGAAAATGATTGATAATCGCAGAGGTTGGTATGAAATGCTACCGTATGCTTTGTTGGGTTACAGAACGACTGTCAGAACATCAATTGGAGCCACTCCATACTTGTTAGTATATGGAGCGAGCGATTATCTGGCGAAGTTGAAATACCTTCGTTGATAATCATCCAGGAGGCTGAGTTGAATGATGCTGATTGGATTCGCAAGCGGATTGACCAGTTAACCTTGATTGATGAGAAGAGAATGGTTGCTATTTGTCATGGTCAACTGTATCGGCAGAGAATAGTCCACTCTTTTCATAAGAAAGTAAGAGCCAGAATGTTTGAGGTTGGTCAGTTGGTTCTCAAACGTATTTTCCCTCATCAGGATGAGTACAAAGGGAAATTTGCACCAAATTGGCAAGGACCTTACATGGTTCGCAAAGTTTTGTCCGGAGGTGCCTTGGTCCTGTCGGAGATGGATGGCACCGAATGGCTAAAACCGATCAACTCAGATACTGTGAAAGTTATATGTGTGAGGTCTCAATTTATATTTCTGTCATTTCCTTGTAATTGCTCTATTTGCTTGTAATCTTTTTGCTTAGAATTTTATCTCTCTTGTAATGAACTACGTCTGACCTGAATTCTCAAGAATGAGATACGTAGGCGGCCTATGTCGGCGTCGGTCACCCCTTTTTATTCCCTTTTAATATTTCCTTATATTTGAACTACATTCGACCTGAATTTTCAAGAATGAGATACGTAGGCGGCCTATGTCGGCCTCGGTTGGTTTCCTTGTAATTTTCTTACTTTTGTTAATCCTCGAGAAGGGGAACTACGTTTGACCTGATTCCTGCATCAACGGGATACGTAGGCGCCACAACGGCTCGGTCATATTTCCCATAAGATTTCTATTTCTCTTTACAATAGAAGCTAGGACAGAATTTTTTAGAGGAAGTCAAAAATTCTCAGGAAGAAGATCCCTTTAACAAAGTTAAGACTGAAGTCACATTGAGAATTGTAACTGGGACAGAATTTTTGAGAAGATCTCAAAAATTCCGTAATTTGTTCATCGACAGTTTAAGATACGCCGAGCCAATCAACTGGGACAAATTTTTTTTTGAGGATCTCAAAAAATTTCAATAAGGCTTATCAGAAGTTTTAAACAACTTTGAATACTTTCCAGCAAGTAATCAGATAGATCTCAAAGCATCGGCTTCAAGGACGTTCGTTAAGCTTGACATGACGTGGCACTTGGCAATGACCTTTCTAAATATTACTTTTTGAAAATTTAGCTTCCTTAAAAATTTTTTCTTTCCTGTTCTAATTGTTTTGCATAAAAGAATATTTTGTCCTATCTACCAAGAAATGGGAGATCGGAAAATCAACCGAAGATAGCAAGACAAGGAGCAGGCAACTGAAGAGATCGACATAAATCAGTTCATTTTAAACTAACATTTTTTCTATGGATGCAGGAAAAGTTTTATGCTTTTTATACCAAAGAATTGGGAATAGAAATATTATTATTCAATTCCCAGCAAGGCGAAATCCATAATGAACATGCTACTGTGTTCAAAGGCGGGACAAACGAAAACCATGAAAAGAGCAATATTATTATTTTCCAGCAACTAAAGATATCTGGAAGACATTTACCTGCATTGTATTATCAGATATGATAATATTCTTACCCAGAAGGTTATTTATATTGTATCGTCGAATGAGATGATATTACTACTTCGAGGGTTATTTTTTTTATTTATTTATATTATCGATTTAGACGATACTGCCATCCAACAGATACCCAGAAGATCACCTATGTTGCTCGGTGATGCATTATCTTCATTCTGTATCATGGAGGCATCATCACGATTCATGCATCGCGAGAAGAGATTCATGCATTGCAAGAGAAAATTCATGCATTGCAAGAGATGATTCATGCATCGCAGAAAAAAATATTCATGCATCGTGAGAAAGGAATTTATGCATGAGAAAATTCATGCATCGTGGGAAAAATATTCATGCATCGCGAGAAAGAAATTCATGCATTGCAAAAGAAAATTCATGCATCGCGGGAAAAATATTCATGCATCGCGAGAAAGGAATTCATGCATTGCAAGAGAAGATTCATGCATTGCGGGAAAAGATTCATGCATCACGAGAAAGAAATTCATGCATCGCTGGGAAAAGATTCATGCACTGCGAGAATGGAATTCATGCATTGCAAGAGAAGATACATGCATCGCGGGAAAAATATTCATGCATCGCGAGAAAGGAATTCATGCATTGCAAAAGAAGATTCATGCATAGTGGGAAGAGAAAGAAAACATGCAATGCAAGAGAAAGAAGTCATGTATCACAAGAGAAAGAGGCATGCATAGTAAGAGAAAGACATGCATCGCAAAGAAGGAAACCATGCATCGCAAAAAAATCAACAGCAGTTGCATCATTTTCATTTGCAAGAACAATATCAAGAGAACTATCAACATATTACATCAGTCTATTTTATTACTTCGACATCAAAGAAAGAATATATTGAAGATTATATTGCATATATGAGACACAAACTTTATTTGCTTTACATCAAACTCGATGAAGCTGACGTCAAATGTTCAAAGGGAGAAATTAAGTGTCAACACAATAAAAGACACTATCTCCCCACTTGAATTGCATTTTATGCTAATGAGTTTTATCTCAGTATTTGTCGAGAGCTTCCAAGAGGATGAATTCTCAAAACAAACCATAGGTGCGGACGACATCAAAAGGGATGCAGCACAACGTGGAACTTTTTCTTAGCAGCGAACTAGGACATAGTCCAAAGAGGAGTGCCAAACTCTTGGGACGCAAGCAGAGGAGCGACTTCCACCATAATCAAACCGCACCCCTATCAGAAGGCATGTGGGTTTTTCTTTGGGTTTGTTAGTTCTAGCTTTGCATCCGGAAATTTTGGGTTCACTGGAAGCAACTTTCAAATCTGAGTGACAATGCGCCAAGAGCTTTGGAAATTATGTCCATGTAAGTTCTTAATTATGGGTGAGAAGTGCACCACATTCATGACTAAGAGGTTGCAAGCCTCCTTTTCATACTCGACTTACCTTGTCATTTTCCCAACCAAAGGTTATCGTGCGTAATAGATTTCCTTTCAACCGATCGAGTTGAACTACAAGCAGCATGATTCCCTGCGTTAAGGGATACGTAGGCATAAATAATGCTGAAACTTGGCTGTATTCCAACATTCGTTCTTAAATCTTATTCTCAAACATTTCGGTCTCTTCATAATCCGATACCGGGATGACATTCGAATTTTGTCAAAATTGTATGTCGAATCAAGCGTATTGAACTACAAGTGGCCTGAATTCTCATATAATCTGAGATACATAGGAAACCCAATTTCAGGGTTCGACCTTAATTCTTAAAGTCTGTACTAAAATCCCTTTTCCAAAAGACAAAGATGTAGTCGGTTAAAATTGGATTAGTCAATTTCATTTTCCTCGGCTTTCTTGCATCAATCCACGTAAAACGAGGGACAGTTGTTGACACCCAATTTTGACCCTTCCCGATAATAATCGATTTTCGTGCCGCTTAATTTTCAATTGATCTAGAATAATTAGTTTTATAAAATTCAAGTAGTTTCAAGGTTATTTTAAGTAATTTCAATCGGGTTTTCTAGTATTTCAAATAATAAATAGATTTCATATAATTATATACACAATTAGTATTTTTTTTTTTGGAAAACCATATCAAAGATTTTTACTTTGTTTAAATAAATGTTTAGCTACTTAGTTCTAGTTTGAGCTATGATTTCAATTTTGAATTAATAAGTTTATAGGTAAATCGATTAGTTTATGGTTAGGTTAATTATTTTATTTCGTTAAGATTAAGGAGCTCATAAATTAATTATTTCAATTCGTCTTATTTAAATCGTTAGGTGAACTTGTCCCATTAACCAAGTTTGGTCATATTTGTAATTTAAGTGGGCTATTTTTTCAACTCAATTGGCCAAGTCCTAAATTACAAATCCTAATCCTTCCTTAACAACTATTTCAACCCTTCCAGGCCAACTTTGGGCCTTAATTTCAGCAAAACAACCAACCCATTTCCCTCCAGCAGCCCGTTTCAATTTTTCTTACCTCTCCAATCATTCCCAGCCCATCCCCTATTCCCAGCCAACCCAGCCCAACCCGTTTTGATCTTTACCCCAGAAACTTCTAGCGTTCACAAAAGAAAATCCCAAGGTTTCAGCCTTTACGTTAACAGCAGCAACAACAACAATCATACGAGGTCTCAAACGCAACATACGCAGCAATAAACGACGCCTGCTCGATTCCAACACTAACATGGAGCAAACGGAGTCAGCTTCATGGTGAATTAACGGCGTCAATACAGGAAAGCGCACAGCAATATCCAGTACGATCCCTTGTCTTCTTCCTCAACGTCTCTCTCAACTGTACAGTAGAGCAGTCCGCGTCATTGTCCTCCTTAGCATGAGATTAAGCCGCGTGGCATATCGAGGACGATGGAACCGATCTGAGGCGTCCATCCCCCTTTTCCTCTTTCGGAATGGGTTGAAAACTCAGAAAAGGTGTCTCTCCTTAAAGGGAAAGATTTTTGGAGTTTTGAAATTAAAATGGGCCATGGAATCATTTTTTTTTGTTGTTTTTATCTGTTTCCCCCAAGTTTGGAACTGAAAAAATTTCCTTTCTATATAACCTCTTCTTTATTCTTTGTGAAAAAGAGAGAGGATTGGAAAATTATTTTTACTAAGAAAGAGAACGATACAGCAGAACAGATATAGGATATATAGGAAATACACTTCAAAGAGAGAAAGAAGAGTTAGTTTCCGTCCTTCTAGCTTGATCACTATCGTTCTTTAAGTTAGTTCGAGTTCTAGTTGCTGCCTAGGTTTCTCGTTTGCTGTTCGGTTTGGGTTTTGGTTGTGAAAGGTACCGTCTTCTTCTTCATAATGTTCTTTCCACCTCTTCTTCTATCTTGAAATGACTCTTAATGTTTGAAAAGCTTTTATTTTGTGTTTAGTTGGGTGTTAGTTGTTGTTTAGTTTATAATATTTCGATATGATGCATATATTCTTAGTCGTTTCATCGAATTAGCTGCAATATCGAGTTAAAGCTCTGTGGATTTGTACTCAATGTTGTGGTCTCTCTGGTTCTTGGGTTTGAACTTTGCTGCAACTTTCTTTCACTGTTAATGCTATTTCTTTCTACGAAATGAGGCAAAATCTCAGAAATTTGTTTAGGCGAAGGTTGTTTGTTGCATTATTTACTGCGTGTTAGGTGCAGTAGTTTATTTTCCTCTATCTTTTAGGCCTCTGTTTTTAGCCGGCCTTAGTCCAAGTTGCCTTGTGCTTAGCTTTGTCTCAATGAGTTGTCTAAATGGCTTGTTTGTTTAAGCTTTGATTCAATGGTTTCGTGTTTGTTTTCACCTTTTGTTTTTTCCTTGTTTTTAAGTTCATTTAGTGGTCATTCATCAAGTCGCATCTTCTGCTTTCATTGTCTAATGTTATCGTATTTTCTTCCTTTGTTTTTTCGTTTGGAGCATTACCATCTGATTCTTGAAATATCAATTTAGTTTTGTTTGGTCCGACATGATACTTTCTCAGTCTCGAGTGTCGAAGCATGCTGTTTCTTCCCCCTTTTTTCTTTACTTGAAGTTGTAAAAAATGTTGACGTCCCCTTTCTTATTCATGTCATTCCTGTCTTACTTTATTAATACTATTTTGCGGATTTGTGCATGTGTAAAACCTTTAACTTCATTTTAGGATCACATGGGTTGTTTGTTACTTTGCTTGATCGTGTAAGATTAGGATATGTATCTTCTTCTATTTCCATTTGGAGTCCACTGTTGGTTAAGAACAAAAGGATCATTTACGTGTATTACTTTATGATAAGTTGAATGTTTGGTTATCATGGGCTATTTCTGGAATTTTAATTTTCTAGTAATATTGGTTCATGCTATGGAAGTATTGATTGGTCCATTTGTTCTCTGTTACTATTGCTAGCATACATTTGCTCTCTAATTCCTACTGCTGCCTTACTGTTTGTATGGACAATTGTCCAAAGTCATGTGGTCACTAGTGGGTTATAGTGTAGTCACTGTAGTTTGGAAACTCTAAATAAGATATTGATTTGGTTATTTATGAAGATTTAAAATCGCTTAATGTTGACATAACTTTAACAGTCTAAAGAAATCGAAGTGTCATTTGTGTATGGATCTAAGGTCCTTGGAGATATACATTATCTTTTGTCATGCTCATATTAGAATATAGTAGTATATAAATTTCAGAATATAGTGGCATATAAATTCTGTTTTATTTGGTATTTTTCCTTATATTAGTCATGACTCTTACTTACTAGTTCTCTTTTTTATGTTACATATGAAATCTGCCTCGAGTTTGTTTTGGACTCTCATCTCCTCCTTGCATCTCCTTGTTGGGCCAAATGCCCGATTTTACCTCTTATCAAGTCTATCAGCCCGTAAAAACCGACGAACAGGTCCCAAAGTTGAAAGAGCACGGAGCAGATCGGGTAATTAAAAAGATTGGGCCAAAGGCCCACTCTTGATTTTTAAAAATTTGTATTTTATTATTTTTGGGCATAAGCCCACTTATTTATTATTATCTTGTTAGTTTAGGACAGGTACATGTGATTCGAATGGGCCAAAGGCCTAAAACGAAAATGGGCTCAAATACTGGCCCAGGCGACAGGGAAACCAGATTTGGGCCCAAATCTCTTTCCCTCTTCATTTTGATTATGTCTATTTACTTGTCAATATTTGTTGTTAGTCTTAAGGTCGAAGAAATTCAAATCCCCGAAAGACACCCATTCTGATCTAACTATTTAACAAAGAATCGGTCTTCTAAATTGACTCAAAGAATAATTTTGAGAAATCTCTCACTTAGACATTAGTTCTACATTCTCCTCTTTTTCCTTTTAAAACGACTCTAATTATAAAAATCGTTTATTTCAAACTAAGTTTAATTACATTAGCCAAATAGTTAATTGCTGGATAACCATGTATTAGTGGGCATTTCGGGTGCTTTCAAAACCTTTCCGAAATGCTAATAAGAACCCCGAACCCCCCTTAAATATTTTCAATTTATTTCCTGTTTTAATCTATTGAAAATTAGTTTTCTTGATTTTTCTTAAAAAATTAAGTGGCAACTCTAAACCAGTCTAAATTATATTTTCCAAATAAAAACAATTGTCTTCTGACTCTAGAATCAAGTGGAATCTTAAAGTGTTTGAATACCCATATTAACAAGTACCCATAACCCAACCCATGCTTTCCATCTTAGACAGTCATTATCTTATGCATGTGCTCAAACATGATGGAAGGAAGGTTGATTAACTCAAGAGTGTGCAGGGCCTCAATGAGGAACATGTATGCATCTGAGGCAACCGTTCTCTTCTCTGATCTAGGCAACAACACCTTGTTTACAACTCAAAAACAGTTGATACTCACCTTGTAGGTATTTCTTGGGGATTCCAGCACGACTTAGATTAGGGATTTTGCTGATATGCACCACAAAGCTCTTTGTTGGAGACTTTTCAACCACAATGTTGATCCCCCAAGCGACACATTCATAATCTCACTCAGTATTGCCTTATTGCGGTGAAATTGGATATTCCTTATTTGAGGATTCACACTTCAATCCTTATTCAGCTTTAGCTTGATTAAAATTCTCGAACCTTAGACTAGTGCACAACATGTACATGATTTGTGAACAAGTGAGTCCAACTTGATTTTCAACAGATCGACCAGGTTTTTCATCCCTGATTTAGTCTTTATCTCCAAATCAAAAACTCTCACGTCCACACTTTCAGAGATCTAAGAACCTCAACACTCTTATCTCGTGTCAGTTGCTTTTAAAACTATTTTTTTACCTACTAAACCAGGTCCCATCTAAAACTCAAGATCTGATTCAGTAAATGGCTCAGGGATGATAACTCTTTTTTTGTTTGGTTGTCTCTTTCTATCTTCTAACCAAAGGAAGCTTTCCTTCAGTGTGCTTCTTTATAGAAATGATTTCCGTCTTGGGGTGTCCTCTTGTTGCTTTAGAGGGTTTCTTACTCATGACTTCCACTCTCCTTTACTCAAATGCAAAAAAAAAACCATCTACAGACACATACCAACTATCACCCTTTTCTTCAGACTTATCGACAAAGTCTACATCAGGAACTACGTCTTCTTCTATAATAGTGTTTATCATTTTTGTCCGATTTGCTATAGTTTTGTTTTGCTTGACTTCATTGCACCCCCATCAATTTCTGGGAATTTTCCTTGTCCTTCGCTTGGGCCTTTCATCGGTTACCTTCTTCTTCCCTTTGGAACGGGGGATCATTTTCCTTTGAACAGACCATCTCAGTGGTCTGTTATCTTCCTCTTTCTCTTTAGGAGCAGCAACTTGCCTTTTCTGGACTCGCTTTATTAATGGTTGGTCATTTCATCATTGTCCTCCTTTCCATCATCTCCAACAATAGTGCCCAACCCAGCTATAAAGGTTTGATCAAATATCTTTAAGAGGAGACTCAGCTGGCTCAAACAATTAGGGTTCATTTCCTAGAACGATAGTTTGGTTGTCCTCTTTCATTTTTGTCACGCTTTTAACAACCCACTCATCTCCTGCAGCTTGACTATTAGACTCGGCCCCTTTAAAGTGTTGTTCAGAAAGGGCAGATGATACTGGACCAGGTTGAGATTCATCAATAGCAAGGACGTCTTTCTCACATTGAACGTTATACTAAATGGATCATATAAGGGATGAATTTTGGGATTCATTTAGATCTAGGGTATGGGAAAGAACAAGGGAAGCTTGTTGTGAAGACCGTTCACAACTAGATGAAAGGAGTACCTCAGTGGTTGGGGTTTTAAGTTCTTCAACTAGTGGAATGGTTGAAGTAGGAGTAGGGAGATCCTTTTCTTCATCTAGAGGAATAGTTGAAGTTGGATTTTAAGATGAAAGTTTTTCTTGTGGATTAGCAGATGAAGTAGGATCAGCACCATCAACATTTTCATTCATCTCATTAGAAAGAGTGAATGGTGTAAATATTCTGAGAGATGATTTTAAGACAAAAAAAAGGAAAGGATCTTAAAATTTTTTAGGAATTTGGTAAGGACTTTGAAATTTTTGTGATGACTATTAGAAACGAGAGGGTATATATGGAGGTGAAAGGGTGCATCAGGTCCCTTGAAAGGAAGTGACCTTTCAAATGGAAAAAAATTAGACAATGATTAGAAGATAGGATGACCGACACATGGCAAAAACCCCAGTTCATATGCAAAAATTAAAATGCAATGTTAGAAATGCTAATCTTCGAGTAAGGATCGAGTCTCTCTATTCAGTCTAAATGTATTTTCCCAGCTCTACCCCGACCTTCTTTTTCCTTTGGCACTTCCAATATGTGAGAATACCTACAAAGGGTATGTGACTGAATTTACTAAAACGGACATAACTGAAAAACAGGGATACTTGCTCTCTTGGCATAGTCATGAAGGGTTTAATTACCTCAGGTAGGATCAACTTAGTCAAGTTTCAGCATATTTTAACTTCAGTATGTTTTTCTCACATAGGTCTCTACTTAAAGCTTTGGTGAAAATATTAGCTATTTGATCCTTAGTCTTGCAGAACTATATGTTGATGTTCCTCGTTACCACGTTGTCCCTTAAGAAGTGATGTCTCACATCAATATACTTAGCCTGTTTATGATGAACATGATTTTTAACCATATTGATAGCACTTGTGTTGTCGCACAGGAGAGGGATAGTCTCAGTGACCACTCCAGAATCTTCAAGTTGTTGTTTGGTCCATAGGAGTTGAGCACAACAAGCTGCGACTGCTACATATTCTGCCTCACCTGTATAAAGAGTAACTGAATTTTGCTTTTTAGTTTCCTATGAGATAAGAGATGAGCAAAAAAAAAATGGGCCATTCATGAGGTTCTCTTTCTATCAACTTGATACTCTGCATAATCAGCATCATCATAACTTACCAAATCAAAGAGTCTCCTGATAACACTCAACTACACTTCATTCAATTCTAAGTGTAGGTGGTCGCTAACAAGTATAAACGTAACTAAGAGTTGGGGTCGATCCCACAAGGAGTGATACAATAAAAATTCGATCAAGAAGTAAAATTGTGTACTAATCGCTTGTAGAGGTAGAAGTTTTGTAACATTAAAGTAAATCACAAAGTTTCGACAATTATATCAAATGGGGGGGGGGGGGATTTAGGTAACCAATTTATGACTAGTAAAACATGAGAAATAAGTAGGGAAGATTTCTTGGAAGTGTGATAAGTTGAATGCTAATTTTGCGTAATGGGTGATTATTAGTTACTCAAAGATTTTAAATCTCGGTGGGTAGGCTAGGCTAATAGTGCAATAGCCATTTCTCTATCAACAATTGCGAATCAAGTGAGTTCTTTCAAACCTCAACAGGCAAAACACAATCGAACAACCCAATATCTTAATCAATCCACTTTTTAAGCTAGATTTGCAATATTGCATTGAAATCCACTTTGTTAAGCTAGATTTGTAACAATGCCATCAACACAATCATCAACTAATAATTCAACTTTAACACTTCTTTCTCAAGCAAGTATCGAGTACTAAGCTAGAATTGTATTTACAACTACAATTCCTTAATTAAAAAGTATGAACAATTAATTGAAACCATTTCAAATCAACAATAAAATCAGTAACTAACAACACCCATTAGCTAATTAATGCATTCAACTACATAATCACACCCCAAGAATGAGGGTTTTATCCAAATATAGTAAGGAACAATAAATCATTACCAACAACGTTTTCCATCAGGTTTGACAATGATCCACAAGTCTCCAAATGCTAGAAATTAAGCTAAAAGTCTCACAAGCCTTAAATCTCTCCACAAATGTAAAAACAATGTTCTAGAATGTAAAAACTCAAAAACCTAAAAGTGAACAATGTGGGAACTCCTTCTCTTCTTTTGATAATTGCATTTATTCATACCTAGAATTTCATCATGGAGTCAACTCGGCGAAGTAATTCGAGCTCGCCAAACTGGCCGGCGATGCATCGAGTGCTCCTCTTCTCACCTTTTTGGTGTGTCTTTTTACCAATTCATTCTGTAACTTTTGGTGAAGTGAGTTATGCTTCGCTGAATTGGTCGATGATGCGCTGAGTGTTCCTCTTCTCGCCTTCTTAGCGTGGATTTTCACTTCTTTCTGTAACCTTTGGCAAGCTAAATCGGCATCACCAATCTCTTCGGTGTGTCGCCGAATTGCTTGTTCAATCACCAAGTTGTTTTTGTTCATGAGATGGCATGATGGGTCTTTAGACAAGCTGAATTTCCACTCGGCGACTTGTCGAGTGACTTTGGTGAGTACCAGCTCTTCTTTCCTTCAACTTTTTCAGCTTTTTCGCTCCTATTTGAATTGTAATGTCCTTGCCTTACTCTTTTGCCTTCATTGCTGCATATTAACATGTTAACATCACTTATGAGCATAAAATAGGCATTGAGGACACTAAATCCCTGAATATTAAGCCTTAAATGAGTCAAAATCCCAACTATCAACACCCCCAACTTACACTTTTGCTTGTCCTCAAGTAAAGCGCAAGATCAATCATACCCAATGGGGATGTCTACAAATAATGCTACTTGAGACTCAAAATGAATGCACATGAGGTTTAATCTACAAATGCAATGTTCAATTGTGCACTAGAAGTTTCAAACCATGACTAGCCACCATCAAATAGAGATCAAGCTCACAATGCTCGCTTCAAATACAAATTCCAGTTCAAGAAGAGTATTAGAATGCCCTCACATCAAGAATGATTCCATGCTCTCACCAAAATTCATCAAATATTATATCATAAGTAATCAAAATCAACTCTCACGCTCTTAAAGATAAACACATACATGATTCTACCCACATGTTTGCCCATATTTTCCGATCAACATATCATTCAGCTTATGTCGGATCATAAAGGTCTTTTATGGCTTGTAACGGGGATGAGGCTAAAGGTATGATTATTTTGAATTAGTGACTTCTACCTTCATGAAACATGACTTGCATTTCACTCTTTCTCCCTTTCTTCCACTCTTTTCATTTTCACAATCCACCCTAAGTATTTTCAAGCAAAATTTAAGCACAAAGCCTCTTGTATGGCTCATTGGATACCCCTTTTGTTTCCACCAATGCACAAATCAAACTTCTTTTTCCATCTTTTTCTTTATTTCCCTCTTTTTTATTTATGGAGGGGTTCCATTTTTTTTCAACACAATTCGTCAAGGGTGAATTTCACAAACTTCTTGCTTAATTTCTTTCCTCATTTTTCACCATACCCACAACTTAGGATTTTGGCCTAAGTTAGCTATCCAAACAAACCAAGGCTTCATGAAGGTTTTAGATAGGGAGGAAAAGGCCAAATGTTGTTCATGTTTCATCCAAAGAAAAGGTTAGGCTCAAATGGTGTCAAGCTAGGTTCACACTCTCACAAGGTGGTCATAATGAGGTATAATGACAATTTGGTTCACTCTTAAAAATTTGTGCCTAAGATCATTTCTTTCATTCACCAATGCTAGTCAATTGGACCAACGAGGCAAGTTCTAGGTATCTCCAATCACATATTTCAAGAAAACCTCACCACACAAGGCATTCAACACAATCACCGGTCATGACTCTACAAGTTAAGCTCGCGTGCAATGATATTACAAGACTCACTTTGACAATTGACTAGTCATAATGAGATACTAAGAGTTCACACATGACTTATGCAACTCAAATTTGCCTCATTGGACCTGCACAAACATATCGTTCAATAAAGAACATTGTTCAAGTCATCAGTATTGATCACAACCGATACTCAAATATGCAAAAGAACAACCACAACATTCACAAATTAAGAATCAAATATGTAAGAGAACAACCACATCATTCACAAATTAAGAACTCATGAGGCAGATCACTGAGATCTTTACAAACCTTCACACTCCTCCCAAAAATAACTATGTCAGTGCAAATACAACTAATTTAGCTAGCAAAATGGGAAAGTAAAGACCATCGAATGATAGGATTAGAGTAGGAGAGACTCTTCACTTCACGCCCAATCAGTGAATAATTTCCAGAGACGTTGAACTATTCGGTGAGCCACCGAGCAAAATGTGGCTTGCCAAAATTTACAGAAAGTTGGCCCTTCAATTGGAGTAGAAAGGCGAGAATTATCGGCCTCTTCGATTCAGTTCAGCGAGGCACCGAAAATATAGTAGCTCGCCAAATTTTCCAGAATGAGTCTCCAATCTGGTCCTAGGAAGAGCGATGCACTTCAGTGATCTGGGGGACCAATTAGTGATTCGGCAAAGGATCAGTCCACCGCGTAGTTTCCATTATTTAAAAATGAGGGTTTTAGCCTACACATTGAACAACTATTATTCAAAAACAACTAAAACTTGGGTTGCCTCCCAAGTAGCGCCTTAGCTAACGTCGTGACACGACGTGGAAATGCTTTCAAGCATATTCTAAATACACAACTTCAATTACTGATATATCGAGACATTTTCTAAAATAGAGCTTCAAGCATTGCCCATTTACTTTGAATGCCGATCCTTCTTTGCTTTCAACTTCAATTGCCCCATTTGTGAACACTCGAGTTACTTTGAACGAGCCTAACCACTTTGATTTGAGTTTACCCAGGAAAAGTCTCAAACGAGAGTTATAAAGAAAAACAAGATCACCAACCTTAAAAGCTTGCTAAAGGATTTTAGCATCATGCCAATTCTTCATTTTCTCCTTGTAAAGGGCTAAACTCTCATATGCCCGCAGTCGAAACTCTTCCAACGCATGGAGTTGATAGACTCTATCTTTTAAAGCGTCCCCCAATTCAAGTTTAATGTCTTCAATGCCCACAATGCCTTGTGTTCTAGCTCAATAACAAAACTTTCCAAATACTAATTGGTATGTTGACATGCCAATTAGAGTCATGAAAGCGGTGCGGTAAGCCCAAAGAGCATCATGTAGCTTCCTAGATCAGTCAGTCCAATTTACATCGACTGTTTTTGCCAGAATTCCCTTTATTTCCCGATTTGATACTTCAACCTACCCACTTTTCATAGATGATAAGGGGCTGCAACTTTATGCTTAACTCCATATTTTCTCAACAATGAAGTAAATAAACGGTTGCAAAAATGAGATCCTTCATCACTAATAATTGCATGTGGAGTACCAAACCTTGTGAAAATATATTGCTTCAGGAATTGCACAACACCCTTCCCTTCATTGTTGGGTAAAACTATAGCCTCTACCAATTCAGAAACGTAGTCAACCACCACTAAGATATACTTATTTCCGTAAGAGCTCACAAAGGGTCCCATGAAGTCGATTCATCAGACATCGAACAACTCCACCTGTAGAATTGGATGAAAAGGTAACTCATGCTTTCTTGACACCCTTTCTTGCTTTTGACATTGAATACATTATTTAACAAGAGAGTGTGCATCTTGGTATAATGTTGGCCAATAATAACCACTTTGAAGCACTTTGACGGCTATGAGCACCTCTCTATGATGTCCATCGACTGGCAATGCGTGGCAAGCATGGAGAATTGCATTTACCTCAACTTCCAGTACACACCTTCTAATTATGTGGTTTGCGCATTCTCGAAATAGATACAGTTCATCCCAAAAGTACTTCTTCACATAAAATAAAAACCTCTCAGTTTATAAGAATTCAGCCATCGGGAAGGATCCCACACACCAATAGTTTGCAAAATCAGCATACCAAGGTTGATTGACATGAGTGACCATCATCACTAACTCATCGGGAAATGCTTCCTCAATGTCCCTCTTACCAGGAACAACAACATTAGTTTCCAGCCTTGACAAGTGATCTGCCACTTAGTTCTCACACCCTTTTCGATCTTTGATCTCGAAATCAAACTCTTGCAATAACAATTCAACCTTGGCTTTGCATCTTTCTTAGCCATCAAATATCGAATTGCAGCATGATTCGTGTGCACCACCACTTTAGTACCCAACAAGTACGCTCTAAACTTTTCAAAGGTGTACACCACCGCTAACAATTCTTGTTCAGTGACGGTATAATTCTTTTGAGCTACATTTAAAGTCTTACTCGCATAATAGACTAGTGAAATAACTTGCTTTTTGGTTGACCAAGACCAACTCCCAAAGCCACACCACTTATATCACACATTAGTTTAAATGGAATACTCCAATCGGGGGCAACAATGATCGGAGCTGACACTAGTTTTTCTTTTAAGAATAATAATTCATTGAGGCAAGCTTCATCAAAATTGAAAGTGGATTCCTTTTCAAGTAACTTACAAATGGGGTAAGCTACCTTAGAGAAATCCTTTATAAACCGTTTGTAGAAACCTACATGTCCTAGAAAACTCCTGACGCCTTTCACTAAAATGGGAGGAGGTAGTTTAGCAATAACTTCGACTTTAGCTTGATCCACTTGCATTCCTTCTCCTGATATTTTATGCCCCAAAACAATACCTTCTTCTACCATGAAGTGACATTTCTCCCAATTTAGAAGAAGATTGGTTTCAACACATCTTTGCAGTACCTTCCCAAGGTGATCAAGACATACTTCAAATGAATTACCCACAACTGAAAAATCATCCATAAAGACCTCCATTGAGTCTTCAACCATATCAGTGAAAATAGAGAGCACACATCGTTAGAGCATTGTTGGTGCATTGCACAACCCAAAAGACATTCTTTTGAAAGCAAATGTTCTGTAGGGACATGTAAACATTGTTTTTTTTCTTGTTCTTCTGGTGCGATAGAAATCTGATTGTACCCGGAATAACCTTCTAAGGAGAAATACCATCCACACCTCGCAAGACTATCAAACATTTGGTCCATAAAAGGTATTGGAAAATGATCTTTCTCGGTCCATGCATTCAATTTTTGGTAGTCCATGCATACACGTCAACTGGTAACCGGTCTCATTGGTACAAGTTCCCCTTTTTCATTTGGAACCACCGTGATACCTCCTTTCTTTGGTACACATTGCACGAGACTTACCCAATTGCTATTCACAATAGGATATACATACATGCATCGAGCCACTTGATGATTTCTTTCTTTATCACTTTTTGCATTGAAGGGTTTAGCCTCCTTTGGTGATCAACACTTGGTTTGCATTCACTATCCAATTGAATTTTATGAGTACAAATCCCGAGGAAAATTCCAACAATATCAACAATTGTCCATCTGATGGCCTTAATGTACCATTTCAACATATTTACAAGTAGTTGCACTTTCCACTCAAACAGACCTGCAATAATAATGAAGAGCAAGGTGTTGTTTGCTCCCAAAAATACATACCAAAGATGAGGTGGGAGCGCCTTCAACTCAAGATTGGGTGGTTCTTCAGTGGATGGTTTAGCAAGGGGACTTTCCCGATTTTTAAGATTAATATCGAGCTTTAATGGATTTTTAGAATAAGAACCTAAACCCGATAGAGCAGCCACAACTTCATCATAATCTTGAATCTCTTCCCCATCATAATTCAAAAGTACAACAACTAGGGGCTCACCCACACAAAACCCCTCACTCACACTAGCCACTGCTTCGTCAATTACATCAATGGTTGAGACCACATGAATGCCACTAGGTTGCTTCATCGATTACACACATAGAATGTAACTTCCTTATTATTTACTCAAAATTTTAACTCACCACTTTCAACATCCATAAGAGCCCTTCCGGTAGCCAAGAATGGCCTACCTAATATAATAGGTACTTGGGCATCAATCTAGCAGTTAAGAATAACAAACTCAGCTGGAAATATAAATCTATCCAGTTTCACCAAAACACCATATAGTATGCCAATAGGATCCTTGATAGATCGATCAGCCATGAGAAGACGCATTGTTATAGACTTAGGCTCACCTAACCCAAGTTGTTTGAAAATGTCGTATGACATCAAGTTAATAATTGCTCCCCAAGTCACACAATGCTTTAGTTAATTGAAACATCCCAATAGTACATGGAATAGTAAATTCCTCGAGTCAACTTTCTTGACAACTACGTTACTTGTCATAATGGAACTACAACTATGAGACACCTCAACCATTTCAAAATGCATACTCCTCTTCTTGGTGACCAATTCTTTCATGAACTTTGCATAACCTGACATTTCTAACAACTATTCCACTAAATCAGAGTCTTGAAAACATATAGAAACTTTTGGATCTTTGCATCTTCATCCTTTTTTTTTTTTCAGAATTTGAGGGAATGGTGGGTTGACTTTGGGCAATGGTTTTGTAGGTCTTGACGAAGAAGTATCCCCCTCAGTTGATGATTGCAATTCCAGGTGATGAGGTTTTTTTGGGACTTCATCAACTTTTTTGGGTGTGTCATTTTTCGGTTCTTCTCTAAACCTTTCTACATCAATGGCATCATCTCTTTCTTTACTAGTGTTTGCCTCACAATCGACTTTAACATCACCACCCACTGCTTTTCCACTTGGAGTCAACATCTCTAAGAATTTTTTGTGATTAATTTTTGAACTCACCATTGTATTATTGGCGCGACTCTCTTGCTGTTTAGAATCTAGTGTGGCTGAAAGTTGGATCATCTGGGATTCAAGTTGCTTGATGAAGGCCTGGTGGGAGTTTACTGTCTTATTTAAGGATGAGAATTCCACCTTCATTTCCTTGAGAATTTCATTGGATCCTTTCAATTTATTTAGAATACAAGACATTAAATCCTCAACTCAAAAGCTCCTAGAACTATCCCTAGAATTTGGACTATCACTAGTGTGTGCAAAGCAAACATCAACATCATCTTCTTTTCTCCAACATCTATATCGATCAGACCAATCTTCATTTTGCTCTCTCCAACTCATTATGTTCCAACCTTGATTCCCGCCCAACCTTAAACAGCTCGAACAAGAACCCTCTTCTAGTCTTGACACTAGATGTACCTCTTTGTTTTCAAATATTTCTCCAGCTGGATTCATAGCTTCATAACCACTCCCCGTTACATGTTTTGTCAATAATGTCATTTGAGTCATCATTTTGGCCATGTTGTCATCTCGCTCTTGGTTCTTTTCCAATTGTTCTTTGCAAGCCCAAAGTTCAAAGGAGACACCTGATCTTCTCTAGTGTACCAAACACGATTGATTTTTGTTATCTCATCAAGAAGGACTGATGCTATGTCAAATAGTTGTCTCATGATTCCTCCTCGAATGAATTGGTCTTCCACACATTTGTTTATCGAGTCGAGACTTCGATAAAATATTGTAATTGTAGCACCCTGTATTCTAGAAAGACCAAATTATAGAATTTCAGAAGTTGCAGGTGCCACTAATAGGGACCACCCACAGCTCGTAGGTTGAACCACAGACCGTAGGTGTGGTCCGTGGTTGACCACCTCTAATCCACCCAAAAATTTTAGAAAGAGTTTAGAACCATGATAGGACCTACGGACCGTAGGTGGGACCATGGTCGGTGGTCCAGGTCCGTGGCTCAGACCCCAGTTCCCAACTCTTTGAAGCCAAATGATGAGATGACAGGATGGGCCGTAGGTCCATCCACGGTCCGTCGATCAGGCCCGTCGTTGGCCCCAACAACTTTTAAGTTAGGGTCATTTTGGTCTTTACCGTTATGCGCTGGACACCTAAGCTACATCATTTAACCCCTAAACTACATAGTTTTTTTGTTAGTATAAGCCTAGTAACTTAATCAGATCTTTCCCTAAGCGATTCATTCACAAAAAAATTGATCAAACCAGAGCAAAAGGAGAAGAAACAGGCGACCCAAAACCCTCCAAGAACGCAACAAGTTTTCTTCAGTTCCAGCCTTGAAATCAAAAGATTTATCCATGAAATTCATCACCAGGTATATGGGATTTCACTAGTGGGTTCCTTTCACCCATTAGATCCCTAGAATTCAGTTAGATTCTTGATTCCTATATCTTGCTTAGACCTATGGTTTCTAAAACCTTAGATATTGGTTGTGATTTAGTTGTTAAAGTATTCCTAATCAGATTATCATGTTTTGGTGGAGTCCTTGCTTAGTTCTTTGCATGAAACTCATAACCCTAGTTGTGTAGATTCATTTAGTTCATGAATTACACTAGCTAGGATAGATAAATGTGTATACATGCCTCAGATTTCAAATGTTTCATTATCAGTACTTAAATGTTGCATTTTCAGTTAGCATGTCAGAATATTGAGCTATTTAGTATATTTCAGTTATGTTGTACTGTACACATTTCTAGTTGGAAGTAGGCTTAACACTGAGTTGGACTAGGGTCAGTCACCCTCATAGTCCAAGAACTACGTGTCCCTATAGGTTTATAAGTTCTCTTTATTGGGCATTAGATTTAGTGATCACACCAGTCATGCCTTTATACCCCTAGCAATGCATATTGGGTCCTCTTGATGGGGTGTATACATCGGACTCCATGTTCAAGTCAAGTGGTTTTATGTTTGTTTATAGTAGCTCCCACAGTTAGACTCTAGTTCATTTGACCAAGTTTTAAGATATACTTCAGTATTTAGTCTCAGCATGTTATGTACTTAGTCATTGTATTTAGTTTAGTTCATATTCAGTATATTTCATCATCTCTATCATGTTCAGATTATATCCTTACTCAATACGCTTTATTTAGTTATATGTTTGTTCAAGTTTATCCTATCATGCATGCTCATTAACTTTCAAGTACTGATGCATACTCTGTACTATATCTTTTCGTGATGTAGGTTTAGGTCCTCAATATTCAAATCATGTGTAGATTAGTTCCTGATTTGTATTCAGCAGAATCAGTGGTGAGTCCTCATACTTCGAGGATAATAAACATGTTTTCTATTTCAGTCTTTCATTTTAGTTTCAGTTTTTATTAAAGTTAGTCGACGGCATGTCCTAGCATCTCTAGTTAGTTAGAGGCTCATTTTAGACATAGATAAATTCAGCTTTAGTATTTTGAGTTTTAGTCCAGTATCATTAAATCTTATTCAATATTTATATATATTAATATCTATTTTGGGTATTTCCCATCATTCAATTTATCTCATGTTTTAAGCTTTCACAAAGTGTCTTTTGTTTAGTTGTTTAAATATGCTTTTGATATGCCAGCTCACGGTTAACTTGGGGTTACTCGTGATCCTAGGTCCTGTGTTTACATCTATGGGATAGCCTCGGGGAGTGACAAACTTTATATTAGAGCATTAGGTTTAAGAGTCTTAGGATGTCTGAAAAGCTGCACTAAGTAGAGTCCATTTCATGAGTGTGAAGTGCGCCACACCTATGAGGGGGAGGCTACGAAGTGTTTTAGGAAAAAAATTACTTTTTTTTATTCTTTTCGTGCATGGGTATGATCTCATTTATAATTCGACGTAATGCATTTCAGATCACGGCTCCTCGTAGAGCTTATCCAAGGAATGCATTAGCCTGCAATGCTAACGCAATTCCTCCAGTCCCAAACCATAAGGTTTTGAATGCAGAGTTTCAAAATGCTATCCAACTTTTAGCTCAGAGTGTGGCCAATCAGAACAACCAGCAGGTTCCAATCCCAACAAATACTAGTGGTGGATCAGTGGCAGCTAGGGTCTGGGATTTTGTTAGTATGAATCCGCTTGAGTTTTTAGGGTCGCAAGTTGGTGAAGACCCCTAGAACTTCATTGATGAGGTCAAGAAGTTCTTTGGAGTGATGCAAGTGAATGGAAATGATAGGGTAGAGTTGGCGTCCTACCAGCTTAAGGATGTGGTACGCATTTGGTTCGCGCAGTGGAAGGAAAATAAAGGTGATAATGCAACTCCTGTGACTTGGGAGTGTTTTACCGGAGCTTTTCTGGACAGGTTCTTCCCAAGAGAGTTGAGTGAGGCTAAGGCGCATGAATTTATGAATTTGAGACAAGGTTCAATGTCAGTGCAGGCGTACAGACTTAAGTTCACCCAGTTCTCCAGGTATGCTCCACATATGGTTGCCGATCTACAAATGAGTAAGTTCCTATTTGGGGTATCTGACTTGGTGAAGACAAAATGCAGAAATGCTATGTTGTTAGAGGATATGAATATCTCTAGGCTCATGACTCAAGCTTAGCAAGTTGAAGGAGATAAGCTTAGAGAACTATCTAAGGACAACAAAAAGTCTAGAACGGGGAACTATGAATATCTCAACAGAAATTGGATGGTGGGTATCGTTGGTAGTTTTAGCAAAGATCTTCAACTCTTCATCAGCTAGTGCTCCGTCCCCTAGGTTTCGACATGATCACAAAGGTATGGCATCAAGCTCTAAATCTCAGAGGAGTGTTAGAGGTAACAGGACCTACCCAACTTGTCCAAAGTGTGGTAAGAACTATCGGGGCGAGTGTCTTGCAGGAAAGGAAGGATGTTTTGGGTGTGGTCAATCTGGCCACAGGTTGAGAGATTGCCCTTCTTCTAAATAGGGACAAGGAGGTAACAATAGTAGGTCTCAGTCTAACAGCACCAACAGGTTGCCCAACTCAGCAGGGTGCTTTATCTAGTACAGGTGGTGGTCAGCGCCAAAACAGGTTGTATACTCTCCAGGCTTGCCAGGATCAGGAAGATTCTCCTGATGTGGTTACTAAAATGTTACGAGTCTTTCATTAAGATGTTTATGCTTTGTTAGGTCCAAGGGCTACTCTGTCCTTGGTAACTCCGTATATAGTAGTGAACTTCGGTGTCGGTCTAGAAACTCTCTTAGAACCCTTCTCAGTCTCTACTCCAGTTGGTGCCCCAATTATATCTAGACACATATACATAAATTGCCCTGTCAGAATCTCTCATAAAGTCACCTTAATAGATCTTGTAGAGATAGAAATGGTAGACTTTGATATCATTCTAGGCATGTATTGGTTACATTCCTATTATGCCTCAGTCAATTATAGAACTAGGATCGCTCGCTTTCGCCTAAGCGAACCGCCTTTAGAATGGAATGGTAGTAGCTCAGTGCCTATGGTTCGATTTATCTCGTACCTTAAGGCCAGGAAGATGATCTCTAAAGGGTCCATTTATCATCTTGTTCGGGTTAAGGATTCAAACTCTGAAACTCCAACTCTTGAGTGAGTTCTAGTAGTAAATGAGTTTCCAAAAGTGTTTCCTGAAGATCTTCTCGAAATTCCTCCTGAAAGAGAAATGGACTTCGAAATAGATCTTCTTTTAGATACCCAACCTATTTCGATTCTTCCTTACAGAATGGCTCTAGCTAAGCTTAAGGAATTGAAGGAACAGTTGAAAGACCTTCTAGATAAGGGCTTCATCATACCTAGTATCTCTCCATAGGGTTATCCAGTATTGTTCGTGAAAAAGAAAGATGGTTCTCTCAGGTTGAGCATTGACTATCGGAAGTTGAAAAAGTAACAATCAAGAATAATTACCCTATCCCCATGATTGATGACTTGTTCGGCCAACTTTAGGGTGCTAGTCATTTTTTGAAAATAGACCTCAGATCCGGTTATCATCACCGTAGTCTAAGATAGTGACATCCTCGAAAACAAATTTCTCTCGTAATTTGGTATAGTCATTATGAATATGTAGTTATGTCTTTTGGACTAACCAATGCTCATGCAACTTTCATGGATTTGATGAACAGGGTGTTCAAGCAGTATTTGGACTTGTTCGTCATCGTCTTTATTGATGATATCCTCATTTACTCTAGGAATGAGAAAGAACATGCAACTCATCTAAGGGTTGTTCTGCAAACTCTCAAAGATTGCCAGTTGTTTGCTATGTTTAGGAAATGTGAGTTTGGTAACAATTAGTTGTTTTCCTTGGGTATATAGTGTCTAGCGAAGGGATTCGAATGGATTCTCAGAAAATAGAGGCAGTGAAGCAATGGCCCAAACCCAGCTCTGCTACAGATATCAGGAGTTTCTTGGGTTTAGCTAGTTATTACAGAAGGTTTGTGGAAGGATTTTCATCCATAGCTTCTTCATTGACTAAACTGTCTAAGAAAAAGGTTAAGTTTCAGTGGTCAGATGAGTGTGAGAAGAGCTTCTCAGAACAAAAAACTAGGTTTACTACAACTCTTATTTTTACTTTACCAGAGGGTTTAGACAGTTATGTCATATATTATGATGCATCCAGAGTCGGCCTAGGGTGTGTGTTGATGCAGCGAGGTGAGGTTATAACTTATGCTTTTAGACAACTTAAGGTGCATGAGAAGAACTATCCAACTCGTGACCTCGAGCTTGCAATAGTAGTATTTGCCCTAAAGATTTGGAGACATTACTTTTATGGTGTTCACGTAGATGTGTTCACAGACCATAAGAACCTTTAATATGTTTCACCCAGAAAGAGTTACATCTTCGCCAAAGGAGATGGCTTGAATTCCTCATGGACTTCGACATGAATGTGCTTTACCATCATGGTAAGGCTAGTGTAGTAATCGATGCTCTTAGAAGACTATCTATGGGTAGTGTAGCACATGTTGAGGGAGAAAGGAAGGAATTAGAAAAAGATGTTCACCAGCTTGCTCACTTAGGAGTTTGCTTTATGAACCTATCAGATGATGGTGTGATAGTTCAAAATGGGTCAAAATCTTCATTTGTAGTGGAGGTTAAGGAAAAATAAGACAGTGATCCTATATTGCTTCAATTGAAGGGTGCAGTTCATCAACAGAAAGTTGAGGTTTTCTCCCAAGGGGGAGATGGTGTGTTTCGCTACCAGGGTCATTTATGTGTTCTTAAGGTGAGTGAGTTGAGACAACATATCCTTACAGATGCCCATAAATCTAGATATTCTATTCATCCATGTCCCACCAAGATGTACCGTGATCTACGGGAAGTCTTTTGGTGGAATGGCATACAGAGGGATATAGCAGATTTTGTGGCTAAGCCCTAATTGTCAATTGGTGAAGGTAGAACATCATAAACTAAGAGGTATGACTCGAGGGATTAACATTCCTACATGGAAGTGGGAACTGATAAACATGGACTTTATTATGGGTTTGCAGTCACATACATCATGACTCCATCTGGGTAATAGTAGACAGAGTTACTAAGTTCGCTCATTTCTTGGCAGTCAAGACTACAAATTCAATGGAGGACTATCCAAAACTCTACATTAATGAGATAGTCATGTTACATGGGTTCCCTTATCTATCATTTCAGATAAAGGTCCTCAGTTTACCTCTCATTTCTGGAAGTCATTTTAGAAAGGTCTTGGTACTCAGGTAAATCTTAGCACAACATTTCATCCACAGATGGATGGTCAGGTAGAACGTACCTTTCAGACCTTAGAAGACATATTGAGAGGTTGCATGATCGACTTCAAGGGTAGTTGGGATGATCACCTTCCTCTTATAGAGTTCGCCTACAATAATAGCTACCATTCAGTATTTAGATGGCCCCTTATGAGGCATTATATGGGCGTAGATGCAGATCTCGAGTTGGTTGGTTTGAAGTAGGTGAAGCAGCCTTGATTGGGCCAAATTCGATTCATGATGCTATGGAAAAAGTTCAGCTCATCAGAGATAGACTTAAGACAGCTCAGAGTCATCAGAAATCCTATGCAGATGTAAGGAAGAGGGGTTTAGAGTTTGAGATCGATGATTGAGTTTTCCTGAAAGTGTCACCTATGAAAGGGGTATTGAGATTTGGCAAGAAAGGGAATCTTAGTCCGAGATTTGTAGGTCCTTACAGAATCCTGAAGAGGGTTGGAAATGTGGCTTATGAGTTATAGTTGCTAGCAGAACTAGTAGCGGTTCATCTAGTCTTTCACATTTCCTTGTTGAAGAAGTGTGTGAGTTATCCGACATTTATTGTACCATTAGAGAGTGTGGTTGTGAAGGATAATCTCACTTATAAGGAGGTTCGAGTTGAAATTCTTGATCGCCAGGTTCTAAGGTTGAGAAATAAAGAAGTCGCCGCTTAAGGTGTCAGGAGAAGTTAGTCTGTAGAGGGAGCTAGTTGGGAAGCAGAAACTGCCATGAAGGCTAAGTATCCTCATCTTCTTTCCTTCTGATTTCATTCCAACTTGAGGTAATAGTTCCTCTCCAGTCTTTCAGTAACTCTTGCATAAGATCAGTTTCAGTAACTTGTTCCTTCAGTTATACTTATATTTTAGCATTTTTTCATGTTCTTGGAACTCAAATCAGTCAGATTTCAGCTTCTTGTTATTAGTGGTAGGGATTGCAGCTCCTTCCCTCCATATTCAGCTAGTTTAGACTTTATTCGAGGATGAATGTTCCCAAGGGGGAGATAATGTAACAACCCGTATTGTGGAAAGACCAAATCGCAGAATTTCGTGGTCAGTGCCACCAACGGGGACCACCCACGGATCGTAGGTGCGGTTCCTGGTTGACCACCTCCACTCTACCCAGAAATTTCAGAAAGAGTCCAGAACCATGCTAGGACCTACAGACCATAAGTAGGACCACTGTTCGTGGTTCAGATCCCAGTTCCAAACTCTTTGAAGCCAAACGATGAGATGACAGGATGGGCCATAGGTCCATCCACGGTCGGTCGCTGGCCCCGACCGCTTTTAAGTTAGGGTAGTTTTGGTCTTCCCCTATGCATTGGACACCTAAACTACGTCTTTTAACCCCTAAACTACGTAGTTTTGGTTAGTATAAGCATAGTAACTCATTCAGATCTTTCCCTAAGCGATTCATTTATAAACAAATCGATCAAAAAAGAGCAAAAGGAGAAGCAACAGTCGATCCAAAACCCTCCAAGAACACAATAAGTTTTCTTCAGTTCCTGCCCTGAAATCAAAAGATTTCTCTGTGAAATTCATCACCAGGTATGTGGGCTTTCACTACTGGGTTCCTTTCACCCATTAGGTCCCTAGAATTCAGTTAGATTCTTGATTCTTATATCTTGCTTAGACCTAGGGTTTCTAAAACCTTAGATATTAGTTGTGATTTATCTATTATTGTATTTAATCAGTTTATCATGTTTTTGTGGAATTGTTGCTTAGTTCTTTGCATGAAACTTAGAACCCTAGTTGTGTAGATTCGTTTAGTTCATGAATTACACTAGCTAGGATAGATAAACAGATATACATGCCTCTGATTTCAAATGTTTCATTATCAGTACTTAAATGTTGCATTTTCAGTTAGCATGTCAGAATATTGAGCTATCCAGTATATTTTAGTTATGTTGTGTTGTACACATTTCCAGTTGAGAGTAGGCTTAACACCGAGTTAGACTAGGGTCAGTCACCCTCATAGTCCCAGAACTAAGTGCCCTTGTAGGTTTATAAGTCCCCTCTGTTGGGCATCAGATTTAGTGATCACGCCAGTTATGCCTTTATACCCTTGGAAAAGTATATTGGGTCCTCTCGATGAGGAGTATACATCGGACTCCACGTTAAGCTCACGTGGTATTATGTCGGTTAATAGTAGCTCCTACAGTCAGACTCTAGTGTAATTGACCAGGTTTTCAGATATAGTTCAGTATTCAGTCTCAGAATGTTATGTACTTGGTCATTACATTTAGTTTAGTTCATATTCAGTAAATTTTAGCATCTCTATCATGTTCAGATTATATCATTGATCAATACACTTTGTTTAGTTATATGTTTGTTTAACTTTATCCTATCTTGCATGCTCAGTACCTTTCAAGTACTGACGCATACTATGCGCTACATCTTTTCGTGATGTAGGTTCAGGTCCTCAACATTCAAATCACATGTAAATCAATTCCTGATTCGTGCTCAGTAGCATCAGTGGTGAGTCCTCATACTTCGAGGACAATAGACATGTTTTCTATTTCAGTCTTTCATTTTAGTTTTAGTTTTTACTAGAGTTAGGTGGGGGCATGTCCTAGCATCTCTAGTCAGTTAGAGGCTTATTTCAGACATAGATAAATTCAGTTTTAGTATTTTGAGTTTTAGTCCAATATCATTAACTCTTATTCAGTATATATATATATATATATATATATATATATATATATATATATATATATATATATATATATAGGGTACATTCGCCATCTACTCGCTTGAAGTTCTGAATATTATCCCTTAACTTGACCATCTTCGTTGGAGGGCAAAACCTTTCATAAAATGCACCAGAGAGCTCCTCCCAAGAAGTAATTGATTTCCTTGATAAATCGGACAACCACTTTGTTGCTTCCCCTATTAGAGAAAGGGGAAACAATCAAAATCGGACTAACTCTAAGTAATGTTCTTGAAAAAAAAATGGCCCACACACATCCACGAAGTTTCAGATATGGTCATAAGGGTCCTCATGAGAAGGTCCTCCAAAAAAACCCTTCATTTGCAACAACTACAACATAGTGATGGTCACGTGAAACACTATATTGCCCACAGTTGGGGGTAATCGTATGGCACCTGCACTTCCCAACTGATCCTCATTGACATCATGCAAATTCTCGATGTCATCGTTGTTCCCAAGTTGGCTAGTGTTGCTCCCATTTACAATCATCACTTCACCTATTTTAAAGCTATCAACAAAGTACACAAATAAGATAATTCAACTACAACAAAATCAGTTCATGATCGACTAAACTTCAACAAAAGAATTCTAAACACCACTTCCCGACAGTGGTGCTATTTTTGATAACGCTCAACTACACTTCATCCAATTCTAAGTGTAGGTGGTCGCTAACAAGTATAAACCCAACTAAGAGTTAGGGTCGATCCCACATAGAGTGATACAATAGAGAATTCGATTAAGAAGTAATATTGTGTACTAATTATTTGTAGAGGTAGAAGTTTCGTAACATTAAAGTAAATCACAAAGTTTTGCCAATTATATCAAATGGGGGGATTTAGGTAACCAATTTATGACTAATGAAACAAGAAGTCAACAAGTAGAGAAACTTTCTTGGGAGTGTGATAAGTTGAATGGCGTAATTGGTGATTATTAGTTACTCAAAGATGTTGAATCTCGGTAGGTAGGCTAGGTTATGAGTGCAATAGCCATTTCTCAATCAACTATTGTGAATCAAGTGAGTTCTTTTGGACCTCAATAGGCAAAACACAATCGAACAACCAAATACCTTAATCAATCCACTTTTTCAAGCTAGATTTGCAATATTGCATTCAAACCCACTTTCTCAAGCTAGATTTGTAACAATGCCATCAACACAATCATCAACTAATAATTTAACTCTAACACTTCTTTCTCAAGCAAGTATCGAGTACTAAGCTAAAATTGCATTTGCAACTACAATTCCTTAGTTAAAATATGAATAATTAATTGAACCCACTTCAAATCAACAATAAAATCAGTAACTAACTACACTCATTAGCTAATTAATGCATTCAACTACATAATCACACCTCAAGAATAGGGATTTTAGCCAAACATAGTAAAGAACAAGAAATCATTACCAACGAAGTTTTCCATCAGTTTTGACAACGATCCGCAACTCTCCAAATGCTAGAAATTAGGCTAAAAGTCTCATAAACCTTAAATCTCTCCACAAAAATGTAAAAACAGTTTTCTAGAATGTAAAAACTCAAAAATTCAGAAGTGAACAATGTGGGAACTCATTCTTTTCTTTTGAAAATTGAATTTATACGTTCCAAAATTCCAGCACGGAGTCAACTGACAAAGTAAGTTGGGCTCGCTGAACTGGTCGGTGATGCGCCGAGTTCTCCTCTTCTCACCTTTTTGGCATGTCTTTTTACCAATTTGTTCTGTAACTTTCGGCAAAGTGAGTCATGCTTCACCATATTGGTCAGTGATATGCTGAGTGCTCCTCTTCTCACCTTCTCAATGTGGATTTTCACCACTTCTTTTTGTAACCTTTGGCGTGCTAAATCGGTATCGCCGAATTACTTGTTCGATCACCAAGTTGGTTATTTTCATGGGCTGAGATGCTGGGTCTTTAGGCGAGCTGAAAGTCCATTCACCGACTCGTCGAGTAGCTTTGGCGAGTACCAACTTTGCTTTCCTTCAACTTTTTTAGCTTTTTCACTCTTATTTAATGTCCTTGCCTTAATATTTTGCCTTCATTGAAGGATCTTAACATTTTAACATCACTTATGAGCAAAAAATAGGTCTTTAGGGCACTAAATCTCTAAAAATTAAGCCCTAAATGAGTCAAAATCCCCGACTCATTATCTCTTGAAGGATAGAATAGAACCAGATCCCCTGTTTTATTTGAATGTTTAAGAATCCTCTTAGCAACTTTCAAGTGTGATTCCTTAGGGCAAGCTTGGAATTTTGCACACATTCCAACGCTAAACACAATGTCAGATATGGTAGTAGTAAGATATTTCAAGGATCCAATGATTCCTCGATACATAGTCTCATTCACTCTAGGACTAGGTCCGTCAACATCTAGCTTTGAGTTAGTCCCCATATGAGTATCAGTAGTCTTGGTATCTATCATATGGAATTTCTTCAACAACTCTTTGGTATATTTCTCTTGACAGATGGAAGTACCCTTAGAATTTTGCTTGATTTTCAGCCCCAAGAATAAACTCAATTCTCCCATCATGCTCATTTCAAACTCATTATCTATGAGTGTCGCAAATTCTTCACACATCACTTCAGAAGTTTCTTAAAAAATGATATCATCGACATATATGTGGATGATAAGAAAATCCTTTCCTTGAGATTTTAAAAGGGAGTGTTATCTATTCTTCTTCTTTTGATATCATTTTCCAGAAGAAACTTGGAAAGACTTTCATACCATGCTCTTGGGGCCTGTTTCAATCCATAAAGGGCCTTGTCCAGCTTAAGCATATGATCTAGATTAAGGAAATCTTCAAATTATAGTGGTTGGTTTACATACACCTCTTCTTTTAGATATCCATGTTAAAAAGGCACTTTTCACATCCATTGATACAGTTTGAAGCCCATGAAAGCTGTAAATGCAATGAGTATCCTATGGCCTCCATCCTTGCCACATGGGCAAATGTCTCATCATAGTCACTGTCTTCTTCCTAATTGTACCCTTGAACCAGCAGTCTAGATTTGTTCCTTGTGATAAAACCCTTTTCATCAAGTTTATTTTTGTAACCCACCTGGTCCCTATGATAGTTCTGTCATCTGCCCTAGGAACCAAGTGCCAACCCTTGCTACTTTTGAATTGATGCAGATCATCTTGCATGTAATTCACCCAATCAGCATCAGTTGTAGCCTCTTTGATATTCTGGGGATTAGACCCAAAGTTTGTTCTTACAAGATTAAGCACTAAAATATAAACCCTAGCAACAACTAAGAATAATGATAACTCTATCAGTCCCTCTGACTGTTCTTGAGCAATGTTCTCTTGAGAGAGAGAAAAACTAGTTTTCAAGAACTTGTTTGTGCCCACAAAGAATGGACATATTATAAGATAGCCACAAACACACAAAGCAATTCTATTGGTTGAGAGTGTTGTGCTGTGGGAGATACGCATTAATCACTACATGTGCTGCAGAGTTGTATGCTGTAGACAACTGTTGTTTTCTTATACAGACACTCTTAGTCTCATTTGGGATCATTTCCAAAGTTACTTAAATAATCAAAACTTCAGAGACAACTTAAAATAACAGAACTCTTTGTCTCTATTGAACCATCAGACTTGTTGTTCCTCAACTTTTCTGCTTTTATTTTTTGCTTGAAAAGTTTTCACAATTTGTTGCATCTCAGTTAGAGCATTTATGGGCTGGATCTTAACTCTTCAAAGGATCTAATTTCTCTATTTAGTCTAGAATTAGTAACAGATCCTACAATATCTTGGAATGCTTGAGCTAGACCAAAAATATTGTGCTTCATCATATTTGTGGATATGCATTTGTATACCTCACGTAATTCTCTTTAATGGAGTTTGTTTAGCCGTAAATTTGCATATAATTTTATCTCCTTATTGAAAATCTAAGATTGAATTAAGGTAGATGAAAAGTGTTAAGAGTGAAAGAACATAAATATAAATTGTAGAAACATATAATCTAAAAAATACAATTAAAAATTGTTGATTTGGTTACTTGAAAATGAGGAAGCATGGTATGGAGGCAGAAAATCAATATTCCAAATTTAAGAATTGAATATGATTGAGTGAATTTAGGCGGACGGGGGGGGGGGGGGGAGGGGGGAATCAGAAAGTATAATGGATGAGAAAGAGAGAGTTGATTTGATATATTAACTGAAAGAAATAAAATATGGGAGAGAAAGAGGCAAATTCGATCATATGCAAATAGTGTATGGGCCCTTTTAAAATAGAAATCCTAGTGATATTGTAGTTACGAATTATAATAAATTAAACTATAGTTTTATTTACTAATTAACTAGTAGATGTTTGTCATCTCATGTAATTTTCCCATTTTAAACTTTTTCCATAAATGGCCTCATCTTTAACTTTTGAACACAACAACTGAACTTACAAAAACCTACATAATTTGATATATATATATATATATATATATATATATATATATCCATGCCATATCGATAATCCAATATATAATTTTAAATAATTACCTATTATCTCATTATTTATTAATTATTTATCAAATTTAAAGTTAGAGACACTTCATCCAATCTAAGTGTAGGCGATCGCAATCTAATATAAACCCAACGAAGAGTTGGGGTCGATCCATAGGGAGTGATATGGTAGATAATTCAATTATGAAGTCAAAGACGTGTTCTAATTGGTTATAGGAATAGAATTTATCAAAACAATTAAAATAAGTTGTAGGGGTTGACAACTAGTGTAAAATTGGGGGGGGGGATAAATCTGTCAATTAACAACTACGAAAATAGGGGAGTAATCAAGTAGAGAGGGATTCTTGGGGATGTGATCAATTAATTTTCAATTTCGCTATACTGGTGATAACTATTTACTGAAAATCCTTGAATCTTAGTGAATAGGCAAAACTTTAGATGTAATAGTTATCTCTCGATCAACTACTACGAATCAAGTGAGTTCTCTCGAACCTCAACAAGCATAACTATTATGAACAACCCAAAACCTCAATTAATCTACTCTCTCGAGCTAGATTGATAAGATCAAATTAAGACTCACTTTCTCAAGCTGAACCCACAACAACTCAATCACTACAATCATCAATTGATAACTTTAATTCTAAACCCTCTTTCTCAAGCAAACATAGAATACTAGGCTAGAACTGTATTTTGCAACTACAATTCGTGAATTAAAACTCGGTTATCAATCGAACCCACTTCAAAATAAAAATTAAATAAGTAAATACTAACACCCATAAGCTAATTTTGACAATTAATCACATAATCACACCCCCAAGAATGGGGTTTCAGCCAAACATTATAAAACACAAGAAAATATTACCAACTATGTTCTCCATCAGCTGAGTAATGAAATTCGAGTCTTCACAATGATTGAAATCTACTTAAAATCAAAACCCAACTTAAAATTCTCCTCAAAAACTACTAAAAACGGTGTTTGAATAAAAAACCCAGAGTTAGAATGTGCAGGAACGACTCTTTCTCTTTTCAAAATTCAATTTATACGTTCATAGATTTTTGCCTTCGGGGTCATTCAGCAGAATAAGTCGAGCGTCGCTGACCAGGTCGGTAACGCGCCAAATAATCCTGTCCATCACCTTTTTGGCCTGAGTCCTCACCCTTTCTGTGTTGTAATTTTATGCGATTGAAGTCAAGCTCGCCGACCTAGTTGGCGATGCGCCAATTGTCCCTTCTTATTGCCCTTTTTGCTTGCATCTTCACTAATAACTCTGTAACTTTAGGCGAGCTGAAGCTTCTTCGCAGATCCAATCGGCTTGTCGCCAAAGGGTACATTCCACCGCCGAGTTGACTTTGTCCAAGGTGGCACATTGTAATTTTAGGCGAGCAGAAGGACTACTCGTCGAATCGCCGAGTGGTCTTGGCGATCCTCAGCCTTGCTTTTCTTCTACTGGTTCAACTTTTCTGGTCTTGTTTTCCCGGTAATGTCCTTGCCTTGCTCTTTTACCTTCATAGCTGCAAATTAACACAAAAACACCAGTTTAGAACATAAGATAGATAATGAGGACACTAAAACTATAATTATTATTCCTTAAATGAGTCGAAATCCCAAGAATCATCAATACCCCCAACTTATACTTTTACTTGTCCCAAGTAAAACACAATATCAATCAGTTCAACAAGGATGTCTCCAAATAGTGCTACTCAAGGTTCAACATGAATGCACATAAGAGGTTCAAACTACCCATGCAATGGTCAAATGTGCACTCTAAGTTTCTAATTGTGACTAGCCATCATTAAATAGAGCTCAAGCTCACAATGCTTGCTTCAAATGCAAGTTCAAGCTCAACAAAAGCATTCAAATGCCCTCACACCAAGAATGATTCCATGGTCACACAAAACTCATCAAAGTTCTGAAATTTTGGAATCAAAAGAAACTCTCACACTCTCAAAGATAAGCACATGCATGATTCTACCCATAGGCTTGTCCATAGTTTCCAACCAACTTGACTTTTAATTCACTTAAGATTACAAAGGTCTTTCAAGGCCTGTAATGAGGCCGAGGCTAAAGGTATGATCATTTTGGTTTAATGACTTCTACCTACATGAATCATGACCTGCATTTCACTTTTTCTCCTTCTCTTTCACTCTTTTTGATTTTCACAATCCACCCTATGTTCTTTTAAGCATGATTCATTGGATACCCCATTTCATTTGTCCATTTCACAAACTTTATTTCAACAAGTCTTTTCTTTTTCGATCTTTTTCTTCTTTCACTTTTCTCTTTTATCTTTTTTTTACATGGAGGGTTTCCATCTTTTTCAACATGATCCTTCAAGACAAAATTTCTCAAACTTCTTGACTTCCCCCTTTTTCCACCACACCCCGAACTTAGGCAAGTTGGTTATTCAAATGAATCAATGCTTCATGAAGGTCATAGGTGATGGGACAAAGAGGTCAAAGTTGTTCAGGTTTCATCCAAAGAAAAATGTAGGCTCAAACGGTGTCAAACAAAGTTCACATTCTCACAAGGTGGTCACTATTCACAAATGATGCCTAAGATCATCTCTATCATTGGCCTACATTAGTTAATTGGACCAACAAGGCAAGTTCTAGGTATTATCAAACACATATTTCATGGCAACCTCATCACACATGGCATTCAACACAATCATCAAACAAGACTCCATAACTTTAGCTAGCGTGCAATGATCATCACAAGATTCATTTCAAAAACTGGTCAGTCACAATGAGATGCTAAGAGCTCACATATGACTTAAGCAACTCAAGTTTTCCTCATCGAAATCGCACACGCATATCGTTCAATCAAGAGCACTGTTCAAGTCATTGGTATTGACCGCAATCGACACTCAAATATGAAAGAGAACAACCACATTCACAAATATCAAGAGGTAAATTTTTTTTTAATTCGGGTCAAAACCAACATTCATATTAAAACCAATGGATCAAAAATCAACTAACATGCAGTAGGGACCACAAAGCCACAATAACGCAGTCTAATTATATCAAGCCATCACAAAAAAATAAAAATTTAAGGGGTATGGGTTTACCCCCACCCCTCCAAATAAACCTAAAATTGTCCTCAATGCAAAAATAAAAGTAAGACATAATTAAAAAGGAAAGATCACTGAATGAAAGGAGTGGGATCAGAAAAATTCTTCACTATATGGCTAATCGGCGAAGGCTTCTTGAGACCACCGAACTAAAGATAGCTTGCCAAAATTTCCAGAACGTTGGCTTTTCAATTGGGACCAAAAGGCGAGTTAACTAGGGCTCGCCGAACCATTCGGCGAACCGCCAAACACAATGTCGCCAAAATTTCCTAAACAATGGTCCTCCAGTCCAGACCAAAAGGTGGACCAAATCGTGACCTCCAAACCACTCGACAGACCACCGAAAGGGTCTTATCATCGCGCAATTGCCACTCTCTGCATATTCAGTAAACATTATTCGAAAATAACTAAAGCTTGCATTTTCTCCCAAGAAGCGCCTTATTTAACATCGTGGCTCGACATGGAAATGCTCTCCTGCATCTTCCATATACACCACTTCAATTATCGATATTTCTTGACATTCTCCAAAATATAGCTTCGGACGCTGCCCATTTTCTTTGAATGTTGGTCCGTCTTTACCTTCAACTTGAATTGCCCCATTTGTGTACACTCGAGTTACTTTGAATGGGCCATACCACTTCAATTTGAGTTTACCTGGGAAAAGTCTCAAATGAGAGTTATAAAGTAAAACAAAATCGCCTACACGAAACTCTCGCTGAAGGATTTTAATGTCATGCCACTTCTTCATTTTCTCCTTATAAAGGGCTGAACTTTTATATGCTCTCAACTGAAATTCCTCCAATTCATGAAGTTGATTTACTCCCCTTTTCGAAGCATTATCCTAGTTTAGATTTAACGCCTTTAACGCCCATAATGACTTATGTTCAAGCTCAACTGGTAGGTGAAAAGATTTGCCAAATACAAACTGATATGGTGACATGCAAATTGGTGTTTTGAAAGCGGTGCAATACGCCCAAGGAGCATTATCCAGCTTTCGAGACCAATTCATCTGATTTGAGTTCATTGTTTTTGCCAGAATGCCCTTAATCTCTCAATTTGAAACCTCAACTTGGCCGTTTGTTTGTGGATGATAGGGTGTTATGACTTTATTCTTGACTCCATATTTGCTCAACAATGATGCAAATGACTAGTTAACAAAATGAGATCCTCCATCACTGATAATAGCGCGGGATGTACCAAACCTTGCAAAAATGTAGCACTTTAAGAATTGCACAACACTCTTTCTCTCATTATTGGGCAAGGCTACAACTTCCACCCATTTTGAAAAACGTAATCAATTGCCACCAAAATGTACCTGTTTCCAATAGAGCTCACAAACGGACCCATGAAATCTACTCCCCACATATCAAACAATTTAACCTCTAGGATAGGATTAAGGAGGTACTTTCTTGATACCCGTTCCTTGCTTTTGGCATTGTATGCATTGTTTAACAAAGCCATGTGCATCTTGGTATAGTAATGGGCAATAGTAGCCACTTTGAAGCACTTTAGCAGCTGTTCGCACCTCGCTATGATGTTCACCAATAGGCGAAGCGTGGCAAGCATTGAGAAATGCATTGACTTTCTCTTCCGATATGCATCTTCGAATGATCTGATCTGCACATTCTCTAAATAGGTATGGTTCATCCCAGAAATACATCTTTACATCTAACAAGAATCTCTTTTGTTGATATAAGTTTAGGCCCTCGAGTATTATTCCACACACTACATAGTTAGCGAAGTTAGCATACCAAGGTGGGTTCCTTTGGGTTACCCTCATCACCATTTCGTCAGGGAATTCAGCCACAATGTCCCTCTTGGAATCAACTATATTGGTTTCTAACCGAGACAAATGATCTACCACTTGGTTTTCACATCTGTTTTGATCTTTTACCTCGGAAACAAATTCTTGTAACAGCAATACCCACTGAATCCATCTTGGTTTTGCATCCTTCTTGGCCATCAAATATCTAATGGCAGCATGATCCATGTGCACCACCACTTTAGTTCCCAATAGGTATGCTCTGAATTTTTCAAACGCATACACCACCGCTAGCAATTCTTGCTCAATGACGGTATAATTTTTTTGTGCCACACTCAATGTCTTGCTTGCATAATAAGCCGGGTGAAATAACTTCCCCTTTCATTGACCAAGAACAACTCCTAAAGAAACACCACTAGCATCACACATGAGTTCAAATGGAACACTCCAATCGGGAGCAATAATGATTGGGGACGACACTAGTTTTTCTTTCAAACACAAAAATGCCTTTAGGCAAGTGTCATCAAAATTGAATGTTGATTCCTTTTCTAGAAATTTACAAAGTGGGTGTGCCACTTTGGAAAAATCCTTTATGAACCGCTTGTAAAAACCCGCATGGCCTAGGAAACACCAAACACCTTTTGCCGAAATAGGAGGAGGGAGCTTGACAATGACTTCGATTTATCTTGATCCACTTGCATTCCTTCTCCTGAAATTTTGTGCCCCAAAACAATGCTCTCCTTTACCATGAAATGCCACTTCTCCCAATTTAGAACTAGATTGGTTTTCACACACCGTTTTAGCACTTTCCCAAGGTGGTCAACACAAGCCTCACATGAATCACCAACGATTGAGAAATCATCCATGAATACTTTCATGGAGTCTTCCATCATATCTGTGAAAATAGAAAGCATACATTGTTGGAATGTTACCGGAGCATTATGATCTTTGATGTAATCAATGACACTTAATCTAGTTCTAAGCGTCTACGATCGTTAGTCAATATAATAACCTAACTAAATGAGTTGGGGTCGAATCCCATAAGGAGTGGTACGTGTTTAAGATCTAATAGGAAAGTACGAATATGCTCAAGTCAATCATAGGAATAGACATTTACAAATAAAAACATAATTCAAGTTAAGGGGTGACACGAATGTCAAATAAGGGGGTTTTGGTTTTCAATTATCAACTACAATAACAACAAATAACACAAGATTAACAAATATTGAGACGGGTTCTTGGGATGTGATTTGATTATAGGCTAATGTTGACAAATGGGTAATCAAAACTGTTAGTAAATAGATGTAAATCAATGAATAGGCTAGACTATAGAGGAGGTAAACTTTCTCTCAAACAATTTACCTTGAATCAAGTTGGTTTCTCTCGAACACCAATAAGCAAGCAAAATAAGAACAACCTACACATTAGTCCATACACTCTCTCGAGCTGAATGTGTGGAAAAAAGTTTAGGGTTCAGTCTCTCGAGTTGAACCCATGACAACCCAATACCCACATACCATCAATTCAGTAATCTTGGTTTTAAAACCTCTCTCTCGAGCAAGCCAAAAACACGAAGGTAGAACTGCATTTGAAACTACAATCCTTTAATTTTAACCACAATGACTGATTGAAATCACTTCTAAACATCATTTAAACTAACAATTAGCAATACCCATAAATCAGCCCATAATCACAAAAGCACACCCTAAGAATTGGGGTTTTAGTTAGACATCATAAAAAGATAGAAATCGTTACCAAATTGTGTTTCCATCAACTAGGTAGATTAATTTCATCTTTACAAAGGTCCAAATTGAAGAATATCAAAGACCCACTTCTAATTTCTCAAAAATGGAAAACTTCAATTCTTCAAAGCTAAGGAAAAGTTGTCTCAAAACTCAGAGTTCAAACTCAAAAATTACTCTAATGAATGTTCAGAATAAAATTTGATACTAAACATAATGTTTGAAAATATATTTATAGTCGCCAAAAATATGCTGCAAAGGGCCATTCGGTGTAGTAAGTCGGGCTCGCCGATCAGCTCGACGATCCACCCTTTGGTCAGTTCCATTGCCTTTTTGCTTTGGCCTTCAACATCCTCAAGTTTTGTAACTTTGAGCGATCCAACACTACATCGCGGAACCACTCGGCGACACGCCGACTGCTCCTTTATCTGGCCAACTTGATTTTCTCCTTTGCGGCATGGCACACTGGAACTTTAGGCAAGATGGTGGCTATTCAGCAGCTCGCCAAAGGGACTTGGCAATTACCGGGCATTCATTTCTTCACTCTTTCAGCTCGCTTCATTCCTTTTTGTAAGTTAGGGTCCATGTGTTGTTCCTCAATCCAAATACCTGGACATCAAGGATTTTATATCAGTTATTGGTACAAAATAAGCATTTGAGGACACTAAATTTATCCAAATAAAGCCCAAAATAAGTCCAAATCTCGGACTCATCAACACCCCCAACTTAAAATTTTGCTTGACCTCAAGTAAAACTCAAGTTCAGCAGTTCAAAAAGGATGTCTCAAACAGTGCTACACAAGACTTAATCATGAATGCACACAACAAGACTCAATTTACTCATGCAAGGATCAATTGTGCACTTAAAAATTCAAGTTGTGACTCACTATTATCAAAGATTCTCAAGTTTACAATACTTGCTTCAAATGCAAGTTCAAGCTCAACAAAGGTACTCAAATGCCCTCACACAAAGAATTATTCCATATTCACACAAAATGGTTCAACAATTTATAGCTCCAGAATCACAACAACTCTCACACTTACAAAGATGAACACATGCATGACTTCACCCATAGGCTTGCTCTTATTTTCCAATCAACATTCGTTTCAGCTCACTTAAGATCAAAAAGGGCTTTTCAAGGCTTGTAACGGGGCTGAGTGTAAAGGTATTGTCATTTAGGCCCAGTGGCTGCTATCCCCATGAAATGTGGTGTGAACAACACTTCCTTTCCTTTCCTTCTTCATTCTCATTCATGCTCAAAATTCACCTCATTATTCATTTTCAATGAATCTTTGGACACCCCATTTCTTTTTGCAACTTTATTTAAAAAAAAATTCATTCTTTTTCTTTTTCCTTCTTTTTTTTTTTGTATGGTGGGGCTCTATCTTTTTCAAAACCATGGGTAGAAGGGAATTCCTTAACAATTCTTGATTTATCTTCTCTTTTCACCACACCCCCAACTTAGGCTTTTGGCCTAAGTTGGCTATTCAAACAAGCCACATCTCATGAGGATTAAGGGTGAAGGAATAGTGAAAGGTCACAATTTCATCAAGTTTCTTCCAAGAAAAAGATAAGGCTCAAAGGGTGTTCAAGTAAAGATCACACACTCATAAAGTAGGCCACAAAAGAGGTATAATGCACTCTTTAAAATTGTTGCCTAAGATCATTTCAAGAGGTCACATCACTTGGTCAACTGGACCAACGGGGCAAATTCTAAGTGTCATCACACATGGTTCACGGTAAGCTCATCACACAAGGCATTGGAACCAATGTCAAACAAGACTCCACACTTTCGCTAGTGTGCAATGTTCATCACAAGAGACTCAATTTGGCAATCGGCTAGTCATAATGAGATGCAAAGAGTTCATATATTGCCTATGCAACTTCATTTGGCCTCATCGTAGCCGCACATTCATGTTTGTTCGATTATAAGGCACTATTCAAGTCATCGATATTGATCACAACCGACACTCAAATTTGCACAAAAACAACCACAATTAAATAAACAAGAGGTGGCAAAAATTTTTGGAAGGGTCCAAAATTGTTTACATTCAAAATAAGGAGCTTCAAGCTCAAATATCCACAAAAATAGTGCTAAAACACAATTTATAGCACAAAACCCAATGTATAAACAAAACAATAATCACAAGAGGTAGGTATGGTAATACCTCACCCCACCACAAACAAAAAACAATTTATCCTCAAATGCAATAAAACATCCAAAAATCAATAAAAATGATAGAGAGGGAGGTAAAGAGGGATCCTGTCTACACAGTCGCTCAATCTGTCGGGGTATTAATGCCTGGTGCAACAGTTTGATCTTGGGCCTCAGTGCCTAGAGTCACATCAACTGCACTCGATCCACTAGGGTCAAACAAGGGTGTGTCTGCCAAAGAGGTATACACAGCTGCATCTACCATGGCCTCCTCAGTCTCCGTAAGGCCCTCGTAAGAAACCTCCTTAGCAACCCCAAGCATCTTCTCATCCGTCTCAGCCTCCGACTCGGGATCAACTACCTCCTTAGCTCGAACATCATCTTCGGTGGTAGCCAGAGGCATAACTTGCTCAATTGGCACATTTGGAATCTCCACTATACCAAAAATCATAGACATATCGGTGGACTTCAGCTGGTCCACATCTTTCCTCAATGTAACAATAGCGGCCTTTAGAGCCGTCACCTCTTAAGTTGCCCCTTGGCCATGCTCACACACTGTTATACTAGCCGCAAGGGCATTAATGGTAGCACTCAAAGGTATCACACCATCAATGAGGGCTGTCTGAATCATGACTAGAATGGTGGCCTCAAGTCTAGCAGCACGACGATCTGCAGAATGGGCTAGCTGCCCCATCCCTAGCAATACAGCATGGGTGAGTGGAGGTCGGTCAGCAGCAGCAGTACCATATTTGGGGGGCACAAGAGCAGTAGAAGAACTGGGAGTAACAGAAGGGGTAGCACTAGATGTACCTGAAGGCCCAGGGGCCAGAGTAGGCAAAGGTGACTCTGCAGGTAGTGCATCTGTATCCATAATCGGGGAAGTGTCCACCGAGGCTGCCTTCTTCTTTTCCGCCTCATCTTTCAAATACTCCACCTCTATCCTCCGTATGTTGGTAGAAGATGTGGGAATCACTTCCACATCCTTCTTCTCATCCCTAGGCACCCGAGCCCATCAGCACAGCTCTGTGATCAACACCAAAAAGAGGAGGGAAGTCTGGTGCTGCTTGGCCCTCATAAGCATCTCCTGTGCAATAATCATCCCCAAGTTTAGCCTTGTCTCATCAATTATGCAACCAAGTCAGGAGGCTTTGGCGTGGCGAAGAATCGACTCATTCTGGGATGACATAATGGTACTGCTGATGAAGCCAAACCAATACCTCACTGCTACATTGAGGTCCTTTTTTTCAATAGCTGCCGCAACCTCAAGCCATTGGGAGTATCGTCTGATATTAGAGAGGACAACCATTTTTTCATGTTCTCCAGCATTTTTGTCTTGATCATATGCTGACAGTTGTCGTAAATATCATTTGAGCACTCCAGTACAAAATTGATGGCATCACTATCACACTTTACCTTTCTACCCTGACAACCACATAGTCAATCGTCTTGAATTTGGCTGCTGGCCTATTCCCCTGTGGTATCAAGGCACTATAAGCATTGTAGAATTCTCTGACCCAACTTGGAATATACGGGGCCACGGGGTTTGGTGAATAGCTGGAATTTGTGTGACCTGAGGTAGCTTATAATCTCAGCGTACCTGTCGATGACACCATCACTAGACAACCTTTTCTCCTCTATGATGGTCCACAATCCCTCAGTCTTCGGCCTATTTATAGACTAGGGAGAAGGACCCTGTACCGATAGTGATAGGACCACAGCCTGTGCGGGAGCAGGAGGAGTAGTGGTGGCCTGGGGAGTCCTGATCCTAGATGGATCATTCATCCTCTTGGATTGCAGCTCTGCTCTCTAGGCTGCTAGTAGCTCATCTTCAGGCTCAGAAGTTACAACCTGATGCTCCTGTTGCTCACCCTCACTCTCAGAAGTGGTGAGGTGAGTGGAATAGATGTCGTCACTGTCGGAGCTGGCTTCTGATAACGCAGGTACAAGTGCCTTGCCCTTTCCATTTCCCTTCCCACCTATTGTGGGAAGTTTGGTAACCTTAGCCTTGGATGCAGCTGCATCCTCGTTGATTTTAATTCCCTTAGCCCTCTTGCGGGGCGGCATGTCTCTACTAGCTACTTTACGTCTAGCCATATCTGCAAACACATTGTATATAGTGTGAAACAGTTCAAGAAAATGTACAAACAAAATTATTGCAGACAGACTCACCGAACCAGTCGGTGAGTTGCCGAATTGCTTTGGCGAGCTTGGTAGGGCTCGCCGAAAGGATTGTCTCAAAATTCTCCATAAAATTTTGCATGTCGACGATGGGAAGGGCCTTTTGGAGAATCTCCGACAGTAATCAGTGAGCAAGGACTAGCCCGCCGAAAGTTACAGTGCATTTTAGGGGTTAGGGGCGCAGAAAGGGTGATCAAGAAAGACCTTCAGCGAGTCGCCAAGTGCACTCGGTGAACTCCGGCTTCTTGCTGAAAGTTACAGACCCCAAACTTCAATTATGCATGAAAATAAAGGCGATCAAGGGGGATTTGGCGAACCACCGAGTGGTTCGGCGAGCTCGACTCAACTCGCCAAACGACCCAACGTGCTTACTCTCAACCCCACAGCCCCCGAAAACAAAATCAAAACATGAACCCATTCGATTAGACCTAGACCCACTACACCCATGCCCCTGGGATACTTAGACTTCTCCCGGTTTGGCCAAATTTGGCCAATTTACGACTTTTTCCCTTAAGAATGACGTCAACTGCTCCATCATTGGGCAAAATACGTCATTTGGCACAAATATGGGTTAATCAGACTTCACCCGACTAAACCCAGCAACAAATTAGCACAACCTGACAATTTTAAGCAATTTTAAGGCATAAAATATTTGGGGAAATCAACAATAAAGGAATTTTAGGCATGATATTCGAATTAAAACAGACAGACAAGTAAACAAGCATAAAAAATAATGAACTCAGAGAGGCCCAACACACATCACTAAGATGAGATCAATTGCAAATGAGTAAAATCGCAAAAACAAAATTTTGGGGTTTGGAAAACCAACCTCTTATGCCTATTAAAGAGTTTGAAAAGCTAGGCGGCAAATAATCCAACCTCGAACACACAATCAATGACTAATATGCAATGAAAACACAAGAACAATAGGAAAATAAAGTGCGGGTGTGAGTTTGGCAAGTTGAAAAGCGAGGGAATGCGAGAGATTTTCAACTTTTGAACTTTTAGCCTTTAAAACCATCCAGTTCTCGCCCATTCGGCAACATTAATCTTCCTCGCCAACCCACTCAGCGACACGCCAAGTGGGCACTTACCTCGCAGAGTTTTACAGGACCTCCAGTTAATGTTGGGTCCAAACGGTGGACAAAGTCGCGATCGCCGACCCATTCGGTGACACGCTGATTTGCTCCTGGGCCATCCGAGTTTTAAAGACTCTAATTTTAAAATTCCTTGAGTCCAACGGCGGTCCAAGTCAGGCTCGCCAACCTCTTCGGTGAGTCGTCACTAAACATTTTGCTCGCCAATCTACACTTTTCAAACACATCTTACACTTCAACCTGCAAAATCAACACACGATTATTTCTAAAATAATGAAAGTAATAAAACTTGAGCTGCCTCTCAAGAAGCACCTTAGTTAATGTCGTGGCACGACGCAAGTCCCACATTAGGTTCCATTCTTTGGGTTTGCCTCAGTGTCACTGGGCAACCCTCTTCTTGGCCTTGGGTAGAGACAAGATAACACTTGACCCATTTGGGTCTCTAGCAGCTGAATATACATGGAATGAGAGGTTGTCATCTGATTTAGCATCAAGCCATTCTCTCTTATCTCTCTCAACACTTCATCATATTCTTCAACTTTGCGATGAATGAGTAAGAGTACCTCTTCTATCTACCCAACCTCATGCTTCTTTGTCCTTCGACGCTCGTGGGGGGATGTACCTATCTTTTCTTTGGTACATCATTTTCACTTCCTTGACCTTTTTGGCCAAGATATCCAGCTGACCCAATAATGTGGCCAAATCTTGGTCCTTCTCTGTCTCTTTGTCGGTCTTGGCCACATGATGAAGGAGTTGGGTTGTCGTGCCAGGCAACCTGAAGAGAGTTGGTGAGCCATGATTTTATTTTCGGGACCAAGACCCCTGTAGAAGCATTCTAGAAGCATCTTATCTAGAATTCCATGAGTTGGGCACTACTGCAATAGGGCCTTAAATCTATGCCACAACTCATAAATGGTCACACCCTCCAATTGCTTGAAAGTTAGGATGTCATCCCTAAGAATCATCAATCTCGAAGGAGGGTGATCCATTGGGTCACTGTTGCTACTAGATATACTCAATTTCACTGCTCAACAAGCAACACATGAACAAAAACTAAAAAGAAGTAGATTCAACTATTATTAAAAAGAATAACATTCAACTTAACTAAAGAATCTTAACCAACACCACTCCCTGACAGTAGTGCCATTTTGATCTTTGACGTAATCAACGACACTGAATCCAGTTCTAAGCATCTACGATCATTAGTCAGTATAATAACCCAACTAAATAAGTTGGGGTCAAATCCCACAGGGAGTGGTAAGTGTTTAAGATTCAATAGGAAAGTACGAATATGCTCAAGTCAATCATAGGAATAAATATTTACGAATAAAAACTAATTCAAGTTAAGAGGTGACATGAATGTCAAATAAGGAGGTTTTGGTTTTGTAACAACTCAGAAAATTATAGGCTAAACTAAATCCTAATCGTGAGGGTCAACATCAAGGTACGTGTTAGACTTTGTAATTGAAGGACCCTTTTTAGGTTTGGTATAGGGTTACAAAGGCATGTGCCAAGGCAAAGAGGGGCAAAGCCTAGCCAAAAGCCAAGGCTGCCCAACCCTTGACCAAGCACTGCCAAGGTTCACGACCACCTTCACAACCAAGGTTCACGACCACCTTCACGACCAGTGGTCTTGACCACGGTCCATGAAAACCCCTTAGCATTGAGGGAGTTGTGCAAAGTTTAGGAGGTTATTGCCTCAAAGACCACGGGCACCACCACGAGCCGTGGTGCCTTAGACGGTCCATATAAGTGGTCGTGAAGATCACTTGGTGGCATGGGAAGCAAGACAACTTGGCCAAGCTACTGCCTCCATGACCACGACCATAACCATGACTCATGGTCTTGACTACGGATTGTGGGAGGTCTCATGGTCTTCCCTTAGGCCCTTGAGGGCTTGGAAAGGTGGAGAGGCACACTGGTCAAGGGACACCACCATGAGCTATGGTGCCCCTCACAACCCATCAAAGTGGCCGTGGTCCCTGACGGGGCTGCCTTAGTTAGGGGTTTTTGTGCAATTTAGTTTTTAATTAATTGTGTGGGGATATTTTTAATTGTTTTATATCACTAGTATATATAGTTTTAAGTCTTAAAATAAGTCATTTACTCCTTATTTCTCTAAAACCCAAAAATAATCAAAAGAGTTCCTCCATTCAAAAATTCTCTCTCTAGAAGTTCCCAAAGAAGAAGAAGAAGAAGTGGGAGCTAGGGTTTGTGGATTCACGGTGTTCTCACTCAAATTTCTTGGGGATTCACAAGCAAGGTATGGTGATCCTTCATCTAGGGGTAGCTTTCACCCCTAGAGTCCATTCAAAGTTAGTTTTCAAAGTTTTCAAATTTCTCAAAATGTAGGGTTTTTACTCGGTTTCAAATGGTTATTAATGACAAGTTATGATTGAATTAATGTTTGGTTGATAATTTCTGATGAAAATACTCTATGAACCCATGAATTTCCTCAATTCCTAAATTGTGCCTTTATGAAGTGGGTTTGTTGATTATGAACGCATGTGAATGGAATTTGTCTAAATTGTTTTAGGTTATTGAATTATATCACTATCCATGCCTTAATTGTAGTAAATTGTTGGTATGTTGGTGATCTTGAGATTCATGGCCTTGAAGGACATAGTATGAGGAATTAAGTATTATCATGATGTCTTGTATATGAATGTGAATCTAATGATTGTAATATGATCATGTCTTGAATGTAATTGTGTTATTATACAAATGCTATTTCTCAATTTGACACTCATGAATGATGATGATAGAATGTGAAGGGTTTTTATAATGTGAAGCTATGTATTGAATTGGTAGGCTTAGGCATCCTTTTCTTGTATAATAAATGTGTCTTGACTTGATAAATATGAATCGATAGGCCAATGGCATTCCTTTCATAAATGAATGATGAAGTATTCTAGGCAATGTCTTGAACCGGTAGACCTAGTGTTGGTATCCCTTCATGATGAGTCTAGGAACTAATGTGATGATAAACCTTGAATCGGTAGACCTAGTATTGGTAGCCCTTTCATGTCTGAAATGATGAACCTTGTATCTGTAGGCCCAATGTTGATGGCACCCTTCTTGGAAAGTCAATGAGCTATCCTTAATGTACCTTGAATCGGTAGACCTAATTGTGGTGGCCCTTCCTTGTGTAATGTACTTGGGTCGATAGACCTAATGTTGGTAGCCCTCTCAAGTACAATAATGTAAATGAAAATGAAATACTCTATGGGAATGGAGGCTAAGAACCGAGTGGATATGACAAGATGGAAACTCTCCCGATGTCAGGCTAGGGTTCCAATGAACATCTTTCTATACCATAACTATGTGCCCACATAGGATATTAGCTAGTGGTTTTGACCTACGCTAAAATGTTACCGGTCCTACCTTAGGCAAGTAGACCACCTCTTTACGATGTGGGGCTATATGACACCAGAATCCATGGTTTGCTCTCATGGTCTATGTCGGTTAATGCCTATTCCCATCATGTGAGATATGCATTATGGTTTCTTTAGAAGTTCTATGAAGTGTGGGTGGTAGTATGGGATGCTATCCATGCATTGAACACGTAGGCTTTGATAGGGCTATAGTGAGTTCTCTAATGTCTTAATGACTAATGAATGAAAGTGCTCTTAATGAAGCTAATGAAGATTGTTGACTTAAATGTCTAATGTAATGATGCATGCTATACTTGGGTTGTATTATGAGTTATTTTACCTTGTCATTACTTATGAAATGAATGTGTTCCTTATGCATGAGTATTGCTTGAAGTTAAGTATGAATTGGTAAGTTCATCTAAGGTGGCCTCAAACTAGCACTTAGTAGAGATAGTAGTATGGGATGCTATCGTTACATTGCACAAGTGTAGCTTAGGGTTACTTAAGGTGAATGTTCAAATGTGATGATTATGACTTGTATGATGATTATACTTGTACTTTATGTCTCTTATACAAATGTACATGATATTTCTAAAAAGTGGCATAATGCATGGTTTCCAACCAAAATGTCCATTTAAAAGCATGTTTTTGCATGGTCATCGTACTTAGTACATTTTTGTGTGCTAACCCATATTTCTTTTATTTTACTACAAGTGTAGGTTCCCGCAAGTGAGTTGCTATTCATCTAGTTCAAGGGCTTGGATTGAGATTTCTCTAAGGCTAAGTGGTATGTCCTCATAGATCAAGGACAAGTACTTGAAGTTTCATTTTCTTTCATGTAAAAGACTATTGTTAGAATTTTCGATTGTAAATGGGTGTGTCCCTACTTTTGTCCAAGATATTGTTTTTAGATGGCCATGTGAGATGATAGACTTCCATTGTTTCAAATGTTTTGGATTGTATGGATTTAAAGAAAGTTTTTAAATTCCATATTATTTCTATGTATCGAATGCTAAGAGGCTTGTACGAGACCCCTCTCGGGGTCAAGTACGCCGTGTCACTTTCGGGGTATAGGCTCGGGTCGTGACAAACTTGGTATAAGAGCATAAGATTTCGGAAATGGTTTTTAGGATTGATGTCTCACAAGCCACATCTAGTAGAGTCTTGTTCATTAGTGTGAGTCGCTACATATCTATGAGTGAGAGGCTATAGGACGTTAGGAAGTTACACTTCTTTCATTATTCTTGAAGTCGTGCCTTAGAGTTTAGATCTATAAGAGTCCTTTTCCTAACCCTTCTATTGTGCTTATAGGATATGAATATAAGGGTGAACCCAAGAAGGATGGAAGAGGAGATTGTGAATGAGGGAGTTCCTCCCCAAGGTCCTCAAGGTGACCAAATTCCTCTAGGCAATCAAGTTCCGGTGGATCCCCCAGCCATGACCAATGAGGAAGTTAGGTCGGCTCTTTTGATGATGGCTCAAGCCGTAACTACTCAAGCCCAATACATGACAGCTCAAGCAAATAGGGGTGTTGAGGCTAATGTGAACCCCAATGTGAGTACTATGGCTTCTAGGTTGAGAGACTTTGTGAGGATGAATCCTTCGATATTTCTTGGTTCCAAGGTGGGAGAGGATCCCCAAGATTTTTGGATGAGGTGTATAAGGTAGTTAATGCTATGGGGGTGACTTCTATTGAGAAACCAGAACTTGCCGCCTATCAATTGAAGGATGTGGCCCAATTTTGGTTCTCTCAATGGAAGGGTAATAGGTCGATAGGAGCGAGGCCTATAGATTGGAAATTGTTCAAGGAACATTCCTTGGGATGTTCTTTCCCCGTGAGAAGAGGGAGGTTAAGATGGAGGATTTTATCAATCTTAGGCAAGGTAACATGAATGTCCAAGAGTACTCTTTCAAATTTACACAATTGTCTAAGTATGCCCCATCTTTGGTGTCAAACCCTAGGGATGAGATGAGTCAATTTGTAATGGGAGTTTCCAACCTAGTTGAGGAAGAGTGTCGTACGGCGATGCTCTATGATGATATGAACATTTCTAGCCTCATGGAGTATGCTCAATCTATTGAGGAGTCCAAACTTAAAAGGAAGAATAAGGAGTTGAAGAGGTCTAGGCCCAATGAGCAAGGTCAACCTAGGTTCAAAAAGAGAGCTCCAAACCAAGATTCTTCAGGCACTCCTAAGGTTAACCAAGAGAAAAGTGGTGGGTTTTCATTTTATAAACCTACCTGCACTACTTATGGAAAGAAGCATTTTGGGAAGTGCCTAGCCGGTACTAATGGGTGCTATGGTTGTGGGAAGAATGATAACCAAGTGAGAAATTGTCCTACTCTTGTGGCCAAAGGAAAGGAGGCCAAACAAGCCTCTCTTAGTGGCCCGGATCTTTATGCTACAAAGCATAGTCGTTTTTATGCACTTCGTGATAGAGATGACAAGGAAGCTCTTCCAAATGAGGGCACCAGTAAGTGATGATTTCTTATAGTTGTGGATGTTGTATTGAGGTTCCTTTGTTGTTTAACATGATATCCTTAGAATGGGTTTACTCTTAAGAGGGAGATGGTATGTTAAATAGTAAGAGTTCCGATATCCTTATCTCTTTCTTCTATTTTTATTCAAGCTTGAGACCAAGAGTTCCTTGTAGCTTGTTTCATAGTATGGAGTCATGCATGAAAATGTGTTTCCATGATCTCCTTATGTTATGCATGTTTTGATGAAATTTATGTTTAATGAGAAAATGAACCATTTTATTTATGTGTTCCTCATGTTGATGTGTATCTATAATGAGTTGCCTAAATGCTTCATGAGTTGAATTATTGAGTATTCTTAAATGTGTTGTTAAGAAGAGTTGCATAAATTGCCTTATGATAATGTAATGAGCATGATTTGAGTTGGAGAAGCAAATTCCTTCAACGAAATGAGAAATGTTGATGTTTTGGTGCATAATGAGTTCGTAGATGTAGTTCCTACTTTCTTATGTTGCATTGAGCTTATTGATATGGGGTTGATGTTTCCTCTTATGATTTTGTGTAGTGTTTATGATGTTGCATGCATGATGGGCTATTAATCTTGAGTTGTTATCCCTTAATGTGTTTAAAGTGTCATTCAAGGAAGAATGTTCCTAAGGGGGGCGGGGGATAATGTAACAACTCAAAAAATAATAAGTTGAACTAGAGCCTAATCGTGAGGGTCAACGTCAAGGTACGTGTTAGACTCCGTAATTGAAGAACCCTTTTTAGGTTTGGTATGGGGTTGCAAGGGCATGTGCCAATGCAAGAGGAGGGGGGCAAAGCCTACCCAAAAGCCAAGGCTGCCCAACCCTTGACCAAGCACTGCCAAGGTTCACGACCAGTGGTCTTGACCACGGTCCGTGAAGGGGTCCGTGAAGACCCCTTGGCATTAAGGGAGTTGTGCAAAGTTGAGGAGGCTACTGCCTCAAAGACCATGGGCACCACCACGAGCCATGGTACCCTAGACGGTCCGTATAAGTGGTCGTGAAGATCACTTGGTGGCATGGGAAGCAAGGAAACTTGGCCAAGCTACTGCCTCCATGACCACGACCATCACCACGACTCGTGCTCTTAACCACGGATCATGGGAGGTCTCGTGGCCTTCCCTTAGGCCCTTGAGGGCTTGTCAAGGTGGAGAGGCACACTAGTCAAGGGACCATGGGCACCACCACGAGCCATAGTGCCCCTCACGACCCGTCAAAATGGGCGTGGTCCCTGACGGGGCTGCCTTAGTTAGGGGTTTTTGTGTACTTTTGTTTTAATTAATTAATGTGCGGGGTTGTTTTTAATTGTTTTATATCACTATTATATAGTTTTAAATCTTAAAACAGGTCATTTACTCCTTATTTCTCCAAAACCCAAATCAAATCAAAATAGTTCCTCCTTTAAAAAATTCTCTCTAGAAGTTCCCAAAGTAGAAGAAGAAGAAGTGGGAGCTAGGGTTTGTGGATTCACAGTGTTCTTCCTCAAATTTCTTGGGGATTCACAAGCAAGGTATGGTGATCCTTCATCTAGGGGTAGCTTTCACCCCTAGAGTCCATTCATTGTTAGTTTTCAAAGTTTTCAAGTTTCTCAAAACCTAGGGTTTTTACTCGATTTCAAATGGTTATTAATGACTAGTTATGATTGAATTAACGTTTGATTGATTATTTATGACAAAAATACTCTATGAACCCATGAATTTCCTCAATTCCTAAATTGTGCCTTTATGAAGTGGGTTTGTTGATTATGAAAGCATGTGAATGGAATTTGTCTAAATTGCTTTAGGTTATTGAATTATATCACTATCCATGCCTTAATTGTAGTAAATTGTTGGTGTGTTGGTGATTTGAGATTCATGGCCTTGAAGGTCATAGTATAAGGAATTGAGTATTATCATAATGTCTTGTATATGAATGTGAATCTATTGAAGGTAATATGATAATGTCTTGAATGTAATTGTGTTATTATAGAAAGACTATTTCTGTCATGACCCAGAGGTACCCCCTAGACGTAACATGGCATACTTGACCCCGAAGGGGTCTCATACAAGCCCTTAGCATCATAACATAGGTAATAGAATAAAATACAGGAAATTTAAAACTTCTTTAAAACCATACAATCGAAAACATTTTCATAAAGCAAGCGAAAGTCTTTCCTAAATCCTTGTCTCAAACCATCTATTTAAACTCTTGAATAAAAGACTTGGGACGCAGCCCAAACAATGTCTAAAACATAAAGAAATGACATAAAGGAATAATGGGTTTGTCTACGAAACTATGAGGACTCACCAAAATCTTCAACTCTTCTTGAAACTTCTATAAAGCTATCCTCCAAAGGAAACTCAAACTCCAAAACCCTACATTTGATTAGAATGTAGGCAATATGCTTTAGTACAAAATGTACCAAGTATGATAGCTAACAAAATCAACATAAGAGTATCTCAAAATGGTTAGTCAACATGAGACATAAACATCAGAGATAATAACATAAGCATAACATAATCTCCAACATAAGCATCATATCATCACAAGTCAACATAAGACATAGTTAATGAGCACAGGAGATAAATCATAATAATAATAAGCCAAGTATTCAACATAAAAAATCATATAAGCATAATTGAATCTTAGTCATCTATACCCTAATAGGACCATTCTCAAGTAACCTCAAAAGCATAAATGTGCAAAGCAAGAATAGCATCCCATAATACCACCCAAGCCAAGTACCCCTTTTTAGTCATCTTGACCATAGTCTATATACATGGTCAATTCTTAATCTTCATTACCCTAAGGGTATCATAATCCTAAGTAACCTCAAGGCACACTTGTGTAATGCATGAAAGGCATACCATAATACCATTCACAGTAAGTATCACCTTGAACTCAACATAGTCATACTTACCCTCCCTTAGTCTCACTCTTTAGCTTACTTCATATGGATAAGGGAACTACCATCCTTAGTCAAACATGCCATGGAAGGCCACCATAACACAACCTTATCTTAAAATATATCACTCATAAGAACTCTTTCTTGAATGACCCTAAGTCATACTTGTGCAATGCACAAATAACACCCCATAATACTACTCATGCTAAGTACTACTTTTAGGTCCTCATACTAATACTTCTTGATTTGGAACCTAGTACCTCTCTTTATCCTTAGAACACTATGAGGTACTCTCTTAAGCACATCTTAGTTCTTTATTAGATTGAACCCTATGAGATACTACTTTTAGCATGTCTAGGTTCATCATCTACATGGACACTATGAGATACTACTATAAGCATGTCTAAGTCCATTCATACTCTTGAACACTATGAGGTACTTCATTAAGTAAGTCTTAGTTCATTTATGCTTTAGAACACTATGAGGTACTCTCTTAAGCACATCTTAGTTCTTTATTAGATTGAACCCTATGAGATACTACTTTTAGCATGTCTAGGTTCATCATCTACATGGACACTATGAGATACTACTATAAGCATGTCTAAGTCCATTCATACTCTTGAACACTATGAGGTACTTCATTAAGTAAGTCTTAGTTCATTTATGCTTTAGAACACTATGATATGTTTCTTCAAGCATGTCTAAGTTCATTGGATATGGAGATTTCTACTAGAAACCTTAACTCAACTATGTGAAGGCTTCCATCTCATGAGACCTAACTTTGGGAGAACCCACAATCTACTACATAAGAGTTCCCCCTTTAACTTAGATAGTCCTCACATCAACTAGGTGTGGTTCTCCTTTCTACTTGGAGCCCGGACCCTATCTTGTGTGACACTCCATCTCATTGTCAATATCCACTTCGAGCCAAGCATACACCCCAAGGTTTATTTGTTATGCCTTGCTTAACACTCATATCTCATGGAAGGATGTCCTTGACAACCAATCCATGTTCAAGTGATTCTATCACTTCATACTTTCAAGCATCCATGAAGTAGATTAGGTAAGTATAGGCCTTTCACCACAAATCCACCTATTAGACTTCTATTCAGCACATTGACTCTACTCTCAAAGCCCTAGTGATTCAACATTCATGACTACAAGCCTTACTCTCAAAGCTTTACTTAATTCTATCATCACTCATATCTAGATTACAAGACATTCAAGTAATAAGCCTCATCTTAAGCAATTCTCATTACACTCCTCATTACTAAGTGATTCTTAGTCATAATTCATCATAAAGGCTAAATTCCATCTTTACAAGTCAAGACCCATTATATTCAATAAAGTCTAGTTCAATTCATAATTATATGTTACTAACCTTGAATAATTACTACTCATGTCATTGATTTAAGAGAATTACTTTTGAACCTTCAATTTGACCTCTAATGGCATAAACCCACAAATATCACATTCATCAATCTAGACTAGGGTTTACCATAGAAATCACATAAATTCATCATAATATCACTAAAAAAAGCTAAATAAATCAAAATTAGGTATTATCCACTAGATTGGAATCATACCCAAATCCTACCCACATTGTAAGAAGAACCCTAGTTAGATGGGGGATTACTAAGGGGGCTCTATGGGTGGAAGAACCCATAGATGAATAATCTAAACATACCTTTAATCAAAGCCCTAGCACAAGCTCTCAACAATGGACTTTGTTCTTGACCCAATCTTCAAGCTCTACCTTCTTCTTCAATGGGGGTTTTCTAGAGAGAGAAATATTCTTTGGAGGGAATAAAGTTGGGTTTTCTTTGGATTATAGGGAGAATGACTTAATTGAAGTAAACTTAGGTATAATTAGCTTATATACTTGGTAGGAAAGGAATAAAGTTATATAGGGTCAATTATGGAAAAGTAGCAAGGACCCTTAAAGTTCCAACTTAAAATTTACCAACCTCCACGACTTAGCTCGCCCTTTTGCCACTCATGGCTCGACAAGGGCACTAGGCGACTCTCCAAGTGGACCCTTGGCTCACCTAATTTTCCAATAGGCTCCCTAAAAGGGCAGCTCACTTAGGCGATTGAGGAGGTAGCTTGGCGATTCGCCAATCCAACCGGCGAGCCCCGACTTCGACTCTAATCCTCAACATCTCACTCTAGAACCCTAGCTATTGGCTCTAATATAGTTTACTAATTTTTGGGGCATTACAATTTCTCGATTTGACACTCAAGAATGATGATGATAGAATTTGAAGGGTTTCTATAATGTGAAGCTATGTCTGGAATTGGTAGGCTTAGGCATCCTCTTCTTGTATAATGAATGTGTCTTGACTTGATGAATATGAATCGATAGGCCAATGGCCTTCCTTTCATAAATGAATGATGAAGAATTCTAGGCTATATCTTGAACCTGTAAACTTAATGTTGGTAGCCCTTCATGATGAGTCTAGGAACTAATGTGATGATAAACCTTAAATTGGTAGACCTAGTGTTGGTAGCCCTTTCATGTGTGAAATGATGAACCTTGTATCGGTAGGCCCAATGTTGATGGCACCCTTCTTGGAAAGTCAATGAGCTATCCTTAATGTACCTTGAATCGGTAGACCTAATGGTGGTGGCCCTTTCTTGTGTAATGTACTTGGGTCGGTAGGCCTAATGTTGGTAGCCCTCTCCAATACAATAATGTAAATGAAAATTAAAATGAAATACTCTATGGGAATGGAGGCTAAGCACCGAGTGAATATGGTAGGATGGAAACTCTCCCAATGCTAGGCTAGGGTTCCAATGAACATCTTCGTATCCCATAACTATGTGCCCACATAGGATATTAGCTAGTGGTTTCGACCTACGCTAAAATGTTACCGGTCCTACCTTAGACAAGTACACCACCTCTTTACGGTGTGGGGCTATATGACACCAGATTCCATGGTTTGCTCTCATGGTCTATGTCGGTTAATGCCTATTCCCATCATGTGAGATGTGCATTATGGTTTCTTAAGAAGTTCTATGAAGTGTGGGTGGTAGTATCGGATGTTATCCATGCATTGCACAAATAGGCTTTGATAGGGCTATAGTGAGTTCTCTAATGTCTTAATGACTAATGAATGAAAGTGCTCTTAATGAAGCTAATGAAGAATGTTAACTTAAATGTCTAATGTAATGATGCATGTTATACTTGGGTTGTATTGTGAGTTATATTCCCTTGGCATGACTTATGAAATGAATGTGTTCCTTATGCATGAGTATTGCTTGAAGTTATGTATGAATTGGCAAGTTCATCTAAGGTGGCCTCAAAGTGGCACTTAGTAAGGATAGTAGTATGGGATGCTATCCTTACATTGCACAAGTGTAGCTTAGGGTTGCTTAAGGTAAATGTTCAAATGTGATAATTATGACTTGTATGATGATTATACTTGTACTTTATGTCTCTTATACATTATGTACATGATATTTCTAAAAAGTGGCATAATGCATGGTTTCTAACCAAAATGTCTGTTTTAAAACCATGATTTTGCATGGTCATCATACATAGTACATTTTTGTGTGCTAACCCATATTTCTCTTATTTTACTACAAGTGTAGGTTCCAGCAAGTGAGTTGATATTCATCTAGTTCAAGGGCTTGGATGGAGATTCCTCCAAGTCTAAGTGGTATGTCCTCATAGATCGAGAACAAGTTCTTGGAGTTTCATTTTCTTTCATGTAAAAGACTATTGTTAGACTTTTCGATTGTAAAGGGGCGTATCCCTACTTTTGTCCAAGATATTGTTTTTAGATGGCCATGTGAGATGATAGACTTCCGTTGTTTCAAATGTTTTGGATTGTATGGATTTAAAGAAAGTTTTTAAAATCAGCACTATTTCTATGTATCGAATGTTATGAATGCTAAGAGGTTTGTACGAAACCCCTCTCGAGGTCAAGTACACCGTGTCACTTTCGGGGTATAGGCTCAGGTCATGACAGGTTTTAAATTATCAACTACATCCGCAGTAAATAATACAAGATTAACAAATATTGAGACGGTTTCTTGGGATGTGATTTGATTATAGGCTAATGTAGACAAATGGATAATTACAACTATTAGTAAATAGCTATAAATCAGTGAATAGGCTAGACAGACTATAGAGGAGGTAAACTTTCTCTCAAATAATTTACCCTGAATCATGTTGGTTTCTCTCGAACACCAAAAAGCAAGCAAAATAAGAACAGCTTACGCCTTAGTCCATTCACTCTCTCGAGCTGAATGTGTGGAAAAGGGTTTAGGGTTCACTCTCTTGAGCTGAACCCATGACAACCCAATACTCATAGACCATCAATTCAGTAATCTTGGTTTTAAAACCTCTCTCTCGAGCAAGCCAAAAACACGAAGGTAGAACTGCATTTGCAACTACAATCCTTTAATTTTAACCACAATTACTGATTCAAATCACTTCTAAACAACATTTAAACTAACAATTAGCAATACCCATAAACTAAATCAGCCCATAATCACATAATCACACCCCAAGAATTGGGATTTTAGCTAGACATCATAAAAAGATAGAAATTGTTACCAAATTGTGTTTTCATCAACTAGGTAAGATTAATTTCGCATTTACAAATGTCCAAATTGAAGAATCTCAAAGACCCACTTCCAATTTCTCAAAAATGGAAAACTTCAGTTCTTCAAAGCTAAGGAAAAGTTATCTCAAAACTCAGAGTTCAAACTCAAAAAATACTCTAATGAATGTTCAGAATAAAATTTGATAGTAAACATAATATTTGAAAATATATTTGTAGTTGCCAAAAATATGTTGCAAAGGGCCATTCAGTGCAGTAAGTAGCATTTGCCGATTAGCTCGGCGATCCGCCCTTTGGTCAGTTCCATTGCCTTTTTGCTTTAGCCTTCAGCATCCTCAAGTTCTGTAACTTTGGGCGATCCAACACTGCATCGCGGAACCACTCGGCGACACGCCGACTATTCCTTTCTCTCGCTAACTTGATTTTCTCCTTCAGGGCTTGCCACACTAGAACTTTAAGCGAGATGGTGGCTATTCGGCCACTCGCCAAAGGGACTTGGTGATCACCAGGCCTTCATTTCTTCGCTCTTTCAGCTCACTTCATTCCTTGTTGCAAGTTAGGGTCCATGCATTGTTCCTCAATCCAAATACATGGAAATCAAGGTTTTTATATCCGTTATTGGCACAAAATAAGCATTTGAAGACACTAAATCTATCCAAATAAAGCCCTAAATGAGTCAAATCTCGGACTCATCACATTACACAATCCAAAGAGCATCCTCTTGAAAGCAAAGATCCCATAGGGACATGTGAAAGTAGTCTTCTCTTGATCTTCTGGTGCAATGGAAATCTAGTTGTATCCAGAATAACCATCCAAAAAATAGTACCATCCACGCCCCACAAGCCTATCAAGCATTTGGTCCATAAATGACTTCAGGAAATGATCTTTCTTGGTCCAAGCATTTAATTTCTGGTGGTCCATGCATACACGCTAACCAATGACTGGCCTCATAGGTACATGTTCACCTTTTTCGTTTGGAACCACTGTGATGCCTCTTTTCTCTGGTACACATTGCACGGGACTTGCCCATTTGCTATCCGCAATAGTGTACACCACACCTGCATTCAACCACTTGATTATTTCTTTCTTCATCACTTCTTGCATAGGCGGATTAAGCCTTCTTTGATACTGAACACTTAGGTTTGCATTCACTATCCAATTGGATTTTATGAGTGCAAATCCCGGGGGAATACCTACAATATCAGCAATTGTCCATCCTATGGCCTTCATGTATCACTTTTATACCACAAAAAGCAATTTCACTTGCCACTCAAGCAAGTCTGCTGCAATGATAACGGGTAAGGTATTGTTTGCTCCCAAAAATACATACCGAAGATGAGATGGGAGCGCTTTCAACTCAAGTTTGGAGGTATTTTCGTAGATGGTTTAGTGGGGGGACTCTCTCAATTTTTCAGATTAATATCAAGCTTCAATGGGTTTTTTGAATGAGCACCTAGTCCCGATAGAGCAGCCACAACTTTATCATACCCTTGAACTTCTTCCTTATCACAATTTGAAAGGACAACAACAAGGGGTTCATCCATACACATCATTTTACTCACACTAGCCATTGTTTCATCAATCGCATCAACTGTTGAAATAACATGAATGTCACTAGGTTGCTTCATCTATTTGCTTACATTGAACGTAACCTACTCATTTACCCAAAACTTTAACTAACCACTCTCAACATCAACTAGAGCTCTTCTGGTTTCAAAAAATGGTCTATCCAAAATAATAGGCACCTCTACATCAATCTCACAATCCAAAATAACAAAGTCATCCGGAAAGATGAATCTATTCACTTTCACCAAGATATCATAAAGTATTCCAATGGAGTGTTAAATAGACCATTCAGGCATGAGAAGCCGCATTGTTGTGGATTTAGGTTCACCCAGCCCAAGTTGCTTGAAGATGTCATACGACATTAAGTTAATACTTGTCCCCAAGTCGCACAACGCTTTGGCAAAATGAAGCATCCCAATGGCACAGGGATGGTAAATGCCCCCGGATCCTGTTTTGTTTTATGATCGCATCACTAGTCATAACGACACTATGATTGTGAGAAATTTCAATCGTTTCAAAATCCATACTTCTTTTTTTAGTGCTAGTTCTTCATGAATTGTGCGTATCTCGGCATCTTCAATATTGATTCCACTAAAGGAAGGCTTATGGAAAAAGTCTTGAACACTGATAGAAATTTCTTGAATATTTCATCTTCATTCCTCTTTTTGAGCCTTTGAGGAAAAGATGGGTTAATTTGGGGAAATGATTTTACTAACTTTGAAGAAGAGGCAACCCCTTCTTTAGCTATTTACAGCTCTTTGGTAGTGCTTTTGTTTGGGCTTTCTTATCCTCTTTGGGCATGTTATTCTCCGGTGCTTGGTCAGACCTTTCTACATCAATGTTGTCTTTCTCTTCTCTACTAGTGTTTACCCCATCATTAACCTTCACATTACCACCTGCTACTTTCCCAGTTCGTGTCAAAAGCACTAAGCATTTGTTATGATCAGCCTTTCAATTGACTATATCATTATTTGCACACCTTTCTAATGGCTTAGGTTCTAACTGGGTTGAAAGTTGGCTCATTTGACATTCAAGTTGCTTGATTTAATCGGTGTGAGAGTACTTTATTATTAAAGGATAAGACATCAGCCTTCATTTCTTTAAGCACGTCATCAGACCCTTCAATTTTATCTAGAATGTGCGATAACAATTCATCCACTTGAAGGCTCCCTGAACTGCCCTTAGACTTTGGGCTGTCACCCGTTTTCATGTGATACACATCATGATTGTCTTCTCTTCTCCAAAAATCATTTTGGTCAACCCATTCTCGAATGTAAGCTCTCCGTCCAGCTTCAATAAGTGTGTTCCAACCTTGATTCCCACCCGACTTCAAAGAGCCCGGGTAAGAATCCTCCTCTAGACTTGACACCTTTTGAACCTCATTGTTTTCAGAAGTACTTCCCATCACTTATTCGTTTAGCAACACCATTTGGGACATCATCTTGGCTATCTTCTCGTCTAGTTCTTGATTTGTTTTTCTACTTACACTTTTTTCGGCCTAAAATTCAAGGGAGACACTTGATCTTCCTTTGTGTACCAATTACAATTGATCTTTGTCCTTTCGTTGAGGAGAGTGGATACTATAGCACACGGTTGTTGCATAATTCCTCCTCAAACAAGCTGGTCAACCACATATTTATTTACTGAGTTGAGACTCCGATAGAAGTGTTGTAGCAACACGTTGCTCAGGAGTCCATGAGTTGGGCACTTGAACAACAACTTCTGGAACCTCAACCATGTTTCATGAATTGGTTCCCCATCTACTCACTTAAAGTTCTGAATATGATCCCTCAACTTCACCATCTTTGAGGGAGGGAAAAACTTTACATAAAATAGCTCAGTGAGTTCCTCCCAAGAAGTGATTGACTCTCTTGGTAACTCAGCCAACCACTTCATTGCTTCCCCCATTAGAGAGAATGGAAACAACCAAAGTCAAAACGACTCTTGTGTGATATTCTTAAAGGCAAATGGACCAACACATCCACGAAGTTTTGGATATGCTCATAGGGATCTCATGAGCCAAGCCTCCAAACGAACCTTTCATTTTTAACAGTTACAACATCGTGCTAGTCACATGGAATGCAACATTGCTCACGACCGGAGGTAAATGAATAGCACCCACACTATCCAAATGAGCTTCATTAATATCATTCAAGTTACCGATGTCATCTTAGTGTTCATGTTGGCTAGCGTAGCTTCCGTTCACATTCATCTCGTCACCTATTCAGAAGCAGCCACCAACACACACAAATAAAGTAAGTCGATTCAACTACAAACAAGATTAGATCACAGCTAAACTTCACCAAAAGAATTCTAAACACCACTCCCCGGCAGTGGCGCCATTTTTTATAATGCTCAACTACACTTCATCCAATTCTAAGTGTAGGCGATCACAATCTAGTCTAAACCCAACGAAGAGTTGGAGTGGATCCCACATGGAATGATACGGTAGAGAATTCAATTATGAAGTGAAAGACATGTTCTAATCGGTTGTAGGAATAGAATTTATCAAAATAATTAAAATAAGTTACAGTGGTTGACAACTACTATCAAATGGGGGGGGGATAAGATTTATCAATTAACAACTACAAAAGCATAGGAGTAATCAAGTAGACAAGGATCCTTGGGGATGTGATCGATTAGATGCTAATTTCACTATATGAGTGATTAGTATTTACTGAAAATCATTGAATCTTAGTGAGTATGCTAGACTTTAGATGTAATAGATATCTCTCGATCAACTACTACGAATCAGGTGAGTTCTCTCGAACCTTGACAAGCATAACAATTATGAACAATTAATCTACTCTCTTGAGCTAGATTGGTAGGATCGAATTAAGATTCACTTTCTCAATTTGAACCCACAACAACCCAATCACTACAATCATCAATTGATAACTTTAATTCTAAAACCTCTTTCTAAATCAAGTATAAAATACTAGGCTAGAACTGTATTTGCAATTACAATTCGTGAATTCAAACTTGGTTATCAATCGAACCCACTTATAAATAACAAATAAATCAGTAAATACTAACACCCATAAGCTAATTTGGACAATTAATAACTTAATCACACCCCCCAAGAATGGGGGTTTCAGCCAAACATTATAAAACGCAAGAAAATATTACCAACTATGTTCTCCATCAGCTGGGTAATGAAATTCGAGTCTTCACAATGCTTGAAATCTACTTAAAATCAAAACCCAACTTAAAATTCTCCTAAAAAACTACTAAAATGGTGTTTGAATAAAAAAAATACAAAGTTAGAATGTGTAGGAATGACTCTTTCTCTTTTTAAAATTCAATTTATACGTTCACATACTTTTGCCTTCGGAGTCATTTGGCAGAATAAGTCAAGCGTCGCCAACGTGCCAAATACTCCTGGCCATCGCCTTTTTAGCTTGAATCCTCACCCTTTCTGTGTTGTGATTTTATGCGATCGAAGTCGGGCTCGCTAACCTAGTTAGCGATGCACCAATTGACCCTTCTTATCGCCGTTTTTGCTTGATACTTCACTAATCACTATGTAACTTTAGGCGGGCTGAAGCTTTGACATACCATGAGTTTACGGTATTTTTAATACGTTTCACTTAAGAGTTGTGTGTGTCCAGGGCTATTTTGTATTAGAATTAATGTGTTTGTGTGGTAATTGTAGGAAATAGGCTTGGACGAGGTTGAGAGAGACAACAACTTGTAAAAGGAGCCACCTACAAAAGTGACCTACGGACCGTACATTTAGGCACGCTCCATAGGTGGGTGGCGTAGATGGAGCCTCAGGGAAGTCTTGACCAATTGTGAAACTACGAAAGCCATTGACGGAGCGTAGGTTGACCCACGGGTCGTCCTATACCTCCATCGTTTGTATCAGAGATTTTGAGTTCCAGTACCTAAGGAAAAGTTCTAAGTGTGGTGAAACAGAAGGGGACCCACGGACCGTAGGTCAACCTACAGTCCGTACTACAGGTGTACATCGTTTGTCTCTGAAAGTTGAAGATATTTGAGCTATGGAAAAGACCTATGGACCGTAGGTCGATACACGGTCCGTAGGTCAATCTCATCGATTGAAGTCGCATCCAATAGTTTATTTTTTTATTTCATTTCCTTTTTGTTTAGGACAATGTTTTCTATAAATAGGGTATGTAAACCTATTTTTGGGGGTTAGACACCATAGAATTATTTTAGTTCTTGGTATTTTCTTGGGAATTAACTTGCAAACACTAGCAATTTGATTTCCTAATTTCGGTTTATAAAGATTCTTGCTTTGAATTTCAATTGGATATTACGAATTTCTTCTACTTATTACGTAAGTTCATGAATTGTTCTTCTAAAAATATGAATTGTGTTCTTGCTAGCATGGGTAACTAAATCCACAACTAGGGTTGTGAGAACTATGAGCGATTAACAAAGTATGAATAGTAACTAAATAATTCTTGAATAGTGTTGTTGCATGCATGAGTTAAGGGAAAGAAAGTAAAATGAAAAGATGCCAAAAATAGGTCAAGGAAGAGGTAAATAGACAATGTAATGTCAAGGAGGGCAGAAAGTCACTAAAAGTACCCAAATGTACCACACCTGACCCTGTGCCTACGTTACAAGCTAAGAAAGTCCTATAGTGATCCTAGCAACTAGTTTGGAGAGTCTAAGCAGTGAAAATAAGGGCAAGCCTATGGTATTGAGCATTAATTGTACTTGAACTTACTTCTGAGTATGAGTGTTGAATAAATCCTTGTACTCAAAATCATATTCATTGTGTGAAAAAGGGATTTCTTTTTAAGTAAGGGCACTAGTTACATTGTTGGAGAATTGGTAGCTTGGTGATAGTGAAACAATGTATGTTGTGTGTCTATTGGTCCATCTTTGTCATATCTTGATCCGCATGAGTTAGATTGTTAAGTATAAGAGAAAATATTTTCACTCAAAAAGGGAGTCGGTATAGAAAGCCACGTGATTGCTTATGCTTGAATGTCTGCTTCTATACAAATGTCGTTTAGAGTCTTAGTGAGTCGGTTGAGGATAAACAAAGAATTTAAGTTGAGGGTGTTGATATACCGTGAGTTTATGGTATTTTTAACATATTTCACTTAAGAGATGTGTGTGTATAGGGACATTTTGTATTAGAATTAATGTGTTTGTGTGGTAGTTACAGGAAATAGGCTTGGACGAGGTTGAGAGGGACAACAACTGAAATTTTATAGAAGGAGCCACCTATGGAAGTGACCTACTGACCATAGGTCCAGTCACGCTCCATAGGTGGGTGGCGTCGATGGAGCCTCAGGGAAGTCTTGTCCAAGTGTGGAAGTACAGAAACCATTGATCGAGCCTAGGTTGACCCACGAGCTGTCCTGCACCTCCGTCGTTTCTATCAGAGATTTTGAGTTCCAGTACCTGAGGAAAAGTTCCAAGTGTGGAGCCACGGAAGGGGACCCATGGACCGTAGGACAACCTACGGTCAGTACTGCAAGTGTCCGTCGTTTGTGTCTGAAAGTTGAAGGTTCCTGCTTCGGATAAAAAGTCTAAGTCTTGAGCTACGAAAGGGACCTACGGATCGTAGGTCGATCCACAGTACGTAGGTCAATCTCATCGATTGAAGCCATATCCAGCAGTTTATTTCCTTATTTCGTTTCTTTTTTGTTTAGGACAATGTTTTCTATAATTAGGGTATATAAGCCTCGTTTTTGGGGTTTAGACACCATAATATTATTTTAATTCTTGGTATTTTCTTGGGAATTAACTTGCAAACTCTAGCAATTTGATTTTCTAATTTTGGTTTATAAAGATTCTTGCATTGAATTTCAATTGGAGATTACGGGTTTCTTCTACTCATTACGTAAGTTCATGAATTCTTCTTCTAAAAATATGAATTGTGTTCTTGCTAGCATGGGTAACTAAATCCACAACTAGGCTTGTGGGAACCATGAGCGATTAACAAAGTATGAATAGTAACTAAATAATTCTTGAATAGTGTTGTTGCATGCATTGATAATTCTTTCATTTAGAAGTCTTTTTAACGGTGGCCAACATTAGAACTCGCCTTGTTGCTACTTGCCGAACCATGGAGGTAGTTAATAAGAAAAGAATTATCAACATAGATTTAGTGTGATACCATCTAATAGTCTAATGTAAATTGGTGCGAGGGTGAAAACTAAGTCATACATTGATGTGATGTCTAATATGAGGTAAAGGTAAGGGTTAGTAATTATACACATATAGCTAGACCAAGGTGCGGGGTGAAATTCTCTATTTGGCGGACCAAGCACTTAGGGATACATAACTTACCACATTGCATATGATTACTATTACTAGGATTACCGTGTTATGAGCTTATGGGGAACACATACACCTTAGTTTCTTTCTCTCATTGATAACAACTAAAGTTCAAATCTTGCTCACTTTCTCTCTAAACAACAATCAGTTATTTGTTACATAAACCCCCCCCCCCTCTTTACTTACTTGTCTCGGAAATATGTTGACTAAACGAATATAAGCGTAAGTTAAAGTTAAGTCTAAACCATATTCCTCGTGGGATCGACCCCAACCTACAAGTTGGGTTCTTTACTTCATAATGATCACTTATACTTCTTTAGGGAGGTGTAATTTGAGCATATCAAGCTCCTTCGCCGATCCAATCGGCGCGTCGCCGAAGGGTACGTTCCACCGCTGAGTTGCCTTTCTCCAAGGGTTGGCCCACTGTAACTTTAGGAGAATTGAAGGAGTACTCGGCAAATCGCCGAGTGGTCTTGGCGATCCTCAACCTTGCTTTTCTTCAATTGGTTCAGCTTTTCTGCTCCCTTTTGCCCACTAATGTCCTTGCCCTGCTCTTTTTGCCCACTAATGTCCTTCATAGCTGCAAATTAACACATAAACATCAATTTAGAGCATAACATAGGCAATGAGGACACTAAAACTATGATTATTAAGCCCTAAATGAGTCGAAATCCCAAAGTCATCATACATCATTTCTTAAAATAGCCTAAAATAGAACCCTAACCACTTAATTATCTAACTAATTTATCCTTCACTCAAAACTTTCCTTGTTTTTCAGAAGCTTTTCTTTCTTTAAGACGTTTACTCTATTCTCAATCTCTCTCATTTTTATCAAGCCCTCATGTGGTAAACATCCTTTCTATAACTCTCCCAGCGCACCCCCAACTTAGGTTTTTAGCCTCAAATTTCAAAACTTCAAGTTTGAGGGAAGGTTTCAAAGGAGGGTTACTTTTTCAAAAAGGGATAACGCTTGTAATGTGGTTGCCAATAAAAAGGGTTTGGGCTCAAAGGGGACAACTAAAGATATATTTAGTGCAAAGTTGGGAATTTTAGGCCAAGCGGACTTCTAGAACAAACAAAGAATTCCTAAGATCATTTCTCCAACAAAATTTAATCAAGACCAACATTTCAAGATCAATCGGACAAGTTCTAGTTAACACAAGTGAACACAATAAATTATTTTCAACACTTGCCACACATGACATGTAAAATAGTCAAGATGTATCAACTTCACTACCTAGTCAAGAACAAAGGAGTTATTTTCACTTCACCACCTAGTAAGTTGGAGTCACAAAAAGAGTCAAAACATTGTAACCAAGTCATTCACTTCCACAATTTTCTTTTAACAAAAATTCAGAGGGGTGCTCATTTATGATTTGCAAGGCATTGACTAAGTCTAGTAGTACCAAACAAGTAAAAAACTCATATCTAGGCCCCACAAATCCATCAACAAAAATGATGAATTTTCCTAAAGAATAACGTCACCTGATCTATCATTGGGCGAATTCAAGCCTTTTCGTCAAGCATTTACATGGGCTTCCAATCTCACAAGCTATGGGTACTTAGAGTTCCCCTACTTCAAGGCATACAAGCATGAAACACTATCACCGTGATTTATTACTACAAAAAGAATCAAATATAACAAAAACAAAACTATAATAAAAACGACCAATCCATACAATAAGCAAAAACCCAACAAGGGCAACAAAAACAATCCAAAATATCTACCAAAAGTATAAACAACACAAGGGGAGCACCCACACCTAAAGTGGTACTATGTACTCATAGCACAACTATAGAAATAATAAAGAGAATACAAAAGGGCCCTTGGCTGCCTCAATCATCTCTATCACTATCTGTGGCCTTGCTATAATCAACTCCACCATCATTACTCCATGCAACTAGCTTCTCTCCCTCCTCAACAGGCCTCAAAGTCAGAAGTGGCTACTTTGCCTTCAACACTTTTCAGAGGCCTTTGACCCCCTTCCACATCCTTGTGAAGAACTTGTCACGACTTTTCTCCTTTTTCTTCATTTTGCAATATGATATGCTCAATTCTCCATGTGACTTGGCCAAACAGGTGTAGGCATTCTCCAAATTTGCACGTTGAGCTTTTTTATTTCTTTGATCTCTCAAATAAGAATCAAACTCATGCTAGAGCACAAACAATATCGGCCTAGATAATGACTCATTTGGCCCTTGAGGAAGCTTCATCATTAACTCCTTCATGATTTTCAACTCACTAGCCAACTATTTAAATGGCCCCTAAAATGGAGGTATATCATAATCCTCCTCCACATGTACAGACTCCCCAAATCAATATTCCTCTTCTTACTTTTCAAAATTGTGCCCTCGCCACGCATTTTAAGGGGAATGATTTGATGTTTGGGTTTGACCCAAGTTTCACCTGAAAGCTCTTTTACTTTAGCCCATGTCCACAACTCTGTGATCAAGAAAGGGAAGATACATGATTGGTTGTCATGAAGCTTGAACCTCAGATCCCATTCATGTTCAAATGGCCCACATACAATAGGACATCATAAAGTAAACATGCCATTACTTTTGCCCGCAACATTGGAATGTTTCTAATGTTCCCACTTGGGGAGATGCGGTTACATACAACAGACATCAATATCCTCACCTCAGCTATCAAATCAGAGAATGGAATCCTAGCCTTTGTGACGACCTACGTGATAATTTTTTCCTAGGCATAGCTTTGATGCTTGCCAATTTCTCGGCTTATAACCATTGGCCTTGAAGTCCTCAATATCATGGTCTAGCAGCCCATATATGGGATTAATCACTTTTAACCCATAATTGACAGTCTTTCCTCGAACGGTGATCAACCTTGTTGACTTGTTGGTTTCCATGAGGTTATCATAGAGCTCCCTCATCCATTGCTCATTCACTTTGAATAGTTCAGGCGCAAATCATATCAAACTGGAGTGTTCCAGCCTTTGGCAGAAATTTAGAAGCATTTCTTCACGTTGTAAAGCACAATGCCTCTCTCCTTTGAGAAATTTCTTCTTAATTAAAGAAGCATAATAAAAATCCTGAGCTCGGACAGAGACAAGGTGATGTTGGTCATATTCAACCACAACTTTCTCTTCAATACCAGTTCTTGTGCCATTCTTGACTTTGTAGAAATATGAAAAATCAAAATAGCATGAAAGTTTGAGAAATATGCATTAAACAATGTTATTCTATTGGTAAAAGTAAAAAAAAAACTGTTGGGAATAAATTCGGGAACCAGGTTTTTGGTCTCTGATCTCGTAAAAAAGTGAGACTGTGTTCGCCTAAGCGAACATCGCTAAAGTGACTAGGAGGCCACTTTTGTGTAAATCGCATAGAGCGAGAGGGCTCGCTTAAGCGAACTTCACTTTTGCAATGGTCGGGTAGCTTTCTCAACTATTCACCCCATAAACATGAACAACTAAATTTCAATTCACAAACTCACACAAAAAAATTGACTCCCAATGGTTCAAATTCAACAACAACCAAACAAGCAATCTAGAAACTCAATCATTTCGTTGCAAAAAGCTTCGAAAATCATCTTTGAGTTCTCTTGGACATTTTATCAAAAACATGTTGCCCAATCAATTTTTCATCAATTTAATCATGAAATGGATACTCAAGACTTTCCCGAATACTCAAAATCATCCCACACACATGCATTCAACAATTATAACATAGAATACGGCCAACACAATAGAAAATCTAACCCTCAAGGTTGAGAAGTTACTACCCACATAATACCCCCAACTTTTAACAAGGCAATCCCATTTCAAGAATGAATTTACCACTTTAAGAGCGTAAGATGGAAAGAGTCATACCAGATTTTGTTTACATAAGGAAGACTAAGTGCTTTGAAATCAATCTGAGACAAGTAAGAAGGAGAGCAAGAAAGTTGGACCTTTTATTTTTCATTTTCAACTATTTGGTTTCTGCCTCATGCTGTTTGAACTATTTAGCTTCACTTAAGAGACATAGCATTCACTTTTGAAAACCTCCACTAAAGAGCAGGGTTCACTTCTGTGAGTGCTTCCTTGCATAAGCGATGATTGCTTTTGCGAGAGGGTGCCGCTTTTGCAGACTTTGCATAGGTGAACCCTCTCTCACTTTTGCAACATCATGAGAATTTTTCAGCAGGTTTTTATGGTCCACTTTAGTGGACTCGGGGGATATTGGGGGATCCACCCAGTCTCATTGGGCGAGCTTGGATGCCCAAAAAGTTTCCCAAGTCATATTTTGAAAGGGTTTTTACCCCTGAACTTTATTTCTTTCAAGATTCATGCCTCCAAACCTATTCAAATTAACTCCAAACACTCTAAAATTATGAGGATTAGTCAGAAACAAAAATCAAATTTAACCTACAAATTAAAAACTCAAAATTAAACTAATACCTACATTTATTTGGATACCAATAGGGTACCTCCCATCAAGTGCACAATTTTATGTCACGGTGCGACACATGTTATATAACCCTTTGTGTTTCCAATTCGAGGCAATGAACCTCCTACCCAACTTTGCATCATACCTCCATTTTAGATCCTTGGATAGGATTGAGAGTGACAGAGTCACTAGGCCACTAAGGTTTATAGTTTATTTATTTCTATCTAAATTGTGAATATTTGTATTAAGTTTCTTTTAGTTTTTCTTTATGGCTTCTTGTGAGAACAATAAAATTTTTGGGCGTTGTAAGCCCTATGTTGATGACCAATGACCTTGTTGGGAAGAAATTGGTGTGGTGAGTCAATCTTGGCTCATGAGCTTAGCCCTAAGAGAAGATAATGAAAAACTCCTACATCTAATGTGCCAATTGAGGGATGATCTTTAGAATTTTTACCTAACTAGGTGTTTTGAGATGACCCATATTAGGTCATCCATTGCAACTTTGGAGGCCCTTGTGAGAACAAGAATTGGGGTAGGTTGTCTTGCTAGTCAAATGGACAAAAAGAGTGAAGTGGAGTTGGAATCTCAAGAAGAAGGGGTTATGATTAACATGGATGAAATATTGGGTATTTTCTACCTATCCAAGCCAATAAAATTCCTCTTTGCTAAAATCAATGAAATGATACTATTGAGAGTGTCACTCACTTGAAGACCAAAGATCATGAAATTCAATGCTAAAATGGCCTAGTGATCCTCTTAGTCTTATCAATGCTTCTCAATGAAGAAAAGATGTGAAGTTGGTAAGAAATTTAAATCTTCAAAGTGGAGAGATCGAGGAAAACTCTTGATGATCTCATGCACTTCCAATGCTCCTCGAAGAGAAATTAATCTAAAATTGGAAAAAAGGTTCATTGCCTCGAAGTGGAAACACAAAGGGTGATGTACGCGGCATCGCACCATGATGTTAAATTATTTGCTTGATGGGAGGAAACTCATCGGTATCCAAATAAATTTAATTCATTGTTTAATTTAGAGTTTCACATTAGATTTGATTTTTTTTCCTTTAACTAATCCTCATGATTTTAGTGTTTGGAGTTAATTTGACTAGATTTGGAGGAAAGGATCTTGATGGTTTTTGGGATAAAACCCCTTCAAAATATGACTTGAGGAACGTTTTAGGTACCCAGGTTCACCCAATAAGGCTGGGCGGATTTCCCAATGGGCCTTCAGTTTGTAAAAATGGACAGTGAACAACCTACTGTAAAAGGGCTCTGAAGTTGCAACAATGAGTAGAGGTTCGCTTAAGCAAAGTTCCCAAAAGTGGCACCCTCTCGCTTAAGCAAACATCGCTTAAGTGGAGGGGCACTCACAAAAGTGAACCCCGCTCTTTAATGAAAGATCGCAAAAGTGAGAACACATCGCATAAGCAAAAGTAAGGCTTTAAAAGGTCAGAATGCTGGAGTTAAATGGTTGAAACCAAAAAATAAGGTCTAACTTCTTGCTCTCTTCCTAATTTATCTCAAAATCTACCCATTTCATGATCAAATTGATGAAAAAAGAGGTTGTACACCACATGTTAGATAAAATGCTCATAAGAACTCAAAAAATGATTTTTTGAAGTTTTTGTGGCAAAATGATTGAGTTTTTCAATTTCTTGTTTGGTTATTGTCGGATTTGAACTATTGAAAGTTGATTCTTGTGCAAAAAATGTATGAAAAGATTTGATTGTTCATGTTGAGAAGGCAACGTCGTGAAAGCGACCTAGTTGTCACAAAAGCAAACTTAGGTTTAGAGACCCCTCTTAACTTTTGCGATTTCGCATAAGCGGCCTCATGGTCCCTTTTCCGATTGGTCACTTAAGAGAATATGGTTTCACCTTTGAGAGATAAGAGACCATTTCCTGCCAAATTTTTAATTTTTTAGTAGGCCTATTTTTTGTTCTGGTTTGGTTCCTAACCTTTTTCTTTGACTTCTATCAATAAAAATAACATTGTTTAACACATATTTCGTACACTTTCATCCTATTGGGATTTCAAATTTCTAAAAAGTCAAGAATGGCACAACAATTTCATTTTGAAGAGGAAGTTGCGGTCGAATATGACCAATATCGATTTGTGTATCTCAGAGCTCAAGAGAACTACTATTTTGATCTGATTAAGAAGAAATTGCTGCTCTAGAGAGGCATAACACTTGCTTAAGTGGCCGAGATACTTCCAAACTTTTCCCAAAAGTTGGATAATTCTGGATGGATTTGTTTTTCTCCTGAACTATGCAATGCAAACGATTACAATGCGTGAGAGAATTTTATGCCAACCTCATGGAGACCAACATTTCAACAAGGTTGATAACTATTGAGGCAAGATCGTTGACTTAAGTGTGAGGTGGTATTGTTTGGCTAAATGTGTCGTTAAGTCTATAATAATGGTCTCTCATTTTAGTATGTTATCATTCATTGTAGCACTTACTATGGAAATTTTAGCTATATTGTATTTATATAGATATAGTAAGAAACAAGATATGAAAATAGTAAAAGCATGCAAAGACAGAATAAAAACATGAAAAAAATTGAGAGACACAAAGTTAATCACACAGGCCACAGCGATGCGGGCCTATTGTTTGAAAAAAGAGAAAATTTAGTCCATCGTGATGGTGTCTGCCTTAATATTTCTATGCAAAATACATAAATAGGACCCTTAACTTGGATTCAAATTTTAACTTTGACCTTAAACTTCCAAAGTGCACAAAGAGGCATTTTAACTATTCAACTCTTAAATAAAAAACACTCGAATATTACTGCCCAAACGCATAAAATGCAGACTCTCCAACGTGGATTGGTGAGTCACTCAATGGCTGCCAACTCATTTAAAATTTTACACGCAGAAATTAGAATGAAAAAAAAACTAAATTATTATTCAAATTGATACATGGTATAGGATGAAAGACTCTTCCATTTTACCTCATTTCTTTCTCAAAATTGTGAAACCCTAGCTGGAGATTTACAACCAAAATCATGAATCAAGGGAAAAATTGTTCAAGATTTGTGCTAAAAGTTCATATACTCTGATGTTTATCTATTCATCTTCCTCAATTTAGTCCAGGTATGTTTAATTTTTGTCCTTTTGAACTAACGATTTGAATTGTTTGCTGACCAAAAAATCTACACATCCAAGAATCCAACGCCATGGATTGTTTGCAAACCAAGAAATCTTCATTAAAGCTCTTTTTCCACAATGACAAAAATAAAAATTTGAAGCCATTTGCACTGAAAAACGAGCAGAAATCGTGATAAAGAGAGAAAAGGGCTTAATTTGAAAGAAGAGGGAAAAAATGGGATTCTGATTAGAATATATATATATATTTCTCATTTCAACATATTTTTTATCGTTGTGGACCTCAAATTTACTCCTGACGTGCGCAAATTGAGTGCACAACACCTGTTTTGCTAGGTAGGATTCAAATGTTTTTTTTATTTAAGAGTTGGATAGTTAAAGTGCCCCTTTGTGCACTTTGAAAGTTTAATTAAGGTCAAAGTTAAAATTTGAAGTGAAGTTAAAGCTCCTATTTATGTATTATGCCATGTTTCTAGGAGTCGAGATTTGTCCAAGGCATTTGGGGCACGTTGCAGTGGCCCAATTGCTCAAATTGTAAAATTTAGCTTTATGAAAAAGGATATTTTTGTTGTAAAAGTTCCTACTATATAAAAGGTCTTGAACCTAATTTCTTATGTGGAGTTTGATTTTTTGGAGCTAAGGAGCGCGATTATGGCGTTCAAGCAACAAGATTCACCGAATTTTATTACCTTCATTTTTTTTTTGTAACTTTTAAATTTTTAACACCCATATGATTATTGCCATGATTATATGTGGGTAGTTTTCCTTATTGTAGGGCTATGGGAATTGGGAATCAAATGATGTTGTAGTGAATTTTGAATTGACATGTTTTTAATTATTACTAGTTTTACGGCACGTGTGTTGTACGTGCGCATCGTATATACAGTATTCAATGTCGTAAAATAGAGTTAATATTGCTAAATTAAAGTTTTTAGTAAATAATTATATTGATAGAACATAGGACAAATGCTTTTAAATGATTAATACAGATTGTCATATAGTTACTTGTATTTTGAGATCAAAATGACTATATATCATTGAAACATTTCAAAATACATTTAAAGTTAAATATGGAGAGAAACGGACATTTCTTTAGAAGTATTATTTTTACTTCACTCAATTTTGTAAACAAATCTAACCAACAAAATAAAAATAAAAATCAATAAAAAATGTCACCAATAGCCTTTCCTCTTTGAGGTCATGAACATAAATGATGGACACCATTTAAGTACATTTTTTCTCATAAATATTCATACTTATAATTTAGTATGTGCATGTACTAATAAGGATTACTATAAATATTTCAATATTTTATCTTTATACGTAATTTATCTTTTACAAAATATAAGTACTCAATTAATATTTGAGTAAGACTATCTTAGATAGGTCATTTTACAAATAAAAGGGTATTTTGTTGTTGTAAGGAATGATGGTTAAATAAAGGTTTGAGTGTGTGTCAAATATTTAGCTTGACCAATATTTTGTTTTATATATATATATATATATATATATATATATATATATATATATATATATATATATTTGTGGCATAATTTAATTTTAATATATGAGCAACATCACCTTTGGTAAAAAATATTTCATTTTTTTATGTGTCTACCTTATCGTTGAAGAATTGTAGTCTTATCCTTTTTTCTGCCGCATACCATATGATATAGTTGTTTTCTTATGAAAGTATCTAGTATCTTATAGAAGTTTTATCGTGATATAAAATATTAAACTTTTTGATACAAGAGTATTTTATGATCAATCACTATTTTCTTATCTATTTTTATATAACTAGCAAGGAGTGTATCTTGTGACATAACATTTTCTCAAATTAAAATGAACACAAAATAACACGAAATTCATAATTAAAAAATTTAATACTCAATATAAATATTTTTAAAAAAAACGAGTATGAAACAATACATAGTCAATAAAGAAGGAAGACGAAAATATATGTTCATGCTATATTCACTGTAATGTTCCATTTGATTAAAATATCCTGCCATCAACACTTAACATTATCCGTTCATTTTACTTACAAATATATTAAAAGTGAAAATCTATTTTTGAAATAGTGGATTTAACATCAAAACTAATAATTTAATGAACTACGTTGATGCGTGTTGTTTTAGTAAACTTAGAAAGAAATTCCTTCGTTTGAGGGTAAAAGAATAAAAAATGAAATAACAAAGAAGAAATATCCTACTCAAATCATGTGACCTTTTTCATATTTGTTTATTATTATTGTCTTTCTCACAACATTTCATCATTGTTAACTCATGAAAATCGTAAGAAAAGTACAAGTGTGGATTGATGAATGATTTGCTACAATTTGTTCACCAACTCTTTCTTATGTGGTACCTTGAATTTCGTTGAATTTTGAACTTGATCAACTGTTGCAAATAACCCTTGAGATTTTTAAGAAGAAGAAGAGTAGAAAACTTTAACAAAAATCATAGTTTAAAAGTGGGAGAAAACCCCTCTATTTATAGCTAACAAATAGTAGTATGAATAGGTATTAATTGTGCCTTATCAGAAAAGTTGCAACCTTTCAAAAAACTCATTGCTCATGGGAAAAGGCACAACCTTTTGAAAAAGTCACAATCCATCGAAAAAGGCCCAACCTTTTAGAAAAGTCACAACCCTTTGGAAAAATCACAATCTTTCGGAAATATCACAACTCATAGAAAATGTCACAACCCATCAAAACAATACAACCCTTTGGAAAAAGCACAACTCTTTGAAAAAATCACAACCCTTTAATGTGAAAAGATATCTACTTTTAATATATAATTAAATTCATAAATATAATTAATTGAGTACTTTTAATTGGGGGTATTATAGTAATTCAACATTCAAGTTTGGGAGTTCATGCTTTTAAGGTAGTATAGATATAGATAGATAGATATAGATATAGATGTTGGCTTCTTTATTCTTTTACCGTGCTTAGTTATTTCATTGTCTTGCTAACACTGAAATACTATCAATCGTCCAGAATTGAACTTGGAAAAAGGAATTTGATTGAAACTGAATCAAATAACGCAAGTTCTTTGAATCTAGGCCTCGAGAATGAACTTGTTAGATGACTTTATTAGGCGAGTAAGAACCCAAAAGCTTTCATGAGTTTAACTCTTGATTAATAAACCAAATCATCTAAATAGTCAATTTAAGTAGATAACTTATCTGAATTGATACATAATCCATAGCCCTGGAATCTATTCTTTCAAAAAAAAAAAAAAAATTCTAAATTCACTGACGTACTATTGTGCAATTTCTAGTGTTCTGAACATACTTTACAATTTTTACCATAAATCATCATTACTTGTTACACTAAAAATAATCTTTAGCAGTAATTAATTAACAATAATATTTTAATTGACACTAAATATATAATTTAGAGGCCGTTAACACACTTTTTGTAAAGATTAGAAAGAAAGAAAGCATAACTATGTTGTTCAATATTAATATTTTAGCACAAAAATCATTCACATTAACTATATTGGATAAGTTATATATGTTACAAGTGTTAGAAATATAGACAAAATATTTGCAGATATAATTGACTGTACATAGGAGAAGAGGGTGAAATATCACCTAGGATGAATGGAGGGAACAACTCCACTGACAAGGTCACTACCAGATACATCAGCTGAAACAAAAGGATATTTTATAGCTGAGGTTGAAGATGGGGTTCGGCTATCCTTTTCACTATCCGTGACCACGGAATCTCTAATTATAGAGTCAGATTCAGGCATCATCACCCGTATGTTTTCAAGTTCTCGAACCACTTCTACCATCGATGGCCGACCTTCTGTCTCTTCTTGGCAACATTTCAGAGCCAGATTTATGAATTTCTCTACACATTCCGAAGGATAAGATCCCATCCGATCATCAATCACATTGAATATCATACCAGAACGATACGCAAGGTTCACCTGTACATATATATCCATACAACACGGATTCAATTATATCTAATGGAAACCAAAAAACTTGATATTATTACTCAAATCCCTTATGTTTTAACACTTAAATATGTGTAGATGACAACGATAAAACAAAATATTTTCTAGCGAGACAGTACCTCCCTAACAATGTTCTTGCCATGTGAAATTGGCTGCATTCCGGTGAGAAGCTCAAGGAATACAACACCAAGGCTGTAAACGTCACTCTTGTCAGTCAATTTATGAGTGAGGAAATACTCTGGGTCAAGGTATCCCTGCAGAGAACAAGCATTAGAGTCACAAGGTAGGATCACAAATATTTTGGTCAAAATATCCACTTCCTTGAACAATCAATGCTCACCGGAGTGCCCTTAACAACTGTTGATACATGAGCAGGCAGAGTCCCTTCAAGATCTGGAACTGGAGCGAGCCGTGAAAGTCCAAAGTCAGCCACCTTTGCAATAAACTTAGAGTCTAGCAATATATTGCTTGCCTTGATATCTCGATGGAATATGGGAGGATCAGCCTCCGTGTGCAAGTAGAGTATGCCCTTAGCTGAACCTAAGGCAACTTTCAATCGCATAGCAAAACTTAGAGGTTCTTTGCATTTACCTGACACACCACAAGTCAACTCATTAAATCCCATATGATATGGTCAAACACTTGATTTCTGCTAGTGTTCCCCCCCAAAGCAATCCCCTAAGACTAACCAGCAGAAAGATTGATTTTCTACAATTTTCATTGGAAGGAATTTGGTTGGGGACAAGGCCAGATGTTGTCGATTAGTTAATCGTTTGCGTGCTTAAATGCTTTCCTTATCAAAATGAAGTGCTAGAAGGAAAAGATTTGCACAAATAAATGGAGGCAAGAACAATGTGAATTATATAGTTATTTACCAGATAAGTGGTCTCTCAGAGTACCATTAGGCATAAACTCGTAAACCAGCATCTGCAGGTAAAACACAAAATTGACAAAATGTTCTAATTTAGGAATTGAAAAGAGAGAGAGGCACGTGTGTATGTAGAAAGAAGACGGAAAATAAAAAGACCTATAATCGGCCAGAGGCGAAATAATATCAGTAATCACAATATTAAAGTAGTCCAGCAATTGTTGGAAGAGAAAGAAAAGGTAGTCCAATTATCTGCTAGCAAAAAATATTCTCTTGGATCTGTATCCCTTTGCTAATCTTTAAGCATGTGGATACACATGTGTGTAGGATCCATTTTAAGGTATAAGAAAGATCATATATTTCTTTTTTTCCTCCCAGCATTTAAAAAAAAACAAATCTTTTGGTATTACAAAATTTAGCATACTGCTCCATTTGATTTTTGTTCATGATGATAAAACAATTGAAGTAATAAGGTACCTGTTCTCCTTCTTCACCACAATATCCAAGCAAAGACACAAGGTTTCGGTGATGTAGCCTAGATAATAGTTCAATTTCTGTAAGAAACTCCCTTTGGCCCTGTAACGATCCCTCTTGAGCTCGTTTAATGGCTACAGCTGTCCCATCAGCCAAAGTACCTTGATAAACTTTTCCATACCCTCCTTGACCAACAATGCTGGAATTGTCAAAATTTTTGGTCGCCAGTGTCAATTCTTCAAAATAGAACTCCTTAACACCATCAATTTTGACAGAGATTTTTGACACTGCAATGCAAAGACACGGGCTTACAACTTTAGTTTGAGACAATATATCTATATCATAATCACCACCTTCATGGCATCAGAGTTGAGATTGAGGTTAACATAACATGCAGGCCTAAAAGCAATGTGTTATTCAAATGCGAACTAATTGATACGCAAGATACGATACACTAACAAGAGATGATTATGCTGTTGATCAGTAAGCTCATGAACTAGACAACTTTCTAGATGAGAGAGAATATATTGTTTTCAGGGATACTTCCAAATGAAAACTCTAGCTGGATTCATACATCTAATATTTCTTTGCAGAGATAACACACTCATTATCATGCTCTTTGAAATTACAGTATTTTCAAATGGAGACTATTCCATTGTTCAACATCTAATTTGATGTCATTGTATTTTCATCGTTCTATATAAACATATAATATTCAATTGTCTCTTTCAGTTTCATGATTGCTGTATCTAGGTAAAAGTTAATCCAAGTAATAAAGACGTATGAGAATGTACAGTCTACAATGATTCAAAATGCTACAATCGCAGAAAGCAACACAAACTTCAAGATCAGTAACTGTAGTATACTCACATAGGCTGCGTTTTGAACTGGCACGGTGGTGCTTCTTCATATGCAATCTCAGTATGAAAAGTGATACAAATGCCGATATTGTGACCGCACCAGCAATTACCCCAAGTATGATGCCTGCAAGAGCTCCCTTGCTAATACCAGATGATGAGGGAGGGGGGATGACTGCAAAAGAACAATAAACACTATATATCACAAGGACACAAATAGCTAGGCTTCACCCCGTTAAATGCTTCGATAATATGATATGATATGGTATCTATTCTTGTGTTTTATAATTGCACTGTGAGAAATATAGGAAAAGAATATTATTGAATTGTTGTTGTGTACATTATTACATTGAGACCCTATTTATAGACCCTAAAATACAATCCTTTACCAAGTAGGATACTATTTAGTATTCCTATTTCTATTTCTATTACTATTCCTATTCTAATAGGATTGTATAAACCTATTCGTATTCTAATAGGATTGTATAAACCTATTCCTATTCTAATAGGATTGTATAAACCTATTCCTATTCTAATAGGATTGTATAAACATATTCCTATTCTAACACTCCCCCTCAAGCTAGTGCATACAATTCATGTACCTAGCTTGTTACAAATGTAATTAACACGAGGACTGATGAGGGGCTTGGTGAGATATCTGCAAGTTGATCACTCGACTTCACAAAATTGACAATCAATCTCAATGTGTTTGGTCTTCTCATGAAATATTTAATTTGATGCATAATGCCGATAAAATACAGGTGATAAAATTACAGTATTGGAACTTCCCAAACCAAACTTACAAAGACTGTTTCAGACCATAGAGTGACTTACGTAATCAACATACAAGACTACGAAACTCCCCCTGAGCAACAAAATTAGGTGGTTGCTCCATATAGACTTCTTCACAGTGCAGCGGTCGCAAGTGCTCAAAATCTAGTATAAAGTATATGGATCATGTTGGAATCAATAGACGAGTCGATATCAAATAAGTCACCGAAAAACTGGCCAAAACATGCTCATATGCCGGAGTATTAGATTTGATGGCTAAAAGTGGTCACAAACTAAGAAATAAAATTATATGGGTAGGGTCGGAATGATGTCACGACCCAACTAGAAAATAGAAATTATATAGGATAGTTCGAATTGATGGAACGACCCCATTGAAAAAGAGAAATAATATGGGTCAGGTCGGAATGATAGCACGACCCTACTGAACAAGAAAAATTATACGGGTATGGTTGGAATGATGGCACAACCCTACGCAAATCAGATTTGAGGAGTCACCGGAAAGATGAATGGAACTATGCAAATCAAATCTGAGGAGTCGTTGAAAAGACATATTATGCAACTCAGATATGAGAAACTAGTTCAGAAAAATCCACGGTACTACACAAACTATATTGAAAAGTAGTCCGGAGAGTGCACGGTGCTACGCAAATCAGATATGCAAAAAAACATAGTCACCGGAAGGATGGCACGGTGCTACACTAATTGTATATAAAATAGTAGTCACTGGAATGATAGCACAGTTCTACACAAACTAGATATGAAAAAGTAGTCACCAGAAAGATCGCACGGTGCTACACAAATTAAATATGAAAAAAATAGTCACCGGAATGATGACATGGTGCTACACAAATTAAATATGAAAAAGTAATCACCGGAATGGCACGGTGCTACACAAATTAGATATGAGAAAATAGTCACTGGAAAGATACAGGGTGACCCAACTTTTGCTAACATAATCGTTGACCGGACGAGCGACATATATGGATAATAGCCGCCCGCCGGCAGCGGAAGCTCTTTGATTGTTTACCAAGATCGTAAAGGCTCTGATACCATGTGAGAAATATAGGAAAAGAATATTATTGAATTGTTGTTGTGTACATTATTACATTGAGACCCTATTTATAGACCCTAGAATACAATCCTTTACCAAGTAGGATACTATTTAGTATTCCTATTTCTATTTCTATTATTGTTCCTCTTCTAATAGGATTGTATAAACCTATTCATATTCTAATAGGATTGTATAAACCTATTCCTATTCTAACGCGCAAAGGATTGGTAAGTCACCAAATTTAATATGGCCCAATGATTAAGTCATCAGCAAAGGAAAATCACACACCAACAAAAACAAAAGTACAAGAAGAAGCAAGAGATATACCAAAATATTTTATCATCAAAATAAGTTAATCACATAGTCAAGTTCACTATATATCATGATCTTTTACTGACAAAAGGAAGAGAACAGATTAGGTCATACTAAAGATTTCTTAAAAGTTCACTCGAGCAGAGTAGTGTCAGCTAAGAGTAAATCATAGAGAAACGAAGTCAGACACATATCTGAAGAAAGTAAATCAATCAAGATGTGGAGGGATAATTTCCTCTTCAATGAGTACTCCTTGAAAGACTATGTTTAATTAAGGAGGCATACGTACATTCTCTATAATCTGCAAGTAGGGTGAAATTGAGAAGTTCATAAGGTCCAAAAAGATCATTATCAGGAATCAGCCATCCAGTGAACATGCTACGGAGTCTTAGGACCTCACTTTTATTGAACAAACGAGAGCTGTTGTTATCATCAAAGATGGGGAAAATCCTCAAGTACATCTTCACCCGAGGACCAGCTTCCAATGAAAATGTGTTAAGGTGTAATTGAGATATATTCAGTTTAAGACCAATCGTGATATACCACTTAAACTGATCCACGTATGATCGAAAATCCCGAAATCCAGGACTCTTCAGCCTGTATCCTATAAGCAGCGGTAGAGCACAAAAGCAAGTAGGATATGGCAAGGAATATTCATAGGGGGGAGGACACGCCAAAGGAGGACAATCAGTGTTGTTTGCTAATTGCAAGGTACCACCAGCATCTCCATTGTAAGGTCCGCAAAAGCCGAGTAGGATAGAATTTGAACAGAATGGATTTCCTTGAAGACTAGAACAATAAAATGGGAATGTAAAATGTTCACATTGTATCTTTAAACAGAGAGGAATTATTGAGATGATGATTATACAAAAAAAAACCTGACAGTGACATTTTGTGGGATAAAAAGAGTTCCTGAGATATTCAAAAGCTTATTGTTCCGCAAATCCCTGCAATATTGCAGCAGATACATCTCAACTACAGTCATATTGATCTCAAAGTATGGAATTATCAAGGACTAGACAGCTAGGAAAAACTAACACATAGGATAGCAATAACAAAGATGGCCTTATGGTAACAAATCTTTTTTTTCATGATAAATTTAGAAGCAAATGTGGATCTCTCAAAATTTGAGTCCTTACAAGATAAGTGTCTCCGTAGCGTTGAGTGTCCTATTTTGCCAAATTATGGACGGAACAGAACCGCTTAATGAATTGTTTTCTAGCGACCTGGCAGCAGAAAAAAAATAATGAATTAATGGATAATTGTAGCGAACTTTTTATGTTGTTGAGTGGTAAACGACTGACAAAACTATTTAATAAAAGACGTGTCTCTAGAGCAACAAAAAAAATAGAGTAACAAAAATGATAAAGAGCAGAGGAAATAATGCTCACAGTTTCTGCAAATGAGGAAGGCTTGAAAAGTTTGAAGGAATAGTTCCGTTGAGGTTGTTGTATGATAGATCACTGCCACAATCAGAAGTAAGATATTGCTTCAGAAAATATCAGATGAACAGTATGATGGACCCGACAATATCACTTTAGCAAGTAGTAGTAGATAATAACAAGTCATGATAAAGCTTACAGAAAAATTGTATCAAGCTCTTACATTGTCGTCATATTGTCACTAAGCTTGTTCGATGGAATGGACCCACTTAGCTGGTTAAGGCTGAGATCTCTGAAATATGAAAATAATTAATTAGAATATGCATGTTGCAAATGCAACTATTAGCCAAAAAGGGTAATTATGTTGAATATTGATCTTAAGTGATGTCGCTGTTAGCCTAAAGCTAATAATCTGTGTTCCCTCAAGTGAATCCTGATTATTAACATTTGACTTCTCCATGGAAACAGAATTGTAATATAAAGAAGTGTATAAATGTCCTTACAGTATGCATGAACCTTGGATATATTCTTACATGTAAGTAAGGTTAGGTATGTTGCCCAGATTTGGAACTGGTCCCTGTAAGCTACAGTTCCTCATGCTCCTGGAAGAATGAAAAAGCAGAATCACTTTAAATCAATATAAGCTCTCAAAAAAGTGTACTAATTACAATACAAGGTTTTTAATATACTACTTTGAAAAAATGAAGCATAAAAAGCAAAAATATTTGCTTACAATCTGGAAGAAGCAAACATATAAGCTACTGAAATTGTAAAAACATTCAGTGGTTCCAGAACCTCTATTCTAAAAGTTCTTACTTGATATATATAAGCTTTACAGGTAACAGGTGATTAAATTATCTCTTATAGTATTTGTTTCCTGTTACTTTCAACTACTATTTGAGGTTAGGATGAACTAATCATTTCTTCCAGCTCATTCATAGTTTTCTCATCCTGTTCTTTAGTCCCCTTTTTATTTCCTTTGATTGGTAACTTCAATGTTATTCCACTGGTTGCTACAAATAATGGCTATTCCTTGTTGCCGAATAGTAACAAGGCAAATCACCATTGGAAGAATCTCCAACAGGAAATGCAATCAACTTTGAATGATTGTTCTAATGACACAATTAACGTGAAATTATAGGTTATATACTGCATTACTTCTATTATTTGAGGATAATGTGTTTTATCATTCATTTATGCTACCAATTCTATAATAAGTAAAATAGGAGTTCTAACCATCAAAGATTCTATATGTACATGCGTATGCACCCAATTCAGTCTCAGAACCCATAGTACATATAAAAACTCAAGAAAACTAATGTTGATTGGTAAGTGTTAAAACTGTTATGCCTATTCACAGGAAGATTATAGAAGAGCTGTGACACAAAATCTTTTGAAGTTATCCCCCTGGACGTAAATAATTTCTATCCTCATGCCATAAATTCAAACTCAGCATAAACAAGAGATTTTAATCGACTTACAGTTTCAACAAACGTGACATGTTCCCGTATGAATCAGGAATGTGACTTCCTTCAAAGTTGTTATTATCAAGTTGACTATAAAACAAGAGTAAAATCAAATATGAGACATTTATGCTTACAGAATAAAAGGTAGTTATGGCAGAAAGAACAAAAATTGAGACAGTAAAAGAACTTCTCAGAAAGAATAAACGAAAACAGATGTGTACATAGACATCTCCTACAAAGGTTTAGTCCATTTTATGAGCTGAAACCCTTTAATGTCAAAAGTCAACTAAAAATATGGTCCCTGTTGATATTTAAATCAGAAATAACACGTATACACAGCATGACATTTCTTATCTACAGAAAAATCTTATAGGTGATAACTATGTCCAGAAAATTGATTCAGTTTCATACTGTTGCTAATCTTTTATTCATTATGAGCTCTAATATTTTATGCCCGAAAGAAACAGTTCTCAACTATTCCCTTGATAAATAAAGCCTCTTAGCAATAATAAAAATGTTTTCATCTTTTGATAGTACCATAAAATCTTTTGATTGGCTTAAGGGATACTAGTGGTCTTCACAGCAATGACAGGTCATGAAGCTTTTCTATTGCATTCAGCATATTATTCCAGTGGCAACTCATGATTATTATATCTTTTTTACTTTACCAAATATTGCTTTACCAAAGATCAAAAAGCTACATCTGACAGATCCTGTATTGATACTTCGAACATAATATTGTCATCTGTGTACATCAAGAATAGTCTTATATGCTGAGTGTCACACTTCGTAATCAATAGTTACTACAACAAACATAGCTTGAACTAAGGATATGTTTGACAATTTCGTAACTTGTTGCAACTGCCTTGTCCCCTTTCTATGTCTGCAACAGAATTTCAATTTACGTCACCTTTCCCAAACTCATCATGAGGGAAACCTCTTCCACAATCAAGATAAAAGTACTTCGGCTCCAAAGTTATTGCCAATGAAAAGATATTCTAATATCAGTAATCAAAAAAGTATCATATACATAGCAAAGAAAGATAGCATACAGTATGCGCAAATTTGGAATTTGAGCAAGCTCTGGTGGAAGGTAACCCGATAAGTTGTTATTATCAAGAAGCCTGGAAAATGAAGGGAAAGGGTGATAAGTACTTTATAATGCAAAACACACCTCTAAATAATATTCATCAAAATTAATAGATCAAAAATACACGAGAACTGCAAAGTAAGGTTGTGCAGAATAGACCCGATGTGGTCAGGCCCTTCGGGGACCTCACATATAGCAGGAGCTTAGTGCACCGGGTGAATCTCTTTTTTTTTTTTTTTGATATAGATCAAAACCACACTACATTCTAAGGTTAACAAGTCATCTTTATCTAGTCTAACCAGAAAAATTCATTTCTATATACAATATTAGTGTGCAACAATTGATATTAATGAGTCCTTTGTATCATGATAATGAAGGTTTAATTTCAGCTGAATTTTCTGCTTAATCTTTTTGGTCTCAGTCTCATGTTGTATTTATCAAATGAATTTTGATACATCGACATACTTCTTTGGTAATAACATAAAAGAAGTCAATCAATAAGAGTGTATGGGTGTTTTAATTCGTCAAAAAGAAAGAAAGCATAGTTGCTTGCAAATAGTAAGAAGAGATAGATATAATCATTTCAGTAGCCACCTATTCCTTGAACAAACAAAGAGTAAGCCATGAGAGACGGAGGCGGATCCAGGATTTTAATTTTATGGGTTCAACCTTTATGTTCTTAGCAGTGAGCCCCTTACACTACTAAAATTATGGGCTCAAAATCTAAATGTTGATTGAAAATTTAATGATTGTTTACATATCTATCCATATTCTGTGTCAAGAACGCTGGCTTTCAGTTGAACCCAGTAATAATACTCTCCACCACCACTGATGAGAAACAAGGGAATCCTTTTATTTTTCCTGATCGGAAAGGACTCCAAATGCATCATTCATAAAAGCAACATTTCTACTTAAGTCTTGTGAAACATCATAATTCACACCACCTGAAGGACTGTGCAGGCAGTAATACCGTCAAAGAATCATATTGTCACTTACAAGTGAAGTAGGTTTGGAAGTTTAGATAGCTCCGGTGGAATTTGTCCACTTATCGAATTGTTATTCATGTGGCTGACAGAAAAACAAAAATCACATTATGGAAAATACATATCAGTAAATAAGAAATGAAAATTCTGATGTTAACGATGCATCAAATAACCAAAAAAACTGGTGTCGGGCTGTAAGGAAATTAGTAATCATCCATCTCAAGAAATCTCTTACAAATGTGCTGTTTTCTCCAAATTTGCAAATGATACAGGTAAGGGTCCTGATATGTGGTTTTGATCAATTTGTATCCTGTTCAAGTTGGGAAGATAACCAAGCTCTTCAGGCAAAGAACCCGTCAATTCATTTCCATTCAGAAGTCTGAAACCATAAAAAAATATATATATATATAAGTAACAACCAGAGAAAATTATTAGGTAGCAAGATGTAATATTTCCTGAATAAGTACACATGGGAATTATCCAAACATCCACAGATATTCACTCATTCCCCCATGAGTAAAACCACAAGAAAAGAGTGAACAATCTAAAGGAAGTCATAATATCAGTAAAAAGAAGGGAATGGGAGAAACAAGTTTAACTTACAATAATTCAAGTGTTTTGATATTTCCTATCTCCTTTGGGATTATCCCGCTAATTGCATTCCACATTACATCCCTTTTTAGGACAAATGGAAAGAAAACATTAGCAGAAAAATTACAATGTAAAGAAGCTGTGAGAAATATTAGAGAAAAAAATATTATTGAATTGTGTGTCTACATTATTACATTGAGACCCTATTTATACACACTACATTAGACTCCTTTCCCAACTAGGATTCCTATTCCTATTCCTATTCTTATTCTTATTCTAAGTAGGATTCTATATACTATTCATATTCCTACTAGGATTCTAACACTCCCCCTCTGCATACAAGTCATATGTACCTAGCTTGTTACAGATGTAATTAATATGAGGATCAGTGAGGGAATTGGTGAAGATATCTGAGTGGCTCCACCTATCTTGGCAAGAGTTTAGCATTCAGATCCATAGGAGTGTCAATGGGTCTATATCCCATCATTCTTGTCTCCTCAAGAATGTCTAAGGCATTTTTCCGTTGAGAAATAACAATACATGATTTAGACCGAGCAACCTCAATACCTAGAAAATACTTCAGCCTGCGATGCAAAGATCTTTAGTCCGAAAATGTTGAAAAAGATGTTGTTTCAAATTAGTGACATCTTCTTAATCATTGCCACTGATAATGATATCATCAACATAGACCACTAAACAAATACACAGGTTTGGTGCAGAATGTCGATAAAACACAGAGTAATCAGCTCCACCACGATTCATGCTGAACTCCAGAATTATTGTGTTGAACTTACCAATTAGGCTTGAGGAGATTGTTTTAGACCATAGACTGACCTAGAGTGACTTGTGCAATCTACATCCAAGGCTAGACTCCCCCAAGCAACAAAACCAAGTGGTTGCTCCATATAGACTTCTTCTTCAAGATCATCATGTAAAAAGCATTCCTAATGTATAACTAATGAAGAGTCCAATGAAGAACTACAACCATGGATAGAAAAAGACGGACATATGCTATTTTAGCCACAGGAGAGAAAGTGTCACCATAATCTAGCCCAACTATTTGAGTATACCCTTTGGCAACAAGGCGAGCCTTAAGCCGATCAACCTGATCATCTGGACCAACTTTGAATGCATAAACCAAACGATAACCAACAGTAAATTTACCTACATGAAGGGAAACAAGCTCTCAAGTACCATATGTAAAACAAACATTTCATCAATCATAGATGCCTCCCTCCTGGATGAGAAAGTTAGGGATGCGAATAGAGGATAAAGATGATACAAAGGCATGATAAGATAACGATAGACGATGATAACTCAAGAAAGTATAATGTGGGTTAGCATTACAAGTGGAACATATACTCTTTTGAAGTGCAATTGGTTGGCTAGGAGGAGGCAAGCCTGCAATAGGAACAGGGTCCGACGCATAATATGAATCATTTATGACTAATGTTGGATGCGGACGACGATGATAAGTTATGAGTGGTGGCACTACAACTGGAGACATAGAAGTAACCATAAGAGTCTTCAAAAGTCGGTACAAGTAAAACTTGAGATATGGACATGGGAGATGTAGAAGTAATAGTAGAGTCCTTTAAAGTCGGTACAGGTAAGACTTAAGGTATGGGTAAGACTTCAGATATATTAGGACGATCAAAAAAAGAATATTAAGATTAAGATTCAAAGAATGTAACATCAGCAAACATAAAGTTGCGATGAAGATCAGGTAAATAGCAACAATACTTGTTTTGAACTCAAGAGTAACCAAGAAAACACATTTGAGAGCATGAGAGGCTAATTCTTGGGCTAAGTTGTGAACAAAACATGTGCTCCCAAAGACACGAAAAGTGATAGAGTAGAGAGGTGACTGAGGAAACAATATTGAATAAGGAATTTGATTATGAATGGAAGATGAGGGCATCTGATTAATTAAATAGCAAGATGCAAGAACTGCATCGCCCCAAAAACACAGTGGAACATGGGATTGAATGAGAAGAGTGCGAGTAGTATCGATAAGGTGCCTATTCTTCCTCTCTGCAACTCCATTTTGTTGAGTGTATGGACAAGAAGTCTTATAAATAATTGCTTGATCAGTCATAAATTGTTGAAATTGGGAGGACATATATTCTAAGGAATTATCATTACAAAAGGTACGAATAGAGACACCAAAACTCTTGAATATAGGAAATAATTCAGAGTGATCTTTCATCAAGAAAACCCATATAGATCTTGAATAATAGCGAAAGCTATGGGTGAACTGACTCTACTAAGACCCCAAATATCAGAGTCAACTAAGGAAAAGATAGACTCTACACAACTCTCAACACTACATTGAAAGGTTGTTCAAGTGTGTTTCCCAAGTTGGCATGACTCACAATCTAATGTGGATAAACGGAACAAAATAGGCACCATCTTTTGTAGCTTGAACAAACTAGGATGTCCCATACGTTTGTGAATTATGTCAGGAGAATTGTAACTGGACATGCTATGCATGAGTTAGAAGAGATAAGGTAGTAAACCTTGTGATTCATATCCTACACCAATTGTTTGTCCCATACTAAGATAATGCTTAACAAATGAGTCCTCAAGAAATAGTATGCCACAATTTAGGGCACGAGTCAAATGACTGACTAATGCAAGATTGAAAGGATAACCAAGGACATAAAGAACGGACTTTAAAGTGACAGAAGATAGGGGATTAGCTTGTCCAACTCATTTTGCTTTGGTTTGGTAACCGACTGTGAGTAAACCATATTTGACAAAAGTGATTTATCACCAGAAACATGATTAGAAGCGCCAGAGTCCACAATCCATGATCCAAAGTAGGAGATTGTGCAGTTGAGGCTACTGGTAGAGGTATCTACTTACTTGCTTGATATTGAAGATACTCATTATATTCCTCTTGAGATAAATAAACCCATTTATTACCTATGATGTTAGATCGAACTACATGCATACTTTTGGGTGGTTGACTATGCAAAGAATAGGATGTTTAATGAGTGTGTCCAAGCCTATCACAATAACTACACTTAGGTCCAGAATAACATATGTCACGAGTGTGTCCAAGCCTCTTACAATAGCTACACCTAAGTCGAGATCTTCCAAAGAGACCTCCCCCTCGTCGATTCTTCTTGGACAATGATGTTTGATTGTCTTATCTCCTCATTAAGGGTTCTGACTTAATCATAGGACTAAATCGAAATCAATGATGAGCCTTTACAAATTTTGTATTGAACTGCTGGAGAAAAAATCGAAAGGGGTCTTCAGAGATCTTGCTGGAAAATTGACAGAGGTCGCCGGATTATTAAATTTAATGACAGAAAAGTGGTCAAAAGTTGAGAAGAAAAGAAAAAAAAATTATATGGGTAGGGTCAGAATGATGGCATAACCCTACTGGAAAAGAGAAGCACAACACTGATAGAAATAGACGAATGCGTATCACCCCTGACAATCATCAAAAATTGACACACAGTGACCTGGTTGAGTTTCTCACTAATGCTCTGATACCATGACTGACAATCATCAAAAATTGACGCACAGTGAGCTGTCTAATCAAGTTACTCACTAATGCTCTGATACCATATGGAAAATATTAGAGAAAAAAATATTATCGAATTGTGTGTCCACATTATTACATTGAGGCCCTATTTATAGACACTACTGTTAGAATAGAATTAAGTATAAGTATTTCCTACTTAGAATAGGAATAGGAATAGGAATAGGAATAGGAATAAGAATAGGAATCCTAGTTGGAAAAGGATTCCAATGTAGTGTCTATAAATTCTCAATGTAACAATTACAACAACACAATTCAATAATATTCTTTTCCTATATTTCTCACATGGTATCGAGCATCGTGAGAAACCTATCCACAAAAAAAAAAAAAAAAAGTCGAATCCGGTGATCACAACGGGTTTGCATTGTTGTCTTGTTTTTCAAGTGTAGTGTGACAACCCACACCACCACGAGGTGCGGAACACTCGGAGAGCAAACCCAGTGAGCTCCTCCGAGTTTCACCTACCACGCGCCTCACGCGCGCCAGAGTTCTAGGGTCGCGTCACCACGCGCATCAATGGCGCGCGACACTTTCCGCCGATTTTTCACCAATTTTTTTCATTGAGGTCGCCTCTCCATTCCGAGGCGGACTATATATTTATTTTCTTATTCCGACAGTTTGGGCGATGACCTACTTTCCTACGATCGCACCCTTTTTTCCGATTCGACCAACCTTATTTTTATTTATATTTTATTTTTCCCTCTCTAAATTCATAATATGTCTTTAGAGGTTGATATTTTTGGCTCTAAGAATATAGGTAGTTCGAGTGCTATGATCACTTCAGAGCCATTAATGGGAAGCTCAAACTATTTAGCTTGGGCTTCCTCGGTTGAGTTATGGTGCAAGGGGCAAGGCGTTCAAGATCACTTAACCAACAATACTTGTGTGGTAGATGAAAAGGCAAAGGCAAGTGAGACAGATAATAATGTCAAAGCACAATGGGAGAAAGTAGATGCTCAATTATGTAGTCTCCTATGGCGTTCTATTGATTCCAAATTGATGCCCTTGTTTCGCCCATTCCAGACGTGTTATACAGTTTGGGACAAGGCTCGTGCTTTATACACTAATGACATATCCCGATTCTATGATGTGATATCTCGATTGACCAACTTAAAGAAACAAGAATCCGATATGTCTACTTACTTGGGACAGGTACAGGCAGTCATGGAGGAATTTGACACGTTGGTGCCAGTTACTACGAATGTGGAAAAACAACAAGAACACAGACAAACATTGTTTCTAGTTCTTACTCTTGCTGGACTTCCTCCTGATCATGATTCTGTGCGTGATCAGATTTTAGCTAGCCATACAGTTCCTACAATAGATGAATTATTCTCTCGTCTCCTTCGTCTTGCGACACCTCCGATCCAAAGTAGTTTCATCACCCGCTGACTCCTCTATTCTCGCATCTCAAACCTTTGAAAAGCGTACATATCAATCTATGGAGAATCGACGAGGGGGAGGGCGTTTTGGAAAACCTCGATCCAAGTGTAGTCATTGTCATAAGCCTGGACACACTCGTGACATATGTTATATTTTGCATGGTCCACCACCCAGTTATGATCCTATTGTTCTGAAGGAATATAATGAGTTCCTTCGAAATCGCGCAAGTAAACAGACATCTCCACCAATAGCATATGGTGCTCAACCTAATCAACCATCCAATAATGCTCATATTGCTCGACCAGAATATGATGAGTTCCTTCAAGATCGTGCAAATAAGCAAGCGTCTCCACAAGTAGTTTCGTTGCACAACCCGACGTGTCTGTTACGGGTAATTCATTTGCTTGTGTGTCGCAATCAAGTACTCTTGGAACATGGGTCATGGAATCTTGGGCTTCTGATAATATCTCTGGTAATAAATCACTTTTATCTGATATTGTTTATTACTTTAGACAATGGGATCCAAACAAAACCAAAAGGGGTAGGAAAATACAAACCCACATCTTCACTGTCTAGACTCTGTTCTTTATGTCCCTGGTTCTCCTTTTAATCTAGCATCTGTTAGTCGTTTGACGAAAGCCCTACATTGTAGCATAACTTTTTTCGATGATTTTTTTCTCATGCAGGACCGCAGTACGGGACAGATGATTGGAACAGGACATGAATCACAAGGCCTTTACTATCTTACCTCTTCAAATTCCTTAACAGCATGCTCCGTTACAGATTCCCCAGATCTAATTCACAAACGTTTGGGACATCCGAGTCTATCCAAACTGCAAAAGATGGTGCCTAGTTTGTCTAGTTTATCCACATTAGATTGTGAGTCGTGTCAACTTGGGAAACACACTCGTGCTACGTTTTCTCGTAGTACTGAGGGTCGTTCAGAGTCTATTTTTTCATTAGTTCATTCTGATATTTGGGGTCCTAGTAGAGTCAGTTCCACCTTAGGATTTCGTTATTTTGTTAGTTTCATTGATGATTATTCAAGATGTACTTGGGTTTTTTTAATGAAAGATCGTTCTGAGTTATTTTCTATTTTCAAAAGTTTCTTTGCTGAAATACAAAATCAGTTTGGTGTTTCTATTCGTACTTTTCGTAGTGATAATGCCTTAGAATACTTATCCTCCCAATTTCAGGAGTTTATGACTCACCAAGGCATTATTCACCAGACTACTTGTCCATACACCCCTCAACAAAATGGTGTAGCTGAAAGAAAAAATCGGCATCTTATTGAGACCGCTCGTACTCTTCTCCTTGAATCCAATGTTCCGCTGCGTTTTTGGGGAGATGCAGTTCTGACGTCTTGTTATTTGATAAATAGAATGCCCTCTTCTTCTATTCAGAATCAGGTTCCACATTCCATAGTGTTTCCTCAGTCACATCTTTATCCTATCCCCCCTCGTGTCTTTGGGAGCACATGCTTTGTTCATAACTTAGCCCCAGGAAAAGATAAATTAGCTCCTCGTGCCCTCAAATGCGTCTTTCTTGGTTACTCTCGAGTCCAAAAAGGATATCGTTGCTATTCACATGATCTTCATCGATATCTTATGTCTGCTGATGTTACATTTTTTGAGTCTCAGCCTTACTATACATCTTCTGATCATCCTGATGTATCTATGGTCTTACCCATACCTCAGGTTTTACCTGTGCCAACCTTTGAGGAATCTACGGTTACTTCTCCATCTCCAGTTGTAGTGCCACCACTACTAACTTATCATCGCCGTCCACGTCCAACCCTAGTTTCAGATGATTCATGTCATGCGCCGGACCCTGCTTCTACTGCGGACTTGCCTCCTCCTAGCCAACCGCTTGCACTTCAAAAAGGTATACGATCCACTCGAAATACTAACCCACATTATACCTTCTTAAGTTATCATCGTCTATCATCACCCCATTATGCCTTTGTGTCATCTTTGTCCTCTATTTCCATTCCTAAGACTACAGGTGAAGCACTTTCTCATTCTGGATGGAGGCAGGCTATGGTTGATGAGATGTCTGCTTTACATAAGAGTGGTACTTGGGAGCTTGTCTCCCTTCCTGCAGGTAAATCTACTGTTGGTTGTCGTTGGGTTTATGCAGTTAAAATTGGTCCAGATGGTCAGGTTGATCGACTTAAGGCTCGCCTTGTCGCCAAAGGGTATACTCAGATATTTGGGCTAGATTATAGTGACACTTTCGCCCCTGTGGCTAAAATAGCATCTGTTCGTCTTTTTCTATCTATGGCTGCCGTTCGTCATTGACCTCTTCATCAGTTGGACATTAAGAATGCTTTTCTACATGGTGATCTTGCTGAAGAAGTCTATATGGAACAACCACCTGGTTTTGTTGCTTAGGGGGAGTCTAGTAGCCTTGTATGTCGATTGCGTAAGTCACTCTATGGTCTGAAACAGTCTCCTCGAGCTTGGTTTGGGAAGTTCAGCACAGTTATTCAGGAGTTTGGCATGACTCATAGTGGAGCTGATCACTCTGTGTTTTATCGACATTCTGCACCAAGTCGATGTATCTATTTGGTTGTTTACGTTGATGATATTGTTATCACCGGTAATGATCAAGATGGTATCACCGATTTGAAGCAACATCTCTTTAAGCACTTCCAGACTAAAGACCTTGGCAGATTGAAGTATTTTCTAGGTATTGAGGTTTCTCAGTCTAGATCAGGTATTGTTATTTCTCAACGCAAATATGCCTTAGACATTCTTGAGGAGACAGGAATGATAGGATGTAGACCTATTGACACTCCTATGGATCCGAATGTTAAACTACTTCCAGGACAGGGGGAGCTGCTTAGTAATCCTGAAAGGTATAGACGGCTCGTTGGAAAGTTGAATTATCTCACAGTGACTAGACCTGACATATCTTTTCCTGTGAGTGTTGTAAGTCGCTTTATGACTTCCCTTGTGATAGTCATTGGGAAGCAGTTGTTCGTATTCTGCGATATATAAAGTCAGCTCCGGGTAAAGGACTACTCTTTGAGGATCAAGGCCATGAGCATATCATTGGATATCTGACGCCGATTGGCGTGATCACCTCGGCTGCACGTTCGACATCCGGATATTGTGTTTTAGTAGGAGGTAATTTGGTGTCGTGGAAGAGTAAGAAACAGAATGTGGTTGCTCGATCTAGTGCAGAATCAGAATATCGAGCAATGGCGACAGCAACTTGTGAACTAGTTTGGATCAAACGATTCTTTGGGAGAACTAAAATTTGGCAAAATTGATCAGATGGAACTTGTGTGTGATAATCAAGCGGCTCTTCATATCGCATCAAATCCAGAGTTTCATGAAAGGACTAAGCACATTGAGATTGACTGTCACTTTGTTAGAGAAAAGATACTCTCGGGAGATATTGTTACGAAATTTGTGAAGTCAAATGATCAGCTAGCAGATATCTTCACCAAGTCCCTCACATGTCCTCGTATTAATTACATCTGTAACAAGCTTGGTACATATGATTTGTATGCACCAGCTTGAGGGGGAGTGTTAGAATAGAATTAAGTATAAGTATTTCCTACTTAGAATAGGAATAGGAATAGGAATAAGAATAGGAATCCTAGTTGGAAAAGGATTCCAATGTAGTGTCTATAAATTCTCAATGTAACAATTACAACAACACAATTCAATAATATTCTTTTCCTATATTTCTCACAACTACATTAGACTCCTTTTCCAACTAGAATTCTTATTCCTATTCTAAATAGGATTCTATATACTATTCTTATTCCTACTAGGATTTTAATTGAAGCTATTAGTGGGAAAAAATTGCAAAGCAGAAAATATTTAGAAGAGAATAGCATTTGTTAAATATCCAAACTTACAATATTTTCATGTAAGATAAGCGACCAAGCTCCGGTGACAAATTTCCTGACAAATCCATATCCAGTAATTGCCTGTTAAGAGGAAAAACACAAGGACTCATCACATTGCAGATTATTGAAACATACTCTACTGAAATGTGATCAATCTCTAGAATGATCATCCACCACTTGTTTCAGGCTATATTAAAATGTTTACAAACATCATAACAAGCAAAACAACTGAGGTCAAGAATTAAACTTCAGACATTAATCTTTTTATTTATTTTTAACTAAATAAGACATTAGAATTTATGTGAGACTATCATCTTTCTACGCAAAAAAAGTTGGTAAATTCACAAAGTATTCAAAGTCTATGCTCCTTCTAGACTACTAGGACCCTATAATATAAGAGGGCTTCTCTGTGCTCCTTCTAGACATCTAGGACCCTATTAGGTAAGACTTAAGAGGGCTTCTCAACTATAATCTCTACACTTCAAAGCTTCCTTGTCCAACTATTGAAAAATTGCTAGTACATACATCCATTTATCATTATTTATTAATTTATTACGTGTGTAGAACTTGTTGGAAATTTTAGGGAGGACAACTCTCAATCTCTCAAATTCTGTTGAAGATAAGTGGAGGAACAAATTTTTTTTTCCTTCTCTCAACTTGCTTCCTTATAACCGCTATAGTGCCTAGGAATTAATAGGTATTCTTTTAACATGTACCTAGTCTAATATTATCATAATTTAGTTCGATTTGTTTTCTAGTTATGAATTAATTCATACACATATCTTAGCATTAATTTCTAAATACATGAACTAGGAAATTTCATGTACTTGAGATGAACCTAGGTTATTTTTTCAACACCCCCCTTAAAAATGGATTCATCACTCAAAAGAATGTTTTGGAAGAAGTCAATCTTTGATGGATTATAAAGGCAAGGCATCCACAACTTGATCTTGCTTCTTCAAGATCTCAAGATCAACTTCATTTTATGATCTTCCTCTACCTCGTCCATGTCCACCACTTCTTCTATGCTAGCAACACTTTTCATCTTTCTTCTTAAAGAAAACCAATGTTTGCAAAGCTTGTTTGATTAATTCTTGTTACTGGTCATAATTCATTTTTCTTCATGGACTTGCAAAGGCAGCAAGTTCATCGATGATCATGGTGTCCAAGGATCGTTAATTGGACTCCTTAGTTACAACCATAAAATTAAATAGTGAATTCAAGGATCATAGAACTCTTACAATGATCTGATCATCCTGCAAATCTTATTAATCCTCGTCATCTTCATCTTTACTTGGGTTTTATAAAAAGAAACCTTCTCAAATATCATGTCATCAATCCTTTGATAGATGCAACCATGTTTCATATCTATCATTTTCGTGAAAGTCACCATCACCCACTACCTTTCTACTCAAGATTCCTCATCATACAGCTACTCCATAAGCAATTGTTTGTTCAGGGTTGAAACTCTTGTTTGACTCCTTGCCATCAAAATTATCTTTGGAAGTTGTTTTAATTTTTGAATTATTGGTAGTTCCATGTACCAAAACAATTTCTTCAAGTTGGTGCTTCTCTAACCCAGCATCCTCATAGCAATAGTAGCTAATCTCATTCACATTCATTTCACCCCGGAGTATCATTCTTCCAAATATTCGAGAATTCGGGTTCTCTACAGGTCCCTCCAGACAAGTAGCTCCAACAGCAGATGTGGAAATTTAGGAAGGAGGGCTCTCAATCTCTAATTTAATTCTAGACTTTTTGTTTTCCAAAATCATGAATTCAACTATACATGCATCTTAGCATTAACTTCTTAATACATGACTAGGTAAATTCATGTACTTTGAGACGAATCTGATTTGTTTTTTCCACAGAACTAAAAAGTTCATATTTGTGGAAGAATGAAACCAACTACTTGTCAAATAAATAGTCTCGCTGTTGGCCATAATCTTTGCTTTATGCCACACAGAAAAACTTTGATGTAATGATATACTAATACAAACCCCAGTCGCCTCCTAGACAATAGGTGCTTGATGATTTTTGGATGTCCATGGTACATCAAGTAGATACCAAGGCCAATTGGTGAGGTTTATCCCAATTCTTCAGCAAATCTCCTATTCTCAAATACAAGCATGTGATACGGTGAGAGCTGTACAAGATAGAATAGAGCTTGTATGTTTACCCGCATAGCATGAATTTACCTCGTGCATACGAACAGAGCAGGATAAATTGCAGGCTCCCCCATTTAGATCCTTGAAAATGTATGATATTAGATAGTGGGATGCTCAATAGATTTTCACTAGCATGATTTCTACTTTCAGCTATTTGAAAAACAGTCTAAAGCAACTTCAAAGGTTTCTTCTTGGGATCCAAGTGTAAATTTGAGACATGATATGATGGCCTCACTTTCCCTCAATCATTACTTTTTTGTTACTAAATCAATTTCAATTCTCCAAGTTTAGTTATGATGCCTTGTCTTTACTAATATCGGTCATGACTTTTTGGATTAAATCCTTTGACAATTCTCTACTCCGCCACCTTCTTTGTTTGTTTCAAATTGAATCTATGGCAAAGTGGTTTATATGCTTACTTTACCTACTTGACTAAAGGGAGTGAACTTCTTTCAGTGTGAGCTAGTAACTAACTACCAGAGAATATACCCAATTAAGTACCAGATTTGGAAGCAAGTAATAAAGGCAAAATGGCATAAATTCAGGAGAATATACATTATTTGAGAACCAAATTAGAGAGACCAGATATATTCTTGAGAAATCCATAGATTTAGAAGTGTGTTGGAAAAATTAAGCATGTTAAGAACATCCATGCTTATGATGCAGTAGGAAGAAGTGTGATAAAGGTCTTACAGTTCTCGAACATGAAAATAACCATCATTTTTTGTTTGATTGTAGCATAAAACCCCAGTCCAATTTGAGATACAGGGATCTCCTCTCCTCCAGTTTCTGAGATTCCCATTTGGATCAACCAAACTATTCTTGATGGCAAGCAATGCTTTTACTGTGACACAAATTTCAAAAGCTTGGATGGTTGTCATGTAAAAGTAAGAACAAGTGCAGTTGCTTTGTATTTCTGTTTACAGCATTGAAACCCCGTACCAATACCATGTAACATATAAATTGGGCAGATCAACAGAAAAAGTTAAGTAAAGGTTACCTTCATCTGGATGAGTAGTTTGGCTATTTGCCTTGGTAAATAGTAGCAAAGACCAGCAAAACCATAGAAGCAAGGTGATCCGAATAATTGAAAGCTTAGAAGCAGACATGGGAGAAAGATGGAGCAGTGTTAGAAACAAATTAGAGTAAAGAGTTGAATTGTATTTATTTATTACTCTATCTTACTACAGTGTAAGTAGATAAATAAATGACGAGGAAAATGCTTTGCTTTGTTGGTAAAGAGAGAGATAGGAACAAAATAAGATTGAAGATTGGGGAATGCTGACTTGGTCGCCATAGGAGGTAGTGATGGAATGGCTGATGAAAGCAGCAGCCACCAATCAATAAAATATTGAAACCTTCAACTAATGCATCCTCAAAATGTTGACTTTTTGAACAGTAGGTGGTTCTGCACCAATCATATCTATTGTACGACAACAACACAAACAAGGTAGGAGACAATTAAATGAAATGTGTTAATTAAGTCTTGCTTTCATTTTTTGTGACACTTTGATCAAGAAAGGGTCAAATTCATTGTAAAATGTAATTAAGTAAATTTGGGATCAAATTAACATTTTCAAGATTTTCTAATCTTTTATAAAATACAAAAAAACACTTCATTTTTCAACTTTTATAATTCTATCCAAATCATTTAAAAAAAAAAGTAAAAGAAAATAGAATTTGTTCTTCTTCTCCCAACGTTCTCTCTTCTCTTCTTCTTCTTCCTTAGAAAATTCGAAAATCCAACTATCAAAACAAATATTCTCCCCCATTATCTTATCTTCCTCCTCATCTCCAGTCGTGACTCTCTCCTCTTTTTGAACTGAAGATTGTGTTCGACTTAAAATACGTAAGTCATTTTTTTTTTGAAAGATTTTATAATTTTCGAACAATACTAAGTTTTTTTCTTGTGTTAATGAACAATAAATAGTTCTATAGATGTGAAAATTGAATAATGGTGTAATGGTACCTATTATTTATTGTTTTTGAAAGAAAATCAACAAACCCAAAAAGCCCTAATTTTGAGGAAATGTATATGCATGGTTAACATTCAGTGAAAATTCATTTTTTGTTGCTTTTGTTGTTCTTTTTGTGACCATTTTGTTCATATGATTTTAGAAATATAGTCTTGCTCAGTTGTCATATATTTTATTTGTTGAAAGATGTGTCGTATGTTGCTACATTTTAGTGATATGTTGGTATATATTCCAACAGAGTTGTCATATGTTGGAACATATCACCTATGTGTTAGGGCAACAAAATGGTCATATGTAGTAACGAAAGATTAATCTGTGGCACATGAAGATTCATCTGTGGCCACAGAAGTTTTGTTCGTGGCAACAAAAGGTACATATGTGGCAACAAAATATCCATTTGTGTCAACATAAGTATAAATTGCTACCCATTATTATTTTATAATCAATTGTAAACTTTCAACCTTTTTTTATTTACCTTGTAGATGAAATGATACAAGAAGCTTCATCCATGACAACAACTCAATCTTTTATTGGTGTTGCTTTCCTCTTGTAGATGAAATGACATTAAATGCTCTTTTTGTCTATGTGAAGAATGTGAGCAGCAACATGATTATTTTATTAATCGTGTTAAAGAACTGACTGATATTTTTAAGGAAATGACTTATAATATTGATGTCCATACATCCAAGAAGATTTCACAGCCTTTGAAGTGTAGGAGGTTGAAAAAATCTATTTTTCAATCACTATCTATAATTAATGAAAGAAAAAAATCAATGACTACTGCTTCAGTATCGCACTCAAACCCAAAAGCAAGGAGAAAGAGAAGGAAAATGAGAAGGAGGATGAGGAGGAGGAGAAGGAGTAAGACAAGAAGAGGAGTAGGAGAAGGAGAAGGAGAAAGTGAAAAAGAAAGCGAAAGAGAATGGGAAAAAGAAAGAGAAGAAAGTCGAAGTCATTAGTTATGATGTGAAGCAACAATATCCATTTGAAGGTTTTAACATTGACTGCGAGGGTTCAACTGAACTAATGTCATTTTTCTCGCAATGGATAAACGAGAGTCTTTACAAGCATCATGCAAAAAAGTAAAGTCGTTCAACTATTATTAGTATTTCTTCTTGTTGTCCACTAAATAATTATTTATAATGTAATTACACAATTGCAGAAGAGACAAGGACGATCACTACTCAGCCAATTGCTCAGATCTTGAGTTCAAACAACTTGATTTTGTAGTTGCATTTCCAATTGTTGGACTATCTTGGCACCTCACAGATGAGGTTTATGTCCCTGTAAATTGTAATGGGGAGTTTCATTGGGTCTTGGCAGTCGTTGTTGAACAGCGCATAAAGGTGTCTGATTCGATGCCCTCATCTAGGACTAACAGAAAATTGTGTGTCGAGATTCAAAAGTTGTCTACAATGTTGCCAAAGTACCTTGAATCCAGTGGATTTTTTGAGCAAAAAGACCGAACCAACTGGTCAGTTCTTGAATCTTACCAGGGCAAGAAAAAATCTCACCCATTCAAAGTCATACATGTTGCTGGTATTGCCCAACAAGCAAGCAATAGTCTGTAAGTGGTATCACATTATTTTTTAGTCTTACCACTATCAAAATGTGATGTTAATATTAGGTTTATTATATTTTCTAATTGATGATATACCATGCAGTGATTGTGGAGTTTTTGTTGCTACATACGCTGAGTTTTTGAGTGATGGACTACAAATACTATCTGATGGAACTATTTCTCTCCCTTTGCTTGAGATATGCTTCACTCCGATGAAATTATGGGATTTTAAAGGCTTAGAGTGGCTATGTTAGTAACAATGAAGACCCACATAGGCCTAGACCTAAAAAAGCAAAGTTCATAAATGAAAATGTTGTGGTTACCACCATTGATTAGATATAGTTTTGATGGTTATGTATACCATTGTGAATTACCTTTTTGTTAATATGTTGTAAAAAACAATTGGTGAAGTGTTCATTTTTGCTGATAATATTAATATTAATATGTAACATTTGTGGGAAAAAAAACCACAGAATTATCTACATGTGCCCCAATAGGATGGTCATATGTGGCAACATATGTAACATTTGTGGTAAAAAAAAACCACATAATTATCTGCATATGCCCTAACAGGAAGGTCATATGTGGCAACATATGTAACATTTGTGGTAAAAAAGACCACATAATTATCTGCATGTGCCCCAACAGGAAGGTGACATATGGCAACATATGTAACATTTGTGTTAAAAAAGACCACATAATTATCTGTATGAGCCCCAACAGAAAGGTCATATTTGGCAACATATGTAATATTTGTGGTAAAAAAATAACACATAATTATCTGCATGGGCCCCAACAGGAAGGTCATATATGGCAACATATGTAACATTTGTGGTAAAAAAAACCCAATAATTATCTGCATGGGCCCCAACAGGAAGGTTATATGTGGCAACATATGTCACAAAAAGAATATATGTGGTAACATATGTCACAGAAAGGAGATATGTGGCAACATTATATTATCACCAATTGTTCATTTTTGCTGATAATATTAATATTAATGATTATTATTATTTTATTTTGTTGGAACAAATGTCAATTATGATGGAAAGGAAGAAATGTGGTGTCTGTGGCAACATATATAACCTCTGTTGTAAAAAACACCACAAAATTATCTACATGTGCCCCAACAACAAGGATATATGTGGCAACATGTCACACTTTGAATTGTCAAAATTCAAAAAAAAAAAAAATTAAAAATATTTAAAACAATCGTCCCTTCATTTTTCCCTCTCTCATCTCTCTCCTCTCCTCTATAAAAGGTCATTTCGTTTCATATTCCAAATTTAATTTATTTTTACTAATTTCCATTTTCTTTTCTCTTCTTTCCTTTCTCTCGTTCCATTATTCCTTCACAGATCAAATTGTTACGATATTTTCTACAACATCAGTGGTAATCTATTGCGATCTTGTTCTACAATAAGGCATCATTGCCCTCATATTTTCTAGTTGCCACATATGACATGTATGTTGCAATTTTTCCAACAAAACATGTATATGTTGCCACAAATGACGCTTCAAGGATGGGTTAATCGATAAATTGAGCGATTTAGGAATGGAAAAATGTCAAATTGGACCAAATTTTAGTACATTGGACCATAATTAAGCAATAAAAATATGCTATAACACTTGGAACAACGATTTACTAGGGTGTTATATAACTATCATATGGAGTTACTTGGTGATTGTATGATGAACTAGTGGTATGATAGTCTTTGTAAAATTAATTGATTGAATTGATGAAGGTTGTTGTATTAGACCATAATTTTGTACTTAGATATGTTGTAGGACTATATATTAGTGTTACATGTTGAAATAGGTGACAATTTAATTGAATTAACCCCAGAAAACACATTTTAGGATATATATATGTTGCCACATATAACATGTATGTTGAAATTTTTCCAACATAACGTGCATATGTTGCCACAGATGACGCTTCAAGGATGGGTTAATCGATAAATTAAGCGATTTAGGATTGGAAAAATGTCAAATTGGACCAAATTTTAGTACATTGGACCATAATTAAGCAATAAAAATATGCTATAACACTTGGAACAGCGATTTACAAGGGTGTTATATAACTATCATATGGAGTTACTTGACCATTGTATGATGAACTAGTGGTATGATAGTCATTGTAAAATTAATTGATAGAATTGATGAAGGTTGTTATATTAGACCATAATTTTGCACTTAAACATGTTGTAGGACTATATATTAGTGTTACACGTTGAATTAGGGGACAATTTAATTGAATTAACCCCAAAAAGCACATTTTAGGATATACATATGTTGCCACATATGACATGTCTGTTGCAATTTGTCCAAGAGAACGTGCATATGTTGCCACATATGTCACTTCAAGGATGGATTAATCGATAAATTGAGCAATTTAGGAATGGAAAAATGTCAAATTGGACCAAATTTTAGTACTTTGAACCATAATTTAGCAATAAAAATATGTTATAACACTTGGAGCAACGATTTACAAGGGTGTTATATAACTATCATATGGAGTTACTTAGTGATTGTATGATGAACTAGTGGTATAATAGTCTTTGTAAACATAATTGATAGAATTGATGAAGGTTGATGTATTAGACCATAATTTTGTACTTAGACATGTTGTAGGACTATAGATTAGTGTTACATGTTGAATTAAGTGACAATTTAATTGAATGAACCCCCAAAAGACCATTTTAGGATATACATATGTTGCCACATATGACATGTATGTTGCAATTTTTCCAACAGAACGTGTATATGTTGCCACTTATGTCCCTTCAAGGATGACTTAATTGATAAATTGAGCGATTTAGGAATGGAAAAATGTCAAATTTGACCAAATTTTGGTACTTTTGACCATAATTAAGCAATAAAAATATGCTATAACACTTGGGAACAATGATTTACAAGAGTGTTATATAACTATCATATGAAGTTACTTGGTCATTGTATGATGAACTAGTGGTATGATAGTCTTTGTAAAAATAATTGATAGAATTGATGAAGGTTGTTGTATTAGACCATAATTTTGTACTTAGTCATGTTGTAGGACTATATATTAGTGTTACATGTTGAATTAGGGGACAGTTTAATTGAATTAATCCCTAGAAGACCACTTTAGGATATACATATGTTGCCGCATATGACATGTCTGTTGCAATTTTTCCAACAGAACGTGCATATGTTGCCACATATTTCACTTCAAAGATGGCTTAATCGATAAATTGAGCGATTTAGGATTGGAAAAATGTCAAATTGGACCAAATTTTAGTATTTTGGACCATAATTAAGCAATAAAAATATGTTATAACACTTGGAACAATGATTTACAAGAGTGTTATATAACTATCATATGAAATTACTTGGTCATTAAATGATGAACTAGTGGTATGATAGTCTTTGTAAAAATAATTGATAGAATTGATGAAGGTTGTTGTATTAGACCATAATTTTGTACTTAGACATGTTGTAGGACTATATATTAGTGTTATATGTTGAATTAGGTGACAATTTAATTGTATTAACCCCAAAAAGCACAATTTTGGTTATACATATGTTGCCACATATGACATGTCTGTTGCAATTTTTCCAACAGAACGTGCATATATTGCCACATATGTCACTTCAAGGATGACTTAATCGATAAATTGAGCGATTTAGGAATGAAAAAATATCATTTTTTTTAAGATTAAACATTTTATAAAGAACAAATTAAAAAATCAGTACAAAACACAAAAAGATCACTTTTTTCCCCATGAGTTTGCAAGAAATGTATATATGTTGCCACACATGAAAATTTAATTAATACAAAAATTTAACTACTTCATCTATTTTTAAATCACAACTACATAAATCACAACTACATACAAACTCTCCCCGTTTCTTACCATCCTTCCAATGCCAAATGTATCAATTTTTCTTCTCGACCCATTCACCACGACAATCAATACCTACAAATAATCCCTCCATTTATTGTACCTGAAGAAATTAATTAAAAAAACAATTAGTACTAATGAAGAAATGTGTAAGTCATATGTTGCTACATATGACTATTATGTGGCGAGATGTAAGTCATATGTTGCTACATATAATTGTTATGTTGTGACAAATAAATCACATGTGGCAACATGTATAAGTCATATGTTGCTACATATGGCTATTTTGTGGCGAGATGTAAGTCATATGTTGCTACATGTAACTTTTATGTTGTGACAAATAAATCACATGTGGCAACATGTGTATATTATATGTTGTAACATATGGCTATTATGTTGCGAAATGTAAGTCATATGTTGCTACATATAACTATTTTATTACGAAACATAAATCACATGTTGTGACAAAATGTACAAGTCATATGTTGCAACATATGACTATTCTGTAGCGACATGTAAGTCATATGTTGCTATATGTCTAAGTTATATGTTGCAACTTCTGTAAGTTATATGTTGCAACATATGTCTATTCTGTTGCGATTGAAATAACCTTTCTGTTGCTACATATGGCTATAATTTGTTCCAATAGTCAACTGTTGCAACATATATAGCCATCTGTTGGAAACGCGAATGCAAATTATTGAAAAAATTGTAGGTACCCAGATGATGATGAATGGTTTCAAAGAACTATTAATTTTACTTACCAAAACAATGGTGTGTGAAGAAGAAGAAGAAGAAGAATACTGCGGAAGGCGAGGGGAAAAAATCTTTTATTTCCCCTTTTGGTACAGCTCGCTGGTGGCTTCCCTCCAGTTTTGGCTCCAACCAAAATTGGTTAAATTAGGTTTTAGTCATTTACCCTTTTACCCCTCATTTAATTCAATGGACCAAACTACCAACTTATAAACTTGAGGAAAACTCCACAATCCTTAATCATTAATCACATAATTGTTGCCTACACTCAATAATTAAGACTTATGTCACCGACCCTTTATTTTAACACCTTAATGTCACCTTTAATTCAAAGCCCCAACAAGGTCTGTCAAAGGTCTCATATGAAAAAAAACATTTATTCATAAAAAACATTACTTAATCAAAAATAATGAAATACCAAACACCCAAAGAAAAACTCAAAAAAATAGCAAAATATATGTTGAGTCAAGAGGGTATCTACGCATTTCACATCGGAAAACCCTGCAGCAACATATTGAAGAGCAGAAAAAAACTTATAAAATATTCTGTATCATAGGTTAGATATACACACCAAATAAAGTTCTATTATTCCTCTACTCTATCACATTTAAATAAAGAGTTAGTAGTTAAAAGTTTCTTTAAACTTAACACACTTTATTAAATTAGTTCTCCAACCGTAATGTCTCATTTCTTGTGAAACTGTTTTTATTTGTGAAATCACAATTTGCCCTTTCCCTTAGCGTTTTCATACTTAGTTTGTATTGTGGGAATGGATAGTGTGGTCCCTCATGCAATCAGGTGTGATTTGGTGTTTTTAATCCTTTTGATTGGAATTATATTGTTATAGTTGACTTTGGTCAACATTTAGATATGCGAGCATCGGATCGAGATCCCGCCAGTTCCATTACGTCTAGAATGTTGAGTTTGGGTGGTCAGTGAGAGTTTCGCGGCCTTAGGTTGAGAGTTGGGTGTTTAGGCGAGAAGTTGAACTTTAGGCTTAAAGAGATGTTCGGGGAGGGTAATTTTGTCATTTAACCCTTTTTGGAAATTCGACAATCCCGTTGAATTAGGAATATCGAATTTAGTGGGGTAGCTTGTCCAATTTATTTTTTTCTGACCCCGAATGATTGCCGAAGATCCGGTCGGAGACTTTAGTTTAGGGCTTCTCATGTTCTCTGCTATCTAGTGCAAAGGGGACCGCGATCGCGAGTCCCTTAGCTCATTCGTGTTATTGAGGTGGCATGCTTACTGTGTTTGCGAACCTAGGCAGTTTAATGGGCCACGTTCACAGATCCCATTTTATAGATTTGGCAGTGTAAATTTGGGGATTCTTCCCATTTTTTACTTAATCGAAGCTTAGGAGAGGCAATCTTGGGAGCTTTGATTGAGTAAACTCGTGTGGGTAAGCTTCTCCTATCAATTCCTTATCGATTTCTTCAATTTTTATCTTCCAAAAACATCTTTAAATCATGATCTCAATATTGGTTTTGTCACTATCCAGGGGTACCCCCTAGACGTAACATGGCATACAAGACCCTGAGAGGCCTCATATAAGCCACTTAGCTTTCATAACATAAGATAATATAAATGAGTGGAAATTTAAACCATTTTTCAACCAACATCAAAGTTTTATATCAAAAAGCAGAAGTCTATTACACTTTGTCTCAAACCATCTAAAACATTAATATCTTGGGACACAACCCATGCTATGTGTTCAAAACATAAAATGAAAGAACATAAGAGAAATGGTTGCCAAATCCTCGAATGCTATGAGTATTCTCCAATATTCAAGTCCTCTACTAAGGTCCTAGCCACGGGGATGAGAGTCGATACCTCCAGACCCTACATTTGGATAAGAAATGTAGGAAAGAGTATGCGTTAGTACAAGAATGTACTAAATATGATAACTTGCATAAACATCAACATAAACATAATAGTTAGACAATATAAGTCATAAGCATAATCAATGCACATATTAGATAACATCAACATATAAGGGATACTTCTCAAGTAACCTCAAAGCAATACTTAACCAAGACATGGGTAATCCTCCACTAGTCTTACTCATCATAGAAGGTAACCTTAGCCATCATCCAAGCTCATCACCTATCATAACATATCATTAGCTTATCTTTTATAGACATGGGTAAACGACACTTGCCTTTCTATAAAAGCTAATGGGTTGTCGCCTCTTGCCTTGCTTACATGGTCATGAGTATTTGCCTCCATGTCCATCCTATGGGATCACGAGTATTCACCTCCATGCACAACATCATTTGACACGGGTATTCGCCTCCACATCATTCTATAAGTAATCATAGGTATTTGCCTCTATGTCCTTTCACAATAAGGGATCATGGGTATTTTGCATCCATGACCAGCATTAGGGGATAAGGGTAGTCGCCTCTTACTCTCCTCTAAAGAATATGGGGATTCGCCTCATATCTTTCTCATCTAGAGGTCATGGTAATACCTCTTACCTCATCAATTTTAGTCTTTATTCTAGATTTGTTTTAGGTGAGAAATCCTTTTAACCTAGAATCATTCAATGTGAGAAAGCCTTTAACATGCATAACATAAGTAATTCATGTGGGAACTATCCCTTCCATAACAATCACATCAATAGTCAATAATTGACAACATAAGCTTTACTCTCAAAGCACTATATCTCATAGTCATTCTATATGCTCAATATCAAGCAATTCAATATCATAATCAGCTCATAAGCTTCAATCTCAAAGCAATCCTAATCATGATTCATCATATAAGCTTCAATTCTAATGTAATTATCAATCCTAAAAGAATACCTTTAAACCCATAAATTCTCCATTCATGGCATCAAACCCATTTACATCAATCTCAACCTAGAAACATAGGTACATGTAAATTCATCCTAAAAACATGTATTCTACTCAATTCATGCATAAACAATCATTACCCAATCAATTGAATCAACATTCATCTATACTCACAATATTGGCAGAAAACCCTAACTCAAATTAGGGAATTTCATCTTCTCAATTGGGGAATCTTAGGGACTCCATGGATGGAAGGAATCCATGGATGAAAAGCTATCGTACCTTGATTACAAAGCCCACAAATTCTTGAGAAATGGAGACTTGAACTTGACCCTAGCTTCAACTCTTCCTTCTTCTTCAAGTTCTAGAGAGAAATATTTAAGAGATGAACTTTGGGATTTCTTTTGGGTTTTGGAAATAATGATTTGAATAGGTGAGTTTTAAGGTTAAAAAGACTTATATAGGGGTCCTAGGCTTGGGTAAAAGGATGTAGTATAGGAACTAATTAATTAGGAAAAGACCCAACTACCCTTGAATTAACTGTCAACTATCACCGACCTACCAACCGACGGACTCAGTCGACAGACCGTGGTTTGACCCACGGCCCATCTTGGTGGACTGTGGTTGGTGGTCAGAGACTTTTGGCCAATTGACGGACCCCTGGACCACGGACTGTGAACCCACCTTCGGTCCGTAGGTCCAATTGTGGTTCTGCCCTACAAAACTTCTGAGGGACCAATCCATGTAACCACCTACGGTCCGTGGCCCAAACCATGGGTAGTGGTGGGCCCTCGTGGATGGAACCTGAGAGTTTTGTATTTTGCTAGGCTTTCCTTTTTCGAATCCGGGGTGTTACAATATCTCCCCTTGGGGTCATTAGTCCTCGAATGAGATTCAAATTTGTTCTAAAAGATTAGGAGAGGAACTAACAACCCAACCTAACAATGTAATGCATGCAACCAAGGAGGAATTATCGACTCCAAGCTAGGATGTTCTCAAAACATCATAAGAGGGGTGAAACTAACTCTATCAGCCTATCATGCACATATACAGGGAGGAAATATCAACCCCAAGATAAACATACTCAAATGCATCATAAGGAAGTAGGAACTACATCTAGCAACCCAATATGCATGAGCTTCAAAATTTCTCATGTTTAAGGAGGAACTACCTTCTCCAAGCTAAAAGCATGCTCAACACAATCTCATGGAGCTCATATGCAATTCGTTCTAAAAAAATCATAGTTAAAACATGTTTATCAATTCATCTCATGGAGTCTATAGGCAACTCATATTCAATGCACTACAACATAAGGAAAATCAATCATATAAACTCATTTTCTTTTAAAACACAAGTTTACATGAACATGCATAACATAAGGAAATCATGGGAACATCTAAAACACACATGACTTCAAACAAGGAGTAAATCATGAGGAGACTCATTACATCAAGATAGAGTAGAAGGAAAGATATGAGGATATCAGGACTACATATCGGCCTCAGCCTCCCAAGTAGCACGATCAACTAAATGATTCCTCCATAAAACTTTCATGGAAGCAACTTCCTTGTTTCTCAACTTCTTAACTTGTCGGTATAAGATCTCAACCGGTACCTCTTCATAAGAGAGACTTTCATCAACCCCTAAGCCTTCTAGGGGAACTATGGATGTCGAATCTCCGACACATTTCTTAAGCACAGAGACATGGAACACCGGATGCACCGTTGTTAAATCATTCAGAAAATCAAGCTCATAAGCAACCTTACCAACACGTATCAAAATTTGATACGGGCCTATGTATCGGGTACTAAGCTTGCCTTTCTTCCCAAATCTCATCACACGCTTCATGGGTGAGATTTTCAAGTAGACCCAATTACTAACCTCAAACTCAAGGTCTCTTTTTCTAACGTCGGCATAGGACTTTTGTTGACTTTGGGCTATTCTCAACCTCTCTCCAATAAGCCGGACTTTCTCCATAGCCTCATGAATTAATTCGGGTCCTATCAAGGCAACTTCACCCACCTCAAACCCCTTATAGGAGATCTACACCTCCTACCATGAAGAGCTTCAAAGGGAGCCATACCAATACTAGAATGGTAGCTATTATTATAAGCGAACTCTATCAATGGCAAGTGATCATCCCAATTTACCTTGAAATCAATAACACATGCTCTTAACATGTCCTCCAAAGTTTGGATCATTTGCTCCGCTTGCCCATTGGTTTATGGGTGAATATCCATGCTAAGCTTCACTTTAGTTCCAAGACCCTTTTGGAATGACTTTCAAAATTGAGAAGTAAACTTTGTACCTCTATCAGAGATAATGGAAAAGGGAACACCATTTAGCCTTACCATTTCCCTCAAATATAACTTAGCATACTCTTCCACCGCATAAGAAACTTTTACGGGAATGAAATGGGCCGATTTCATCATTCGGTCTACTATGACCCAAATCGATCATATTGTCACCGAGTACGTGGCAACCCTACTATGAAGTCCATATTCAAGTCTTCCCACTTCCAAATAGGAATGCTAATGTCTTGGGATAAACCTCCTGATTTTTGATGCTCAACTTTCACTTGTTGGTAATTTGGACACTTTGCCACAAATCTCGTAATATCCTTCTTCATCCCATTCCACCAATAGACCTCCCACAAGTCACGATACATCTTGGTGGCTCCTGGATGAATGGAATAATGAGAACTATGGGCTTCTGACAAGATTTGTTCCCTTAAGTCATCAACATTTGGAACACATAATCAACCTTGGTATCTAAGTACCCCATCTCCCCCTTAGGAGAAAGGCTCAACAAACTTCTTGAGCACCGCTTCTTTCAATATTACCAAAGTCGGATCTAGACAATGCTTAGCTTTCACATCACTCACAAAATATGATTCGGAACCATTATGAACCGTAACACTACCCTTGGTGGAATCCATCAACCGAACACCTAAACGGGCCAATCTATGTACATCTCGTACCAAATCTTTCTTATCGTAATCAATGAACACAATTACGAACATATCAAGGTATTGTGTGAACACCCAATTCATCAAATCCATGAATACCACCAGAGCATTAGTCAAACCAAACGACATTACCAAACACTCATAATGACCATACTGGGTTCTAAAAGCCAGTTTCAGAATATCATCCTCTCTCACCCTCAATTAGTGATAAACCAAAATAAGGTTAATCTTAGAGAAATAACTCGCTCCCTAAAGTTGGTCAAACAAATCATCTATCAGTGGAAGAGGATACTTATTCTTAATGGTCACCTTGTTCAATTGTCAATAGCCAATACACATTCGGAGTGAACCATCCTTCTTCTTAACAAACAACACTAGAGCACCCTATGGAGAGATACTCGGTTGGATGAAACCCTTATCCAACAAATCTTTCAATTGATCCTTTAATTCTTTAAGTTCTAACATAGCCATTCTATAAGGAGGAATAGAAATAGGTCGCGTATTTGGAATAAGGTCAACACCAAAATTTATTTCCATTTCTGGAGGAATACCAGGTAGATCATCTAGGAACACTTTCAGATACTCATTAACAAAAGGGACCGAGGTTTAATCCCTCACCCTAACTAGATGGTACAAGCAACCCTTAGAAATCATTTTTCTAGCTTTAAGATAAGAAATGAACCGACCTTTCGGCATAGAATTCCCCTCTTTCACTCTAGGACAGGTTCATTCGTGAACTGAAACTTGACTACTCGAGTTCTACAATCAATAGAAGCATAACAAGAGTGCAACCAATCCATCCCAAGGATGACATAAAAATCGAGCATATCAAGCTCTTCCAAGTCAACAAGAGGAACTCTATGAGATAAGGAGACGAGACACTTTCTATATTCCCTCTCAGTGAACACAGAATCACCAACAAAAGTAGAGACAAAAAAAGGTTCTAACAACACTTTGGGAAGCACATCAAATCTCACAGCCACATATGGTGTCCCAAAAGACAAAGTATCACTGGGATTAAGTAAAGCATATACATCTAGGTGGAAGACTTTAAACATACCGGTAACCACATCCGGAGAAGCCTCTTGCTCACCATGAGTCTGAAGTGCATAGAACCTATTTTTCTTGGGACCATTAGTACTCGAACCACTTGGACCGGATGAGGGATAAGGTTGAGCCCTACAACGACTATCTCCTTCATTCTTAGCAACTGAAGGGCAATGCCTTATCTTGTGGTCTATCTTACCACAACCAAAACAAGCATTAAAACCCGCTAGACATTCGCCCACATGCTTTCTTCCACACTTACCACAATCTTTCCAAGGAGGTCCATTACTACCTCCTTGAGGCTTAGGGCTAGACACCCTCTCTTTGTTTAACTTAGGAGCATTAGAGGAACCTTTCTTGGAAAACCTTTGTCGATAATTAGGACTACCATGTCCATCAGACCTAGCATAAGAGAAATTACCGTCACCGGTTCTAAGCCTCTTGTTCTCCCAAACCTCTCTTTAAGTTTCTCTTCTTCAATTCGTTGGCCATGAGTCATAAGACGAGCAATATCCATATCATGAACAAGCATAGTCGTACGACACTCTTTCACCACCAATTCGGACACACCTAAAATGAACTCTCTCATCCTTGCCCTAGAGTCGACAACTATAGAAGGAGCATACATGGACAATTGAATGAACCTCAAAGCATATTCCTTCACACTCATATTTCCTTGTCGGAGATTGATGAACTCAAGCACTTTTGCCTCCCTCATCTCAAGAGGAAAGAACCTATCAAGAAAAGAGGACTTGAACCTTTCCTATTCTAGGGGACCCGCATCTACCGGTCTTGCTGGCCATTGGTTAAGCCAAATTTGAGCAATCCCCTTAAGTTGATAAGCGGCTAATTCCGCCTTTTTTGCCGTAGTCACTCTCATAATAGTCAAGATTTTGTAAACCTCATCAATGAACTCTTGAGGATCTCCCCCAACCTTAGAACCATAGAATTTCGGAGGATTTATCATAGTGAAGTCCCTTACTCTTGAAGCCGCCATACCCACATTTGGGTTCACAACCTCCCTATTGACTTGGGCCGTCACGGCTTGAGCTAACACTTGAAAAATGGTCCTGAACTCCGCATTAGTCACTTGGTCTACCAAAGGGTCAACTGAAGCTTAAGGAGGAGCTCGTTGGTTAATCTCTTCTCCCTCGGTCCTTCTTGCAAAATCCCTTCTTGTAGTCATATCGTGTAGATCATCGGGTAAGGATTAGGAGAAAGATCTTATAGAGTTAAACTCTATTGCACGACTTAGAGAAATAAAGAAGTGAAGGTTCCTAAACATCTAGTAGCTTCTCATTCATAAATGTGGCACGCTTCACACTTATGAACAAGACTCTACTGGACGTGGTTTTGAGACATCCTAGAACCATTCTAAACCTTGTGCTCTGATTACCAAGTTTGTCACGACCCAAGGCTACCCCCTAGATGTAACATGGTATACAAGACACCGAAAGGCCTCATATAAGCCACTTAACTTTCATAATATAAGATAATAGAAATGAGTGGAAATTTAAAACATTTTTCAACCAACATCAAAGTTTTATATCAAAAAGCGCATTACACTTTGTCTCAAACCATCAAAAACATGAATATCTTGGGACACAGTCCATACAATAGTGTTTAAAACATAAAATGAAAGAGCATAAGAGAAATGGTGGCCAAATTCTCGAATGGTACGAGGACTCACCAATCTTCAAGTCTTGCTCTATTGAGCTCTTAGCCACAGGGATGAGAGTCAATACCGTCGGACCCTACATTTGTATAACAAATGTAGGCAAGTGTATGTGTTAGTACAAGAATGTACTAAATATGATAACTTGCATAAACAACTACATAAACATAAGAGTTAGACAATATAAGTCATAAGCAGAATCAATGCACATAATAGATAACATCAACATATAAGGGATACTTCTCAAGTAACCTCAAAGAAATACTTAGCCAAGACATGGGTAATCCTCTACTAGTCTTATTCATCATAGAAGGTAACCTTAGCTATCATCCAAGCTCATCACCTATCATAACATATCATTAGCTTATCTTTTATAGACATGGGTTAACGCCGCTTGCCTTTCTATAAAGGCTAAGGGTGGTCGCCTCTTGCCTTGCTTACATGGTCACAGGTATTTGCCTCCATATCCATAATATGGGATCACGGGTATTCGCCTCCATGCTCAACATCATATGACACGGGTATTCGCCTCCACATCATTCTATAAGGAATTACAGGTATTCGCCTCCATCTCCTTTCACATTAAGGGATCATGGGTATTTACTATTAGAGGTTCTTTCCTTCGTCGAGGATGATAAAAATCAGAGATAACATTCAAGGTTTTAAGCGATTGGAGGGTGAACCCATCCATGAAACATGGTTGAGGTTTATGAAACTCCTACTTCAATGCCTGACTCACGGGCTACCAAATAATTTGCTACTCCAATATTTTTATCAGAGTCTTGATTTGGTAAATAAAGGAGTGGTTGATCAATTGGTTCGAGGGGGAATAGTGTTGCAATTTTGTGGTGGATTCATTTCTTCTTGATGACATGACGAATAAATCAAGCTTGGTACACTCAAGAAGATCAAGTTTCTCTTTTTTGTTTTAGAATAACTCAAGAGCAATTGGATAAGGAAAAAGAGAGGGATGAGAATATCAAGAAGATGTTAGCCCAAATGGAACTATTATAAGCACATGTGTTAGTGAATGTGAAAAAGCCCAAGGGAACAAGTGGAGTGTTTAGAGTTAAGGAGGGTTCTTCCTCGGGATATTCAAAGCAGGGGGAGACTCAAGGTTGGAATTCCAATAGATATACGGAGGGTTTCCACCCACGCTATTTATAGCGGGGTGGGAATCAAGGTTGGAACTATCACAAAGAAGAAGAGCAAAGAAGATACAATCAAGAATGGGCTGAGCAAAGTGATTATTAGAGAAGAGAGGATGATCATAAAGAAGACCACGCTCAATCGAGTGACATCCCAAAGTTGAAAGAGAGTGCAAGTAGTACCCGAGTGGACAATTTGTTGTCGCGCATCCTTGACAAAGTTGAAGGTTGGGATGATTTGTTAAAAGGGATGAAAGCCAATTTTTTGTCATTGAACAATAGAGTGAACTCTCACACAGATGCAATCAAGCTACTTGAAGGTCAGTTGAGTTTACTTTCAGCACAATTGGAACCAAATATGACGAGGGAAAATGGTGATAGAGGTCTAGTTGTGGTTACACATAGTGGAAAGGTAGCAGTAGGTGATGTGACGGGTAATGACGAAGCTCAAGCTCATGAAGAAGACAAAGGTATTGAGGAATAATAAATACTCATCCAACAAAGCATTGCCAAAGGGTCTCAAAAAGATGTGGAAAAAAGCAATCCAATCTCAAAAATGGTGCAACCTCTACCTAAAATACTTCCTCCATTTCCCCAATGCCTCAAGAAGAAGAACGAGGATGAGAAGTTCAAGTAATTTTTATCAGTGTTCATGACCTTATCGATTAATTTCCCTCTAGTGGAGGCATTGATGGAGATGCCGGGTTATGCCAAGTTTATGAAGGAGTTAGTCACAAAAAAAAAAAAAGAAGCTTGGACTTTGAAACCATCGAAGTTTCTCATAGTTGTAGAACAATTATGACTAATGAGATGATAAAAAAGAAAGAAGATCCTGGAGATTTCACCATCCCTTGCACCATCAGCATGCTCCAATTTTCCAAGGCCCTATGTGATTTAGGAGCAAGCATCAACCAAATGCCATACGCAATCTATAAACAACTTGGGTTTGGTGAACCAAAATCCACAACAATGAGACTCTTGATGGCAGACTGATTAATTAAACACCCTGTGAGGATACTATATGACATCTTGGTAAAGGTTGACCGATTCATTTTCCCGGCTGATTTTGTCATTCTCGATTGCGAGATCATTGCTGAAATTCTCATTATTTTGGGAAGACCATTCATGGCAACCGAGAGAGCATTGGTGGATGTTGAAATGGGGCAACTGAAGTTCTGGGTGAACAAAGATGAAGTAACCTTTAATGTGTGTAAGTCAATGAAGCACCCAAGTGATATTCACGTGGTCTCTACTATTGATGTTATTAATGAGGCGGTGGCTAGTGTGAGCCATTTGATGTGTATGAGTGAACCACTTGAGGCCGTTCTTGCTAACTATGATGAGTTCGAAGTTCAAAGCTACGAAGAGGTAGTGGCTTCTCTTTTGGGCTTGGGCGAATATTCAAAGATTCCATTGAAGCTAGACATTAATCTAAAAAATCGAGAAAGTCCTCCCTCAAAGCCATCAATAGAGGAACCACCGAAGCTTGACTTGAAATAACACCTTACCTGTAATTATCGCAGTTGATTTACTCGAATGGCAAGTAAAATTGCTTCTTGAGGTGTTGAGAAGACATATCAAAGCTATAGGTTGGATTATTGCTGACATAGTAGGCATTTCCTCTGGTATTTGCACTCACAAAATTCAGCTTGATAGTGAATGTAAACTGAGTGTTGAACATTAGCGGAGATTAAACCCACCAATGCAAGAGGTGGTTAAAAAAAGAGATAATAAAGTGGTTGGATGCATATGTGATCTATCTTATTGCGGATAACAAGTGGGTAAGTTTGGTACAATGTGTATAGAAAAAGGAAGGCATTACAATAATCCCAAATGAAAAGGGGGAGCTTGTGTCTATGAGACCGGTAACCGAATAGCGAGTATGCATGTATTACCAGAAGTAAAAATCGTGGACCAAAAAAAATCACTTTCCCATGACTTTCATGGATCAAATGCTTGATCGACTTTCAGAATGAGGATGGTATTGCTTTTTAGATGGGCACTCTGGTTATAATCAAATCTCCATTGCTCCAGAAGACCAAGAGAAAACCACTTTCACATGCCCATATGGAACTTTTGCTTTCAAACGAATGTCGTTCGGGTTATGCAATGCTCCGACAAAGTTTCAACGTTGCATGCTATCTATTTTTGCTGACATGGTGGAAGATTCAATGGAAGTCTTCACAGATGACTTCTCAGTTATGGGTGATACTTTTGAAGCATGTTTAGCACACTTGGGATAGGTTCTTCAAAGATGTGTGGAGACAAATTTGGTCCTAAATTTGGGAAAAATGCCACTTCATTGTTAGGGAAGGTATAGTTATTGGTCACAAAGTGTCACAAAAAAGGCTGAAGGTTGATAAAGCAAAGATTGAAGTGATTGAGAAGTTACCACCACCAATTTTAGTGAAGGGTATTCGTAGTTTCTTGGGGCATGCCAGATTTTACCAGAGCTTCATTAAAGACTTCTCAAAAATTGCACATCATTTCTGCAAACTTTTGGAGAAGGATGTGAAATTTAACTTTGATGATGCGTGTATTATGGCCTTCTAGTGTTTGAAAGAAAAATTGATCTCCACCCTGATTATCATTAGTCTTGATTGGTCAGAACCCTTCGAAGTGATGTGTGATGCAAGTGGCATGACATTAGCTGTAGTGTTGGGGGCAAAAATGCAACAAACTATTTCACCCCATTTACTATGCAAACAAAACTCTAAATAGTGCTCCACGTAACTACACAATTACATAACAGGAATTACTTGCGGTGGTATATGCATTTGAGAAATTTTGGGCATACTTTCTAGGTACTAAAGTGGTTGTTCACACTGATCATGCTACTCTGCATTATTTGATGGCAAAGAAGGATGCCAAGCTAAGATTGATAAGGTGGGTGCTATTGTTGCAAGAATTTGACTTTGAAGTCAAAGATAGAAGAGGTTGTGAAAATCATGTGGCTGACCACTTATCAAGATTAGAAGGCAAGGAAAATGATGAGCTGGAGGTACACATAAATGATTCCTTTCGTGATGAACATGTATTCACAGTGACTCTACAACAAAGTTTTTGGTATGCTGATTTTGCTAACTATCTAGTGTGTGGGTGATACTGGAAGAACTGAACTTCTATCAACAAAAGAGGTTTTTTTTTTATGTCGAGAAATACTTTTGGGATGAACCGTACTTATTTAGAGAGTATGCAGAACATATCATTCGAAGATGTGTACCGGAAGAGGAATTCAACGAAATTCTCCATGCTTGTCATTCTTCACCGGTTGGGGGTAATCATGGTGGAGTGCATACAACTGCTAAAATCCTCCAAAGTGGTTACTACTGACCATCCCTTTACAAAGATGCCCATGAATTTTTTAAGAAACGTACACAATGTCGAAGACTAGGTAGAGTATCTGGAAGACATGAGCTTCCTTTGAAACCTATTTTGGAAGTTGAACTATCTGATGTTTGGGGAATAGATTTCATGGGTCCATTTGTGAGTTCGTTTGGTAATAAGTACATTTTGGTGGCAGTAGACTATGTTTCCAAATGGGTGAAAGTTGTGGCACTACCAAACAATGAAGAGAGAAGTGTCGTTCAGTTCATATTTGCTAGTTCGGCACTTCTCGGGCTATTATTAGTGATGGCAGATCTCATTTTTGAAATAGGCATTTTGCATCCGCATTGAGCAAATATGGGGAGAGACATAAAGTATCAATGCCATATCACCCTCAAATGAGTGGCCAACTAGAACTTTTAAATAGGGAGATTAAGAATATATTGTCTAAGACCGTAATTGCAAATAGGACTGATTGGTCTCGAAATTTAGATGATGCTCTGTGGGAATATCGCACCGCCAACAAGACACCAATTGGTATGTCTCCATATCAACTAGTCTTTGGGAAATCTTTCCATATACCGGTTGAATTAGAACATAAAGCATTATGGGCATTAAAAGCTCTGATTTTGGACTAAGCAAGAACTTCAAAAGAAAGAGTAGATCAGCTCAATGAATTGAATGAATTCAGGTTTAGGGCCTATGAAAGTTCAGCCTTCTATAAGGAAAAGATGAAGAAGTGGCATGATTCTAGAATCCTTAGGAGAGAATTTCGAGTTGGAGATTGAGTGTTGATGTATAATTCTCGACTAAGACTCTTTTCGGGAAAGCTCCAATCCAAATGGTCAGGCCCATTTCGAGTAATGCGGGTGTTCACTAATGGAGCAATTGAAGTCAAAGGTAAAGAAGGGTCTGCCTTCAAAGTGAATGGGCAATGCTTGAAACTATACTTTGGAGAATGCCATGAAATTTTTGTGGTTAAAGTGGTGTATTCTGGAAGATGCTTGAGAGCATTTCCACATTGTACCACGACGTTAAATAAGACACTTCTTGGGAGGCAACCCATGTGTTAGTGTTTTGAATAATGTGTGCATCTGTGCAGGTATAGGCGATGTAGTGAGGAAAATCCATCAGTGAGTCACCGAACCAGTTTGGCGATTACGCATTTTTTTGCATTTTTGGGGCCAACAATGGGCTGAGACACTAGAACATCAGGCGGAAAGCTTGTAACACTGACGATTCGCCGAATTGATTAGGCGACCCAACTTTTACCGCCTTTTTGCATTATCCCTGACAGCCCAAGATCTTTGATCATTCGGCGAGGTTTCAAGTCCTTCATGCGATGCGTCGATGTATTAGGCAAACCCTCTCTTTTCCGCCTTCTTGCCCCTGCATGGACTGGTTGCACACTGGAAACTTCAGTGAACTCTAGACCATTGGGCGAATCGCCAAGCAGTTCGACGACTCCAACATGTTTTCGCTAAATGGACACCTAGTGAAGATTCCTTGTCACCCTACTTTGCATGTTTAAGTGCCAGTAGTTTACCTTTGTTTTTGTTATTGTTTGTTGTCTATTCACATTAGGGACAATGTTGGATGCTTTTGGTAGGGGTGGTAGGTGTTTAGTTATTGAGTCATTTGTTCTCTTGAAATTTATTTAAGTATCAGTTATGATTAATACCGATGAGTTGAATAGTGCTCCTCATTGAACGAAATGCATGTACGGCCACAATGAGGCTAAATAAAGTTGCATAGACAATATGTGGACTTTTTGCATCTCGTTGTGACTAGCCGGTTATCGAATGTAGTCTCTTGTGATGAACATTGCACACTAGCTCAAATGAGTCTCGTTTGATATTGGTGCCAATGCCTTGTGTCATGAGTTTCCCCGTTTGTTCGGTTGACTAAGTGATGCAAGCTCTTGAAATGATCTTAGGCAACAATTTTGAAGAGTGAAACAATTCGACAATATATCTCTTTTTGTGGCCAACCTTGTGAGATGTGTGAACTTGCTTGAACTCCCTTTGAGCCGTATCCTTTTCTTGGAAGAAACTTGAGAAATTGTGACCCCTCTTTATCCATTCACCCATAATCCTCATGAAGTGTGGTTTGATTGAATAGCCAACTTAAGCCAAAAGCCTAAGTTTGGGGTGTTGTGAAAAGAGAAGGTAAATCAAGGAGTGTGAAGAATTCACCTTCGAGGAAATGGTTTTGAAAAAAAATGGAAACCCTTCTTATTTAAAAAAGAAGAAGAAATAAAGCAAAAGAAAAAGAATGAACAAGTTGTGGAATAAAGTTGTAAAAATTGCAAAAAGAATGGGGGTATCCGGTAGTCCATGTGAAATTGAATAATTGGGTGAATTTTGAGCATGATTAAAATGTTGAAGAAAAGGAAGAAAGTGATGTTCAAACCATATTTCATGAGGGTAGCAACCACTGAGCCTAAATGACCATACCTTTATAGTCAGTCCCGTTACAAGCCTTGAAAGACCTTTGTGATCTTGAGTGAGCTGAAACAAATGTTGATTTGAAAATAAGGGCAAACCTATGGGTGAAGTCATGCATGTATTCATCTTTGTGAGTGTGAGAGTTGTATGTGATTTTGGATATATAAATTGTTGAAGAATAGTGTGTGAATAGGGAGCCATCTTTGTTGTGAGGGAATTTGGGTACCTTTGTTGAGCTCAAAGTTGCATTTGAAGTAAGTATTGTGAACTTGAGCATCTTTGATAATGGTGAGTCACAACTTGAATCTTTGAGTGCACAATTGATCCTTTCATAAGTAAGTTAAGTCTTGTTGTGTGTATTCATGATTGAGCCTTTTGTAGCACTATTTGAAACATCCTTTTTGAACTATTGAACTTGAGTTTTACTTGAGAACGAGCAAAAGTTTAAGTTGGGGGTGTTGATGAGTTTGAGATTTGGACTTATTTAGGGCTTGGTTTACATAGGTTTAGTGTCCTCAAATGCTAAATTTGTGCCATGAACTAATGAAAAATCATTGAATTTTAGGTATATGGGTTGAGGAACAAAGCTAGGACATTAATAGGCAAAAAGGACAACACAAGCTAAAAAAGAGAGAGAAAAACAAGTCTAACGATCGCCAGGAGAACTCGGTAGATAGCCAAGTCACTCCTTGACACCTAAAGTTATAGAACACTGAGCCTGAAATGGAAAGAACTTAGGCGAAGTGCATTCCCTATCGGCGAAGGATGGCCATGTCGCCGAAGGTATTGAGTGAAGCCAAGTTGAACTCAAATTGGCTAGCTAAATGATCAAAGGGTGCATCACGGAAATGATTGGCGATCTCAATTTAGATCGCCTAAAATTACAGTGCTTGAAAGATGAAAAGATGAAGAAAGAAGGCGAGAGGAAAGGACGTTCGCCGAGTCACCAAATGGTCGGCGAAGCTCGACTTTCCTCGCCGATTGGCCTCAAAAAGCCATACCTCAAATTAGTATAAAGTGATTTTTGGAAGAGAGAGAAAGTATTTATAAATTGTGAGAAACAAAAGATAGATAGTAAAAACACTGCTATTGTTGATTTTGAGTAATTTTAGCAAGCTTTTTCAATTGGGTATTGTAATAGAGAAGATATTATTCATTTTAGACTTTTGATTTTCACATACCCAACTATGGAACATGTAGTAAGTATCAAATTTCATCTTTTTACGATGATTGGCTAAAACCCCAATCTTGGGGGTTTGACAATGTAACCAATTGTTGCATTTGACTTAATGGGTGTTAGTAATTATTGATTTTTGGTGTTAATTTGAAGTGGGTATGAGTTATTACGGTGGCTTACCTCCTATATTGTATGTTTAGTGCAATATACCTCAGGGTTTTATGCTTGATTGAGAAAGAAGTGTAGAGTTAAGGTAGTAACTCAGTATCCATAGATAGTGGGTTATGACGGTTTCAGCTTGAGAAAGTGAAACTCAAGACTCATCCTTTGTATCTAGCTCAAGAGAGTAGATTTGATGAGATTGTAGGTTGGTGTTCTTATAGAATGCGTTCATGTTCTAAAGAACTCAGTGGAAATAAGGCAATTGTTCAAGAGAAAAGTGCCTTACCTACATTCCATCCTACCCATGACGAATTAACATTGTTGGTAGTGATTATCACTTGTTGAGTCAAACTTCGCAGTTGGTTAGTCAATTCCCCAAGCATTGTCTCCCTATTTGATTGTTGAAGTACTTTTGCAGACTAAACAGCACTCATTTGGAATTGTGATTAAATCTTCGAGTTTGGTTCTTATTTTCCTAAAATTTTTATTCCTTCAGCTGCAAAAGTCACCGTTATAACTACATAGTCGAACTCAAAATAGAACTACTGACCCCAACTCATTTAGTTGGGTTTTATATTGATTTACGATTGAACACCTAGAATTGGATGAGGTGTGCTTGAAATGTTAAATCACTCCATGGATGAAAAGCCATCATACCTTGATTACAAAGCCCACAAATGCTTGAGGAATGGAGACTTGAACTTGACCCTAGCTTCAACTCTTCCTTCTTCTTCAAGTTCTAGAGAGAGAAACATTTGAGAGAAGAACTTTGGGATTTCTTTTGGGTTTTGGAAATAATGATTTGAATGGGTGAGTTTTGGGTTTAAAATGACTTATATAGGGGTCCTAGGCTTGGGTAAAATGACGTAGTACAGAAACTAATTAATTAGAAAAAGACCAAACTACCCCTTAACTAACTGTCAACTGTAATCGACCTACCAACCGATAGACCCAGTCGATGGACCGTGGTCTAACCTATGGCCCATCCTAGTGGACCGTGGTTGGTGGTCAGAGACTTTTGGCCAATCGAAGGTCCAATTTTGGTTCTGCCTTGCAGAACTTCAGAGGGACCAATCCACAGACCCATCAACTATTCGTGGCCCACACCACGGGCCGTGGTTTGCCCTCATGGATGGCACCTGGGAGTTATGAATTTTGCTAGGCTTTCCTCTTTAGAATCCAGGGTGTTAAGGTTTTCCGCGTAAGTTGAAAAAATTAGTAAATTCTTGATTTGAAGCTTATTCCTTGCTTGTTTTTAATGGGGTTTTTAATCATGAATTCCTTTTGACTTGTAGAATTTGTTTTTCTAATAAAAATCTGATTTTTACCCTTCCAATTTGCAATTAGATTTTTGGACTATTTTATCCCTGGTTCATAATTTATCGATATAAGTATTGTTGGGCTCCTTTTGATGAATCATTTCCATTCTTGATAGTTGGGCATCATTTCAGAGATTGTTTGGTAGAAGGAAGGCTCTGATAGAGCTGTTCGGATGAAGTTTTGGCCTTCGATGTAGGTTTGGTTATTCCTCTTTTGGACTTAGATGGGCAGTTAATCTTGTTTAGGAAGTCAATTGTGCAATGAGTTAGAATATGAATTTTAGAGATTGGTAAGTGTTGACTTTCTTGTTTAGCTCGTGTGAGGCTTATTTGTGATGCTTAGCATGTGTGGAGGCCTCATATGATACCCTTCATTATTTTTGAGAACTTGTGATATTTGAGAATTGGCCCAAGAGAGGGGTTTTATTGTATATTTTAATACGTTGATATTGGGATGCCCGAGTTAGGGGCCTTAACTGATAATTGATCATCATAAAATAAAAGAAATGCTTTCTAAGTGGTAAAGGTTAATGTCAAATGAATTCTTTTACTATTTCATATCCTTGTTAAATTTATTATGTCTTTGTATTGTATGGGTTGTGATGCATTCATACTCATTCATCATACCATTATTCACATGATTTCGAGGAAATTGGAAATATACTATTTTTGAGAAGGAAAATGAGACACCTTACATTTATCCTTGACCACGAGCTAGGTGGCATGTTGATGAGATATTGAGATTTCGAGATTGGTAGATAGACTGCGAATTCCCAATGAGTCCTTGTCTGAAAGCTAAAACTCGGCAAGGTGTATACGACAGGTTGTGCGATAGCCTTGATTTCCCCACGTCATTTCATTATCTCAGTACATTAAGAAGCTTTGTTGTGTTCTGTAACTTGGTTATATGTAGATATGAGTATTATTTATACCTTTATGTGCTTACCTTATTCACGTCGTTACTATATAAATTGGTAGCACCTATGCCAAAATGAGACTTTTCTATATGAAGATGGAAGTGTTTTATAGTTTATTTCTTAAGTTTGATTATTTGCTTATACTTGATGTACAGTGAGTTCTCGATATTTTCAATGTATTATACTTGAAGTTTGCATGTGTCTTAAGCATTTTGTTATTAGATGTGAAGGTATTTTGGTATGATTTTTTGCAGGAAATAGGTTTGGAGAAGTTAGAGTTGAATGTAGCTGAAACAACATGAAAATGGCAACAGACGAGCCCACCTATGAGTCATCGTTCACTTGACGAGCCTTAGGTGGAGGAGTGGGTGAAATGTTCAAGGAAGTCAGACTAAATGTCGAACCACGGAGGCCACTGACGGGCCATGAGTCCATTGACGGACAGTCGTTGATTGGTCGTCTGTGACTTCAGAAAGTTGAGTTCCAGTACTAGAATCACGAATGTACAGAATGGACTGTGTTTAGACCTACGGGTCGTGGGTCATGACCGTTGATTGAAGACTAATAATTTTTGACAACTGCTGAGCAATGGTGGAAGACCACGAACAGTCATTCGCGTGACAGTCTGTAAGGGGCTAGCTATCGACGAAGCTGCCCATACCAAATTTTCATACAATTCCTTTTCCTAGTTGGTTTAGGATATAGTTTCTATAAATATTAATTGTATTTTTTCGTTTTTGGGATACTTTATTTTGGCTTTGAGAATTATTTTGAGAACACTTTTGGCATTTAATTCTTAAAGTTGGTTTATGCAATTTGCTTTTGATTTTCAATTCAAGATTTCGGATTCCATATATTCTAACATGATTTCTATTTCAAAACCTAATAGGAATTGTTATACTTCAAGCATGAATACCTAAATCCACAACTAGGGTTGTGGGAACCATGGGTAATTAACAATGTAAAACCAATAATTAAGTAATTCTTGAGTAGTGTTTATGCATGTATTGTTAATCCTTTCATTTTGAATGCATTTTAATGTTGTCCAACGTTAGAACTCACCTCATTCCTACTTGTCAGACTAAGGATGTAATGAATGAAAAAGGGATTGAACAACTGAGATTTAGACATGATAATCTGCTATCTAATAGCATGACCCATCTACCGCGAGGGCTAATCTGAGGCTAAGGGTAAGGGTTAGTAAAGCATACACCCGTAAATGGAGCAAGTTGCGTGGTGAAATTACCTACTTGGAGGACCAATCACTTTGGAGATACATAACTTACCAATCTTGCATGTTAAACAGTAGGATAGAGTTACTACTGTTGGGATTACTATGTTAAAAACTTGTGAGGAACACATGTTCCCTAATTTTCATATCATATTGAGATTACAAACTATGAATTGTGATTACTTGTTACTACAAATAAATCAACTGCTACTTTTCTTTTTACAAATCCCCCCTTTATATGGAAGTAATTTGACAAAAAGTAAATAACCATAAATTAGCCTAAGTCCAGACCATATTCCTCGTGGGATCGACCCTAACGTAAAATTAGGATCTTTATTTGACAACGACTGCTTATACTTCTTTAGAGAGGTGTAATTTGGGCGTATATCAAATTTTAAAGTCGCTGTTGAGGAATACGACTTTTAGATTAGACTAATTTCGTTATTGAACTTTAGTAAAGTATTTCCTAATTTTATGTTTTGTTTTTATAACTGGTCTTATTTCTAGTGTATGCCAAGTACACAGAGTCAAGGCCATCCACCGACTCCTTATGATCATGAATTAAGAAGAACATCTAGAAGGATGGTTGGAAGAGGGCTAAATCTTGAGGTTCAGAATGATCCAATTGGAGTGGGTCAAAGGGGTGGAGCTGGTTTGCAACCTCCTGGAGTCTTGGACGTGCCCGGACATGTTTAGTGTAATCTACAATTTGAAAATGCTAAAGAAGTGCAAAATCAGCGAGCATCGAATGTCTGCAACAACTACAAGGTTGATCATAATGTTGTGGGATCGATCGGTGCTATAGTTGTCCCTCCACTACCTCTCGGACATACTTTTGTGGGGACCAGCAGTTTGATGCAAATACTTACATCTGAAGGGTTATTTGCTGGGTTAACTTCGGAGGATCCATATGCTCACATGAGCAGAGTGATGATTGTCTGCTTGAGTAGTGTGTGGCAAAAATTTAGACATAGACGCGATCGGCTTAAGGGTGTTTGCACTTTCATTGACAAGTGATGCTACAATATGGTTATCTAATTGCCATATAACTTAATCACAAATTGGGATGGGCTGCACATGGTATTTATGGAGAAGTATTTTTCGGTGCCCAAGAAGTTGAATCTCAAGGATAAACTCAATAAGTTTGTGGCATTGCATGGGGATTCAGTGAGTAGCTATTAGGATGTTTATGAGGAGTGTGCCTAACTACTGCAGAGATGAAGAGTCACTGAAAGAGTATTTTTACAGAGGGCAAGATAGTAATGGAAAAGTTGTGCTAGATACTATTGCCGAATGATCTTATGGAGCATGCACATTTCAAGAGATTGCTGAAAAAATTGAAAGATCTCGAAGAATAACAAGGCATGGAGCACTGTAAAGTCACACATGGGAAGGAACACATTTGTTGTACAAGCCGAACCAACTTAGTCCAATGAAGATATTCGTGAAGAAATGGCCCTGTTGAGAATATAAATTGGCTTGGTATTGAAACATGTGAGCGGACGTGCTAAGAAAGTAAATGATGTGAATTATCAACCTAGAGCACCACGTGATGATGAGTACATATATGAGAAGGATACGTATCTTGTGAATGATCAGATAAGGGGTTTTTGAACTATCGCCCAAGGATCCAATTCGGATAATTGGTGCCAAGGTCAAGAAAATCAAGGTTCGAACTATGGTAACTATAATCGTGAAAGGAACTATGTTTGTGATGAAAAGTTTAATCATGACAACAACTATAACCGGAATGGGAATGGCAATAGGAATGAGAAGAGTGGACTCTATGTTCCACCTCGGAACAGTGATGCTGGATCAAATATGAATCTCATTGAAGATATAATGCACAAGATGATAAAAAGGTTCGATTCAACAAATAACAATGTGAAAGAAATATGAAATGCTTTATCTGAAACTGGTCAAAAAGTTGAGTCCCATGCAGTATCGATTAAGTAGATTGAGCGGCAGTTGAGCTAGTTATCCACAAGTGTAAATATGCGTCAGCCCGAAACACTTCCTAGCAATACAATCCAAAATCCAAAGAATGACAATCATTGCATGACATTCACTACTAGAGGAGGAAAGCAAACTATAGACCCTCTTATGCTGACTGGAGAAAGAAGTGCAAAAGAGCATGAAGAAGACGAAGTTGAGGTCATTTAGGAGCCAAAAGATCAGAATAAGAAGGAGGTTGAGTTGATGCAAAAAGATCATCCCTATGTCGAGACCTCCACCTCTGTTCCCACAATGGTTGGTAAAGAAAACTGAAGAAGGAAAGTATCCCATGTTTATAGCTATGCTGAAGCAGTTGTCCATAAATGTTCCTTTGATTGAGGCACTTGAGCAAATGCCGGGTTATGTAAAGTTAATGAAGGATTTGGTGACTAAGAAGAGGGTGGTAAATTTGAATGATGATGACAAGTTGCAACAGTGTAGTGCTATTGCTACTAGATCGTTAGTGCAAAAGAAAAAAGATCCTAGAGCATTTACTATTCCATATACGATTGGTATATTGCATTTCTCTGAAGCTTTATATGACTTGGGTGCTAGCATTAATTTGATGCTGCTGTCTATATACAAAAAATTATGCCTGGGAGCCCCTAAACTAATTGCAATGCAACTACTCATGGAATAGCGAACTATGAAGAGACCGATTGGGGTGCTTCAAGATGTCCTTGTGAAGGTTGAGTGATTCATTTTTTCGGCAAACTTTGTTATACTAGATTGTGAAGTGGATTTTTAAGTCCCCATCATCTTAGAGAGACCATTTCTTGGTAATGGGCGTGCTTTGGTTGATATGGAAAAGGGGTAGATGAAGTTTTGTTTGAACAATGAAGATTTAACCTTCCATATTTTTAGATCTATGAAGCATTCTAGTGATCTAAAGGTGGTTTATATAGTGAATCATAATGTTGCGATAGTGCCAGAGGTGTCTATTGAGGAGAGACTTGGTGTTGAGGCGTTAGTTGTTGTGATCATGAATTTTGACGGAGATGGTATTGATGAATATGATGAGCTAGTAGTTGCACTTGATGGGATAAATTTTTCTCGTTGTCAACCAAAGAAGCTGGATCTTGATTTGAAGAATCTAGAAATCCTGCTTGCGAGACCATCTTTTGAGGAGCCTATAATGTTGGAGCTTAAGTCTCTTCCATCTTATTTGTGGTATGTATTTTTGGGCCAAAATAGTACTTTTTTATTATTATTTATGTTGACTTGAATGAAGGGCAAGTAGCGGGGTTGATATCGGTCTTGAAATGATTCAAAAGGGCTATTAGATAGACTATTGCTGATATTATTGGTATCTTACCAGGTATTTGTTCTCACATAATTCAACTCATGCCGGATAGCAAGCCAAGTTTTGCGAACCAACAAAGATTGAATCCACCGATGCAAGAGGTTGTGAAGAAAGAAATCATTAAGTGGTTGGATGTTGGAGTTGTATATCCTATTGTTGATTGTAGTTAGGTGTGTCCAGTGCAATGTGTGCCAAACAAGGGAGGAATCACTATGGTTCGTAATGCAAATAATGACCTCGTTTCTATGAGACTGATGACTGGTTGGAGAATTTGTATGTACTATCGTAAGTTGAATATGTGGACTAAAAAAGATCATTTCCCAATGCCGTTCATGGATCAAATGCTAGACCGTCTTACTGGAAAGGGTTGATATTGTTTTCTAGATGGGTATTCGGGATACAATCAGATGTTTATAGCTCTGAAAGACCAAGAGAAGCCCACCTTCACTTGTCCTTATGGGACTTGTACTTTCAAGAGAATGCCATCGAGTTGTGTAATGCGCCGATGACTTTTCGGTGTTGCATGATATCAATATTTTTTTATATGGTGGAGGATACAATTGAGGTATTTATGGATGATTTCTCTGTAGTTGATGACTCGTTGTTGATTGCTTGGTTTATTTAGGTGAAGTTCTGAAACAGTGTGAAGAGTGCAATCTTGTGCTCAATTGGGAGAAATGTCACTTTATGGTGAAAGAAGGTATAGTTCTGGGCCATCGAATTTCACAGAAAGGAATTGAAGTTGATAGAGAAAAAGTTGAAGTAATAGAAAAACTACCACCACCTATCTCTGTAAAAGGTGTTAGAAGTTTTCTAGGCATGCATGTTTATATAAGAGGTTCATAAAGGATTTCTTGAAAATTGCACACCATTGAGCAAACTACTCTAAATGGAGTCCAAGTTTGAGTTTGATGATGCTTTTCTGAAAGCATTTGAGGGGATGAAAGAGAAGTTGACTTCCGTACCAATCATTATTTCACCAGATTGGGGACAACTGTTTGATGTGATGTGTGATGGAGTGGGGTTACACTTGGTGTAGTATTGGGGCAAAGGCGAGAGAAGATTCTTCATCCTATATACTATGCGAGCAAAGCTTTGAATGTTGCTCAAAAGAACTATAATGTTACTGAACTAGAATTGCTTGATGTAGTCGTCACGTTTGAGAAGTTCAGATCCTATTTGGTTGGCACTAAAGTTATTCATACTGAACATTCAACATTGAGGTATATTATGGTAAAGAAGGATGCATAACCAAGATTGATTAGATGGGTATTATTGTTGCAAGAATTCGACTTTGAAGTTAAATATAGAAAGGGAATAGAAAACCAAGTGGCTAGTCACTTGTCCAGATTAGAAGAAGAGGCTATGATAAAGTTAGCAGATGGAGTTGAGATAAATGATGCATTCCCCAATGAACAAGTATTGGATGCTTCTTTTTACCTTATTCCTTGGTTTGCAGATTTTGCGAATTATTTGGCAAGTGATTTGGTGCCTTTGAATCTGTTATTTAACCAAAGAAGAAAATTCATGTCTGATGTGAATAAATTTTTTTGGGATGAGCCTTACTTGTTTCGTATTTGGTCTGATGGGATTATTCATCGCTGTGTGCCCGAGGTTGAGATGATGAGTATATTACAGGCGTGTCATTCATCTCCTCTTGGTGGACACCATAGTGGTATCCAGTCTGCTCATAAAATCTTGCAATATGGGTATTATTGGCCTATTATCCACCAAGATGTTCATAACATCGCCAAGTCTTGTGATCATTGTCAAAGAGAAGGAGGTATTTCAAGGAAGCAAGAACTCTCAATGAATCTGATACTGGTAATTGAGTTGTTTGATGTTTGGGGTTTTGACTCCATGAGTCCGTTTGTGAGCTAAAATGGGATGATGTTTATTATTGTAGTGGTTGACTTTGTGTCTAAATAGGTGGAAGTTGTTGTGCTTTCAAACAATGATGAGAAGAGCGTTACTGCGTTTGTGAAAAAGAATATTTTCTCCAGATTTGGTGCACCAAGTGCGATTATTAGAGATGTAGGTTCTCACTTTTGTAATAAGTTATTCAAGGCTTTACTTGAGAAGTATGGTGTTCATCACAACATAGCAACCCCTTATCATCAGCAGTCTAGTCGCCAAGTTGAAGTATCGAATAGAGAGACTAAGCAAATCTTTGCAAGACTTTGAATGCAAACAAAACTGATTGGTGAAGAAGGCTTAATGATGCTCTATGGGCCTATCGCACTGCATTTAAGACTCCCATAGGTATGTCCCCTACCAAATTGTATATGGAAAATCTTTTCATTTGCCTGTAGAGTTAGAGCACAAAGTGATATGGGCATTCAAGAAGCTGAATTTGGATTGGAGTGCCGTATCAAGTCAAAGATTGAATGAGATGAATGAGCTCGATGAGTTTTGCCTAAAAGCATATGAAAGTTCAGCCTTGTACAAGGAGAAGATGAAGAGGTACAATGATCAAAAGATCAAAAAGCATGAATTTGTTCCCATTGATTGGTTCTCTTATTCAACTCAAGGTTGTGCTTGTTTCCTGGCAAGCTCAAGTCCAAGTGAACTGGGCCATTCAAAGTGATATAAGTATTTCCACACGGAGTGGTTGAACTCAAAAATAATGAAGGAACAAGGTTCAAGGTGAATGGGCAATGGATAAAGATCTACTTGGAGAAATCTAAGAAAGTCAATGAGGTGATAGGAAAAATGGAGCCTTGATGAAGTCTAAGTAATCAAGATGTCTGCGTCATGCCGCGACGTTAAATCAAGCGCTACTTGGGAGCAATCCAAGATGTAAATTCTAGCAAATTTTAGGAGTTTTTATTTATTTTTTAATGAATTTTAGTATTTTTTTATCTGAGTTTTATTGTTTTTGAGTCTTACTATTGGCTAGATTAGGGTAGAATAGGGTCTGTGTCAAAAAATAAAAATTCAAGAAAAGATATAATGGAAGTCCTAATGTTTGCTACGTGTGCAGGAAAGCGAAGAGGAAAACTTCAAAAAAATTGTTGGTGTAGGTTCTACGATTCCCATAGATGGTCCGTCATTCAGTTGACGGACTATATATGGAATCCGTAGATCCCATGTATGTTTTTTAAAAATTCACTAAGTTTTAGGGGAACCACGAACCCAGCCATGGGCCATTGATTGATTCACGGATTGTCGACAGGCTTTCATGGGTCCAAGCTAGGGTTAATCAATCGACTCGACCCAAACCCCAAATTAATAAAACTCTTCAAATTTAAACACATCCCCTATTTACCTCTTATTCCCCAACTGTTACAAATGATTATTCTCTCAAAATCCAACCCCTTCACATCCCTTTTTCACCCATTAATCTCCCTCACTACACACATTTAAATCCATCTTCGCCATTTTCCATTTTTCCTCTTTCCTATATTCCATCTTCTTCGTCTACCAAAAGAACAACAAAAAGGGTTCAGGTTCAGTTTCAACACTTACTTGGAGTCTACAAGAGATTATAGGAAAATTCATACAATTTTGCACTACTTGTAAAGTAATTGATTTCAAACTTGAACTATTAAATTCATAGTTGAAATTACAAAGTTGTACTTGACCTTGGGTATGAATAACTTGCGAAATTCATTTGTATAATTCTAATGTAACCTTGGAACAATGGTGTAGTAAGCATTGTTGATTAATTTGATGAAAACATATGATTACTACGTTTTATTGTTGTGCTTGACTTACGGTTACGAGTTGGTTTTGTTCATAAATGAGTAATTGTATGTATGAAGCCTAGGGACGATCGAATACCATAAAAATATGTTGAAATGCATGTTTAAGAAGTAGTTTGATAGTTGAAATTATGATATTGTGTTGATGGGTTTAAGTGTGAATTTTTTCTGAAACACCAGTACTGGTCGACGACCATGACTCACAGGCCATGGGGCAACCCACAGACCATAGGTCTAGTTCCATTGATCAGCCACACAAAATAGTAGCTCAAGTTGTGAACCACAGTTTGGCTTACGGTCCATCGTTCCATCAATGGACCATTCCGGTGAACCATTTTTCCAACTTCAGAGGTATAAAATTTTACTTCCTGACCAACGGTGGGCACCAAAAGTCTTTCGTTCACTTGACGGCCTGTAGGTCCCATAAACAGCTGTTGCCCAAAAGTTCTTTTAAGTTTTGACTTTTGTTTTAAATTTTTTTTCTTGGTTTGTGTTGAATAATTTGGTTACTAATAAGTCTCTTACAGGTGAAATGGCACTCAAGAAGGTAAACATTTACCAACACCAAGGAAAATCAAAGTCTGTGTCACCTTCACACAGGATGCTAGAGGATTCTAGTGGGTCGGAGTATGAACCCGAAAATCTTTGGACCTCCCCCACTGCACCTCTAACTACTAGGTGTAACTCTCAATAGGTCGTGCTATCATATGAGGAGGATTCACCCAAGCATAATGATTCCTCCTAGTCTGAGGAAGGGGCCCAGCCTTCCAATTCGGAGAACAGGGGGTCACTGTCTAGTTCCAGCTCTGATTCTATTGCCGCCTCAATGTCTAATGCCACTAGTTTGGGATTGGCCCATGACCTTTCCGATACTTATTATAAGTTGATTCTCTAATCCACAAAGGCGAATAGGTGGTGCGTCAAAGGGACGTGCCAGATATTTGAAGATGGACTGTTTGTAAATGAGCATGAAAAGTTTGCTCAAACCATCATTAAGGAGTGACACTTACTTATTGGTAGCCTCCATACGATGCGAAAGATTCATGAGTTATTCACCCAACATAGGTGTGAGTGGATGGTGGTGAATCCGAGCAAGTATAGCTCGAATATGGTTAGGGAGTTCTATGCTTCCTATGCGGTAACGGTGAAAAAGGCCATGGACCACAAGCTTAGCCATTAGTTCAACCTTCTCTACAGGCTGTATTGGTGCAGGTTTTATCCGTTGACCTCTCAAAGACTACCATCTGCCATTTATTTACGGCCCGACACACACTCTACCAAGTAATAAAGCATAGTATGACTACATGATGGGGATTGTGCAGACCAAGGCCTTTATGAAAGACGCCGAGCAAAAAAAGTCCCTACTTAGTTGGATAGACCGTCATATTGCAGAGGATGGAGAGGGCACTGAATGGGTTCGTGATATGACATTGCCTATCCGAAAGGCAATCTTGAGCTTTGCTGCCAAGTTATTTTTGTCCATCGTATAGACTAGATTGTCCCCTATACAGGCGGACAATGTTGTGACATGGGATCGAGCGGTGATGCTGGCAGCTATTATGGTAGGTTTAGAGATTGATTTCTTTAGGATCCTCATTGCAGAGATACATGAGAGGTTGTTCCAGACGACGACCACCATGCCCTTTCCCTACCTCATTTTCAGCTATGTAGAGAGGATATAGTACAGTGTGGCATTGTGATAAGCTAATATAGGCGACCAAAACAGTTGATGTGGGACTCTTTAAAGATGATGTAAACCAAGCAGCTCCTAGGAGAGGTATACAAATTGACTTAACAACCATGAATTGTAACACCTCAGAAAATTTTTGAACTAAGACTCGAACCATCCTTCATAGTGAGTAAGTTTTTACCAAGGAATGTAAAATTTTCCCAAGTGTTAAGGTCCCTAGATGTAGAACCTTGAGTTCCAAGAAGAACTAGAGAGAATTCATCGAAGTCATTCCTTTACTCTTCTATGTTTTAGGTCAACTTCAAGTGACCACAACTCTTAGTACAAGATGAGTTAGGTGTTCCATGAGTTGGAAAATTAAATGTCTTTAAATTATGTTTCCAACTCCACCGAGTTTGCTAAGTTTTGAGTTCGGAGGAGTGAGATATACCCTTTTGAAGTCAAGTATCCAGTTAAGGAAAGTTACCTGAAAATAATAAGGGGTATTTTGGTCTTTCCTTATCCAATCAGATTTAATTCATTTTTAGTAATATTTTAAGGGTCTAATCCTATTAGGTTCAGTTTTATAATCCGAATATACACCTAGGAATTTAGTTGAGAGTTCAAGAAGAGAAAAAAAGAGAAAAGAGGAGAAAAGAGAAGAGTATCAAAGTGTTGTCGAGATTCTTGCAAATTGTTGCGGATTTTTGCCATGGGTTTAAATCCTAAGAGGTATGTAAGTTTCCATAGTGTTGGGTTTGTTCACCCACATGCCAATCATGTTATTTTCAGTGCAATTTCATTCTTGAAGTTGAAAGATTAGAGTTCTTGATGAGTTCTTGAAAAGTGTTCTTGAAGTTCATCCTAAATCTTATTTTGTTGGGGTTTGATGATTTATTGAGATGAAAGTTAGTGTTTTGACGGCTTTATTGAGTAGATTAGAGTTTACTAATGTTAAATAATCGAATCCAAGTGATTGGGGAAGAAACCATTCGATTCTAGGCGAGTTAGGGTAAGAAAACGAGCAAAGAAATTCGTCGGGTTTTCTGGGTTGGGGCCTGGCATGTTGTGCCAGCCAATGCACCCCAAATTATGTTCTGTAGATTAGGGGCTGGCGCCCTCTGCTACTCAGTGCGCCAGGGTCGCCTTCCCCGTCCAGTTTGCAGTCGGTTGCTCCGTTTGAGTTCTTTTAAAGTGTACCTTCACTTCCTTTCTATTCTAACTACTCTAAGATACTTATAAACACCTAGAAATAATTCATAACATGATCATAACCTTGAATTCATAATTCAAATTCAAGGTAGAGTTAAGAGTTAAGTTTTAAGAATTCTTTCGAACATTCTAAGAAAGTCCCTTTGAGTCCTTTTGTGGAGTCTTCTACAAATTCTAGTAACTTGTTTTAAGACTCGAGAAAGTGAGTATGAGAATAGGGAGAATGTATTCATGAGTCTACTTTATCATCACGATATCCTTCATATCATGAACCATAACTCATGAATTCATAATTCACATTAAAGAGAGAGTAAAGAGTAGAGTTCCAGAAAGTCTTTGAGTTCAATTGTGAATCCTTTGAGATCAATTATCGATTTGAGCTAAGTTTTGAGGAAGTAAGTATAATAATGAGAAGAGTCGGATACATGGGTTCCATATTGTTATGTAGACCCTCGAGTCGAGTCGTTCATGCCCATAAATTCTGCATGAACTTTATAAATTAAGTACCTTTGAGAGGAGTAGTATATTCAAGTTCTAAGTCTTGAGTATTGAGTTCCTAACCCTTTTGTGATTATATTCCTAATCATGGAACTATTACATGTTATCCATGAAGTCCTTAAGTTTAGTAGTTCATGCTCATAATTACGCATAAACCATATGAGTCGAGAAATCTTGAGATGAGGAGTATCACTAAGTCCTTGAGTTGAGTTGTTCATGCCCATAATTCCGCATGAACCTTATGATTGAGCATTCTTTAAATGAGTTGTATTATTGAAGTTCTTGAGTTTCGAGTATCGAGTTCTTTGTATGGTTATTGAAAACCTTGAATTGAGTCATTCACGTCCATCATTCGGCATGAATCCTATTTCGAGAAGTCTTTTACAACTTTTTCTAAACTTGTTTTAAGACTTAAGCACTTGAGTTTAGAAAAATTAGAGTCGAGTTCATTTTCCTTAAAATGATATATGGGAACTAAGTATTCCCAAGAGTTAATGTTTTCACATTTAAAAGAGGAGGAAGCTGGAATTTCCAAAAGGGTTTTGAGCAGTTGAGTAACATCTATTTTTTGAGAAAGATTTTGAGTAATAATCTCAAACCACAGAAAGAGTTATGTTTTTAAACATATGAGCTGAGTATATATGGGAGTAGGATTGAGCACCGATATGGGGACGAGTTTAGATAACTCAAGTCTCCATAAACCATGTAGCCGACGTTGGTAGAAAGTGTCATACTTTTTAAATGATTCCTTAATGCTTTTTAGCATAGACTAGTGGATCCACTTAGTTGAGAAGTCTTATATCGTGGCAAAGTATAAGACAGTTCTGGCAGTGTGGGCGAGACACTTTATCATCACATATCTCATAGTGATAGTTGTCGGTTAGGGAAACTCCCACAGAGTTATATCATATTTTATTATATACAAATAGAGTTGTTATTGTATTCTTCAATATATTGAGTTGTGTTCTACTGTTTTAAAAGTTTTCCATATATTGCATCTTTTATTGTTTCTTATTATTAAGTATCTTGAATTGATTATCTTGAGTTGAAATGTGCTTCATTGAGTCGAGTACCTTATTATTGAGTTGAGCCCATTTCACTGAGTTGAGAACCTTATTACCAAGTTGAGTATCTTATCCTTGAGTACTTCTGAGTTGAGTAAGTTTGAGTAGTTTTGAGTATCCTTGAGTATTCCTTGAGTTGAGTAAGTTTGCGAAGAGGTAAGAATGTTTCTTTGCTACTAGTTCAAGCTTATGTTTATGTTTTTGATTTCCCCTTACATGCTCGTACATTCCACATACTGAGCCATTTGGCCTGCATCATTTCATGATGCAGATACAGGTATTCAGGGTTATCAATAGGAGCTTTGTTGATACCAGATGAAGTTCAAGTTAGCTATGGTCAGCCTCCTAGCTTCCGGAGGGTTCCACTTGTACTTTCAGTTATATTAGTTGTTAGGATGTTGTGGGTCTTATCCTGACATCCATCTTTGTTAGTTAGAGGCTTCATAGATAGATAATAGAGTTTCAAAAGTATGTTTATTTATTTTATTAAATGGTTTAGAGACTTAAGTTTCTTATTTTATGGCGAGTTGAATATATTATTTTTATTTAGAGTTTTTCATTTCAGTTAAAACTTTGTATTTGAGTTTCATGAATTTTTATTCAATTTTTAAACTTTTATGCTTTGAGTTAGTCTTCCACTTGTAGTCAGCCAAGATGAGGGTTCGCTGGACCAGCAATGGTTTTCGAGTGCCGGCCACATCCAAGGTGTAAACTCGGGTCGTGACATGAATGATGCTACTGATGTTGACACTGAGCAGGTTGGAGTCAAGCAAGAGATGATAAGACTATTCCTACCACTACTACAGAGCCTGATGTGCAAGATCCCCCTTCCACTTTATCCAGTCATGCTGCGAGCACACCTCGTGCTCCAACCCCTTATGGGTATGCTTTGTTACCACTTGCTCGAGTCCAGAAGTTGGAGACTCAGACGGTCATTTTTCTACAACATATGAGTCCTTGGATGAAGAAGTCAGTCAAGAAGTCGGAAGCAAGGATGGAGGCAACAATTGACAGGAAGATTCAGGTAGTGCATCGAAGGATAGATGCATTTGAGCTCATGGTGATGGGTAGGCCTCATCCCAGTCCTAATGTTGACCTGACTACTTTTTAGACGAAGTTAGTCAAACTCTGAGCTGATGTTGATGCTCTTGCTACTACAATAGAGGCTGCCCCGGAGCCTACATCTAAGTTAAATGTTGATGATGTGGTGTTGAGTGCACTATTTGGAGATGATATGCCTTCTCTTGAACCTCCTCGTGCGGCTAGTAAGCACAAAAAAACTTTTGGGCCCATTACTGATCTAGAAGAGGAGAGGCGGGCTAGTAAAAGGGAGAAGTAACAACTTGCGGCAACCCAGCAACAATCTATTCTTGATGTGGAGTTGAGGCAGCGAACTGTTGAGAGAGTTACTGAGGGCGTTACTCATACTGATCCAGCTGGTTCTGAGAAATCGAACCCCCCCGCTTCTTGATTTAGCTTCTGTAACACCCCGGATTCAAGAAGGGTAAGACAACACTTTTCAGGAGTTGTAGGTGCCAACCGATGGAGGGTACCCACGACCCGTGGATGGGACCATGGACCATAGGCGTGGTCTATGGTTGGTCGCCTGACTTTGTGAAGCGGACCGGTGGCGACCAACGGATCGATAGTCGCTCACGATCCATGGTCGAGGGTCCATGTAAGTGACCCCAAATCTAGTTTCTAACCATGAATGATGACCGTGCAGGATGGACCATCGGTCAGTCCATGGTCCGTCGGTCAGGGGCGTAGATGGTAGGTCGATAATTATTTTTAGGGGCAGTTAGGTCTTTTCCTAATTAATCTAGTCTAATACTATGTCGTTTTACCCTTCACTAAGACCTCTATATAAGTATTTTAACCCCTAAATTTCTCCAATAGAAATCATTCTCTCAAATTTCTAAGAGAAGAACAAGTCTCCTCTCCAAAATATTTCTCTCTCTAGAAAGCTTGAAGAAGAAGGATTCAACCTAGGGTTTCAAGTCAAGTCTCCATTCCTCCATTGAAGATAATCAATTGGCATTGAGGTATGATAGTTTTCATCCATGTATTCCTTCCATTCACGGAGTTCCCAAATTCTCCTATTTTCAAAGTTAGAAATCCCCAATTGAGTTATGGTTTTCTTCAATTGTCATGGGTTCTCTTGATTATTGATTTAAATGATTGAATTTGATCTCATATGCATGAATTGATGAAATTCCCCTATGAACCCATGTAATCCCCATGTTTTCCAAGTTATGATCATATGATGTGGGGTTTTGATTATGAAGGAAGAGTTTTATGAAATCAAGCATGTATTGATTGAATTACATGAATTTATGATGAAATCCATATCTAACCCATGTTTTCTAAATGTTGATAATTGAAAGTGGGTTTTGAACCTTGAAAGGTAAATTATGGAATTATGCATGTTCTTTGAAATATATGCAAATGTTTGAAGGATGCTTTGAGAGTAAAATATCAATGATGATATGGTGGTTGTGTTGTTGAAAGGATCTTCTCATATACACATGAAAGCATTATTGTGAAATTTTTTCTCACATAATAAAGATTCTAAGCTTGAAAGGTCTTCTCACCTAATTTAATCAACGATTAAGAGCTATCCTAATGAAATCTAGCTTGGATTGGTTATTTAATGATACCTTTCCATGGATAATGACTTAGATTGGATTGGAAAGATGACGTGCCCTTCCATGGATAATAAGAATGAGTAATAAATGATTATTGAGCGGGATTTATGCTTAGCACCGAGAGGATATTGAGATGGAAGCTCTACTGTTAGTAGAGGCCGGGTTTCTAGAAGCAATCTCCTTATCCCTTACTTATGTGCCCCCATAGGATGATTGTCTAGATAGACATTAGCTAGTGGATCCACCTAAGCTAGAAGTTCATGGTCCTTACCTTGGCAAGTAGGACAACCCTCTTCAGTGTGGGAGACACCGGGGGAGCATGTTATAGCTCACATGGTCTCTATGCTAGTTAAGGCTACTTTCCACAATAATAATGAACTAAGGTTACTTTAAGAAGTATCTCATATCTGTTCAAAGGCTTTAAAGATGTTAGCTTGCATTGACCATGTTTTATGACCCTTTTATATCATGTTTAAGCTTGGTCAATTGCATGTCATGAAATGCCCTCTTTTAGCATGATTTAAATGTTCTTTGAATAGCTATCATACTTGGTACATTGTTTTGTACTAACGCATACTCTTGCCTATATTTCCCTAAATATAGGGTCCGACAGTCAAGTTTCTCAATTTCATGGCTAGTGGTTGATTGCGAGATTCCTAAGCTTTGGTGAGTCCTGATGTTTTGGGGACATATTTTCATTGTTCTTAGTTTTCTTTCATATTTCCAGTTTTGGACATGATGTATGGGCTAGGTCCAATTTCATTTTATTGTACTAGATGGCTAATGAGACAACTGATTTAGACTTGCGCTTTACTTTTATAAAACTTGGACTTGAAATGTTGTGTTTACCTTTTTTTTCTATTTCTTATGTTACGAATGCTAAGTGTCTTGTATGGGGTCTCTCGGACCCTATACACCATGTTACATTTAGGGTGTACCCTGGGTCGTGACAAACTTGGTAATTAGAGCACAAGGTTTAAAATGGTCCTAGGATGTCTCATAAGCCACATCAAGTAGAGTCTTGTTCATGAGTGTGAAGCGCACCACATTTATTAATGAGAGGTTACAAGATGTTTAGGAAACTCCACTTGTTTCATTACTCTAAAGTCGTGCGATAGAGTTTAACTCTATAAGGTCTCTCTCCTAATTCGTATTCGATGCTCTACATGATATGGCTACTCGAAGAGCTTATGCTAGAAGGAATGTGACGGAGAATGCAGAACAAGAAGCTCCTCCCCAAGCTCCTCAAGTTTCGATTGATCCTTTGGCCGAGAAAGGGACTAATGCGGAGTTTAGGGCTGCTTTCTAAGTGTTGGCTCAAGTTGTGATGTCTGAAACCAATAGGGATGTTGCGGTTCCTGTGAACTAAAATGTGGGTACAACTACATCTAGAGTGAGGGACTTCACTAGGATGAATCCTCCGGAGTTTTATAGTTCTAAGGTTGATGAAGATCCTTAAGAGTTCATTGATGAGGTTTATAAGGTCTTGATGATCATAGGAGTGACATCGATGGAAAAGGCGGAATTAGCCGCTTATCAACTTAAGGGTGTGGCTCGAATATGGCACAACCAATGGAAAGAAGGGAGATTGAAAGATGTGGGTCCTCTTGATTGGGAGAAGCTTAAGGCCGCTTTCCTTGATAGGTTCTTTTCCCTTGAGATGAGGGAGGCAAAGGTGCTTGAGCTTATCAACTTTCATCAAGGAAGTATGAGTGTGAGGGAATATTCTTTGAAGTTCACACAATTATCTAAATATGCTCCAACAATGGTTGTCGATCCTAGGGAAAGGATGAGTAAGTTTGTTTCAGGTGTGTCAGAAATGGTGGTTAAAGAATTGTCAAAAATGTAGTGGAAGTCTACATAGTCTCCAAGCTATCTATTACATCAAGAGTGATTGGGATTGTCATGACCCAGGGGTACCCAGCGTAAAAGCTTCCATCTCATATTCAATATCCACTTGGGGCCAAGCATAATTACCATTTGAGTTCATATTAAGTCTTGACTTAAATTCATATTTATGGAAGAATGTCTTGACACTTAATCCAACATAACTCATACTATAGCTCATTAGATCATGCGTGAGAATAACCTTTCACTGCTCATGTCTACATATAGATTCAATAGGTGAGAAAGCCTTTCAACCTTAGAATCATCATATTTTGAGAAAACCTTTCACATCATATCATAATCATACATAAGTGTGTATATGAGAATAACCTTTTAACAATACAACAACTAGATCATAATCATATTCACTTTACTCTCAAAGTGTTCTTAAAGAATGTACATAATCTTCATAAAACATGCATCATATTATATCTTGCCCTTTCAAGGATCAAAGCTCATATTGAATCAACGCATCTAGAATTCATTACATTAGACTTGGATATTAACATAATTCAAGTAGTCCCATTACTATAAGAATAATCTCATACTTCACCTCCTTGAGATTCAAAACTTACTTTCAATCATCAAACTTAGGGTTCAAGCACTAGACATGGGTATCATCCTAACTCATGTGATTCTATCACTTCATGCATTCAAACATTCATGAGGTAAAGGCTAAGAAAGATAGGAATGATTCCTTGGCCTTTGTCTACAAGATCCTTATGAATTCACTCTATGGTCGATTAGGTGGGTAAGGTCCTTCCATAATAGTACCATATATAAACAAACATACATAATAGCTTCACTCTTAAAGCCTCAACATTCCTAGTTCATTTATATTACCCATAGTCTCAAAGCCCTACTAGTCATAATTCATCATACATACTTGATCTTAGCCAATTTATGTCTATAAGCTTTCATCTTAAGAAACCTATTTATACTTCATCATATTACCCCCAATCTCAAGCACTACTAATCATGATTCATCATATATACATTAATCACATTCAATTCATGTCTATATGCTTAACTATCAAGAGGTCTACAATATATTTCATCAATTCTAGAAGATTGCATTTAAATCCTCAATTTCCCCTTTCATGGCATAAAACCAACTTACTTCAATTTCATCTCTCTAGACATGGGTTAGGCATGTTAACATGGATTTTCATTTTAAAAATATGATATACTATTAATTCAATCATAAACAACTGTTATTCACTCAATTGAATCAACATAAAAACAATACCCACAATATAAGAAGAAACCCTAACTAGAATTGGGTTCATCTTCACAATTGGGGGTTTTGATTTGGGTTTTGGGAATAAATTTAGTTTTCTAGAGAGAAATTTTTTCGAGAGGATGAACTTGGGGTTTTGATTTGGATTTTAGGAATAAATGACTTAAGTGGGGAGTTTGAATGGCTAAATTAGCTTATATAGGTATATTAAGACTATACAAAATGACCTCACTTAATACTAGCAAAATTTGGAATTTCCCACTTTACCCTTAATTAGGCAGCCTGGTGCCAGGCACCAAGACCACCTTCACGATCTGTCAAGGGTTCCATGGCCCGTCATGGTGCCCGTGGTACCTTGACCAGTGGCTAAGCCACAAGGTCTTGGCCCCCTTTAGTTAAAGGCATGTCCACGGCCACTCCCACAAGTCGTCAAGGCCTTCACAAGTCATAAAGCCAACTTGGGCAGCCTTGAGGGGCTTACTTCCTCATCACCACGGGTGGCACCACGAGCCATTAAGGCTCTCTTGGTCATGGGCAGTGCCATGGCAAGCATGGGGCAGCCTTGGCTCTTGCCCCTTTGCCTTGGCTCATGCCCTCTAGTCTTGACTTGTAGCCCTCAAACTTAGCCCTATATGGTATACTAGAATATGGGGTGTTACATGGATGTAACCCATGCATCACATACATTATCTGAAAAGTAAAGATGAAAAGAAGTAAAAGGTTCGGTCCTCAGAACATATGGACTCACCAGTCTTCAATCTACTAAAGTGATACCTAGCTACGTGGATGCAAAATCGGAGCATCATACCCTACATTTGTAAAGAATATAGGGAATATGCGTTACTTCAATAAATGTACAAAGTATGATTGCAATTCACATAAGAGTATGAAATCATGCCAAATAGGACTTTTCGTGACATGCAATGACCAAGTTAAACCATAAGATAAGAGGTTAGAAACCACGAATCATAAACATAGTCAATGGAAGCTAACATTTTTCAAGCACTTGTTAGATACTTCTAAAAGTAACCTTAGTTCATTATTGTGGGAAGTATCCTTAACTGACATAGAGACCATATGGGCTATAACATGGAATTCAGTGTATACCCCACACCAAAAAGAGGTGTTCTCACTTGCTAAGGTAAGAACCATGAACTTCTAGCTTAAGTGGATCCACTAGCTAATGTCTATCTAGACATGGATAATTGCCACTTGTCCACTCGGTGCTAAGAATAAATCCCATGGAATTGTCATTAGTATTAACTTATCCTAACAATCTTGAGATATGGGTATTATCCACTTGTCTTATCATTAGAGGACTTGGTAATCGTTGTTGGCCTCATCATTAGAATAGCTCCTTAACTTTATTAATCTTAGCTTAGAAAACATTTCAATCTTATGAATACCTTATGTGAGAAATCCTTTCACAATCAAAACCAACATTATTGCTTCACTCTCAAAGCATCCTTAAATAATTTTCATCAATATCATAAAGAACATACATATCTTCATAAACTCATCTTTCATGATTCAAAAGCTTCATTTTATGATAAATTCTAGAAAACATGGATTTCATATGGATTCATGATTGTTCAATATAGAAATATCCAATTACTTCAATTCATGCAAAAAAATACATAAAAAATTAATTAGATCATAATTAGAAAGAACCCATGTGATTGAGTAAAAATGCTAACTTTCATTGAAGATTCTACATTGCCAAATTGGAGAATTTAGGAACCCTATAAAGGAAAGGACTCCATAGGTGAATACTATCATACCTTGATGCCAAGAGCTTACGATCAATAGTGAATTTGGTGGCTTGACCTTGGAAACCTAGTCTTCTTCTTCAAGCTTTTAGAGAGAGAAATATTTGGGGAAGAACTTTGATAAACATAGAGAATTTAGAAGAATAAGTCCAATTGGGGAAATTTAGGGGGTAAAACATTTATATACAATTAAAATAAAAAGTAAAATGACATAGTATTGGGTTACTTTCCAAACTTTGGAAGATATGTTAAGACCTTGCGTGATTTATTTTAAGGTTAATTGGGATGACCATTTGCCATTGCTAGAGTTTTCTTATAATGATAGCTATCACTCAAGTATTGTGGTTCCATTTGAAACATTATATGGTAGGAGGTGTATTTATCCTATAGGTTGGTTTGAGGTGGGTGACATTGCCCTAATAGGTCCCGAATAAGTAAAAGAGTCCATAGAGAAATTTGACTTATTAGAGAGGTTGAAAACGTCTCAAAGTCAGCAAAAGTCATATGCCGATGTGAGAAGAAGAGATCTTGAGTTTGATGTTCATGATTGGCTTTACTTGAAAATCTCACCCATGAAGGGTGTAATGAGGTTTGGTAAGAAAAGGAAGCTTAGTCCCCTATATGTTGGCCCATATCAGATTCTGAGACGTGTTTGTAAGGTTGCTCATGAGCTAGATTTGCCAAATGAGTTGGCATCAGTGCATCTACTTTTCCATGTCCCTATGTTGATGAAATGTATTGGTGATCCGACATCCATAGTTTCCTTAGAAGCTTTGGGAGTTAAAGAGAATATTTCTTATGAGGAAGTTCCGGTAGAGATTCTAGACCGGCAAGTCAAGAAGTTAAGAAATAAAGAAATAGCTTCCGTGAAAGTGTTGTGGAGGAATCAGTTAGCTGAGGGTGCTACTTGGGGGCCGAGGCCGATATGATATCCCGATATCCTCATCTCTTTCCTTCCACTCCTACTATAGCTTAAGGTAATGAGTTCCTCAGGGAGTTTTCTTTGTTTTGGAGTGAGGTTTCTTATATGTTCCCATGATTTCCTTACTATGCATGATTAATGAAAAAGTTCAAGTTTTGAGAAATTGATAAAATTTGATTGATTTCTACATGTTTATGTGCATCTTAATATAAATTGCATGTGTCACTTGATATGATGTTATGAGCATGAATTTCACTTGGAGTTGATGTTTCCTCCTTGGATGATAGCTTGGAGTTGAGGTTTCCTCCCTGTATATGTGCATTGCATGCATAATGGGCTGTTAGATTTAGTTGCACCCCTCTTTTTATGTTTTGATAATGTCCTAGCTTGGAGTTGACAGTTCCTCCTTGGTTATATGAATTTAGATGAAGTTGCATTATAGGTTGGGTTGTTAGTTCCTCTCGTACTCTTTTTTGTAATAGCTTGAATCTCATTCGAGGACGAATGACCCCAAGGGGGAGATATTGTAACACTTTGGATCTGAAAGAGGGTAAATAGCAATTTTTAGAAATTCGTAGGTGCAACCACGAGGGCCACCGATGGCCCGTTGATGGGACCACGGACCGTAGGTGTGATCCATGAGTGGGCAGCCAATTAGGGGTTCAAGTAGTTGGAACCACGGCCAAAACCAATGAACCATTAGTGGGACCACAGCCAGTTGTCCAAACCCCCCTAAAGAAAGTTTCTGACACCATTGACAAACGTGTAGGACGGACCGGTGGTCTGTCCACGGTCCGTTGACTGGTCGCCTAGGTCATGAACTGCCAGTTATTGTTAGGGACAGTTGGGTCTTTTCCTAATTATTTTATTCCTATACTACGTCATTTTACCCTTCACTAAGACCCCTACATAAGTGGTTTCAACCCCCAAATTTGCCCATTCACTTCATTCTCTCCAAATTAATCAAAAAGAAGACCTCTCCATTAATTCTCTCTATAGAAAGCTTGAAGAAGAAGGATTCAACCTAGGGTTTCAAGTCAAGTATCAATTCCTCCATTGAAGATAAGCATTTGGCTTTGAGGTATGATAGTTTTCATCCATGGATTCCTTCCATTCATGGAGTTCCCAAATTACTCTATTTTCAAAGTTAGAAATCCCTAATTTAGGGTTTTCCTCAATTGTCATGGATTCTTTTCATTATTGGTTTAACTGATTGAATTATGAACTCTAATGCATTAATTGATGAATTACTATGACTTTATGATGATTTCCCCTATCAACCCATGTAATCTCCATGTTTTCAAGTTAAGATCATATGATGTAAGATTTTAATTATAAAGGAAGAGTTTTATGAAATTAAGCATGTATTTCTAGCTTTACATGAATTTATGATGAAATCCATATCTAACCCATGTTTTCTAACGGTTGATGATTGAAAGTGGGTTTTGAACCTTGAAAGGTAAATTATGTAATCACCCATGTTCTTATGAAATCTATGCAAATGTTTTAAGGATGCTTTGAGATTAAAGTATCAATGATGACGATGTTGATGTGCTGTTGAAAGGATTTTTTTTCTCATATACACATAAAAGCAAGATGAGAAAGGTTTTCTCACATAATAAGGATTCTAAGGTTGAAAGGTTTTCTCACCTAATTGAATCAAAGATTAAAAAGTATCCTAATCAACCTAAGCTTGGATTGGTTATTGAAAGATACCTTTCCATGGATGATGACTTAGCTTGGATTGGAAAGATGACGTGTCTTTTCATGGATAATATGAACAAGAAGAAATAACTATTCTATGGGATTTATGCTTAGCACCGAGAGGATATTGAGATGGAAGCTCTCCCGTTAGTAGAGGTCGGGTTTCTAGAAGCAATCTCCTTATCCCTTACCTATGTGACCCCATAGGATGATTATCTAAATATAAATTAGCTAGTGGATCAACTTTAGCTCAGATTTATGGTCCTTACCTAGGTAAGTAGGACAACCCATTTTCGATATGGGAGACACTGGGGAATCAGGTTATAGCTCACATGGTCTATATGTCGGTTAAGGCTAATTCCCCACATTAATAATGAACTAAGGTTATTTCAAGAAGTATTGCATATGTGTTCAAAGTTTTAATGATGTTAGCTTGCATTGACCATGGTTTATGACTTATGTTTTCTAACTCTCTTCTATCATGTTTTAGCTTGGTGAATTGCATGTCATGAAATGAAATGTCCCTTTTAGAATGATTTAAATGTTTTATGCATAGCTATCATACTTGGTACATTGTTTTGTACTAACGCATACTCTTTCCTACATTTCCCCAAATATGGGGTCTAACAATCAGGTTTCTCAGTTTCCTGGTTACTTGTTGATTTCAAGATTATTGAGCTTTGGTGAGTCCTCAAGCCTTGAGGATGGATGTTCATTCTTTCACTTTCTTTCATGAATTTCACTTTTGGACATGATGTATGTGCTAGGCCCAATTCCATTCTATTGTACTAGATGGCTATTAAGACAAGTGTTTTAGACTTCCTCTTTTCTTTTATAAAACTTATTGGACTTGGACTATTGTTTTACTTCTACTCTTCTATTTCTTATGTTATGAAAGCTAAGTAGCTTGTTTGGGGTCCTTCGGGGTTATATATGCCATGTTACATCTAGGGGTTACCCTTGGGTCGTGACACCTGGTTTGGAGTGTATGATAATCCTCTGGTTCAGACACGGAGTTGGGTGAACTATCACCCGAGGTGCCCTCATTTACTGAAGTAGTGAGGTGGGTGGCATAGATGCCCTTACTATCGGAGCTCTACTCTGCTGGAGTTGGCACCATGAGCTTCTTTCCCTTGCTTTTTCCCCCTTTTGGAGGAAGTTTGGCTTGTGCAGTTTGGGTGGGTTAAGCACCCTCGTTAATAACAATACCTCTTGCACGCTTTCGAGGCGGTTGATTCCTCTCATGTACCTTGGCTCTAGCCAAAACTGCTACACAACATCGAATAAATCAATCTGTTAGAAATAGTTCAAAAAATAATCAAAGATTCAGAAAATGCTGGAAAACTCGCCAGTCATTCGACGAGTCATTGAATCCATTTGGTGAGACAAGTCGGGCTCGCTGAATGTTCCAGACTAAAAATTCTCAGAAATCAGCATAAGTCGGCAATGTACAAGGCCTTTCGGTGATTCACTGACACCATTGTGCGAACTAAAAGTAGCTCATCGAAATAGAACATTTTCAAAAAATTGGGGCACAGAAGGGCGATCTAAAGGACATTCGGCGAGTTTCCAAGTGAACTCGAAGAGCTCAGGCATATTGCCGAACATTATAGAATCATTTCAACAAATTGAAGGATAAAAAAGGCGATCCAGGGGTCGTTAGGTGAACCGCCGAACCATTCTACGAGCTCAACCCAATTCACCACACAGCCCATCATGCTAGATTTTGACCCCTGCCTTCAATTTCTAACCCGCAGCCCACGAGAACGAAATATAACACCTATTCTGTGCAATTAAACCTAGACCCACATCATTAATGACCTCGGGGTACTCAGAATTCCCCCGATTTATCCAAAATTTACCAATCAACATCTATATCCCTTAAGAATGACGTCACCCGCTCTATTATTGGGGAAAATCCATTTATAGGTGCAATTGGGGTTACTCAGACTTCACCCACACTAGACCTATCATATTAACAACATAACCCACAATTATAATCATGCATACACATGGGATTTCACAAAAATAGGCCACCAAACACAATACGGGGTTGCGCGGGCACACACTAACAACAATTAATCCAAACAAAAAATATTGCACAACTGAATCAATATGAATACAATCTTGCATTTTAAACTACAAAAAATTAATGGCGGGGTTCGCATAACCAATCTCTGGAGTAGATAAACGAATGCTAGGCTAGAGAGTCGACAAACAAAAGTGTACAAAATCCCCCCAACAATTGATCCCTCGCAAAACAACAAGAATAGCAATCTAAAATCTAGTTGGGAAAGTGCAAAAGTCAGAAAATAGGAAATGATGGAAGTTTTTGAATTTAAAAATGGTTTTGGCCTTTTGACCCTTGAGTTCGCGCACTGTTCGACGATGGTCACTTATGTCGCTGACCATTCGTCGATGCGTGGAATGGATCTTTTGTCCACTGAAGTTTACAGAACCTCCAACCATTTTGTTTGTCCAAAAGGTGATCCAAATCGGGCTCGCCGACCTGTTTAGTGAGTCGCCTATTTGTGCCTGAGATTGCCTAATTGCTCCTTTTCCCAATATTTTGAATTGTTGCCTCCCCAGAAGCACCTTATTTAACGTTGTGGCACAATGAGGATACACTTTCAAGGTTCATTCTTTGGGTTAACCAAGGTATCACTTGGTAGACCCCCTTTTTGCCTCGGGTTTAAATTAGATGATATTTGGCACATCTGCATTTCTAGCTATTTAATGGACACCAAGTGACAAGTGACAGTCTGACTTAGAGTTGAGACGTCCTCTTTCATTTCTTTGAGCACTTCGTCCGGCCCTTCCACTTTATTGAGAATGCGTGCAAGCATATCTTCAGTGCGGAAATTTTTTGGGTTAGCCATTTGCTCTTTTAGGTTTTTACGCTCATGGGGAGGTACATATCTCTCTTTTTCACCATCTCGCTCCCTCCAATTTGTACCACAATCACACCATTCCTTATCACGGTCCTTCCAACCTTCAGCACTCTCTCTATTCCAATCATGGTTCCCAGCTGGCCTTGGATAATTTTGGCGAAAACCTCCTCCCTGATTTTCTATAAAGTGTACTTCTTCATTGTACAAAGTTTCAAAGTACGTATCATTGGGATTTACTCCACTAAGTCAAATTGTGTTCACAGCCTCAGAACCATTACCCATGCCATTTATCGATGAAAGATCCATTTGGGTCATCATTTTAGCCATGTTTTCATCCCACTATTGGTCCTTTTCTATTTTTTCCTTTGTCATCCTAAACGTCAAAGGAGACACTTGATCTTCCCTAGTATACCCAGGATGGTTTATCTTCGTCATTCAATCAAGGAGAGTCGACGTTATTTCAAAGGTTGTTGCATAATTCCTCCTTGGACAAGCTGGTCAGCCACGCCTTTGTTGACTGAATCTAGATTCCGATCAAAATGTTTTATCAACACATTTTTTGGGAGTCCATGAGTTGGACGTTGAGTAACAACTTCTGAAACCTTAGCCATGTCTCATGGATTGGTTCACCATCCAAATGTTTGAAGCCTTGAATATTATCTCTTAATGTCATCATCTTCGAAGGAGGGAAAAATCTTATGTATAAGCTCTTCCCAAGACATAATCGAGTCCCTTAGTAGGTCAGCTAACCACTTTATTGCTTCCCCCATCAAAGAAAAAAGGAAACAACCGAAGCCGGACCAACTCTTGTGATATATTCTTGAATGTAAATGGACCACACACGTCCATAAAATTCTGGATATGGTCATGGGGATCCTCATGAGTCAGCCCTCTGAATAAACCCTTCATATTCAATAGTTGCAACATCGTGCTAGTCACATGGAATACCACATTTCCCACGACCGGAGGTAAACGAATAACACTCACACTACCGAATTGAGCTTCATTGACCTCATTCAAGTTACCGACATCATCTTGATGTCCAAGTTAACTAGCTTTACTCCCATTCACACTCATCTCGTCACATGTTCACCAGTAGCTAACAATAAACAAAAAACAAAGTAAGTCGATTCAACTACAAACAACATTAGATCATAGATAAACTTCACTAAATTCTAAAAAACTCACTCACCGGCAACGGTGCCATTTCTTTATAACGCTCAACTACACTTCATCCAATTCTAAGTGTAGGAGATCTCAATTTAGTATAAACCCAACGAATAGTTGGGGTCGATCCCATAACAAGTGATATAGTAGAGAATTCAGTTATGAAGTGACATACATGTTCTAATCGGTTTTAGGAATATAAATTATCAAAACAATTAAAGTAAATTGAAGGGGTTGACAACTATTGTCAAAATGGGGGATTGGATTTGTCAACTAACAACTACGAAAACAGGGGAGTAATAAAGTAGAGAGGGATCCTTGGGATGTGATCAACTAATTGCGAATTTCGCTATACAGGTGATTACTATATACTGAAAACCTTTGAATCTTAGTAGGTAGGCTAGGCATTAGATGTAACAGCTATCTCTCGATCAACTACTACAACTCAAGCGAGTTCTCTCGATCCTCGACATGTATAACAATTAGGAGCAACCCAAAAATTTAATTAATCTACTATCTCGAGCTAGATTGGTAGGATCGAATTAAGCACTTTCTCAAGTTGAATCCACAACAACCTAATCACTACAATCATTAATTGATAACTTTAATTCTAAAACCTCTTTCTCAAGTAAGCATAGAATACCAGATTAGAACTGCATTTGCAACTATAATTCATGAATTAAAACTTAGTTATCAATCAAACCCACTTCAAAACAATAATTAAATCAGTAATTACTAACACCCATAAGCTAATTGAGAAAATTAATCACATAATCATACCCCCAATAATGGGGGTTTTAGCCACACTTTATAAAAGGAAGGAAAATATTACCAACTTCTCCATCAGCTGGGTAACCAAATTCGAGTCTTCACAATGCTTCAAATTAACTTAAAATCAAAACCCAACTTAAAATTGTACTAAAAAACTCTAAAAATAGTGTTTGGGATCACAAACTCCAGGTTAGGATTCTCAAACACTCAGAACATTCACTCAAAATTTTGGAACTCCTTTTCATCATTTAAAAATTGGCATTTATACACTTATGGATTTTTAGCTTTTGGACCAATCGATGGAATTAGTCGAGCATTGCCGAACAGGTCGGCGATGTTACAAGTATCCCTCTTCATCGCCTTCCTTACTTGTCTCTTCACCATTCAACTTCTGTAACTTTAGGCGATCAGGGTCCTTGTCACTGATCCATTCAGTGGTTTGCCAAAGGTCCATTTCCATGGTCGAGTTGGCTTTTCCCCAGGACTGGCATACTGTAACTTTTGGGAAGCTAAAGTACCACTCGGCAAGTCGCCGAGTGGTCTTGGCGATCGTCAGCTCTCCTTATCTTCTGCTTTTTCAACTTTTCCACTCCTTTTTACTCGGTAATGTCCTTGCCTTGTTATTTTGCCTTTATAGTTGCAAATTAGCACTTAAACAACAGTTTTGAGCATAAAGTAGGCATCGAGGACACTAAAACTATGAATAATAGGCCCTAAATGAATCGAAATTCCATACTCATCAGTACCCACCCTTGGGCTCATGGGAGCTAAAAACTCCCAATTTTCTTGCGTCATTATAGCTTGGGCAATGTGTGAAATGTGGCTTGAAAATCATCATTAGTCACTTGTTCAGCCAAAGGTTCGACCGATACTTAAGAAACCCGGGCTCCACATTTACATGATAATTCTTTCTTACTAGATTCCTTCGTGGAGCAATATTTTGAAAACCATAAATATGGTTAAGGAGAGGTGGACCTTTATAGAGATAAACTTTATGGCACATCTTTGGAGTAATCAAAGAAATGGAGTTTCCTAAATATGTTATAGCCTCTTATTCGTAAATGTGGCCTGTTGTTTCACATACATGAAAAAGACTTTAATCTATGTAGCTTGTGAGACATCCTAGGACCTTTATAAACCTTGTGCTCTCAATATCAAGTTTGTAAACCCAAAGTATACGCTAGACGTGACATGGTGTATAAGACCATGAGAGGCCTTACACAAACCACTTAGCATACATCAAAAATTTCAAAAGAAATAGTCCTTTATCATATAAGAGTTTGACAAAGTGGAAGTCTAACGTAGTCTCAACAATATATCTATTACATCCACAGGAAGTGGTTAGGACATAACCCACACACCACATGCAAATATCTGCAAATTGAAAATAAAGGAAAGCTAAAAACTGTCTTGGTCCTTAGAATATAAGGACTCACTAATCTTTGAATTTGTGAGAGAGAGATCAACAAATCACAAGTATGTCGGAGCATCTACCCTTATATTATGAGATAATGTAGGTACAAGTATGCAATAGTAAACTGAATATACCAAGTATGATAACATTGTATAAAAGTTATGAAATCATGTTAAAAAAAACTTTACATGGCATGCAATGACCAAGCTAAATCATGAGATAAAGAGGTTTAGAAAACATAAGACAAAAGCATGATCAATGCAAGCTTAACATATTTAAACCACTTTGTGAGATACCTTAAAAGTAAACTTAGCTAATTATTTTGGGAAGTTTACCATCAACCGACATAGACCATGTGAGATATAACATGGAATCCATTGTACTGTGTAATACCCGAAAACTAGTAGGCTAAACTAGAGCCTTATGTGAGGGTTCTAGAGCTTGACGTGAGGGTTAAAGTAGTGAATTTAGCTTCCTGTACCTAGAATGAAGGGTTTAGGGTTAGAACGTCAAGGTACGACTCCCCAAGGACCAACCAAGGTTCCTCAAGGACCCTAGCAAACCACCCTAAAATCTGCCTCAAGGCAGTGCACCCACGTGAAGGACTCACGCCCCATAGGGTGACCCATGCCCCATGGGTGAGGGGTTGTGGGTCAAGGGCTCAAAACCATGATCCAGTAACACTACCCACAGATGACCAGTACGCCCCATGGGTCCACCCACGGCCCGTGGGCGTGGTATCATGGGTGAGGTAGGGTAGTCCTTTAAGTCGATTTAAGTGATGGCTTAGGGTACTTTCTATAATTAATTAGGGGATAAGTGGTCTTGTTTTGTATTATTTTAGACCACCTATATAAAGCTATTAGTCCCCTAAATACATTGATACTCAAAAAGAGGAAGATCAAGCTAGGTCAAATTCTCCCAATCTTCCAAACTTAGTGAGAGGTTTATAATCAAGGTATGATAGCTTATTCATCCATGGATTCTTCAATCTACAGAGTCCCCAAGAAATCCCCCAATTGTAAAGATGAAATCCTCAATTTAATTTAGGGTTCCTTCCAATATTGTGGGTTAAGTTGAGTATGAATCCAATTGGGTGGATATTACTTGTTTATGATTGATTTAGTAGTGAATCATGTTATTATAATGATATTATATGTTTTCCATGGCTAACCATAATCTAATTGATGAAATTGTAGTAATGTGGGTTTATGCCTTGTGAAGGGAAATTGAGGATTTAGAGATGATCTTCTAGAATTGATGACTTGTATAGTAATAATTCAAGAATAAAAGAAAGTAAACATGAATTGAACTATATTATATGATACGTGATGGATGACTAGTAAGGCTTGAAGTTGAACCTTTATGATGATTTATGAATAGAATCACTTAAGAATCAAGCATGTGAATAGAATGCCTTGAAATCTAGGTATGTATGATGATTCTAAGAAGTAAATCTTTGAGGGTAAGGCTTTTAATCATGAATGTTGATTGCTAGGGCTTTGATAGTAAAAGCTTATATCTTGAATTATGAATGTAATGGCTTTGGGAGTGAAGCCTATAAGAAAATGGTAGACTAGTAGTTATCATTGTTGTGGAAGGACTTTACCCACCTCATCTACCTTATGAATGTTTGAACGTATAAAGTGATAGATTCATTTGAAATATGGGTTGGTTGTCAAGGACATCCCTCCATGAGTCATGAGTTAAGTAAAGCTTAATAATTAGTCTAAGGGGTGTATGCTTGGGTTGAATGGATATTGACAATGAGATAGAGACCCACACATAGTAAAGTCCGGGTTTCCTCAAGGTCACTCTCATGAGATGGAAGCCTTCACCTAGTATAGTTCGGGTTTCTAGTAGCAATCTCCATATCCAAGGGACTCAGACGTGCTTAAAGAAGTATCTCATAGACTTCAAGAAGATGAGCTAAGACATACTTAGAAAGGCATCTCATAGTGTTCCAAGAGTAATGAAGTAAGACATACTTGAGGTGGTATCTCCTAGTGTTCAAAAGCATTAATGAACTAAGACATTCTTAATGAAGCATCTCCAAGTGTTCAAACATAATGAACTAAGACATGATTGAGGAAGCATCTCCAAGTGTTCAAATACCTAATGAACTTAGACATGCTTAGTGAAGTATCTCATAGTGTTCAAAAGTAAGTAAGAGGAACTAAGATGTGCTTAAAAAAGTATCTCCTAGTGTTCCAATGTATTAAAAGAGTGATTAGTTCCTAACCAAGAAGTAAGAGTATGAGAACCTAAAGTGGTACTAAGTATGGATAGGATTATGGGGACTTGTTCATGCATTGAACAAGTATGACTAAAGGTTACCTAGAAAGTGTTCACTTATATGATGTATGCTTAGGTAGGATTGTGCTATAGTTGCCTTCCTTGTGATGATTGACTAACGGTGAGAGATTCCATTGTCTTTGAGAAATAAGCTAAGGATGAGACCAAAGATTAAGTATGTATGATTGCCGAAGGTGGTACTTAGTGTGGATGAGATTATGGGGTCTTATCCATGCATTGCACAAGTATGACTTGAAGATACTTATGAAGTGTTCTTCTTATGATATGAAAGACTAAGGGCTGACTAATGCTTATATGATGCCTATGTTGGAGACTATACTTATGATTATGATATATTCTCTTATTCTTATAATTTATTTTTCATGACGTAGCTCTTATGATTATGGCATATGGCTTATGTTGACTAACCCTTATGTTATGCTTTTATGATGTTATGCTAGCTATCATATTTAGTACTTTTTTACTAACGCATACTCTTGCCTACATTCTCATCAAATGTAGGGTTCGGCGATTTTGGGTTCCATTCTTGAAGATAGGTTTCTAGAACTGCAAGGAGCTGAAGACTTGGTGAGTCCTCATAGCATCGAGGATTTGATCACCTTTCTTTTATGTCTTTCATGTTTAAGACTACTGTATGGGCTATGTATCAAGAGTTATTCAGAGTTGTTTAGATTGTTTGAGACAAGTGTAATAAGACTTCCTCTTTGCTTTTATAAAGACTTTGATTGTATGGAAAATGTTTTAAAATTTCCTCATTTTTCTATTATCTTATGTTATGATATGCTAGGTGGCTTACATTGAGTCCTTCGGGGTTCTATGTTTCATGTTACATCTAGGGTGTACCCCTGGGTCGTGAAAAACTTGGTTAGCAGAGCACAAGGTTTAGAATGGTTTTAGGATGTCTCAAATCACATCTAGTAGAGTCTTGTTCATAAACGTGAAGCGCGCCACATTTATGAATAGGAGGCTATTGGATGCTTAGGAAACTTCACTTTATCATTCTCTAAGTCGTGCCATAGAGTTTGGCTCGATTAGGTCTTCTCCTAATCCGTGCCCTATGGTTTTCAGGGTATGGCTAATACAAGGGCAAATGCTAGGAGGAATGAGGAAGGCAATGAGAAGCAAGAGGTTCCTCTCCAAGCTCCACCCCAAGCTTCTCCTCAAGCTCTAATTTACCGTATAGGGGAGAATGTGACTAATGCGGATATTAGGTCGGGTATCCAAATGTTGGCTCAAGCCATGATGGCTTAAGTCAATAGAGAGATGGTAGCCCCAGTGAATCTTAATGAGAATTCCCCGGCTTAAAGAGTGAGGGATTTTATGAGAATGAAACCTCCATAGTTTTATGACTCTAAAATGGAGGAAGATCCTCAAGAGTTTATAGATGAAGTTTATAAGGTGTTTGATATCACAGGAGTGACTTCGGTAGAGAAAGCGGAGTTATCCGCTTACCAATTGAGGGGTGTAGCAAAAGTATGGTATGATCAATGGAAGGAGAGTAGACCGGTAGGAGCGGGTCCTATAGAGTAGGAAGTCTTCAAGTTGGCATTTCTTGATAGGTTCTTTCCCCTAGAGTTGAGGGAGGCTAAAATTCAAGAGTTCATCAACCTTAAGCAAGGTAGCATGAGTGTTAAGGAGTATGCCTTATAATTTACCCAACTATCCTAGTATGCTCCAACTATACTGGTGGATTCAAGGGCTAGAATGAATAAGTTCATGATGGGAGTGTCCGACTTAGTAACAAAAGAATGTCGTACGGCAATGCTTGTTAGTGATATGTACATCTCATGTCTTATAGTGTATTCCCAACAAACTGAGGAATCAAAACTCAAGGAAAAGAAAATGGAGGCAAAAAGGGCTAGAACCGGTGATGGGAATTTCTCCAATGCTAAGTCCGATGGATAAGGTAGACCTAAGTTTAGGCAAAAGTATTCCTGTCAAGATTATCCCAAAACCCCTAGATTTAACCAAGATACAGGTAGTAGGTCTCCATCACCTAAGCCTACTTGCACCAAGTGTGGGAGGAATCACCATGGTAAGTGCCTAGCCTGCACAGAGGGTTGTTATGGTTCTGGAAAGACTGGGCACAAAATGAGAGATTGCTCGGTGCTTAAGGCTAAGGGAAGGGAGGATAAGCAAGTTTCCACTAGTGGTTCGGATGAGATTTCTCAAAATAAAAATAGGTTATATGTCCTCTAAGCTAGAAGTGAACAAGAGTGACCTTCAAATGTTGATACCGGTATGTGTGTTTTGTGCTTTAGTAGATTCCGAATTACTTGTCTTTTGTGACTTTTTATGCTAGACTTGATGTTGTTTTTAGTATATATGAGCTCCATTGTTGTTTTATGTTGTAGATGGTGCTTAGAAAGTCCACCTAGGCTGACTCCCAAGGGGGAGATGGTGTGCCTTGGTAGCAAGGTCATTGAGTATTCTTAGTGGCCATGATTTCTTTATATGCATGTTGATGATAAAGCTTAGGTCTTGATAAAAATTACTTATGTGCATTGTTTTCCTCATGTTGTAGTGCATTGAGAATTAGTTGCCTATATACTTCATGGGATGAATAGATGAGCATGTCGTAGTTTGGAGTTGAAAGATTCCTCCTTGAATAAATGTTTTTTTTAGAGTAAAATTGCATATAGACTCCATGAGTGTATGTTGAGCATGTTTTAGCCAGGCGGTGGTAGTTCCTTTACTTAAATAAGTAGATATAGAATTTTATGCATTTGGGGTTGTTAAATGTAATTCCTACTCCTTTCTATTGCATTGGATATGTTTATCTTTGAGTTGAAGTTTTCCTCTGTTGTTTATGTGCATTTAGATGAGTTGCATGCATGATGGGTTGCTAGTCTAGAGTCGTTTCCTCAAGAAGTGTTTAGAATCGTCATTCAAGGATGAATGTTCCCAAGGGGGAGATATTGTAACACCCGAAAACTAGTAAGCTAAACTAGAGCCTTATGTGAGGGTTCTAGAGCTTGATGTGAGGGTTAAACTTCTGAATTTAGCTTCCCGTACTTAGAATGAAGGGTTTAGGGTTAGAGCGTCAAGGTACGACTCTCCAAGGACCAACCAAGGGTCTTTGAAGAGGACCCTAGAAAACCACCCCAAAATCTGCCCAAGGCAGTGCACCCACGTGAAGGACTTATGCCTCGTAGGGTGACCCACGCCCATAGGTGAGGGGTCGTAGGTCAAGAGCTCAAAACCATGTTCCAGTAACTACACCCACGGATGACCAGCATGCTCCGTGGGCGTGGTATCGTGGGTGAGGCAGTGTGGTCCTTTAAGTAAGTTTAAGTGATGGCTTAGAGAACTTTCTAGAATTAATTAGGGGTTAATTGGTTTAATTTTATATTAGTTTAGACCACCTATATAAAGCTATTAGACCCCTAAATACATTGATCCTAGTACTTATTTCAATTCCCCAAAGAAACCCAATTCCATCTAAGAAATTCTCTCTGTAGAAAACTCAAAGAAGAAGGAGAAGAAGAAGAGGATCAAGATACGTCAAATTCTTCCAATCTTCCAAGATTTTGAGGGCTCTATAATCAAGGTATGATATCTTATCCATCCATGGATTCTTCCATATGTGGAGTCCCCTATAATCCCCCAATTGTGAAGATGAAATCCCCAATTCAAGTTAGAGTTCCTTCCAATATTGTGGGTTAAGTTAAGTATGAATCTAATTGATTGGAAATTACTTGTTTATGATTAATTTAGTAGTGAATCATGTTATTATGATGATATTATATGTTTTCCATGGCTAACCCTAGTTTTATTGATGAAATTGTAGTAATGTGGGTTTATGCGTTGTGAAGGGAAATTGATGATTTAGAGATGATCTTCTAGAATTGATGACTTGTATAGTAATAGTTCAAGAATAAAAGCAAGTAGACATGAATTGAGCTGGACTATAGGATATGTGATGGATCATGACTAGTAAGGATTGAAGTTGAACCTTTATGATGATTAATGAATAGAATCACTTAATAATGAAGCACGTGATTAGAATGCCTTGAAATCTAGGTATGTATGATAATTGTAAGAAGTAAAGCTTTGAAGATAAGGCTTGTAGTCATGAATGTTGATTGCTAGGGCTTTGAGAGTAAAAGCTAATATGTTGAATAATGAATGTAATGGCTTTGACAGTGAAGCCTATATGAGAATGGTAGACTAGTAGATATCATTGTTGTGGAAGGACTTTACCCACCTCATCTACCTTATGAATGTTTGAATGTATAAAGTGATAGAATCACTTGAAACATTGGTTGGTTGTCAAGGACATCCCTCCATGAGTCATGCGTTAAGTAAGGCTTAATGATTAGTCTAAGGGGTGTATGCTTGGCCTTAATGGATATTGAAAATGAGATAAAGACCCCCACATAATATAGTCCGGGTTTCCTCAAGGTAGGTCTCATGAGATGGAAGCCTTCACCTAGTGTAGTCCGGATTTCTAGTAGCAATCTCAGTATCCAAAGGACTAAGACGTGCTTAAAGAAGTATCTCATAGAGTTCAAGAAGATGAGCTAAGACATACATAGAAAGGCATCTCATAGTGTTCCATGAGTAATGAAGTAAGACATACTTGAGAAGGTATCTCCTATCGTTCAAAAGCATTAATGAACTAAGACATGCTTAATGAAGCATCTCCAATTGTTCAAGCATAATGAACTAAGATGTGCTTTAAGAAGCATCTCCAAGTGTTCAAATGCCTAATGAACTTAGACATGCTTAGTGAAGTATCTCATAGTGTTCAAAAGTATGGAAGAGGGACTAAGATATGCTTAAAGAAGTATCTCCTAGTGTTCCAATGTCTTAAAATAGGCTAACCAAGAAGTAAGAATATGAGAACCTAAAGTGGTACTTAGTATGGATAGGATTATGGGGTCTTATTCATGCATTGCACAAGTATGACTAAAGGTTACCTAGAAAGTTTTCTCTTAAATGATGTATGTTTAGATATGATTGTGCTATAGTTACCTTCCTTGTTATGATTGACTAAGGGTGAGGGATTCCATTGTCTATGACAAATAAGATAAGGATGAGATCAAAGATGGTAAGTATGTATGATGGCCTAAGGTGGTACTTAGTGTGGGTGAGACCATGGGGTCTTATCCATGCATTGCACAATGACTTGAAGCTACTTATGAAGTGTTCTTCTTATGATATGAAAAACTAAGGGTTGACTAATCCTTATATGATGCCTATGTTGGAGACTATGCTTATGATTATGATAGTGTCTCTTATGCTTATAGTTTATGTTTCATGAAGTATCTCTTATGATTATGGCGTATGGCTTATGTTGACTATCCCTTATGTTATGCTCTTATGATGTTATGCTAGCTATCATATTTAGTACTTTTGTACTAACGCATAATCTTGCCTACCTTCTCATCAAATGTAGGGTTCGGCGATATTGAGTTCCATTCTTGAAGATAGGTTTCTAGAAGTGCAAGGAGTTGAAGACTTGGTGAGTCCTCATATCATCGAGGATTTGATCACCCTTCCTTTATGTCTTTATTTTATGTTTTAGACTATTGTATGGGCTGTGTCCCAAGATTTATTCAAAGTTGTTTAGATGAAATGAGATAAGTGCAATAAGACTTCCGCTTTGCTTTTATAAAGACTTTGATTTTATGAAAATTGTTTTAAAATTTCTGAATTTTTCTATTATCTTATGTTATAATATGCTAAGTGGCTTACATTGAGTCCTTCGGGTTTCTATGTGCCATGTTACATCTAGGGTATACCCCTGGGCCGTGACAAACTGCTTCCACATCCAAAAGAAAATGTGCAACTTGCCAAGTTGAGGACCATGAATCTGAGCTTAGGTGGATTCATTGGCTAATGTCTATCTGAGACAACATCCTATGGTGGCACATAGTTCCATGACTTAGGGATTGCTAATAAAGGTCAACGTACTCTCATAGAAACATTTATCCCAAAAGCTTACTCTGTTCTGAGTAAAATCCCATGAAATAATCATTAATCATATACATATTATCATCCATGGAAAAGTATAATTAAGATACTAATCTAAGATACAATCATCATAGAGTATCTCCTTAGACCAATGGCTGAGAGAATACCTTTTACCATCTATGATCTTTTCATGATAGTTTTATAAGAACCATAGTAATTAACTTCATACTAAAAATGTCATATTGGAAATGATAATAGTTTCAGTAAAATTGATACATGATCATTGATGGCATATTGGGATACCATACTAATCAAGACCTAATATAGGAAAATAATCAAAAGCATTGATGGCAAATAAATATATCATTCATTTCATGTGGCAAAACTTCATACAACATGTATATACCTTAATCTAAAAGCTTACTTAAGTGATAAACATTGCTTTCATGAAAACATGCATATCTTCATAAATTAATATTCCATAGTTCATAAGCATCATCATGTGTTCATAGTTTAAAAATCATGGATCACACATGTGTTCATATGAATTCAACACAAAAACATGTTATTACTTCAATTCAAGCATTAAAAGATCGAAACCAATCAATTGAAAAATAATTGAAAATAACCCATGAAAATTGAATAAAATCCTAACTTTGAATTGAGAATTGAACTGGTAAAATTGCAAGATTTTGGGAATCTTATGCAAGAAAGGACTCCATAGGTGAATAATAACATAACATAGTGATCAAGGCCTAATAGGTATGGTGAATTGAAGATCTTGAAGGTGAAACCCCAACTTCTTCTTCTTCGGCTTTAGAGAGAACTATTGGGGAAGAAGTTGGAGGGAAATTTAGATTTTAGGTGAAAGATTTAGAATGGGTAGTTTAAGGACGTAAATCACTTATATAGGACTTAAAATTGGGAGAGGGGGGGGGGGGTTAAACCAACATAGCTTAGGTATTAAACACATATGGAAAGACCAAAATGTCCCTGACTTAAAAGATGATGGGTGACTTCTAACGGTCCTTAAACGGACCGTACAAGCCTTCACTGGCCGTTTAGGGAACCGTCCAGCTGACCTTCTTTTCCAGGAAGCCCTAAATCATTGGGGCACCTCCCTAAACGGCTTATGGACCCCTTTCATAGATCGTTTAGGGTTCATTGAAGGGACCTTGGCGTGTTTTTGGCATGTGGTCCAGCCCGTTAACCTGCTTTAACCTTTTTCTAAGTCTAAGGTAATACACCTTTACAAAGAATTGTTGTACTCATCTTCATTTCTTCCCAATTTATTTGCATTCTTTTCAATTTGGACACTCAATCCTCAATTTTTCATTATACTAATTGGAAACCCCTTTTATTTCAACAAGACTTTCTTTTACATTCCATTTTCATGCTTTTGCACATCATTCCATTTTTAAGGACGGATTCCTTGTTTTTTCCACAAACTTCAAGGTTTAGTCTCATTTTACTTTCCTTTCATTCATGTGCTTTTTTTCCTCCTTCCTTTCCACATCCAAACTTTTAGGCTTTTAGCCTAAGTTGACTATTCAAATAAACCAATGATTAGAAAAGGATTTATGGTTGAGAAGTTAAAGACATATTTGGCTCAAGAGGTTTCTATGAGGTTGACAACAAATGGTATGGTCTCAACTGGTTGCACATCCTCACAAGGTAGTCACAAAAGGTATGAAGATTTGGGTTCCCTCTCAATTTTTTCCCTAGATCATCTCTTACATTCACTATGGCTAAAAAATTAGACTAAGAAGGAAAATTCTAGGAATCAACAAGCATGCTTTAAAGTAGGACTCAACACACGTGGAACTACAAACACAATCATTTCATACAACTCTACAAAATATAGAAAGCTTATTGTCACGACCCAAAGCATGCCCTAGGTGTAACATGACGTATAAGACCCTAAAGGGTCCCACACAAGCCACTTAGCATACATCATACAAGATAATAGAAAATTTCGACAGTTTAGAAGAAAATTTTCAAACATGAGAGTCTTAAAATTTAGCGAAAGTCTAAAAGAGTCTCAATGCCATCTAGTACATCAAGAGTGATCAAGATCTAACCCATGACATATAATACTGAAAAGTAAAGACATAATGAGATGAAGTTTTGGTCCTCGAAACATGAGGACTCAGCGATCTTCAATATCTACTAAGTAATCCCTAGCCACGGAGATGCAAATTCTGGAACGCAAGACCCTACATTTAGAAAAATATAGGCAAAAGTATGTCTTAGTACAAATATGTGTACCAAGTATGACAGCGATACATAAAAGTATGAAAATCATGTAAAAAGTACCTTTTCATGATATGCAATGACCAAGCTAAAATATGAGAAAAAAGGGTTAGAAAATATAATTCGTAGAAACATTGTCAATGCAAGCTAACATCTACTTCTAGAAGTAACCTTAGTTCATTATTGTGGGAGATTTACCTTTAACCTACATTTAAGACCATGTGAGTTATTAACATGGAATCTAGTGTCTACCCTACCCCGAAAAGGGGTGTCCTACTTTCCAAGGTAAGACCATGAACTTCTAGCTTATGTGGATCCAATATCTAATGTCTATCTCGATAACCTATGATGGCACATAGTTTATGCGACATGGGTAATCGCAACTTGTCCACTCGGTGCTAAGCATACATCCTACGGAATAGTTATTAGTACTAACTTTTCTTAACATTCATGAGACATGGGTAATCACCACTTTCTTATCATTGGAAGTCATGGGTAATCGCCGCTTGCCTCATTATCTATGGAAAGGTACATCAAGTAACCTGTCGCGCCCCATTTTTCTCAAAACGGGTTTTGGTGCACGACCTAACAACTCTTTTGGGTTTTGAAAAGAATGAAGAGTTGCCACCTAACGAATTAAGGTGCGTTAGGGCACCTATCTAACCTAACTAGATCTAGCTAAGATCAACGAACCAGAGATCGGGTAAGGGTTCAAATTACCTCGAGGGGAAGGTGTTAGGCATCCCTCGAGGTCCACCAATGTGGGTCCCGGCCGTATCTCATGCAATATGTGGGGGTTACAAGTAGCAATTACGGTCACTTCATTTTATTTATTAATTTACACATGCTTGCTAGGTGGTAACATTTAATTGTTTTTAATTAATTAATTAAGTACAAACTAAGTGATAACGTAAATAAACAAATTAAAGGCAACTCATTTATTTTAATTAAATAGTTAAACATGCAATACTAAGTGATAACATAACATTTAAATAATTAAACAAAAAGAGAAGCGAAGAGACAGAAGTTGCACAAATAAATAGGTGAACAAGATTTTATTTTATTTATAAACTACCCCAAATAAATATAATTATAAACACATAAAGGGATAAAAAGGGAAGGGAGACTCTGAAGGACTTTACGGATCATTTTCGACTTTTCTTTATTATTTCGATAGGCTTCCGTATAGGGACAAACAAAACCGAAGTTTGTCGTTAAAGCCTGAGTCGATGTCATCATATCCGTAGGGCCTAAACTACCCCTACCCCACCACCACATGCATTTCGTCCTAAAAGGTGCCTAGCATCCCCATTTAAGGTCCAAGAGGCATTGGACTACTATTGGGAGGTTCTAGACAAAGTAAAATCTTAATAGGCCCACCTAGACACCAAGTCAAACAAGTTGGACGATCATTTAGCAAGTAAAGTCACAAGTTGGCCTCTTAAGTTTTAATTAAACATGCTAGCAAACACAAGTAATCGTGAAAGGTCTCATGCTAAGTGGGTGTGTATAGACGAAGAATATAGCTGTAAGAATACTTAATTAAAAGTGGCAATCAGTACAGAATGCAAAAATATATTAAACATTAACGGAGCAAAGAATAGTCATGCATGGATTAATTTTATTTGGTTATAGCATGTCGGAAAGGGCTAGCTGATTTATTTTAATTGGCAGGAAAATAACTGCAGTGCAGACGAGCTATATTTAGAGCAGCGAGCAGTTTCATAAAAAAGGGAATACATTATGGTAGCAGAAATTGGTTTATTAGTTGCAGAAACAGATCAAATAATTGCTAACTTATATGCTGGAAAAGATATTATTTTTTTAACAGCCAAACAGAGCTTATTTTAATGCAAGAAGTTACTTCATTTGAGCAGAGAATATTCACAACAAAATTGTTTTTATTTGAAAACATGCTGAAAGTTAATAAAGCCTATAGACATGCTATCTAAGTGATTAACATGTGTTGATTAATTATATGCAAGCAGAGCAAATTTAAATAACATACTCACGGTTATCTTTTACTTTTAAATGGCAAAGCAGTAGATTTAACATGCAAATTAATTCAAACTAGATTCAGATCAAGCAGCAATTCTTTCTTTTTTTTTTTTTTTTTTTTTTTATATATATATAAACAGTTCAGTTCTTTTACAAATGATTGAAACTAATTTACAACTTAGGCATGACATCTTAGCAATCAGCGACTATTATACACATATATCTATCAAATTATGTATTTAACATTTAGATATTAAGCACGGTACTAGTCATAAACCAAATAATTAACAAGCTATTACAATACAATTTCAACAAGCTAAGCTTCAAATCCGATTAAAAGTTGATTTTATTTTTACTCTATTATTTTGAATCCTATGGGTTCTAAGTGTGAACATGCTTCAGTCAATTTTAACATAACATGCTATCTAGTATTAAATATCCGATGAACCAAAAGATTTTAACCTAGTTATGGTACAAAAATCAGTCCACTATTTTAAATGCTAATTGACTATCAATTACGAGATAAATTGACAATCACGGATTGATTCTAAGCCAATTATTTTAGAAATTTCGATATGCTTGCCTATAGACATATTATTCATAGCAAACACACATAATAAAATAAGACTAAAAATGAAAGGAAACACTTAGCACATAATTCCCTCCCCCCCCTTTAGGCGATTCCCAAATACATTTCATATATGAGTTTGAGAGTTATACAAATATTACAAACTGAACTAAATAATAAATAAAAATACAAATAGTAATCTCATCTCATGGCGACTCTTCAACTTGAACTTCAAGTTCAAAACCTGTTTAACATAATAACACTCGACACGAGATCATAGCATGATAATAATTAATAGATAGCAACATAAAAAGCAATTTACAGCAAACAAACAAATTTCACCAAGTCATATAAAATCACACATAGAATTGAGGGATAAGGACACTAACCCGGATGCTTCCTTTATTACTTCAAACATACACATAATACAAACAATGCAAGAATTTAAACTAGTGAAAGGAACTAACCAATTATGCAGAATTATTTATCAGCAATGACGACCCAATTCTCCAATAACCGACCCGAACACAGCAATATAACAAGTAGAGAGGAGCTTTAGAAAGTTTCACCCAATTTTAAATCTTTAGAGTAGAGAGTATTTTATGCTATTGCTAGAATATGTAAGCATGAGAGTCCGTGAATGAATGAGAGTAAGGGTCTAATTTATAGTAAAAGGGGAGGGCACAAATAATTGAAATAAATATTTTAAGGAATCAATTAGTATTTGCCTTATTTCAAAGGAGCCAAAATCAGCATTATTAATTTATTTTTTTACCAAATATAAAAGTATCTTAAATAAGACAAGGATAATTTTAGGATCAAACAGATATTACTCCTTATAAAACTAACTCAGTAATATTATATTTAGTTATTTAGCTCAATCAACCTTAATAAATAAAATAATAAACTATTTTTACCTTACCAAGAGCCGAAAATCTGCACAAAAATCAACTTAGCAAAAATTAATCCACAACATGCCAAATCAAAATGATTAGGAAAAAGCATAATTCAAGCAATACTATTTTTACCACAACCATCAAACAAGTAAGAAAATAGATAAGAATCTCAGTTTAATGAGGTATTTGCATAAAACCTCATACAATATCACACACGGGTCAATCGTAATTACAGAATCAATTAACAATCCCATCATTAATATTAATAATACTACAAGTAATACTGCATAAACTAGAAGGGATTATCAAATAATAAAGATTAGATATATCACAATTAGCAACTTCATCATTCTGACAGAACCAACCAATGGGAGCATGTTAAACAATCAACAGTAAATATTATCAAGTTTAAAGGGAGAAATCTATCATTCACCATTAAGCAAAAAGGGTATGAATTTTGAACAGAAAATTCCCAACACACATAGCTTTCCTAAGGATCAAGAACAAACATGTAATATTCATAAAAATCGGACAGGCAGTAGACAAAGATGCATACATGATATCAAATGCTGCTCAAATTAAAATTTGTGATAATTAAAGAATCAAGAACAGAGAGCTATAATGGTAAAAATTAATCAACTTACCTGGACGAATCTGTTGAGATCCGTCTTCGAACGACCCCAAGAACCTTTGTACTATCAGGAACTTCATTTGTTTCTTTGGAGTTCTCGTTCTTTGTCTCATTGGTATTCTTTGCTTTCGTTCGATGAAGCTGCTGGCGCTGTTGTTGCCGTCCGTCCTCGCTGGCGAGCAGCTATTCTTGGTGGTCTGCAAAAAGGAGAAGAAGGGAGGAGAAGAGGGAGATCACGGCGTTGCCGTTTGCCAAAATTATTCTTTGTCATTGTCGATGTTGCTGTCTCACTGCCATTGCTATTCTCGTTACCGATGACTGCTGGCTGCCTGGGATCTCGCCGGCTGCTCGCCTAAAAGAGAGAAAGGAAGAGAGAGGGGAGAACAGAGGGAAGCGGAAGGAGAAGAGGTCGATCGGTGACCTTTCTCTTGATTCTTTGGCTCGCGATCGGCCGGATTAAATGCAGTTCTGCGGTTGTTGTTTGCGCCGTCCGGAGCGGCTGGCTTGTCGCTGTTTCTGGCCAGATATGCTGCTGGCCAGAGTTGTTGTCGGCGTCCTCCCTGCTGGCCGGAGCCACTGTTGCTGCTGGTTTCTCGAAGAAGGAGAAGAGAGGAAAGGGGCGGAGGGAGAGAGAGAAAGAGTGGAAAATGTTTTTTTTAGGGTTTGGGGTCTTTCTTTATAGATAAAAGAAGAAACTCGGGGGACTTGATCTCAGCCGTTGAGATCAAGTGAGATGGAGGGTCGAGATTAATTTGGGATTGATGGACGGATGAGATGAAATTGGAGTGAATTGGCTAAAATTGGAATCAATGGCTATAATTGAAAAGTGAATTTGAATTGGTTTGGCTAGAATTGAAATGAAATAGAATAGAATAGGCTAAGATTTAAATGTTTTAAGGGAAGAATAATGAAATGCTATCCAATTAATACTACATATATTAAAATTTTCATATAATTAAACACATCTAGGATTTTAAAATATTTAAGTTAAGTAAATATCGATTTTAATTATCGATACAAAATAATTTGGTAATAAATTGCAATAATTTTTGAAATCACGCATACTAAAATATGTAATTTTTTAGACAAAATTAATTAAAATTTAAACTTTGAAACATGTTTTAAAATACGTATTAAATCGAATAGCACTCCCAGATAAGGTTAAAGGTCGGTCAAAATTGGGTGTCAACAGCTGCCCCTTGGTTGCTTGATAAGGAAGAATGAATTGTCGGGCAACCAATGTTGACTTAGTAGCCGATTTTGTCCGACCGACAAAAGATGTCGGTGGGATCCATTGAACTAATAAAGTTTTAAAGGGTACGACCGAGACTTTGGTATTAAGCCACCTACATATCTCTGGTTATACGAGAATTAGGTCGTGTGTAGTTCTAGATTCAAGAGCGAACGAAGCTCCTGAAAGTTGAAAAGGCGATACGATATTCGAACAAGAAGAATAGTAGCTTGAATGGATAGGATTAGAATAGCGAGAAAGGCATGACAGAGGTATTTCCGGCTTAAGAGCGAAGAATCCGATGAAAAGGAGATAATATGAGTAGCCAAAGGATTGAGAAAATTATAGTGATTAGCAAAGAATTCGATAGGGCCTTCGTTGCAATAGATGTAAGCGCGATAATTGTAGCTGAGAGGGTAATGGTTTTATCTACAAAAATATTAATCTCTGTAAATTGTAGCTCGTAATAGAAAGATTAGAGCATATATATCGACTAAACAGTAAATATAAACATGATGCAATTTCCCATATCGACCATGATGTTTGCCTTAAGACTATGGAAATGATGTCTTAGGCTATGATGTCTAGGGCCATGATACGCAAAAGTTATATCCTCAGGTCATGAAAATGTTATCTGCGGGCCATGAGAATGATGCCTTTAGACTATGACACCTTTGGATCATGATAAGCAGAAAGTAAATCCTTAGGCCATGATATGATGTCCGCAGGCCATGAAAATGATGCCTTTAGACCATGACGCCTTAGGAATATAAGTAATGAGTAAAGAAAGCATATCTGTAATTCGGGCATCGATTGATATTTGTAATTTGATTTGAATCTCTTCGGGCACATGTAATTCTCGGGCACATGCAATAATGCAATTCTGGGGCACCAGGTAATCTTCGGCACGTGCATTATCGGGCACAATGCAATCTTCGGGCACAAATGTAATAATAGGCACATGCAATCTCGGGCTCATGCAATCTTCGGGCACGATGTAACAACGGGCACATATAATAATGCAATCTCAAGCTCAATAAGTCTTCGGGCACAATGCAATAGCGGGCACATGCAATAATGTAATCTCGGGCTCAATGCAGTCTTCGGGCACAATGTAATAACGGGCATATGCAATAATGTAATCTCGGGCTCAATGCAGTCTTCGGGCACAATGCAATAGTGGGCACATGCAATAATGCAATCTCGGGCTTAATGCAGTCTTCGGGCATGATGCAATAGTGGGCACATGCAATAATGCAATCTCGGGCTCAATGCAGTCTTCGGACACAATGCAATAACGGGCACATGCAATAATGTAATCTCTGGCTCAATGCAGTCTTCGGGCACAATGCAATAACGGGCACATGCAATAATGCAATCTCGAGCTCAATGAGTCTTCGGGCACAATGCAATAGCGGGCACATGCAATAATGTAATCTCGAGCTCAATGCAGTCTTCGAGCACAATGCAATAACGGGCTCATGCAATAATGTAATCTCGGGCTCAATGCAGTCTTCGAGCACGATGCAATAGTGGGCACATGCAATAATGCAATCTCGGGCTCAATGCAGTCTTCGAGCACAATGCAATAACGGGCATATGCAATAATGTAATCTCGAGCTCAATGCAGTCTTCGGGCACGATGCAATAGTGGGCACATGCAATAATGCAATCTCGGGCTCAATGCAGTCTTCGGGCACAATGCAATAACGGGCACATGCAATAATGTAATCTCGAGCTCAATGCAGTCTTCGGGCACGATGCAATAGTGGGCACATGCAATAATGCAATCTCGGGCTCAATGCAGTCTTCGGGCACAATGCAATAACGGGCACATGCAATAATGCAATCTCGGGCTCAATGCGATTCTCGAGCACATGCAATAATGCGATTCTCGGGCATAATGCAATCTTCGGGCTCATGCAATCTCGGGCACATGCAATTCTCGGGCACAATGCAATCTTCGAGCATGCGCAAGTCTTCAGGCACAATGTAAATCTCGGGCACAAAGTAGTAGTTCGTTGAGGGCATAATGTAGTAGTTGATTGAGGGCATAAAGTATCTTGGACCTTCGCCTAGTTGGAAGGGTCGAATGTCATTTGTTGGCGACTTTTGAGCTCGGAGTATTGTAGCTTCACCCTCCGTTCTATAGTAGGGAGAGGTTGTCATTGAGTGGCGATTGTTCAAGATTGATATAGAGTGCTCGATCCTTCCATCGGAGGGACAGTGGGCCATTGGTTGGCGATTGTCGGGCTCAAAATAATTTGATCATTCATCTTGTCGGAAGGATAGTATGCCATTTGACTGGCGATTGTGCTCAGTAGAGTAGTTTGGTCCTCTACATTGTTGGAATGACAGTATGCCGTTTGACTGGTGATTTGTCGTGTGTAGCGCCGCATTGATCCTTCACGCGATGTTGAAATTGCTTCTTGTATATGTACCTGTCTTTTCTGCATTCAAAGAAAAATAGTTAAAAGGGGAGGTTGATCTGTATCCCTGATTTGGCGCAGTATGCTCCTTTGACGTCTGTCAAAATGTCTTTTGAAATGTTGTCAAAAATTTTGAGGTCCCCTCAAATTTTTCTGCCCCAGTATGGATATTTTGCTATCATACTTTTTGTTGTAGATGGTAGCTTGATTTTTGTGAATTTTGGGATCTTCTCAACAATTCTGCCTCAGTCCTGATTTGCAAGAAGAATTTCTGAGACCCTCTCAGAAATTACGCCTTGATCTTGATTTTCAAGAAGAAATGCTTTTGAAGGAATTTTTTAGTTCCTCTAAAAGAAAATTCTACCCCCGTATCATTCTTTGCCAGAAGATGTCCTTCTGATGGAATTTTTGAGACTCTTTCAAAAATTCTGTCCCAATTACACAGTCAAATGGAAAAAATGGAATTTTTATTATGATAAGACCGAACTCCATATGAGCGCCTACGTATCCCCTCTTAAACGGGAATCAGTTCCAAATTACAAAAGCATAAGACATTAAACTGAGCATTTTTTTAAGCAATACTGAAATGGTAGATTTTGATCAACTTTATTGCCCATATGGTGACATGGGTACCTTCCTTGTCTGGATGTAGAAAACTTGAACTTAAATGGCGGAAACCTTATTTGGAGACTGGTTTAACTGAGCTTCTTCATGTTCACTGTTGGGACTCATTTGGCACAAGGTCTGTCCAATGTATGCTTTTAGCCTCAATCAGTTGCTGAATCTTGCCCCTTAGAGCACGACATGTTTCAATAGTATGTCCTTTCATCCCTGAATGGTAGTCACAAATCTCGTTTGGGTCATACCCCTTGAATTGCGTATCTGGATTTTTTGCAGAGATAAGTGTCACACAGCCAGCCATTTTGAGCCTTTTATAGAGTTGGTCAAAGGATTCAGCTGAAGAAGCATAAACTTTAATGGGCTTCTTCACAATATTGAATAGGTTTTTGCGAATATGAGGTTGAGTGAGTATTTTGACATTGTGGACAGGATATGCTAGTTGTTGATATGGTAGAGGAGGCTTTTGGGATGGAGGCATTTGATATGGGTGAATTTGAAATGGTACGAGAGGCGCGTGATGCCAATGAACTTGGTGCAAAGGGGTTTCATATTGAGGAGCATGCATGATGGGATTCTGCAGGGCCGGAGTGAGATATGGAGGTCTAGAGGCATAAGGAAGATGTTGAGAAGGATATTGGTAATTTGGAAGGTGAGTGTTCCTTGGAGGCATATGAATGGAGCTGGGTTGGTTTTGAGGATGATGAGTAGGGTGAGTTGGTGGAGGATCCTTTTGAAAAATGGCTTGGCTTGTGACAAGTTGCTTATCCATGTCTGTCTTCAAAGTGGGATTGGAGGAAAGTAACAGTTTGGCCCACTCGCGCATACCACACATCTCATCTTCTAAATCCTTTATTTTCTGTTCTAAACATAGGGTCGACTTGCTCGGAGGATGCATCTTTTCGATAGTCGACTTGCTCGGAGGATGCGTCTTTTCGATAGTCTTACCCATAACCTTCTCATTAGTCATTTTTCTCTTTCCTTTGCGATTCTCAGTTGGAAGAGAAGGGAGAGCGCCCTTTGATCGTGTGTGGTAAACCATGGTCTACAGATCAACCATTGGGAAAGGGTAAAACAAAAGCAAAAGCAAAAGAAAAACCAAGTTAGAACGTTACATGAATTAATATATCAAACACATTGTTGTAAAATAAACGCCCTAAATGCAAGGAGCCTCGTTGAGCCAGAGGTAGGCCTAAGACGACATGTAAATGATGCACAATGATCAATCCCAGCCTTATTTGCCAAGTGGAGTTTAGCTTAGAGAAAATAAACAAACTTCATTTATTATAAAATTCGAACAATACATCATAATTGAAAAACAGAATTGAAACACTAAGGGAACAGGGGTAACATGAGGGAAATCATCCTAAATTTTCAAAATCTCGAAGGTATCGGTTCCAAGAGCTTGGCGCCAATTGATTTCTTGTATAAGGAATGACTTCATGCCCGATCTTCAATATGTTGCGTAACCGCATGTTTTCCCTTTCATCAGTAAGCCCATAGTATCCTTCCCCACTCAATTCTACGTCTTTAACCTATTTTAGGAGCCATACGTAATATTCACGTGTGCATAAAGCCTGTCGTGCACCCATAGGAATGGTCAACACCCGCTTCCACCTTTGAAGTATGTTGTGGACCTGTGGTTTATCTAATCCAAATTCATACTTAAACTGCTCCATGTTAGACCGGAGTGGTATTACTTAAGTTTGCCCAAATTGGCAAAGTACTCGAAGAGGAACATATGGTTGCACGCCCTTTAAACCAATAAGCTCAATGAAATATCGGTCATCGCCTCTTACTATTGCATTAGGGGTGGTCAACCAATGGAGCTTCCATTGGATGCGGCAGCTCTCGAGCTCTATCAAAAATATCTGCCATTCTACGAATCCTATAGGGGCGGTGAAAGCTACCATTCTTCTTGGATGATTATCAATTTTGTTGCCATAACCAAGAAAAATGTCGACCGCATCAGATCGTAGGTAGAAGTGTTCAATAGCCCACAATTGCAGCAAAAGGTTGCATCCCTCGAAAAACATCCTACCGTTGACGCATACTGACAGACTCCTCATTATTTTCGCCAGGATCATAGGCACTATAGTTTTCCTAGGTTCATCCTCTCTTTGAGCTAAATCTCGGACCACATAACCCAAGCTTGTGTCGATTCTCCCCCTTATCTTAGGAAAAACCAGGGATCCTAATAAGGCAATGGCAAAGGCATTTAGACGATATGTTTCCCATTCCTCGACAGAGCACTCAAACTCATCACGAAAAGAGTGATAACTATCCTTTTGACCAAAGCGTGAATACAGAAAGTCGAAGTGGACCCACCCAAGATCTAAGGAAGGCAAGGTTGGATTTGACTTCATTCCCAGACTTTTTAGAAATTCCCTTGATAATGGCTTATATGGTATCATCATTTCACACTCGTGGTATGGCAGATCGATGAAACCACTTATCTCCTCAATTGTTGGCGCCAAGTCAAAATCCACAAATTTAAAAACCATCCTCACAGGGTCCCAAAATTCCAGCAAGGCCCTAATCAGGTGAGGGTTTGGTATGACGATGATGAGGTAGGTAAGAGCACCCAATAACTGACGAATCTCTCTTTCACGATTTCTCTTGAGATCAATCCACCAGTTTCTTAGCTTGTAATTTACCTCTACGACCATTTGCGGGTTTAGGGAGTTGAGGGCATCCATGACTCTGCAAACAAAACAACGGACAAATTCTAAACTCCATTTTGGCAAAGTTTGGCTTAATTTAATAATTGTGATCACATTGACACATAAATATGCAATTTGTCTAAAGGGTGTTGGGGCCCTTTGGACGATAAGGTGGCTACTAATTATGTGGATTGACACCAAGGGTCAAACCACCTAGGCTTATGCATCATGTATGACCTAAGTAAGATTTTCTAAGAATTGGTTTGACACGGACTTGAGAGGGATTCTATGCGAGAAGGCTCGTGGTTTTCTGGTAGTAAAACTATCCGTTCTGTCCACACATGTGCCGACTCTCTATAATTAGGTGTTTGAATAGGAATGGAGTAGTTGTGAGAGGTGCAAAGGCACAACATCACAGTAATAAGATAAAAAAAAAGAAGAAGGTCCCAATTGGGGAAGTATGAGCGGAATGTCAATTTATCAAAGCAGTAAACATTTATCACATAGATGAAAAGCAGTAACAGATAAACAATTATTGAAAGCAGTAAATAAATAAAAAAAATACATAAATAGACATGTAAACACATATATAAAGTAAGCATATAAGGAAAAGGAGCATGGATTAACTTGAAAATATACAATATGAGAAATGCAAATAAACATACAAAGACAAATAACAACTTAATCTCATAATGACCCAACAAGCAATAAAGTTAACCCCACAAAAGCATGAAATACGTAATGGTTAGAACCTAGAATCCCCAGCAGAGTCGTCATTCTGTCGCGCCCCATTTTTCTCAAAACGGGTTTTGGTGCACGACCTAACAACTCTTTTGGGTTTCGGGAAGAATGAAGTGTCGCCACCTAACGAATTAAGGTGCGTTAGGGCACCTATCTAACCTAACTAGATCTAGCTAAGATCAACGAACCAGAGATCGGGTAAGGGTTCAAATTACCTCGAGGGGAAGGTGTTAGGCATCCCTCGAGGTCCACCAATATGGGTCCCGGCCGTATCTCATGCAATATGTGGGGGTTACAAGTAGCAATTACGGTCACTTCATTTTATTTATTAATTTACACATGCTTGCTAGGTGGTAACATTTAATTGTTTTTAATTAATTAATTAAGTACAAACTAAGTGATAACGTAAATAAACAAATTAAGGGAAACTAATTTATTTTAATTAAATAGTTAAACATGCAATACTAAGTGATAACGTAACATTTAAATAATTAAACAAAAAGAGAAGCGAAGAGACAGAAGTTGCACAAATAAATAGGTGAACAAGATTTTATTTTATTTATAAACTACCCCAAATAAATATAATTATAAACACATAAAGGGATAAAAAGGGAAGGGAGACTCTGAAGGACTTTACGGATCAGCACTCGACTTTTCTTTATTATTTCGATAGGCTTCCGTATAGGGACAAACAAAACCGAAGTTTGTCGTTAAAGCCTAAGTCGATGTCATCATATCCGTAGGGCCTAAACTACCCCTACCCCACTACCACATGCATTTCGTCCTAAAAGGTGCCTAGCATCCCCATTTAAGGTCAAAGAGGCATTGGACTACTATTGGGAGGTTCTAGACAAAGTAAAATCTTAATAGGCCCACCTAGACACCAAGTCAAACAAGTTGGACGATCATTTAGCAAGTAAAGTCTCAAGTTGGCCTCTTAAGTTTTAATTAAACATGCTAGCAAACACAAGTAATCTTGAAAGGTCTCATGCTAAGTGTGTGTGTATAGACGAAGAATATAGCTGTAAGAATACTTAATTAAAAGTGGCAATCAGTACAGAATGCATAAATATATTAAACATTAACGGAGCAAAGAATAGTCATGCATGGATTAATTTTAATTGGTTATAGCATGTCGGAAAGGGCTAGCTGATTTATTTTAATTGGCAGGAAAATAACTGCAGTGCAGACGACCTATATTTAGAGCAGCGAGCAGTTTCATAAAAAAGGGAATACATTACGGTAGCAGAAATTGGTTTATTAGTTGCAGAAACAGATCAAATAATTGCTAACTTATATGCTGGAAAAGATATTAATTTTTTAACAGCCAAACAGAGCTTATTTTAATGCAAGAAGTTACTTCATTTGAGCAGAGAATATTCACAACAAAATTGTTTTTATTTGAAAACATGCTGAAAGTTAATAAAGCCTATAGACATGCTATCTAAGTGATTAACATGTGTTGATTAATTATATGCAAGCAGAGCAAATTTAAATAACATACTCACAGTTATCTTTTACTTTTAAATGACAAAGCAGTAGATTTAACATGCAAATTAATTCAAACTAGATTCAAATCAAGCAGCAATTCTTTCTTTTCTTTTTTTTTTTTTTTATATATATATAAACAGTTCAGTTCTTTTACAAATGATTGAAACTAATTTACAACTTAGGCATGACATCTTAGCAATCAGCGACTATTATACACATATATCTATCAAATTATTTATTTAACATTTAGATATTAAGCACGGTACTAGTCATAAACCAAATAATTAACAAGCTATTACAATACAATTTCAACAAGCTAAGCTTCAAATCCGATTAAAAGTTGATTTTATTTTTACTCTATTATTTTGAATCCTATGGGTTCTAAGTGTGAACATGCTTCAGTCAATTTTAACATAACATGCTATCTAGTATTAAATATCCGATGAACCAAAAGATTTTAACCTAGTTATGGTACAAAAATCAGTCCACTATTTTAAATGCTAATTGACTATCAATTACGAGATAAATTGACAATCACGGATTGATTCTAAGCCAATTATTTTAGAAATTTCGATATGCTTGCCTATAGACATATTATTCATAGCAAACACACATAATAAAATAAGATTAAAAATGAAAGGAAACACTTAGCACATAATTCCCTCCCCCCCCTTTAGGCGATTCCCAAATACATTTCATATATGAGTTTGAGAGTTATACAAATATTACAAACTGAACTAAATAATAAATAAAAATACAAATAGTAATCTCGTCTCATGGCGACTCTTCAACTTGAACTTCAAGTTCAAAACCTGTTTAACATAATAACACTCGACACGAGATCATAGCATGATAATAATTAATAGATAGCAACATAAAAAGCAATTTACAGCAAACAAACAAATTTCACCAAGTCATATAAAATCACACATAGAATTGAGGGATAAGGACACTAACCCGGATGCTTCCTTTATTACTTCAAACATACACATAATACGAACAATGCAAGAATTTAAACTAGTGAAAGGAACTAACCAATTATGCAGAATTATTTATCAGCAATGACAACCCAATTCTCCAATAACCGACCCGAACACAACAATATAACAAGTAGAGAGGAGCTTTAGAAAGTTTCACCCAATTTTAAATCTTTAGAGTATAGAGTATTTTATGCTATTGCTAGAATATGTAAGCATGAGAGTCCGTGAATGAATGAGAGTAAGGGTCTAATTTATAGTAAAAGGGGAGGGCACAAATAAATGAAATAAATATGTTAAGGAATCAATTAGTATTTGCCTTATTTCAAAGGAGCCAAAATCAGCATTATTAATTTATTTTTTTACCAAATATAAAAGCATCTTAAATAAGACAAGGATAATTTTAGGATCAAACAGATATTACTCCTTATAAAACTAACTCAGTAATATTATATTTAGTTATTTAGCTCAATCAAAATATAAATTTACTAAAAATACAACAGGTAAGAATCAATTCAACTTCAATTAAGGCAACTACAATCAATTAACCTTAATAAATAAAATAATAAACTAATTTTACCTTACCAAGAGCCGAAAATCTGCACAAAAATCAACTTAGCAAAAATTAATCCACAACATGCCAAATCAAAATGATTAGGAAAAAGCATAATTCAAGCAATACTATTTTTACCACAACCATCAAACAAGTAAGAAAATAGATAAGAATCTCAGTTTAATGAGGTATTTGCATAAAACCTCATACAATATTACACACGAGTCAATCGTAATTACGGAATCAATTAACAATCCCATCATTAATATTAACAATACTACAAGTAATACTGCATAAACTAGAAGGGATTATCAAATAATAAAGATTAGATATATCACAATTAGCAACTTCATCATTCTGACAGAACCAACCAATGGGAGCATGTTAAACAATCAACAGTAAATATTATCAAGTTTAAAGGAAGAAATCTATCATTCACCATTAAGCAAAAAGGGTATGAATTTTGAACAGAAAATTCCCAACACACATAGCTTTCCTAAGGATCAAAAACAAACATGTAATATTCATAAAAATCGGACAGGTAGTAGACAAAGATGCATACATGATATCAAATGCTGCTCAAATTAAAATTTGTGATAATTAAAGAATCAAGAACAGAGAGCTATAATGGTAAAAATTAATCAACTTACCTGGACGGATCTGTTGAGATCCGTCTTCGAACGACCCCAAGAACCTTTGTACTATGCCTAACTTCTTTGGCTGCTGGAGTTCTCGCCGCCTCGCCGTCGGTCATGGCCGCTGCGCAAGTTTCACGAACTTTTGCCGGAGCTGTTGTTGCCGCCCGCCCTCGTAGCCGAGCAATCATATCGCTGGTGGTCCTGCAAAAAGGAGAAGAAGAAGGGAGGAGAAGAGGGGAGAGGCAGCGTTGCCGTTTTGCCAAAATTGTTGCTGTCGCTGTCTGATGTTGCTGTCTCACTGCTGCTGCTGTTCTCGTTACCGATGACTGCTGGCTGCCTGGGATCTCGCCGGCTGCTCGCCTGAAAGAGAGAAAGGAAGAGAGAGGGGAGAACAGAGGGAAGCGGAAGGAGAAGAGGTCGACCGGTGACCTTTCTCGCCGACTGCTGGCTCGCGACTGCTGGCTGGATTCGTCTGGTTCTGCCGGTTGTTGTTTGCGCCGTCCGGAGATCTGCTGCTGGCCGGAGTTGTTATCGGCGTCCTCCCTGCTGGCCGGAGCCACTGTTGCTGCTGGTTTCTCGAAGAAGGAGAAGAGAGGAAAGGGGCGGAGGGAGAGAGAGAAAGAGTGGAAAATGTTTTTTTTAGGGTTTGGGGTCTTTCTTTTTGGATAAAAGAAGAAACTTGGGGGACTTGATCTCAGCCGTTGAGATCAAGTGAGATGGAGGGTCGAGATTAATTCGGGATTGATGGACGGATGAGATGAAATTGGAGTGAATTGGCTAAAATTGGAATCAATGGCTATAATTGAAAAGTGAATTTGAATTGGTTTGGCTAGAATTGAAATGAAATAGAATAGAATAGGCTAAGATTTAAATGTTTTAAGGGAAGAATAATGAAATGCTATCCAATTAATACTACATATATTAAAATTTTCATATAATTAAACACATCTAGGATTTTAAAATATTTAAGTTAAGTAAATATCGATTTTAATTATCGATAAAAAATAATTTGGTAATAAATTGCATTAATTTTTGAAATCACGCATACTAAAATATGTAATTTTTTAGACAAAATTAATTAAAATTTTAAACTTTGAAACATGTTTTAAAATACGTATTAAATCGAATAGCACTCCCAGATAAGGTTAAAGGTCGGTCAAAATTGGGTGTCAACATAACCAATCTAAGGTAAGTTGCGTTAGAATAGCTCTTTAAGTCTTTATTCATTTTAGGTGAGAAGACCTTTCAACCTGATGAAAACTAAATGTGAGAAATCCTTTCACAACAACAACAACATTGATGCTTCAATCTCAAAGCAAGTCTTAAATCATTTTCCTCAATTTTATAAGAACATGCATATATTCATAAACTCGTCTTTCATAATTCAAAAGCTTCATCATATGATCAATTCTAGGAAATATGGATTTTACATAGGTTCTTGGGGATTGAACTTAGAAACATATGAATTTGAATTCATTAATGCATTAATCAATATTTTTTGTTCCTAGCCTTACACTTTGTGGTTGTTGTTTGAGCTGAAACTCCATATTTTTTTATTATTTGCAGATAAGTTTCTTCCAAGCAGTTGAGTAGCCCACAATCAGGTACATGCTTTCTTTTTTCAAGGTGTGTGAGATCCAACTCCTTAGCAACACATCTTTCTGCTCCTAGCAATCAATGTTGCCACTGTCTTCTACATCCTTCTCAACATCTACAACTTTCTCAATAGTCTTTCTAGTGGAACAACTACTTTTAGCTGGTTAATTCTTTATGATGAGATAAGTTAGTCTCAATACCTGAGTCACCTGCATTATTTGTGTCCTCCATATGATATAGTTTCTTAGTAGAGGGCGTCATTGCAGTTTGAAACATATGGCCATTTTTTTTAAGATTCAATACTTTGAAAACGGAAGAACTTACCATGTAGAATTCTTACAAAAACATTATGAGAAATTAAGGTTGTATTGATGATGAAAACTTTCAAGCACATGCTCCCTATATAGGAGTGAATTGTATAGTCCTAGGCTTGATCCACTTAAAGTTCTACTACAGTACACATATACAATTTACAAGACTAGTGGTTGACTACTACTACTATAATTATAACTTATCCTAGTCGACTTCACCTAGTACAAGACATAGCAACCTAGTCAACTTATAGTAGCCCAGTTGTAGCGAGACTCAAACTCTATAACAGTTAATAGTTGTACACACTAATTATACCACGTTGTTCAACCTGTTTCATATCTTCATCATCCCTTATCATCAATAAGTGGATAATAATAAGTTCTTCAGACTATTAATATTCATGTATTCTTTGAGTTGTAATCATATTGTGTTTCTTTCTTAATTTTATTTTTCGAATGATTTGAGTAAATACGGTGAAGGACAGTAAGGTGATTATTATGTGGTTGTATATAGACTAATATTTATGCTTGAATATTTCAATTACATAGACTTATTATTTAATTATAAAATATTTCAGATTAGAAATTATACTCTTGATTCATTCTGTGTACTTTTTCAAATTTTTAAATATGTCAATTAATTTCATGGATTTTATCACCTCATTAATTATTTGAGAATCATTATTTACATACATTTGCTATGCTTTTGAGTCTCTTCGTTTATTTTTATTATTGAAAAATTTAAAAAAAAAAAACTCACATTTTCTTAAAAAAAAAAAACGAGTAAATGGGTGAGGAAGAAGTAAAAAGGAAGAATAAAGAGAAAACATAAATATTGAAAGAGATGTATGGTTTCAATTAAAGGAAAAATTGGACTAAACTTAAAAATCTAATTTCAGAACTTGACTCTTAAAGGGGGGGGGGGGATAGTATTAATTTCAGAACTAGTGTGCAAGCGAAGGGCAATGAAACAGTGACAAGTAAGGCGAGAAGTCCAGATGTGATATTGAACCCTGGTACGAAGGAGAAGGGCGGGAAAGTTAAAGATAACAAGGGAAAGTTTTTTATGCAACAAAGTTAGCTGCAAAGGAGATGAATCTCTCGTATATTCCACGTGTTATTCAAGAGGGGGAGGTGGTAGTGCAACTAACAGAGGAAGATATGGAGGAGGAGAATGGGGTATGGGCACAAGCAATTGTGCTATATGTTGTTGGGAATACACCTTCCATCGGGACAATAGAAAGATTTATAGGAAGCCAGTGGAATTTTGTCCAAAAACCTAAGGTTTTTCTACATAACGATGGATATTTTGTAGCAGTGATGAGAAGGAGGACATCATCTTTAAAGGTCCTTATAGCCTATTCAATAGGCCGGTGATCATTAAATCCTGGGCACCCAATTTCAACTTCAAGGAGGAGGTCTTGGGTACTATCCCACTATGGGTGAAGCTCCCAAACTTGCCTCGTAATTGTTGGACTGCTTCAACTCTTAACAAGATTGGGAGTGGGCTAGGTAAGCCATTGTGTGCAAATGCATATACGTCCAATATGGAACAAATTATGCTAGACTATTAGTTGAAACCGATGTAACTCAATAGATGAAGGAGAAGATTAATAGGGGTGTGCACTATTCGGATTAAACTGAATAACCAAACCAAATCAAACCAAATTTTTATTCAAAATGGTTTTTTGGTTTTCGGATTGGTTTTGGATTAATAAATTGCTTTGTTTGATTTTTTGGTTTTGTTTTGAATTTTAAAAAACAAAAACCAAAAAAACCAAAAAAAAACCAAAAAAAACTGAATTTTATATATATATATAAAGTGTTTAGGTTTAGAATTAAATTAGAGCTAACCACTTTTTGTCCCTTTTGGGTTATTGCCTTTCAGGATGATTACGTCTATATTTTATGTTTGAACATCTTTAATAGGTATACTTATAAGTATTGTGTTTTAAGTTTTACTTATGATTTACATTAGAAAGTATATTTAAGGGATTCAATATTGTTACTTTGGTATGTTATTAATTATTGATATAACTAAATAACCAAACCGAAAAAAGCCGAACCGAATAGAGGAAAACCAAACAAAACCAAATTTATTTTGGATCAGATTGGGTTACACTTTTACAAAACCAAAAATCGAAAAATCCAAATCGAGTAGTGCAAAACCAAACCGAAAAACCTAATGCACACCCCTAAAGATTAAGGTGCAGGACCCTACAGGGAGGACATGTGATCAAATTGTGGAATACAAATGGAGGCCTATTTATTGTACTAAATGTTGCCAGGTGGGGCATGTGTGTAGAGATGAAAACTTGCCCGTGGAAAAGCCTAGGGGTAAAAAGGTGTGGAGGAAGCCTAGAGTGTTGGATCCTAATACTAATCCCTTGATTGATGATAAAGGAAGATATAAAGCTCAACTAGTGGGAGAGGGTGAGAAAGGTAAGGAAAAAGTTCAGAGGAGAAACAGTGGTCTAATCCTATAAAAAAAGTCTGCTAGAGGAGTGGCTCAACATAATCTGCAGGAAGTGGGTACTTCTAATGGTTTTGAAATGCTGGAATATTATGATCAGATGGGGAGGAATGAGGCAGAACAAGAGGATGAACTCAAAAGACTGGTTAAGGGCACAACACATAACTATCATGCATGAAGTGCATTGAATGGAATGTGAGAGGGCTTAATGAAGTACACAAGCAGGTTGAGTTTAAGAACTTTTGCAGAAGTAATAAAGTAGTTATTATAGTAGTTTTGGAGCATAAAATAAAGGAGGGAAAGGCTGGAAAGATTATCTAGAAAATGGATGGAAAGTGGGAATGGGTGGATAACTATAATGCAGACCCTAGAGGCAGGACATGGATCCTATGGGATCCAAATAAAGTGAAATTCAAAGTGGATGTAGTTCACAAATAATTTATCCATGGGTATCTAACAAAAGTGTATGGCATGCACACCATTGCTGATAGGCAATATTTATGGACTGGCTTGACACAAGGTACAAATACAGTTGTAGAGCCCCAGGTAATCATGGGCGATTTCAACTCTATTCTGCATGGGGATGACAGAATTGGAGGTAATGTTGTGCTGGATGGGGAGGTAAAGGACTTCAAGCAGTTTATGGAGACAGCTAACATGATTGGAATGAGGTGTTCGGAAAAACTTGAAGAAGGTAAAGATGCTGATACAGAAATTAAGTACTAATGAGTTTAAGGGGGTGAATGAGAAGGTCAACAAGAAACGACAACACTTAATCAATTTACAAGGCCTCATGAGTGATCCCCTAACAGCTAGCAGGCTAGTAATGGATGAAAAAGAATGCAAAGTAGAGCTTGAGAGGTGGATAAATATTGAAGAGAGCATCATGATGCAAAAGTCTAGTGTGCACTGGTTGAAATTAGGGGATGCTAACACCTCTTATTTTCATGCATGTCTCAAGTCTAGGAAAAGTCAGAATTAGATAGCACAATTAACGAGTCTTGAAGGCATATTATTGTCATCTAAAAATCAGGTTGAAGAGAAAATCATGAAATTTTATAAACAATTGCTAGGTACTGCATCACTTAGTTTACCAGCAGTGGACATAACTGTCATGGGTGGTGGTAATGTTCCATCAAGAGACCAACAACTACAACTAGTCACACAGGTGGAGATGGAAGAAATATGGAACTAGCAGGCATCAGTGACACAAAGAGCCCTGGGTATGATGGGTTTATGGGAGAAGAGATCACTAGTGGTGTTATGAAATTCATTAATACAACAATCATGTATAAACAAATTAACTGCATCTCCATTACTTTGATTGCAAAGGTTAAAAATCATGTCACTGTGAAGGATTTCAGGCCCATCTCATATTGTACAATTTTATACAAAGTGGTTCCAAAAGTTTTAACTAACAGGCTGCAAGGAGTAATGGATTTTCTGTTTGATAAATCATAGAATGCTTTTGTCCCTGGTAGAATGATTACTCATAACTTAATTATGAGTCATGAGCTTATCAAAGGCTATAGGAAAACTAGTATTTCACCGAGATGCATGCTCAAAGTTTATATGCAAAAAGCATATGATTCAATGGAGTGGCCCTATCTGCAAAAAATACCACAACTACTGGAATTCCTAGCATTTTTGTAGCATGGATCACAACAGTGTCTTATTCCATTCTTATTAATAAAGCTCCTTCTGCTTCATTTCCTACAAAGAAAGGATTAAGGCAAAGAGACCCTATCCCCCACTATTTGTTTGTACTAGCCATGGAATACCTCAGCAGGCTTGTTAAGGGGTTGCAAGAAGATTTACTGTTCAAATTTCATCCTAGATGTTCAAAACAAAATATCACCCAGCTTGATTTTGCTGATGATCTACTGTTATTTTGCAATGGGGATGTGGATTTAGTTGATAGATTATTTAGCAAGTTCAATACCTTTTCTCGAGCTTCTGGACTTGTAGCAAATCCTATTAAAAGTTCTATATATTTTGGTGGAGTGTCGGAAGAGGTGCAACAATAGATACTAAGGACATTGGGATTTGGAAAAGGTATCCTCCCATTTAGATATCTTGGGGTTCCCCTGAGTTTGAAAAGGCTGTCAATTGTATAGTGTGAACCACTAATTGAAAAACTGCTAGGGCGAGTAAGTTCTTGGACTGCAAAATTTTTATCATACGCTGGAATGACTCAATTGTTAAAGAGTGTATTATTTGCAATCCAAACTTTCTGGGCGAGAGTGTTTATATTGCCTAAGAAAATACTACAACTTATTCAAACTATATGTAGGAGATTCCTATAGACAAGGTCGTCTGAGATGTCCAAGAAGGCTTTGGTGGAATGGTATCAAGTTTGCTCACCCATGGTGGCTGGGGGGATAAATTTGATTAATGTTGAGGTTTGCAACAAAGCAACTATCTCTAAGCTACTATGGGAACTTTGCCAATCTAAAGAAAATTATGGATCGTATAGGTACATACATACTATGTCAAAGGAAGAGATATATGGAAGGTGGAACCTAAGGTGGCCTTATGGATGATTAAAAAAATTTAAAGCCAGGCGATACATAGAGAATATTGGGATAAATGTAACAGATTTCATAGGAATGCATAAGTTCTTTATCAAGAAGATGTATAAGATGTTGCTAGGAGAACTACCCAAAGTCAGTTGGACGACATTAGTATGCAATAATATGGGATGCCCTAAGTGGAATTTTATCCTTTGCTTAGCATTAAAGGGGAGGCTATAGACTAGGGATATACTTGGGCAATGAATGAGGGAAATTGATGAGGTTTGTCCACTATGTAGGAGTGATGGGGAATCCTTGTATCACCTATTATTTAATTTGTGATCTCTTGTGTTAGTATACTATTACATATCTCACTTTCTCTTGATCGGTAGTGTCATATATTGCATAAATCTTGTGGGTTGTCTTGTGTTAGTATACTGGGTGTACACATATTCTAGGGTTGATTTCTTTTGTTCATACATTATATTATTTCTTGCTTTTCAGCGATTTTGGTATAGTAAATTAGTCCTAGACTCTACGTTTTCTTAATTAGTTCTAGTAGATTTCTATTTCTTTTACATCTTATTTAGCATACATCTCCCTAGTAACTTTGGTGAACGACGGTGGACTAAAGTCATGTATTAGGTTGAGGTCGAGGGCAAGGGAAAGTAGCGGAAACTTGGTAATGAAGTTTTTTTAAGCTGAAGGCATAGGGTCATGGAACATAGGATCAGGAACAGAAAACTTCATCAAGCTAGTGAAGGCTCTCATAATGAGGAAGATATATGTTATTTATATCCAAGAGACCAAATGGGTAGGTATCAGGGCCCATGATGTGGACAAGTTTAAATTGCCATATTGAGGCAATTTGTAGTAGCTTTGGTGATTTCACGAAGCCTCTGTTTTTTGGGAGATGAATGGAAGTAGAGCTTCAATTTTGGATTTTGCAAAAGCTTTTGAGTTAGTAATGTAATTTCTAACTTGGGAGTTCCAAAGAGGGAGAGACAATTAGTTACCTTTCATAGCATGGTTGTTAATACCGTCACGATCCAAAGTACACCCCAGACGTCACATATCGTATATGACCCCGAGAGGCCCTGTAAAATCCACTTGATATATGCAACACAATAGAATATACAATAAGAGGGTTTAAGTAAGTCATCTCATAGCATAAAAAAGAGTTTGAACATAAGTGCTGAATCATAATTATGTTGTGACAAGCCCTTCTAAAACAACATAATGTTGGTTGGGACGTAACCCATACACCACATAAAAAGTCTCAAGAGTAAAGAATAAAAACAATAAATGGTCTTCATTGCTTTGCCCTAGGAGTATTAGGACTCACCAATCAAATAGCTATTAGCAATCCAAGCTAGCCATGAGCGGGAAGAGAAGGAGCATCAGACCCAATATTATGAGATAATATAGGTACAAGTATGCATCAGTACATGGAATGTACTAAGTGCGGAAACATGTGTAAATGTAGACATGATACTATAGTAGGCTTAACACATGTAATGTATGACCAAGTAAGAAGTTTAAAATCTTAGAAAACAAAGTCATTATACATATCAAACAAGGTCATGCATTAATAAAAAGGTATTATGAAAGATTTAAGAAAAAATCATAGTTCTTTTGTGGAATATTAACTTTAACTAACAATAAACCATGCGAGTTATGCCATCAAATTCTGTGTAACCCTCACACCAAAAAGAGGGAGTCTAATTGCCAAAGGTAGAACTCCATATCATTCATTTAGGCTATGTGGATCCACTAGCTAAGTCATTTAAGACAACCTACAAGGGCACGTAGTTTTGAACTAGAGATTGCTATTAGAAACTACCCTATTTGAGCTTCAACCTCAAAGTCCTCTAGGTGCTAAGTAAAATCCCAATGGAGTAGACAAAGTCAATTATTAAAAATTAACATTAGGAAAGACAATAATCAAAATACCAATTCAAGTAAAAAAATCGTATAAGAGTAGCTCCTTTGAAAACCATGATTTCATAAACCTTTTCATAATAGACACTTACCTTTCTAAGAATTTAAAATCATGATTTCCTTTCAAACTATGAGAAAACTTTTTACAAGCCATTGATAATTAAGTTAAAATCATTCTTAAATCATTACTTCTTCCTTTCATAAAATATCCATTAAATCCCTTATAAATTCATGATTGTAGTTCATACTTCATAGGTGAAAACAAAAGAATAAATCTTGGGTCTAATTGAAGTCAATTTCAAATCATGTAATTAGGTTAAATCAGGTATAATAATATAGAATAACTTCAATTGAATCATAATAAAATGACCCATGAATTGGGTGAAATTGAATTGGAGATTTAAGTTCTTTTGTTACCTAATGGATGGAAGGGATCCATTTGGGATTCCCAAAAACCTTAATAATCAATGAATAAGAAAGAGATTGAGATTGTCACCCTGAAGCTTGAAAGCCTAGCTTTCACCTTGGAGCTTGAGAGAGAATGGGAGGGAATGAACTTGGAGGGAATTTGGGAATTTGAGTGTATATGATAGAATGAGGTATTTTTGAATGTTTATTTAGTTAAAGTGGTAGTTATAGGTTCAAAATGACATAGTTTAGAGGTTAGGTCAATAGAAAAAGACCAAAACACCCTAATTAAAAACTGTCGGAGGACTCGATGGTCCATACTGGTCAACCACAGATTCATGTACTAGAAACCCAATATTTAACCCACTTCTCACGAAACCATTTCTACGAACCATTCACCTTTCTATGGTCCGTAGACCCTATCCGTAGACCTCAACTTTGAGTCTAAAATTTCACCAAGTCTAGATCACATCTATAGACATTTCTTATGCCCTGTAGGCGATCCCACGACTTGTCCTAGTCAACCGTAGATTAATTTACTGGGACTTGAATTTTCCCAAACTTAACTCAATTCCTACGAGTGCCACCTATGACCCGTAGAGGCTTCAACAAACCGTAGATGATCTCGTAGGTCTGAAGTAGTAGCGGAAAATTTACTCCTTCCCTTTCCAAGTAAACTTTCCCATTTCAAAGGTGTTACAAATACTTAGATAGATAACTTGCTTCGTAGAAAGGGTGATAGAGGCCTTTGTAAGGATAAAAAGGTTATATCATGTGAGAATCTTACTAGCCAACATAAGCTTTTGGTTATGAACTATGAGATTAAGAGAATAGGAGAAGAAACCCCTATATGACTGACTAAGGATTGAATTGGGTGACTTGACCCTAGTCTTTATACAGAGATGAAGGAGAAGTTGATTGGTATAAAGGCCTAGATTAGTAGCGACGATTTCATAAACATGTGAGATAAGACAACCAATTTCATTAGAGAAGCGACTACAAAGGTGCTAGGTGTATCGAGGGTTAACTTTGATGGTCATCAATGAGATAGTTGGTGAAACAGAGAAGTCTAGGGAAATATTGAAGCAAATATGGTTGTCTCTAAAAAAATTGTGTAGTGTGTGGATGAGGAAAAGAAGTTGACACTTAAAAAAGTCTATAAGACGATAAACACTCAAGCCAAGTTAGCAGTTACTACTTCAAAAGCGTCTGCTTTTTAATTCTTGTATGTCGAGCTAGATGCCAAAGATGGGGATGGGAAATTTTGAAGGATCAAGAATTTTGAGAGAGATAAAATCTCGCGAATTGAAATATGCATCAAGCATTAGAAAAACAAGGTGTTGGTGGAAGGGACCTACATTAAAAAATGGTGGTAAGCATACTTCCACAAACACTTAAACGAAGTAAGGGACAAAGACATTGTCTTAGATGAGTTAGTGCACACGGAAAGAGTTTGGGAATGTTGATACTATAGGTGTTTTAGGGTTGTGGAGCTTAAACACATTATTAGTACGATGAGCAGGGGATGAGAGATCGGAACAAATGAGATTATGATAGAATTTTGAAAGAACAAAGACAAGGCATGTGTAGAATTATTGACTAGGTTCAATATTATTTTGAAGACAGCAAATGTACTCGACAAATAAAGGTGGAGTAAAATGATTCCATTGTATAAGAGCATGGGTGATATAAAAAATAGTTACAATTATAGAGGTATCAAATTTCTATGCCACACTAAGAAGGTTAGGAAGAGAGTGGTGGTGATAAGGGTGTGGAAAGATGTGTCCATTTTTTAGAATAATTTCGATGGCTTCAGTAGTCGATCTCCCTCGCATAAAACCAAATTGATTCTTTGAAATGGATACCCCTTCCCCACCTTTATCTCCACCACTCACTCCCAAACCACCGTAGTGTGGCTTAGAAGTTTGATACCCCTGTAATTGTTATAGTTTTTTTTGGATATTGCCCTTCTTCTTGTAAAATGGAAAAATTGTACTACACCTACATTCACCGGGACTTTTTATCATATTAAAAATAACATTAAATAACTCAATCAACCATTCCATTCCTACCTTGTTTGTGCTCTTTAAGAATTAGAATCTCATCGTGCGTGATCACTATTTAGTTGATCATCTTACAAATAACATGTTTAACCTCCTAAACTATAGAACACCTAGAGTACCCCAAGTTACAAATTATTTTAGAGTGCGGTGACTCACCTAGTAATATCTTTATCCTATTATTAAATTAAGAGTTTCTGGATGTATGCTTTCAATCTTTTCTTAATAGAGGTCTCTTTGACCAACACCTTCCCTTCCTCATATTTGATGCACTTCACTTGATCCAAGCTGCTAACCTTTCTTTCTCTCGCTTTCGTGAGCCTATACAACTGCTTATCCCTACCTTTGTCCCCTAGTTCAACATACAAGCATTTGAAAGTTGCCGTCTTAGTAGTGGTAACAACTAACTTAGCTTCTGGCTTTGTTGTCTTATAAATCTCTTTAAGGTTTAACTTCTCTTCCTCGCCCACGCACTCCACAAACTTTGCATATGCAACCTTCTTAGTTTTCACTTTGCTTGGAGTTTTACATCCCCCCCCCCCCCAATATCCTTGATGACCACCAAAGTTACCCCTCGATACCCTTAACACCTCTATAGCTACTCCCCTAATGCAACTATCTACCTTATCCCACATGTTTGTCACATCGCTGCTATTTACTCTAGATCTCACACCAATAAACTTCTCCCTCATCAATTAAGAAAGAGTTGGGGAGAAGACACCCAATTTCAACCTCATTTTGTCATATAAGGTCTTCTTCCTCCTATGCCTCTTAATCTCCAAGTCCATCACAAAAAGCTTGTATAGGGTTGTAATATTCTCACTCAGAATAACCATGCAATCCTTGCAAAGTCATTAATCTCTCTTTCTAAGGAGCAAATAATCTAAGTCATAGCTACCATTCTACGAAAGGTTTCCAAGTTGTTTAACCATTTCATGAAGTATGAGTTAGCATTAACCAACTCAAAATCTTTAGCAAAATCAAGAAGCAATGCTCCACCTCCATTCCACTTCTAAAACAAATGCCTCCATGAACATCATCAAAATCACTAGAAGCTTCCCTGATTTGACCATTAATGTCTCCACCAATTAAAATCTTCTCCATGTTTTGTATACCTCTCACTACCTCATCCATATCCACCCAATAGAGCGTTTTTACCCCATTGTTAAAACCCACTTGAGGTGCATAAGAACTAGTAATGCTCAAATAAACCCACCAACGACTAGCTTAATCGTCATCATCCTATCATTGATTCTACTAACCTCCACCACAGGCTCTCGAAGGTCCCCATTAACTAAAATACCTACTCCGTTTCTATCTCTTGATACTCATGAGTACCACAACTTAAACCCGTCCCACCCATGCCTTGGTACCTTCCCATCTGGTATCCTTTAAACAAGTTATAATTATCGTCCTTTTCTTGAGAATCTTTACAAACTCTATGGACTTCCCTGTTAATAGCCCTACTCGTAGCTTAGGAGAACTCTTATCCCATGTACCACCACTTCCCCTCGCCCCTAGCCTCTACCGAAGACATGACCCTAGTCCACCATCATCCCCCAAAGCCACTAGAGAGATGTAACTAGACAAGATGCAAATAAAACAAGAAGTTACTAAAGCTACTAAATCAAACGAAAAGTCTAAAACCGATTAACAAAACTACAAACAAGATAAAAACAAGAAATAATTCAGGGTATACACAAAATTAAATAAATGCATACAATAAAATAAGCAAGAATAAATATTAATACTAAAATGACAAGGAGCAGTGACTAGAGAGAAATCGCAAACAAAGAGGGTAGATTTTGACCCATAAGTCACGAACAACGGCAAAAATAAACAATAAACCAAGAATATAGACATTGAGAAATAGCAAATATAAAATAGTGTAAGTAAGGCATAATTTCAGAAAAAATAGAATTCCAGGAATTTCAATAAAGACAGACTTGAAAAGGAAGCAAAATTTCAAGAATGTAGTAGAAAGCACAAGGCAAAAATACAGAATACAAAATTTCAACAATGTGCTAGAATGTCAAATACAAAAATTAAATACTCACAATAGGAAATAAATGATATAAATTTGACACGGACAAGCATGAAATTACACACAATCTGAAAAATGCCAAAAGAAATAGAAAACAAAGGGAAAAATGGAAGACATCCACTGCCCGAACAACTACAAAACTATCCTCACTAGCAACGTCAAGACACTTTGCATAAAAAATAAGGTATTTTAAAATATAAAATTGTGAGAAAATATTTTGAGTTAACAGTAAGGTATGTGGTTGTCAAGAACCACAAACAATCATATAGTAACAAACACACAAACAATAATCACCACAAAATATTATTAATTCTTATAAAACATTATTGATCATGTATGTACAAATAATTGAATCACATATCAAGACCATAGTTGTTGACCATTCAAGAGTCTTATAATTAATCATTATAGAATCTCAAAGTTATTTTTTTTTAAAACCTCTGGCAGTATATCTAAAAGGGGTCAAAACCTCATTCCATACACCTATGCCACAAGAGCTGTGTCCTCAAAGCCCTTTCCTTTTTTCGTTAATTAGATCAAAAACAGATGGACGAACTTTAGAGAGAAAAAAACTTTCTCTACTAATAAGCAAACTGAAAATTGTCAAATGATGTATGCCTCAATAATTGTGGTATTGAGATAATTTGTTCTTTCTTCGTTGGATCAATAACTAATTTTTAATTAACTAATAAATAGAAAAAAAAATTAACAATTTAGAAACCAAATCTATATATATGACATTTTGATGACTTGGTTTACATTCAAAGAACTAGTCCTATTATAAATACAATTGTATTCTTTGTTACACATGCATTCACTTAATTTTCCTTACATTGGCCAAAAACACTTTCTTTAGGAGGTGCAATTTTGTCTGAAAAATTTTCTAGTAAGAGAAAAAATCAAAATATATCAGCAATCAACAACATTTACATCAAATGGTCACGATATTGAATTTAACTAAAAGCGCAACATTATTTATAGATCTTGGTTTCTATGATATATATATGTGTACAATTTGTTACTTCGTTTGTTGCTAGGATTGTGCACTAACATCCAAAAGCACGCACAATAATCAACAATCAAATAATGATAGAAATATCTAAATATGTTGATTGAGAGCGGATGAGTCCACGATTTGGACTCATTTCACTACTACAAAACTGGATTTTACCGACAATTATTTAATGACAATTAATCATTTGCTGCTAATTACTTCTTTAAGCAAAACAATTAACGGAATATGAACAATAGCCACTAATATAATCTTTTTAGTGACAATAAAATAAATTTGCCAGTAAAAAACATAATTGAACGCTACTTTCATCCTTCTCTTTTTCCCTACAAAATTTTCTTCTTAGAATTAACTATTCCCCCAATTATTAATAAAAAAAATTAAAAATTAAAAGAAAACCCTAATATGCTGTTGTTGCGCATAACCTTGAGACTTCACCAGGAGTGTCCAAGTTTCATCACAGTCATCATCAAGAATATCTGTTGAAGCCATTCACTATTGGTCCAAAGGTAAATCACGATCTCCATCTTCACAACTAATCTTAGTTTTGATTCCATATGAATCCCAATTTTAGATTCTTCAGCCGCATCCATATGAGTAATTAATCCTACAATTTATCGAACAATTCAAGGATGAAACGACCCCTCATCACATAATCACTGCAACGATTTTGTTGTTGTGGTGGTATTTTTGGGTCCATTTTAAATTGAACAAAAGATGATTTTGGAATCTTGTAAAGGCCTAAGGTTTTCTTATTTTGTTCTTAATTTACGCTTTCTTCTAGGTTTTACAAGATCCATTCTTATTCTTCACTTTCCTGTCTTTGTCAGGCAAATATTCTGCTCCCCAGGTACTCAAACACTTTAGGTAGTTTTTTTTTTTTTTAAAGTAGTTTCAACTCTGTTTTGCATTGTGTGATATTCGTCTGCTAATTATATGATGTGCAGTTGATTGAGCTGATTACTTTGTTTTCATAGGTTGATGTTAATGTATTAAACTCTCGTGATTGTTTGAATGTTAGTCAACTGTAATTGATCAATATCATTGTTATTAGTTGAATCAACAATATTAAGAGCACTACATTATCAATATTTCTGATAGTTACTTGAAAAGGCATGTTCTATTTTTAAGATTATTTTTGTAAGTACAGAAACTGGGAACTTTTTCTTATCTCCCTGTTGAGGTTGAATTGTTGAAGAACTGGAAATTATGTCGAGTAGATGAGACTTTAATATTCAGTCTGTGATAGTATTGTTTTAACAACTCAACAACTTGTACGTGCAACTCAACACAAGACTCATTATCACAATCATATGATTCTCAGCATTATCATGATTTTCCCAGTTAGATTCCTTGTTATTAATTAAGTTGTGCCTGGCTGTTTTCAAGATAACAGTAATTTGGCATGGGAAATTTGGGAGCATTCCATTTGTTGAGAAGACAACTCTTATTTCAAGCAGATATTTGTAAGAAGTGATGATGATAAACACTTTGTAGAGTGCACCATGTAAAATTTCATTAACGGGTTTTCAATATAATGGTCGAATTGATAAATAATTTCCTATATCATTAGTTAAACCACACCTCTGCTTCTTAGCTGTATTTCTGATATGTATTCCGACTCTTCAACCTTTCTCTTGAAAGAAAGTGTTGGAAATGTTCAAAACTATCAAGAAGAGAGTCCACCTATTTTCTTGTTTCATCAGTTATCCAATGTTACTTCAAAATTTGTATTGAGAGAATGTATACAAACTTAAGCCATTCTCTCTCACCAACATAAGTGATTAAGTTAAGGAAACATTACAGTTATTTACCTATACATCTTCTTATTCAACATGAGAAATATAAAAGTTAAATCTCTAGTGCCAACAGTAGATGCTACAACTATTTTTCAACCTACTGTCAGTAAGTTTTCTCTGTTATTACCTTCTCATCTTGATGGAGCAACTGGAAGAAATTTATGACTTGTGTTACATTTTTGTGAATAGAATTGAAAATTATATTTTGAAGTAAGAATATGTTTTGAGTGTTAAAATTCAATAGAAAGTTCATTAGGTTGAAAAAACAGAACCAGATTCAGTTTTAGCTAAAAAAAATTAGAAAATTGCTCGATTGCTCAAACTTGTTTCATGAAAAGTGTACATGATTTGTTTAGCTAATCTTTTATCCATATGCTATTACTATTTAGGGCAAAATCTTGAGTAATGTTATAAAAAGTGAGTGCTTTTGTCGCTTAAAGCGAGAAGAGGAGTGAACTTGGATCACTTCTTTCTCTATTATGCATTGTTTTGTCCATGTCTTCTTGATGTTCTGTCTCTATTTTCACTACTTTTTTTTTAAGAATTGAAAGATTTTCATAATGTATTATTTATACTGAGTGATTTGTTTTCTTTTCTATGTATCTTTAATAGATCTGATGAGTTTAAAGGTTTTTTAAAGTTGAAAAAGTATGTTCTATGCTTCACGCTTCTTGCTTTAGTGAAGCTTGTCCATATCGTTTCTCACCTTAGTGAAGCGAACCTATCAACTGAACTTTGATTGTCAGTTGTTTACAATCCATTATAGCTACTGATATTGTCATGATATGAAACTGCTTAGAGATGGTATATTGTGTGAATTTATTTTTAAAACTGGTGTACTTATCCGTTTTGAGTAACTTGAATTGCAATAAGAAATTCTAAAAACTTGAATTGTCAAAAGCTTAAATAAGTAAGTAGGAGTTACAAAATCACATTTAGTTTTTGTAATTTCTCCTCGAACATGAATATCTTGAGCAGCCATTCTTAGACTATTCATACTTTGATTATTCCTTTCTAACCATAAATGGTACATACGGTCTGCTTGTAATATCATGAAGATTGCATCTTAACTAGAACCGTTTGTAGCATTTTGTATAGCCCAACTAACCTCAACAGATCAGCCCATACACATTCGAAACACCCTTGGGCTTCTTACAGATACATACTGGTTCTCCTGTTCGATAAGGAAGTAAATGTAGAGTTTGATGCCCCTCGAGAAAAGAGTTAAAGAGGCTTACATATCAATCAATTCCTTCTAGTCGCACCTAACATTCAAAAGTAAATAAGTAGTTCTCCATCTAAGAAAAGTAATACAATATAGTTCCATTTCTTTACCTGTCCTATTCCCTTGATGGTTGTAAAAATGGTTCTAATGTATCTCCTAAACAACAAATGACCACTGACAGTTAAGATCTTAAGTATAATATTTTTTTGGATCAGGTAAAAAATTTCATTTTGTAAATCTGAAGGCCAAAGTATTTTGTAAACAAGGAGTACACCAAAAAGGAAAGAATCAAGATCTTAAGTATAGTTATATGCTAGATCCAAGAAAGTTCTCAAATAAGGGGAGCCTGTGTGACTCAAAAACTATAACAACATGACCCTTTAACCATAAATCCATGATAAATGATACCACATAATAAAAGGTAAAAGACAAAGATAAACACCTAGTAATTGCTTCTTTCAACAAGCTTTACAGCACTGTTATAATATGGCATGTGCAACATGTAATCCACCTGTATCCGCTTCAAACGGGTGTTATTCCAGCCTGCTCTGCATCTTGGCACTTACAGGTTTTTCGACTCCCCTCTTCTGACTGATTGTTCTAGACCAAAAGATAGCAGTAAAGCGACACTTAAAGAAAAGGTGTTCAATTGTGTCAAGTTGCTGCTACATAGCATGACACACAATCAGGTCACAATCAGATCAGTTTGTTCACCTCATTTCAGCCGTCTACATAAACCATAGGTTTATTGTGATTAGAAGCTTTGAATACTTGAACTGTCAAAAGCTTAAATATGTAAGTAGGAGCTACAAAATCACATGTAGTTTATTTAAGTATTCCTCAAATGTAGATATCTCTAGTAGCCCTTCTTAGAACTTTCTTAATTGTGCAAGCTTTACCTAGATGGTTCCTTTCTAACCATAAATAGTAGATAGAATCTTCTTGTAATATAATGAAGATGTCAGCTTAACTAGAAATTCTTTTATCATTTTGTATAGCCCAACTAACCTTAGCATACCAGCCCATAGATATTTTACACAGCCTTTAGGCATCACAGAACTTGAGACCAAACAATAGCAGTAAATCAACACTTAATGAAAAGGCGCTTAATCATCTCAGGTTCCTTCAACATAACACACAATCTGGTCAGTTTGAACACTATATTTCAGCTGCCTATGTAAGCCTTAAGTGTATTATAATTTGAAGTTTTGAATACAGGTACAGTCAAAAGCTTAAATCTGTAAGTAGGAGCTACAAAATCATATGTTGTTTTTGTACTTTCTCCTTGTATATAAATATCTTGAAAAACATTTCTTAGAATATCCTAAACTATGCAAGCTTTACCTTGATGGTTCCTTTCTAACCATAAATGGAGATACAATCTATTAGTAATATAATTAATATTTCAACTTAACTGGAACTGCTTCTAGCATTTTTGTAGCACAACTAACCTCAGCAGATCAGTCCATAGACATTCGGTATACCCTTAGGAATCATAGAAGTCGAGACCAAATGGTAGAAGTAAATTGGGACTTAAAGAAAAGGTGCTTGATTGTCTTAGGTTCCTGCTAAATAGCATGCAATCAGGTCACAATCTGGTCAGTTTGTAGCCCCACATCAGCCATCTACGTAAGCCTTAAGTGTATTACAATCAGAAGCTCTGAATACTTAGACTATAAAATGCTTAAATCTGAAAGTAGGAGCTACAAAATCGCACGTAGGTTCTGTAATTTCTTCTTGAACATGAATATTTTGAGCAACCCTTCTTAAAATAATCTTTACTTTTGCAAGCTTTAACTTGATGGTTCCTTTATAACAATAAATGGTAGACACAATCTGTTAGTATAATATAATTAAGATTTCAGCTTAACTAGAACTTCTTCTAGCCTTTTGTCTAGCCAAGCTAACTTGATCAGACAAGCCCATAGACATTTGGGAAACCCTTAGGCATCTTATAAAAGTTGAGACTAAATAATACTATTAAATTGTCACTTAAAGTAAAGGTGCTTCAACGTTCTCAGGTTCATGCTACATAACACATAATCTGGTCAGTTTGTGCACCTCATTTGAGTTGTCTATGTATGCCTTAACTTTATTGCTAACCATGACATATAAGACAGTTAGGACATCTAAGATTGTTATAGATAAGTTTCCTCCATGGAACCTTTGGAAAGGTTCCATCTCATTCTCATGTAAATAGATTCGATAGAGAAGTTCTCAACATGCATCACCTACTCATAAGTAAATGTAGTAGCAGTAAAGTAATCCTTAGCCTCTAGAATCGTATAACAATGCATTAAGCTTGTCTCGGGGTGATATTCCATATATTCTTATCTTTGATGTTGTAAGCATGGATATATCGAATCTATAGCCCATCCATCTTCAATAGAACTTCCATAGAATTTTATTTACAAAAGCTAAATGTTTTTAATATTGTTCTTTGTTTATACTATGCTTCGTTTACGGGCACAATTTTGTATATTAGCGTGACTTTGGAAGACATTATTTAATGGAAGCTTTCTAACATTCCCATGTGTCTTGTGCTAACTCATAATTGGGATATAATTAGTATCAATTTTCTGTTTGATGATTTTAATTGTTAAAATGACATCTTTTGAGATATGCAATTTGATGAGTCCACAAATTAGACTCATTTAGGGCTCGATTTTAATATAAATAGTGTCCTCAAATGCTTATTTTATCTCAATATATGATGAAAACTCTTAAGTTTCAGGTATTTGATGTTTGAGTGGAAGCACGGACACTTAGGCGCAAAAAGGAACAAAAAGGCTGAAAAGAACGAAGAAACTGAAGCCTGAGCATCGCCAAGCATGCTTGGCGATTCGCCGAAAGGACGCACTTCGCCCTTTGTTCAGGTACGTGAAGCCCTGAAGGAGAAGGATCAAAAAGGCGATGAAAGGAGCAGTCGGCGTTTTGTCGATCAGTTCCGCGAAGCAGAAGTATACCGCTCAAAGATCCAGAACGCACAGATGCTGAAGGCAAAGCACAAACAGCGATGAACTAGAAGATGGGCGCATCACCGAGTCATTCGGCATTCGCAACTAACCTCGTCGAGCGATCCGCCAGCACCATTTTCTGAAGTCTATAAATATTAATTTCTTCATTAATTTTAAGTGGAGAAAGAGGAGAGCAAAAGAACATATTTGTTAATTTTACCTTAGAATACTAGTTTTCATATATTTTTCTCTCAAGTTTGGAGAGGGTTTTTGGGGAGACTTGAAGAAAGAAGTTCCTCTTCCCCAAATCGGAAGTCGGTCTTCTCCATTCTTCTTCCTTTGCTTATATCAAGGTTTAATTTCTTATACCCATTTGATTTTGTTATCATTTTAGGTGTAATTGCTTATTTGTTGATGTGTGGCTAAATCCCCCCTTTCTTGGGGTGTGATTTAGCAAATATGTGTTGATATTATTGTTGGGTCTTATTTGCTGATAGGTTAAATGTATACTAATGTTGATTTCACCTAGTGGTTGTGGTTTAATTTAATGGGTTTGTAGTTGCAAATACAAAACAACTCATGTGTTTTTGGCTTGCTTTAGAGAGAGGTCGCGAAACCAAGAGCGCTAGACTAATGGCCTAAGGAGTGGGTCGACATGAAGTTCAGCCTGAGAGGGTGAGCCCTAGTCTCATATCCTAACACTTAGCTTGAGAGAGTGAGTGGGGTAAGGCGTAGGCTGACCTTCATGCGGCAAATGGGTGTTCGAGAGAAACCCATTTGAAACGGGGTAAGTTGCCCGAGAGGGAACTTATTTTCATCTAAAGCTTAGCCTAGTCACTATTATTTTGCAAATTTTCTATTGAAAGCATGTATCCAACGATTTATATCAATATATATTGCGGTCACACCCCAAGAACTTCTCCCCATACTTAAATTTTCTCTTTATTTTGTTGTTTTAGCTAAACTTGTGACAAACCCCCATTTGATATTTGACACTTTGGTGTCACCCCCTTTAATTTGCTATGCATTCACTCGTGAAAATCTTTAGCTATGATTAGCTTTAGCACATTTGCGCTTAACCACTAATTTTCACGCTCACTTCCTTGGGACTCGACCCCAACCCTTGGTTGGGTTATTATACTATTGTATGATCGTAGACACTTGCATTGAAAGTTGTGTCGTTGATTACGCAAACATCAAAATACACCCCCAAATTAAACTTTTGTTTGTACTAAAGTAAAACTCAAGTTCAGCAGTTCAAATAGGATGTCTCAAATAGTGCTACACAAGACTAAATCATGAACGTACACAACAAGACTCAAATTAATCATGCAAAGATCAATTGTGTACTCAGAGATTCAAGTTGTGACACACCATTACCAAAGATGCTCATGCTCGCAATACTTGCTACTTGTGCAAGTTCAAGCTCAACAAAAAGTATCTAAATATCATCATATAAAGAATGATTCCATACTCACACACAGGGGTTAATCAATTCAAGATCAGAAATCAGATGCAACGTTCACACTTAAAAAGAGGAACACAATGCATGTTTTCACCTATAGGCTTGCCCTTATTTTTCAATCGATCTTCGGTTCGGCTTACTCAAGATAAAAAAAGGTCTTTCTAAGGCTTGTAATATGGCTGAGTGCAAAGGTATGGTCATTTAGGCTCAGTGACTTTTTCCTCATGAGATGTGGTATTCTCAAGGCATTCCTTTCTTTTCCTTTATCAATTCTCTTGCTAGTGCTTCTAAGTCATCTTTTTATTCACATCCAAGGATTGCTTGGAAACCCAAATTTCTTTTGTACTTTTTTTTCTTTTTTTTTTCACGACTTTTTTTTTTTTAGGGTTTCCATTATTTTGCAACACTATGGGTTAAGGGAGACTTTTCTTGCACTTCTTGACTTCTCCTTTTCCTTTTCACCACACCTTAGCCTAAGTTGGCTATTCACTAAACCACAAATCAAGAGAATTATAGGTAATGGGTCAAGTAAGGTCTAGGGTTCATCAAGGTTCTTCCAAAGAAAGGTAAGACTCAAAGGATGTTCAAGAGAGTTTCACATGCTCATGGGTAGACTACAAAAGAGGTGTATGTCAAATTTCGCTCACACTCTTCAAAAGTTGCCTAAGATCATTTCAAGAGCACACCTTACTAAATCAATCAGACTAACGGGGCAAATTCTAGGTTTATTCATGCAAGGTTCAAAGTAAGCTCATCACACAAGGCATCGACACTTAAGTCAAACAAGACTACACACTTTCGGTAGTGTGCAACGGTCATTACAAGAGAATCAATTCGATAAATGGCTAATCACAACGAGATGCAAAGAGTTTACATATTGTCTATGCAACTTCATTTAGCCTCGTCGTAGCCACACATTCATGTTCGTTCAACTGAGAGCACCATTCAAGTCATTGGTATTGATCGAAACCGAGGCTTGAATTTGTACAAGAACGGCCACTTTCAACACAAGAGGTGGTGAAAATTTTCAAAAAATGAAAATTTTTTGGAAAGGTGTCAAAATTATTTTGCAATTTAAAATAAAATGAGCCATAAACTTAAACATCCATAGAAAACATATAAAACATAATTTTAAATAAAACATCTGTAACATCCGACAATTTTAAATAGCTATGAAGAAGCTTGAAATTTGAAAGTAGCTATTTTTGGAAAAAAATACAGAATCTGAAAAAATTTGGCTAAGTGTGGAAATCAGTGATTTTTGGCCAACTTTGAGCAGTCGTAACTCCTAGATCACGATGAGTTAGGAGTAGTTCCAGTTATGGTTGCGAAGCTTGTGGAATGATCTTTCCAACGCCACTGAGATTGCTCGATTTCGAGTTCGTATGAGTGAGTTATGGCCATTGAAAGTTGGGCAGTTGGCAGGGAATCCGTCCCGGAAATTTTAAGGGCATTTTGGTCTTTTCCCTAGCCATTTCTTTTGAGGTTATATTGTGTGTTAGGCTGTTTTTGGATCATTTTTATCCTATTCTAAAAGAGAAAGAGTTAGGGTTCTTGAGAGAAGAAGAAGAGAAGAAGAAGAGAAGAAGAGGAGAAAGGATCAACAAGTTCCCGTTGTGGATTTTCGTCGGGGGTGATCCCTATCAAGGTATGTGAGTTCTTTGTGTGGTTTGATCCTTTCCCCCACACACCAAGCTCTTTATTTTATGATTTGAGAAAAGATTGGATTGTTGTTGAAGTTGTTGAAGTTGTTGAAGTTGTTAGTTGTTGTTGATGTTGTTAGTTGTTGTTGAAGTTATTGTTGGTTGTGGGAGATGATTGGGTTGTGTAATTGAGTTGTAAATTTATTGTATATTGAGAGATTGATGATCCCTAGTGTTTGGGGTTAAATCCATTGAAGCAAGGGTGGTTTAGAGTTGAAGAAAAGAGGGAGAAAGTCGGTTTTTTTCTGGGGAAAGGGCTGGCAACTGGGCAGAATGCAGAGTGCCCAGCAGCCCCTGTTGAAGCTGGCCAGCAGCCCCTGTTGAAGCTGGCCAGCAGTCCCATTTGTATTTTATTTTGTTCCTAGATATTATACCTATGTTTCCTAGTTGTTTCCAACACTCCAAGGTACTTCTAAAAGTCTAGAACTCATCCGTAACATGTGAGCAAACACCTTGAATCCATATTCCATTTAAGTAGAGTTAGTTAGAAGTCAAGTGAAGTTAGAAATTAAGAGTTAAGGTTAGAAGTTAAGCAAGTCAAGCTAGTTATAAAGTTGTTCAAGAGTCTTTATTGAACGTTTTAACTTTATTTTTTTGACTCAAGTGTCAAGTCAAGCAAAGAGTCTCAAGTTTCAAGTTGAGTTCATTTTCTCAAAGTTATTAGGGAACTATGTATTCCCAAAGAAGTTTTAAAGAAATGTCTTTACATTTAAACAAGGTTGTAAACTAAAATTTCCAAAGAGCCTTCGGGATAGATTGTTTTGAGTAATTATCTCATGTCAGCAGGAAGAATTGTGTTTTAAAAACATAAGAGCGACATTTTTGGGAGTAGTATCGAGCACCGGGTGGGGCGTTCAAAGAACCCACAGCCCCCATAGAACCATGTTAGCCACCATGGGTAGAAAAGGATCATGCTCTTTAGATGAATCCTTTTCATATTAGACTAGTGGATCCATTAGGCAGTTCAGGTCTTATACCTTTGGCCGGGTATAGGATGCTCTGCGGCGTGAGGTTGATCATTTGTATCATCACTTTAGCTCTTATGTGATGGTTGTCGGTTAGAGAAACTCCCACAGCAGTTATTGTATTTTTATACACGGAAATTATTGTATTTTATATACATCAGTTTAATTGTATTTCTATATACATCTCAGGTTTATTGTATCCTTGTATACACACAGAGTTTTATAGCATGTTTTAAACAGTCTTTCTTTATATCACATTTGTTTTAAATTGCCTTATATTGAAAGAAGTCAGTCAGGTTGAGTTGAGTTGAACAAGGTAAACTTTTCAGTTTCTTTCAAATTTCCTTCTAGCCTATGTTGCTTAGTTTTCCGGCTCGCATACTAGTACCTTCCATGTATGCGATGCGGTGGGCTGCATCGTCTTATGATGCAGAATCTGTACCGGATCGGCATCACTGCGTCGTTGATCGATTGAGCACTCGAGTCGATGGTGAGCCTCCTTGCATTCGGAGGACTCGGTTATTTTGTGTTCTTAGTTTTTGTTTTATTAGGATGTTGCGAGTGCTGTCCCAACATCCATCTCGATATTTAGAGGCTTCATGACGATCGATGATCGATCGATTAATTTGGAGTCTCTCATGCATGTATATATTTAAATATCCTATTTTGAGACTCGAGATGCCTTGTTGGCAAATTACTTTCAGTTGAGTTGTTTTATAACTTTTCATTGCATTGAGTTATCCTGTTGAGTTAAGTTTCCGTTGAGTTAAGAAAGCCAGGCCAAGGGTTCGCTTGGGGGCCAGCGATGGTCTTCAAGTGCCGGTCACGTCTGGGGTGTAGGCTCGGGGCGTGACAAACTTGGTATCAGAGCCCAGAGTTCAAGAGTCCTAGGGAGTCTATGAAGCCGTGTCTGTAGAGTCCTAGTTATCGGTGTGAAGCGCGCCACATCTATAATTGGGAGGCTGCAACATTTAGGAAGATTTCTCATTTCTTTCACACTCATTTCATGCGTTAGAGTTGACCTCTAAAAAAGTTTCTTTCTAATCCGTGCTTGCGTGTTTTGAATAATCATGCCTCCACGAAGAGTTGGTAGAGGCGTCTTCCTAGGCGTTATGTTGATGAGCAAGAGTTACCTTATGCCCGGAGTGCAAGATCAAGGGAAGTTTCTAATGCCGAGTTTAGAGAGGCAATTAGAATTCGAGTCAAGCGTGACTAATCAAATTGGTCGTGAAAGAGGAGCTCGACATGAAGGAGTGACACTTCAAGGATTCGTGAGTTCTTGGGGATGAATCCTCCGAGTTTCATGGGTTCAAGTACTCACGAGGATCGAGAGAACTTCGAGGAGTTGAAGAAGATTTTTGATGTGATGCATAGCAGATATTGAGCGGGTTGAACTAGTGCATATCAATTGAAGGATGTTGCTAGAACTTGGTTCGACGGTGGAAAAGAAGTAGTGAGAATGCACCACTGCGAGTTGGGCGATTTTGAGGAAGCTTTCTTGGGGCATTTCTTTCCTCGAGAGTTGAGAGAGGCCAAGGTGCGTGAGTTCCTCACATAGCGAGATTCTTTGAGTGTTCATGAGTCTGATCAGAAGTTCACACAATTATCCCGCTATGCTCCGGAGATGGTTACGGACATGAGGAATAGAATGAGCTTGTTTGTTGCTGGGTTGTCTCGGTTGTCGAGCAAGGAAGGTAGGGCTGCAATGCTTATCGGGGACATGGACATATCAAGGTTGATGGTTTATGTGCGGCGAGTTGAGAAGAGAAGGCGAGGGACGGAGAAGAGTTTAGAAATAAGAGAGCAAAGACCGGAGCAGTCAAGGCGTGAGAGGTAATTCAAACCGTTCCTTCTTTCAGCAAAGGCAAAAGGGACCTGCTCCATCATCTGTTAGAGCACCTGCACCCAGATACAGAGGTGAATTTAATGTTCAGAATTCGAAGGACTTCAGGGCTAGACCAGCACAATCTTCGGGTAGTGTGGCGCAAGGGAGTAGTAAGCCTCCTGCCTGCGCCAAGTGTGGTAGGAACCACTCAGGTATTTGTCGAGAGGGCTCCGTTGGTTGTTTCAAGTGTGGTCAGAATGGACATTTCATGCGAGAGTGTCCAAAGAATATGCAGGGTAATGGGGGAAATAAAGCACAGTCTTCTTCAGTTGTTCCCCCAGACAGGACGACACCTAGAGGAGCTACTTCTGGTACCAGTGGAGGAGCAAACCGCCTTTATGCAATCACCAGTCGCCATGAGCAAGAGAATTCTCCAAATGTTGTCACTGGTATGATCAAAGTCTTTACTTTTGATGTGTATGCCTTGCTAGACCCAGGAGCAAGTTTATCTTTTGTAACTCCTTATATTGCAAATAAGTTTGAGGTTCTTCCTGAAAGACTTTGTGAACCCTTTTGTGTTTCTACACCTGTTGGGGAATCTATTCTAGCAGAAAGAGTCTATCGTGATTGTCCTGTTTCCATCAGTCACAAGAGCACCAGGGCTGATTTGGTTGAGTTAGACATGATAGATTTCGATGTCATTCTAGGTATGGATTGGCTTCATGCTTGTTATGCATCGATAGACTGTAGAACTCGAGTGGTCAAGTTTCAGTTTCCGAATGAGCCAGTCTTAGAGTGGAGTAGTAGCTCAGTAGTGCCTAAGGGTCAATTCATTTCGTACCTTAAGGCGAAAAAGTTAGTTTCGAAGGGTTGTATCTATCACTTAGTCCGAGTTCATGACTCTAGTGTTGAGATACCTCATTTCCAGTCAGTTCCTATAGTAAGAGAGTTTCCAGAAGTTTTCTGATGATCTACCGGAATTCCTCTGAGAGAGAAATAGATTTGGCATAGATCTCATTCTGGATACTCGTCCTATCTCTATTCCGCCATATAGAATGGCACAGCAGAGTTGAAAGAGTTGAAAGAAGCGGTTGAAAGATCTCCTAGATAAAGGGTTTCATTCGACCAAGTGTCTCGCCTTGGGAGCTCAGGTCTTGTTTGTGAGAAAGAAGGATGGTTCCACTTAGAATGTGTATAGACTACCGCTTGATTGAATAAGGTTACCATCAAGAACAAGTACCTCTTCCGAGGATTGATGATCTTTTGATCACCGAGTGCTACTTGTTTTTCAAAGATTGACCTCCGTCGGCTATCATCGATTAAGGGTAAGGGAATGTGATATCCCAAAGACAGCTTTCAGAACCAGGTATGGTCATTATGAGTTTTTAGTCATGTCCTTTGGTTTGACTAATGCACCAGCAACTTTCATGGACTTGATGAATAGAGTCTTCAAACCTTATTTAGATATGTTTGTTATTGTCTTTATTGATGACATACTAATCTATTCAAGAAATGAAGAAGATCATGCTAGCCATCTCGAATAGTTCTTCAAACTTTGAAAGATAAAGAGTTGTATGCCAAGTTCTCTAAATGTGAGTTTTGGCTTAAGTGCATGGCGTTCTAGGCCACATTGTGTCGATGATGGAATTAAAGTTGATACTCGAAAAATTGAGGCGGTCACGAATTGGCCTAGACCCACATCTCCAAGCGAAATTAGGAGTTTCTTGGGTTTGGTGGCTATTATAGAAGGTTTGTTGAAGGATTCTCGACTATTGCATCTCCTTTGACAAAGTTGACTCGAGGCGGTGAAATTTCAATGGTCCAAGCTTGTGAGAAAAGCTTTCAGAATTGAAAAGAGATTGATTCTGACTCAGTTTGACGCTACAGAAGGTACTCGAGTTTTGTGGTATATTGTGATGCATCTAGAGTTGGTTTGGGTTGTGTCTTAATGCAGAATGGCAAAGTTATAGCTTATGCCTCGACAGTTGAAGGTTCATGAGAAGAACTACCCAACTCATGATTTAGAGCTAGCTGCTGTAGTATTTGCTTTGAAGATATGGCGTCATTACTTGTATGGTGTGCATGTCGACATATTCACTGATCACAAGAGCCTTCAATATGTGCTTACTCGGAGGAGCTTAATCTCGGGCAGAGGAGGTGGTTAGAGTTACTCGAGGATTATGACACAGTATTCTTTACCACCAGTAAAACTAATGTTGTTCTTGATTCTTTGAAGCGGGTTGTCTATGGGTAGCACCGCCATATTGAAGAAGGAAGGAGAGTTAGCAAAAGATGTGCCAGATGGCATGCAGGAGTCGAATTACGATTCCGAGAAGGAGAAATAGCGATGTGGCGAGCGGGGCGAGTCATCATTAATGTCGAAGTGAAAGAAGCAAGATCAAGATCCCATTTTGCTTGAGTTGAAGGCAAATGTTCAAAAGCAAAGAGTATTAGCTTTTGAACAAGGGAGATGGTGTTTTGAGATTTCAAGGTAGATTGTGCGTACCTATGGTAGATGGACTCAAGAGAGGATTATGGCGGAAGCTCACGGCTCAGATATTCTATTCATCCGGTTCCACCAAGATGTATCGTGATTTGCGTGAAGTTTATTGGTGGAATGGCATGAAGAAGGGCATTCTTGAGTTTGTTGCTAAGTGTCCAAATTGCCAACAAGTGAAAGTTGAACACCAAAGGCCGGTGGTTTGGCTCGGAGGATAGAACTTCCAGTGGAAGTGGGAGATGATCAATATGGATTTCATCACGGGGTTGCCAAGGTCTCATGACGGCATGATTCTATTTGGGTGATTGTCATGAGAATGACAAAGTCACTCATTTTCTACGGTAAAGACTACCCTTTGTGAAGATTATGCCAAGTTGTATATTCGAGAGATAGTGAGACTTCATGGAGTCCCAATCTCCATTATTTCAGATAGAGGTGCACGCCATCTTGCATTCTGAAATCTTTTCGTAAAGGCTTGGGTTCAAATGTGAACTTGGCACGCGCTTTCATCCTCGGTGATGGGCAAGCAGAGCGCACTATTCAGACTTTAGAAGATATCTTTGAGAGCTTGTGTGATCGATTTCAAAGGTAATTGGGATGATCACCTACCTCTCATTGAGTTTGCCTACAACAACAGTTATCACTCTAGCATCCAGATGGCCCCATATGAAGCTCTTTATGGGAGAAGATGTAGGTCTCCTATTGGATGGTTTGAAGTGGGTGAAGCACAGTTGATAGGACCAGATTTAGTTCACCAAGCTATGGAGAAGGTGAAAGTGATTCAAGAGAGGTTGAAAACGGCACAGAGTCGTCAGAAATCCTACACTGATGTTAGGAGAAGGGCGTTAGAGTTTGAAGTAGATGATTGGGTATATTTGAAGGTTTCACCCATGAAGGGGGTTATGAGGTTTGGTAAGAAAGGGAAACTTAACCCCCGATATATTGGACCTTATCGCATAGTCAAGAGAGTTGGCAATGTAGCTTATGAGTTGGAGCTACCACAGGAGCTAGCAGCGGTCCATCCGGTATTTCATATCTCCATGTTGAAGAAGTGCATAGGCGATCCTTCATTGATCCTACCGACTGAAAGTATCAAGATCAAGGATAACTTATCTTATGAGGAGATTCCTGTTCAAATTTTAGATCGGCAAGTTCGAAGGTTGAGAACTAAAGATGTAGCCTCAGTCAAGGTCCTTTGGAGGAACCAATTTGTTGAGGAAGCTACTTGGGAAGCCGAAGAAGACATGAAGAAGAGATATCCATATCTCTTTGAATCCGCACATCAAGGTATTAATTTCCTTCTTAGTGCTCTTTAAATTATAGTGGGCATATTGTTGTTGTTGTTGTTGCATAGTTGCTTGTTGGGTGTTTGAGTTGTTGTTGCACCCTTAGCTTAGTAAGAATCACTTCATTCGAGGACGAATGTTCCCAAGGGGGAGATATTGTAACATCCGACAATTTTAAATAGCTATGAAGAAGCTTGAAATTTGAAAGTAGCTATTTTTGGAAAAAATACAGAATCTGGAAAAAATTTGGCTAAGTGTGGAAATCAGTGATTTTTGGCCAACTTTGAGCAGTCGTAACTCCTAGATCACGATGAGTTAGGAGTAGTTCCAGTTATGGTTGCGAAGCTTGTGGAATGATCTTTCCAACGCCACTGAGATTGCTCGATTTCGAGTTCGTATGAGTGAGTTATGGCCATTGAAAGTTGGGCAGTTGGCAGGGAATCCGTCCCGGAAATTTTAAGGGCATTTTGGTCTTTTCCCTAGCCATTTCTTTTGAGGTTATATTGTGTGTTAGGCTGTTTTTGGATCATTTTTATCCTATTCTAAAAGAGAAAGAGTTAGGGTTCTTGAGAGAAGAAGAAGAGAAGAAGAAGAGAAGAAGAGGAGAAAGGATCAACAAGTTCCCGTTGTGGATTTTCGTCGGGGGTGATCCCTATCAAGGTATGTGAGTTCTTTGTGTGGTTTGATCCTTTCCCCCACACACCAAGCTCTTTATTTTATGATTTGAGAAAAGATTGGATTGTTGTTGAAGTTGTTGAAGTTGTTAGTTGTTGTTGATGTTGTTAGTTGTTGTTGAAGTTATTGTTGGTTGTGGGAGATGATTGGGTTGTGTAATTGAGTTGTAAATTTATTGTATATTGAGAGATTGATGATCCCTAGTGTTTGGGGTTAAATCCATTGAAGCAAGGGTGGTTTAGAGTTGAAGAAAAGAGGGAGAAAGTCGGTTTTTTTCTGGGGAAAGGGCTGGCAACTGGGCAGAATGCAGAGTGCCCAGCAGCCCCTGTTGAAGCTGGCCAGCAGCCCCTGTTGAAGCTGGCCAGCAGTCCCATTTGTATTTTATTTTGTTCCTAGATATTATACCTATGTTTCCTAGTTGTTTCCAACACTCCAAGGTACTTCTAAAAGTCTAGAACTCATCCGTAACATGTGAGCAAACACCTTGAATCCATATTCCATTTAAGTAGAGTTAGTTAGAAGTCGAGTGAAGTTAGAAATTAAGAGTTAAGGTTAGAAGTTAAGCAAGTCAAGCTAGTTATAAAGTTGTTCAAGAGTCTTTATTGAACGTTTTAACTTTATTTTTTTGACTCAAGTGTCAAGTCAAGCAAAGAGTCTCAAGTTTCAAGTTGAGTTCATTTTCTCAAAGTTATTAGGGAACTATGTATTCCCAAAGAAGTTTTAAAGAAATGTCTTTACATTTAAACAAGGTTGGAAACTGAAATTTCCAAAGAGCCTTCGGGATAGTTTGTTTTGAGTAATTATCTCATGTCAGCAGGAAGAAATGTGTTTTAAAAACATAAGAGCCAAGACATTTTGGGAGTAGTATCGAGCACCGAATTGGGGGAGCGCTCAAAGAACCCACAAATTTCATAGAACCATGTTAGCCACCATGGGTAGAAAAGGATCATGCTCTTTAGATGAATCCTTTTCATATTAGACTAGTGGATCCATTAGGCGCCTGTGTCTTATACCTTGGCCGGGTATAGGATGCTCGCAGCGTGAGGTTGATCAGTATCATCACTTTAGCTCTTATGTGATGGTTGTCGGTTAGAGAAACTCCCACAAATAGCTTATTGTATTTTTATACACGGAAATTATTGTATTTTATATACATCGCTTTAATTGTATTTCTATATACATCTCAGTTTATTGTATCCTTGTATACACACGAGTTTTATAGCATGTTTTAAAATTTTTCTTTATATCACATTTGTTTTAAATTGCCTTATATTGAAAGAAGTCATCAAAGTTGAGTTGAGTTGAACAAGGTAAACTTTTCGCTTTCTTTCAATTTTCCTTCTAGCCCTTGTTGCTTAGTTTTCCAAACCGCATACTAGTACCTTCCATGCATCGATGCGGTGGCCCGCATCGCCTTATGATGCAGATATGTGTACTCCTGATCAAAGATCCCGCACGCCGTTGATCCATTGAGCACTCCAGAGTCAAGGTGAGCCTCCTTGCATTCCGAGGACTCGCTTATTTTGTGTTCTTAGTTTTGTTTTATTAGGATGTCATGGGGTCCGTCCCCAACATCCATCTCAGATTTAGAGGCTTCATAGACAATGATCGCGATTAATTTGGAGTCTCTCATGCATGTATATATTTAAATATCCTATTTTGAGACTCGAGATGCCTTGTTGGCAAATTACTTTCAGTTGAGTTGTTTTATAACTTTTCATTGCATTGAGTTATCCTGTTGAGTTAAGTTTTCGTTGAGTTAAGAAAGCCAAGGGTTCGGTTGGGGCCGATGGTCTTCGCGCCGGTCACGCCTGGGTGTAGGCTCGGGCGTGACAAACTTGGTATCGTGAGCCCGAGTTCAAGAGTCCTAGGGAGTCTATGGCCGTGTCCAGAGAGTCCTAGTTATCGGTGTGAAGCGCGCCACATCTATAATTGGGAGGCTGCAACATTTAGGAAGATTTCTCATTTCTTTCACACTCATTTCATGCGTTAGAGTTGACCTCTAAAAAGTTTCTTTCTAATCCGTGCTTGCACGTGTTTTCAGATAATCATGCCTCCACGAAGAGTTGGTAGAGGGCGTCTTCCTAGACGTTATGTTGATGAGCAAGAGTTACCTTATGCCCCGGGAGTGCAAGATCAAGGGGAAGTTTCTAATGCCGAGTTTAGAGAGGCAATTAGAATTCTGAGTCAAGCTGTGACTAATCAAATTGGTCAGCAAAGAGGAGCTCGACATGAAGGAGCTGACACTTCAAGGATTCGTGAGTTCTTGGGGATGAATCCTCCGAGTTTCATGGGTTCAAGTACTACTGAGGATCCAGAGAACTTCACTGAGGAGTTGAAGAAGATTTTTGATGTGATGCATGTAGCAGATATTGAGCGGGTTGAACTAGCTGCATATCAATTGAAGGATGTTGCTAGAACTTGGTTCGACCAGTGGAAAAGAAGTAGAGCTGAGAATGCACCACCTGCGAGTTGGGCCGATTTTGAGGAAGCTTTCTTGGGGCATTTCTTTCCTCGAGAGTTGAGAGAGGCCAAGGTACGTGAGTTCCTCACACTTAAGCAGGATTCTTTGAGTGTTCATGAGTACACCAAGTTCACACAATTATCCCGCTATGCTCCGGAGATGGTTGCGGACATGAGGAATAGAATGAGCTTGTTTGTTGCTGGGTTGTCTCGGTTGTCGAGCAAGGAAGGTAGGGCTGCAATGCTTATCGGGGACATGGACATATCAAGGTTGATGGTTTATGTGCAGCAGGTTGAGGAAGAGAAGCTGAGGGACAGAGAAGAGTTTAGAAATAAGAGAGCAAAGACCGGGAACGAGTCCGGGCAGCAGAGAGGTAATTCAAACCGTTCCTTCTTTCAGCAAAGGCAAAAGGGACCTGCTCCATCATCTGTTAGAGCACCTGCACCCAGATACAGAGGTGAATTTAATGTTCAGAATTCGAAGGACTTCAGGGCTAGACCAGCACAATCTTCGGGTAGTGTGGCGCAAGGGAGTAGTAAGCCTCCTGCCTGCACCAAGTGTGGTAGGAACCACTCAGGTATTTGTCGAGAGGGCTCCGTTGGTTGTTTCAAGTGTGGTCAGAATGGACATTTCATGCGAGAGTGTCCAAAGAATATGCAGGGTAATGGGGGAAATAAAACACGCCTTTCTTCGCTTGTTCCTGCAGAAGACAACACCTAGAGGAGCTACTCGTACCAGTGGAGGAGCAAACCGCCTTTATGCAATCACCAGTCGCCATGAGCAAGAGAATTCTCCAAATGTTGTCACTGGTATGATCAAAGTCTTTACTTTTGATGTGTATGCCTTGCTAGACCCAGGAGCAAGTTTATCTTTTGTAACTCCTTATATTGCAAATAAGTTTGAGGTTCTTCCTGAAAGACTTTGTGAACCCTTTTGTGTTTCTACACTGCTGGGAAATCTATTCTAGCAGAAAGAGTCTATCGTGATTGTCTGCTTTCCATCACCACAAGAGCACCGTGGCTGATTTGGTTGAGTTAGACATGATAGATTTCGATGTCATTCTAGGTATGGATTGGCTTCATGCTTGTTATGCATCGATAGATCGTAGAACTCGAGTGGTCAAGTTTCGCTCCGAATGAGCCATCTTAGAGTGGAGTAGTAGCTCAAGAGTGCCTAAGGGTCAATTCATTTCGCACCTTAAGGCGAAAAAGTTAGTTTCAAGGGTTGTATCTATCACTTAGTCCGAGTTCATGACTCTAGTGTTGAGATACCTCATTTCCAAATGGGCCCTATAGTAAGAGAGTTTCAGTGTTTTTCCTGATGATCTACCCTAATTCCTCCCGAGAGAGAAATAGATTTCGCATAGATCTCATTACGTATACTGCCCTATTCTATTCCGCCATATAGAATGGCACCAGCAGAGTTGAAAGAGTTGAAAGAGCAGCTTGAAAGATCTCCTAGATAAGTGGTTTCATTCGACCAAGTGTCTCGCTTGGGAGCTCCGGCCTTGTTTGTGAGAAAGAAGGATGGTTCCCTTTAGAATGTGTATAGACTACCGCTACTGAATAAGGTTACCATCAAGAACAAGTACCCTCTTCCGAGGATTGATGATCTTTTTGATCAGCTTCAGGGTGCTACTTGTTTTTCAAAGATTGACCTCCGATCAGGCTATCATCAGTTAAGGGTAAGGGAATGTGATATCCCAAAGACAGCTTTCAGAACCAGGTATGGTCATTATGAGTTTTTAGTCATGTCCTTTGGTTTGACCAATGCACCGGCAGCTTTCATGGACTTGATGAATAGAGTCTTCAAACCTTATTTAGATATGTTTGTTATTGTCTTTATTGATGACATACTAATCTATTCAAGAAATGAAGAAGATCATGCTAGCCATCTCAGAATAGTTCTTCAAACTTTGAAAGATAAAGAGTTGTATGCCAAGTTCTCTAAATGTGAGTTTTGGCTTAAGTCTGTGGCGTTCCTAGGCCACATTGTGTCCGGTGATGGAATTAAAGTTGATACTCAAAAAATTGAGGCAAGGCACTGGCCTAGACCCACATCTCCAACCAAATTAGAGTTTCTGGGTTTGGTGGCTATTATAGAAGGTTTGTTGAAGGATTCTCGACTATTGCATCTCCTTTGACAAAGTTGACTCGTAAGACGGTGAAATTTCAATGGTCCAAGTCAGTGAGAAAAGCTTTCAGGAATTGAAAAAGAGATTGATTACAGCTCCAGTTTTGACGCTACCAGAAGGTACTCAAGGTTTTGTGGTATATTGTGATGCATCTAGAGTTGGTTTGGGTTGTGTCTTAATGCAGAATGGCAAAGTTATAGCTTATGCCTCCGCATACTGAAGGTTCATGAGAAGAACTACCCAACTCATGATTTAGAGCTAGCTGCTGTAGTATTTGCTTTGAAGATATGGCGTCATTACTTGTATGGTGTGCATGTCGACATATTCACTGATCACAAGAGCCTTCAATATGTGCTTACTCAGAGGGAGCTTAATCTCAGACAGAGGAGGTGGTTAGAGTTACTCAAGGATTATGACCTGAGTATTCTTTACCACCCAGGTAAGGCTAATGTTGTTGCTGATTCTTTGAGCAGGTTGTCTATGGGTAGCACCGCCCATATTGAAGAAGGAAGGAGAGAGTTAGCAAAAGATGTGCACAGATTGGCATGCCCGAGTCGAATTACAGATTCCGCATGGAGAAATAGCGACGAAAGGTACGAGTCATCATTAATGTCGAAGTGAAAGAGAAGCAAGATCAAGATCCCATTTTGCTTGAGTTGAAGAAATGTTCAAAAGCAAAGAGTATTAGCTTTTGAACAAGGGAGATGGTGTTTTGAGATTTCAAGGTAGATTTTGCGTACCTATGGTTGATGGTATTCAAGAGAGGATTATGGCGAAGCTCACAGCCTCCAGATATTCTATTCATCCGGTTCCACCAAGATGTATCGTGATTTGCGTGAAGTTTATTGGTGGAATGGCATGAAGAAGGGCATTGCCGAAGTTTGTTGCTAAGTGTCCAAATTGCCAACAAGTGAAAGTTGAACACCAAAGGCCCTGGTTTGGCTCAGAGGATAGAACTTCCAGAGTGGAAGTGGAGATGATCAATATGGATTTCATCACAGTGGTTGCCAAGGTCTCGCAGACAAAGATGATTCTATTTGGGTGATTGTTTAGTAATGACAAAGTCACCATTTTCTACCAGAAAGACTACCCTTTCACAGTAAGATTATGCCAAGTTGTATATTCGAGAGATAGTGAGACTTCATGGAGTCCCAATCTCCATTATTTCAGATAGAGGTGCAGCCATCGCATACGCTCGAAATCTTTTCGTAAAGGCTTGGGTTCAAATGTGAACTTGGCATCGCTTTCATCCTCGTGATCACGGGCAAGCAGAGCGCACTATTCAGACTTTAGAAGATATGTCGAGAGCTTGTGTGATCGATTTCAAAGGTAATCGGGATGATCACCTACCTCTCATTGATTTTTACTACAACAACTTTTATCACTATAGCATCCAGATGGCCCCATATGTATCTCTTTATTGTAGAAGATGTAGGTCTCCTATTGTATGTTTTGAAGTGGGTTAAGCACAGTTGATATGACCAGATTTATTTCACCAAGCTATGGAGAAGGTGAAGGTGATTCAAGAGACGTTGAACACGGCACAGAGTCGCGTAAATCCTACAATCGATGTTAGGAGAAGGGCGTTAGAGTTTGAAGTAGATGATTGGGTATATTTGAAGGTTTCACCCATGGGGGTTATGAGGTTTGGTAAGAAAGGAAACTTAACCCCGATATATCGACCTTATCGCATAGTCAAGAGAGTTGGCAATGTAGCTTATGAGTCGAGCTACCACAGAGCTAGCAATGTCCATCCGATTTCATATCTCCATGTTGAAGAAGTGCATAGGCGATCCTTCATTGATCCTACCGATCGAAAGTATCAAGATCAAGGATAACTTATCTTATGAGGAGATTCTGCTCAAATTTTAGATCGGCAAGTTCGAAGGTTGAGAACTAAAGATGTAGCCTCAGTCAAGGTCCTTTGGAGGAACCAATTTGTTGAGGAAGCTACTTGGGAAGCCGAAGAAGACATGAAGAAGAGATATCCATATCTCTTTGAATCCGCACATCAAGGTATTAATTTCCTTCTTAGTGCTCTTTAAATTATAGTGGGCATATTGTTGTTGTTGTTGTTGTTGCATAGTTGCTTGTTGGGTGTTTGAGTTGTTGTTGCACCCTTAGCTTAGTAAGAATCACTTCATTCGAGGACGAATGTTCCCAAGGGGGAGATATTGTAACATCCGACAATTTTAAATAGCTATGAAGAAGCTTGAAATTTGAAAGTAGCTATTTTTGGAAAAAAATACAGAATCTGAAAAAATTTGGCTAAGTGTGGAAATCAGTGATTTTTGGCCAACTTTGAGCAGTCGTAACTCCTAGATCACGATGAGTTAGGAGTAGTTCTAGTTATGGTTGCGAAGCTTGTGGAATGATCTTTCCAACGCCACTGAGATTGCTCGATTTCGAGTTCGTATGAGTGAGTTATGGCCATTGAAAGTTGGGCAGTTGGCAGGGAATCCGTCCCGGAAATTTTAAGGGCATTTTGGTCTTTTCCCTAGCCATTTCTTTTGAGGTTATATTGTGTGTTAGGCTGTTTTTGGATCATTTTTATCCTATTCTAAAAGAGAAAGAGTTAGGGTTCTTGAGAGAAGAAGAAGAGAAGAAGAAGAGAAGAAGAGGAGAAAGGATCAACAAGTTCCCGTTGTGGATTTTCGTCGGGGGTGATCCCTATCAAGGTATGTGAGTTCTTTGTGTGGTTTGATCCTTTCCCCCACACACCAAGCTCTTTATTTTATGATTTGAGAAAAGATTGGATTGTTGTTGAAGTTGTTGAAGTTGTTAGTTGTTGTTGATGTTGTTAGTTGTTGTTGAAGTTATTGTTGGTTGTGGGAGATGATTGGGTTGTGTAATTGAGTTGTAAATTTATTGTATATTGAGAGATTGATGATCCCTAGTGTTTGGGGTTAAATCCATTGAAGCAAGGGTGGTTTAGAGTTGAAGAAAAGAGGGAGAAAGTCGGTTTTTTTCTGGGGAAAGGGCTGGCAACTGGGCAGAATGCAGAGTGCCCAGCAGCCCCTGTTGAAGCTGGCCAGCAGTCCCATTTGTATTTTATTTTGTTCCTAGATATTATACCTATGTTTCCTAGTTGTTTCCAACACTCCAAGGTACTTCTAAAAGTCTAGAACTCATCCGTAACATGTGAGCAAACACCTTGAATCCATATTCCATTTAAGTAGAGTTAGTTAGAAGTCAAGTGAAGTTAGAAATTAAGAGTTAAGGTTAGAAGTTAAGCAAGTCAAGCTAGTTATAAAGTTGTTCAAGAGTCTTTATTGAACGTTTTAACTTTATTTTTTTGACTCAAGTGTCAAGTCAAGCAAAGAGTCTCAAGTTTCAAGTTGAGTTCATTTTCTCAAAGTTATTAGGGAACTATGTATTCCCAAAGAAGTTTTAAAGAAATGTCTTTACATTTAAACAAGGTTGGAAACTAAAATTTCCAAAGAGCCTTCGGGATAGTTTGTTTTGAGTAATTATCTCATGTCAGCAGGAAGAAATGTGTTTTAAAACATAAGAGCCAAGACATTTTGGGAGTAGTATCGAGCACCGAATTGGGGGAGCGCTCAAAGAACCCACAATTTCTATAGAACCATGTTAGCCACCATGGGTAGAAAAGGATCATGCTCTTTAGATGAATCCTTTTCATATTAGACTAGTGGATCCATTAGGCGCTTCAGTCTTATACCTTTGGCCGGTATAGGATGCTCCGCAGCGTGAGGTTGATCGTCAGATCATCACTTTAGCTCTTATGTGATGGTTGTCGGTTAGAGAAACTCCCACAGCAGCTTATTGTATTTTTATACACGGAAATTATTGTATTTTATATACATCTTTAATTGTATTTCTATATACATCTCAAAGTTTATTGTATCCTTGTATACACACGTAGTTTTATAGCATGTTTTAAAAATCTTTTCTTTATATCACATTTGTTTTAAATTGCCTTATATTGAAAGAAGTCAGTCAGGTTGAGTTGAGTTGAACAAGGTAAACTTTTCAGTTTCTTTCAATTTTCCTTCTAGCCCTTGTTGCTTAGTTTTCCAGCTCGCATACTAGTACCTTCCATGTACTGATGCCAGTGGGCCTGCATCGTCTTATGATGCAGATACAGTACTCTGGACAAAGATCCCGCACGCCGTTGATCCAGCTTGAGCACTCCAGAGTGGTGGTGAGCCTCCTTGCATTTCGGAGGACTCGCTTATTTTGTGTTCTTAGTTTTGTTTTATTAGGATGTTGCGGTCCGTCCCCAACATCCATCTCAAGATTTAGAGGCTTCATAGACAAATGACAAATGCTTAATTTGGAGTCTCTCATGCATGTATATATTTAAATATCCTATTTTGAGACTCGAGATGCCTTGTTGGCAAATTACTTTCAGTTGAGTTGTTTTATAACTTTTCATTGCATTGAGTTATCCTGTTGAGTTAAGTTTCCGTTGAGTTAAGAAAGCCAGGCCAAGGGTTCGCTTGGGGGCCAGCGATGGTCTTCAAGTGCCGGTCACGTCTGGGGTGTAGGCTCGGGGCGTGACAACATCCCAAATATAAACACAAAACACAACTATCAACACAAAAGGTGTGGGCCTAACCCCACCACAATTAAAAAGCGTTTGTCCTCAAATGCAAATAAAAATGTCTAAAAGTAAAAACAAATAAGACAGAGAGAGAAGTAAAAAGAAGTCCTGTCTATGCAGTCTCTCTATCTATCGGGGTCTGAATATGGGCATCAGTGCCCAGTGCATCTATTTGGTCATAGGTCTCAGTACCTAGAGTAGCCTCAAACGAACTAAGAACGCTAGATCCGCTAGGACCAACTGTGGACGTCTCAGCCGGCACTATCTGAGTTGTCGACCGCACAACCATCTCCACAAGATTCGGCAAGTCTCTAAATGTGCTGTCCTCTTGGCTCTCGCTCACTACCTCATCGTGCAATGCTATCTGCTCCTCATCGGTCTCTGTCTTGGACTCTGCATGTCATGCATCATCCCTCTGCACATCTTCGATAGTAGCCGGAGGAATCCCCGAAGTCTCAGGAGCATCCCTGTCATCTGCTCCCTGCATCAGTGTAGTGAAGTCGGTAGCCTTCAAATAGGCTATGTCCTTCTTCAACTCTGTTATTTCATCTTTTAATGTTGAAACCTCGAGGTGTCTCCCGCTCTCTGCTCTCACAAGCAATACTCTGGCAGTTAGATCATCAACAGTGGTCCTAAGGGGGGCCAGTGCAGTCAAGATGGCATTGTCAATCATCCCTGGGATGGATCTCTCCAATCGTGTCGCCCTCACATCCGCTGAATAGGCCAGCTGCCCCATCTTTAGGATCATGACAAGAGTGATCCTGGTGGGCTGGGAGGAAGATGATGTACCTGGATTCTGTGAAGGAGAAGAAGGAGCGGGTATACCTGAAAACTCCGAAGTTGGAGTGGATGAAGGTGCCTCTACTGGTAATGAGTCAACATCGACCTCTGGAGAAGTATTAGCTGGAGCTGCTTTCCTTCTATCAGCCTCCTCTCGCGTGAACTCGACCACTATATGCCGGATATCGGTGGAGGAAGATGGGGTAACCTCTATATCGCTAGTAGGATCCCGCGGTACTCCGGCACGCCGGTATAACTCTATGATTAGAATAGAAAAAGGCAAAGACGTCTGCGTTTGTTTGGCTCTCATAGCCATCTCCTGTGAGACAAGCAGTCCTAAGTCGATCCACCTCTTAGCCATGATAGAACCAAGGCAAGCCACTTTCGGATGACGCAAAATGGACTCGTTCTGGGATGACATGATAGTGTTGCTGATGAAACCAAACCAGTATCGGGAGGCAATGTTCATGTCCTTCTTCTCAATGTAGAACCTGCATCCATCCATCTCGGGGTGGTGTTAGAGATCATCGGAGCTAGCCAACCCTTCAAATCATCCAGGGATAGAACAATATGCAAACCCTGGTAGGGAAGTACTGAGTGCAACGGTCGACCCAATACAATATTAATATGATCGCTTTGACACTCCACTTCTTTGCCTCTAACCATAACCAACCTCACCTGTCGGAACTCACTAGCCTTCTTCTTATTCTTTGGGACCAACTCTCCATAGGCTAGGTGGAATTCCCGGACCCAGGAAGGAATGTAATGGCCCCATGGCCTAGTGAACTGCTCCAGCCCATGATATCTTAGTGTGTCAAACACCTCAGCGTGCTTGCCTTCCAAGCCCTCCACAGATAGTAACTTTTCTTCTAGAATGGTTCGTAAACCATCACCTTTTAACCTGTTTAGCAATCTGGGTGGAGGTGGAGCTACGGGGATTGTAGGGGCCACTAGAGGTGGTGTTGGAGTTGGCACTGATTTAGTGGTCGGGGTAGTGGCAGCTGAAGGGGTTTTGGTAGATGTGGGCTGAGCTCTAGCCCTGAGTTCATCCCTTCGATTCATCAAAGGTTGCTCATCCTCCGGCTCAGAAAAAAGCTAGTTCAACATTTGCGCCCTTCCTAGCTACATGCTTTTTTCGTTTTCCTTTATCTCCCGGTTGGAGGTCATCCCTTTTTCTCTTTAGAGGGTTTGATCGTCCTTCATTGATCGTAATGCCTTTAGCCTTTTTCTATGGTTTCTTGGTTAAATTGGTGTGTACCATATCTGCAAAAGATTGAGAAAGGATAAGAAAACAACTTGACTTAAGGCACAGTGACTCTCTCTACAGATAGACTCACCGATCAAGTCGGCGAGTCGGCGAGTCGTCGAACCAATTCGGCGAACTAAATCAAATTTGCCTATGGATTGGCTAAGCAATTAAAGCAAGGTGGCGATAAGAGAGTCCTTTCGGCGAACCTCCGACTACTTTCAGCGAGCAAGGGTTTGTCCGCCGAAAGTTACAGTGCATAAGGGTCTCAGGGGTAACATATAGAGGGTGATCATGAGTACTTTCGACTAGCCGCCGAGTGCATTCGGAGACCCATGACTTCTCGCCGAAAGTTACAGTCTCATCCAATATGACCGGGTACTAAGGGCGAAATGGAGACATTGAGCGAACCGCCGAACGATTCGGCGAGCTCGACCCAGCTCGCCAAATGGTCCAATATGCCCATTTTCAATCCATCTTTTTGAATTCAATCCCACAAACCCCTAAATGAAAATCAAAGCATGCACTAACGAAATTCGAGCAAGACCCATACTACCCATCACCTTGGAATATTTAGGTTTTTCCCGATCTCGCCACATTTGGCTATTTGACGATATTTACTCTTAAGATCGGTGTCACCCTCTCTATCATTGAGTAGATTTTTGACATTTAGCACAAACGTGGGCTACTCAGACTTCACCCAAACAATCAAAACAATATGCAAGCACACCCCAACGAGATTTCAATCAATTACCATCATAACAAATACGGGCATCTGACAATCAAAACATTACGAGCATGATTTTCAAATCGAAATAGACATTCTAATCCTAGCAGAGAGGCCCAGCACACATCACTAAGAGACAATTACTGCAAATGAGTACAAAAATTTTGAATGTAAATATTGGAAAAGGAAACCAACTTTCAATGTCGATTAAATGCGATTTGAAAAGCTAGGCGGCAAAGTGTTCCAATTCCGTGCACACGCCCAAACTAAAATGCTAGAGTAATGTTAAATTGAAGAAAATGCTACCTTAGTGTGAGTTTAGGAGATTTGTAAGCGAGGGAAAGTGAAGAAGTCGAAGTTTTGAATCTTTTGGCCTTTATAACTATTCAGTTCGTGCTCGTTCAGTGACATTAGCTGCAATCGCCAATCCACTCAACAAATTGTCGAGTGGTCACTTGTCCTGCTGATTCTTACAGGCTTGTTAATTTCTTGGGATCAAGATGGTGGTCTAAGTCGAGATCGCCGATAGGGTCGGCGGTGCGCTGAACTGCTTCTCAAGGTCGTCGAGTTTTACAAGCTCTAATTTAAACTTGAGTTGAGCCAAACGGCGAATCAGGTTGGGCACACCGAACTATTCGGCGGTCCGCCGACTGATCATTTGCTCGCCATGCTGTATTTTTCACCACTTTCCACATTCAAACGTGCATCACTAACACACTATTATTTATAAAAGCAAATTTAAGCAATTAAAACCTTGGGTTGCCTCCCAAGAAGCGCCTTATTTAACGTCATGGATCGACGCGAGTCTTTACTCACTCCCCATTGGTTGGATTGGCCCTAGTGTTACTAGGTAACCCTAGTAGTTCGTTTGAGTTAAGAGGGGGCACCGCATAATTCAAGAGTGTCCTGATCAGTTGGATCGATCTAGAATGAGAGCCAACCTTTTGATTCAACACTTCAATACTCTCTTTCATCTCTTCCAACATTTGATCTTGATTGGTGATCTTTTGGAGAATGATTTGGAGTGTGTCCTCGACACGGTTGTTTTCCCTGCCTCTAGACTATTTCCTCTCGTGAGGAGGTATGTACCTCCCTTGACTCTCCCTTGACTCTTGCATTGGTTTTCCACCTCTGTTATTTTGGTGGCCAACTCGTGCAGCTGAGTTACCAATGTGGGTAATGTGAAGTCCCTCTCAATTTCTTGCTTCATCTCAGCCGAGTTGCCACCACTTCCCTCAGCCATGCTCAAGGAACCTACCTATACCAACAAATTTAAAACAAACAAAACTAAAAAATAAGGTTAGTATACTATGGTTATTGAAAGCAGAATTTGACTTAAACCAAAAACTTTCACGTAACACCACTCCACGGCAGTGGCGCCATTTTGATGTTTGCGTAGTCAACGACACAACTTTCAATGCAAGTGTCTACAATCGTGTAATAGTATAATAACCCAACCAAGGGTTGGGGTTGAGTCCCAAGGGAGTGTGCGTGAAAATTAGTGGTTAAGTAAATGTGCTAAAGATAATCGTAGCTAAAGATTTTCATGAGTGAATGCATAGCAAATTAAAGGGGGTGACACCAAAGTGTCAAATATCAAATGGGGGTTTGTCACAAGTTTAGCTAAAACAACAAAATAAAGAGAAAATTTAAGTATGGAAAGAAGTTCTTGGGGTGTGACTGCAATATATATTGATATAAATCGTTGGGTACATGCTTTTAATAGGAAATTTGCAAGATAATAGTGACTAGGCTAAGCTTTAGATGGAAATAAGTTCCCTCTTGAGCAACTTACCCTGTTTTAAATGGGTTCCTCTCGGACACCCATTTGCCACATGAAGGCCAGCATACGCCTTACCCCACTCACTCTCTCGAGCTGAGTGTTAGGATATGGGACTAGGGCTCACCCTCTAGGGCTGAACCTCATGTCGACCCACTCTTTAGGCCATTAGTCTAGCGATCTTGGTTTCGCAACCTATCTCTCGAGTAAGTTGAAAACACATGAGTGGTTTTATATTTGCAACTACAAACCCATTAACTTAAACCACAACCACTAGGTGAAATCACCATTAATATACATTTAACCTATCAGCAAACAAGACCCAACAATAATATTAACACATAATTGCTAAATTACACCCCAAGAATTAGGGTTTTTAGCCACACATCAAGAAATAAGCAATTACACCTAAAATGATAACAAAATCAAATGGGTATAAGAAATTAAACCTTGATATAAGCAAAGGAAGAAGAATGGAGAAGACCCACTTCCGATTTGGGGAAGAGGAACTTCTTTCTTCAAGTCTCCCCAAAAACCCTCTCTAAACTTGAGAGAAAAATATATGAAAACTAGTCTTCTAAGGTAAAATTAACAAATATGTTATTTTTCTCTCCTTTTTCTCCACTTAAAATTAATGAAGAGTTTAATATTTATAGACTGCAGAAAATAATGCTGGCGGATCGCTCGGCGAGGTTAGTCGCGGACGTCGAATCACTCGGCGATGCGCCCTTCTTCTAGTTCATTGTCTTTTGTGCTTTGCCTTCAGCATCTGTACGTTTTGGATCTTTGAGCAGTATACTTCTGCTTCGCAGAACTGACCAGCGAAACGCCGACTACTTCTTTCATCACCTTTTTGATTCTTCTCCTTTAGGGCTTCGCATACTAGAACAAAGGGTGGAGTGCGTCCTTTCGTCAAATCACCAAGGATGCTTGGCGATGCTCAGGCATTAGTTTCTTCATTCTTTTCAGCCTTTTTGTTCCTTTTTGCGCCTAAGTGTCCATGCGTCCACTCAAACTTCAAATACTTGAAACTTAATAGTTTTCATCAGATATTGAGATAAAATAAGCATTTGAGGACACTATTTCTATTAAAATCGAGCCCTAAATGAGTCTAATTTGTGGACTCATCACAATTAGATATTGAATAATTCCACCGCTTTTTACTAACGTATTTTTAGTTTTTACAGTAATTGTTGAAAGAAAGAATATCTTCAACTTTATGGACAATATTAGAAATAAAAAGTGTATGTATTGTGATAGAGTTAGTAATGAATACTTGGATGGAGTCAATGATTTTATAAATCATGCCTTTTCTGAAAATCAAGATGGAGACAAAATTGCATGTCCCTATACAGAATGTGTGCTTTTTCATCAAGTAAATCGGGATACAACATATGATCATCTTGTGGTTAATGGAATTTTGCTATCATATGATACTTGGTTTTGTCACGGAGAGTCTCTAAATAGATCAAACAATACTCAATAACTAATTGTAGCCAGTCAACTTTAAGAGGTGATGATATGAGAGGAATGATACATGACCCCCTTGGAGGTTGTACACAATTCATCGATATTGATGTCAATGAAATGATCGAGATGGAGCCAAACCTACTAGAAAATAATACTCCTACTTCTGGAAATCAAACACATCCAGAGATTAATAAATTTGAACGACTCATGAAGGAGGCAAATAACATATACCAAAGTTACCAAATAACATAGAGCACACCTCTTTCTGTTGCTATCATTCTCTGGCCTGCTGCCTGTTTGTATTGGTTTTGTTGGCATAGTTCCATCTATAGGTTTTGTTGGTATTGTTGCAGCCTTAGTGGTCTGATTACTGAAGCTACTTTGTGCACTGATTTTCTCCTAAGATATATTAACTTTCTGTTGCTATCATTCTTTGGCCTGCTGCCTGTTTGTATTGGTGGGATTTTTGATTATCTACATATCATTGATTTTGCATTTTCCAATTAAGATAGCTCTTGTCTATGCTTTACCAGCCCTTGAATTTCACCCTGGATTCATCTGCATTGTTGCTAGCCCCTAAAATGCAATTAGTTTTATCTATAGCTTCTGTTGGTATAGCTGAATATTAGTTGTCTGATTACTCGAACTAGTCCTCTAATCATCCAATGAATATATGTACTTCTTGAGAACATAAGCCTTCTTCAACGAAACAACTTTTTTACATTCTGTTTTTCAATAAGAATACTTTAAATAAAAAGATAACTACCATTAATGAAACAGTTGAAAAGGTTTCCTTTCTGAACAATTTATGAACTTGAAAGATCTGGATCAAATTACCAGCTCATTTTTGTTCTCCAATAAAGTATAAAGTAGCATGCACAAAGATGAGGGACTTACATAACAGCACCATATCCTCTGCTTCAGCAGTTTGCTCTAGTTTCTTCACTGTCCAATCATTAGTCTTGCTTGATAAGACAATCATAATTTTTATAACTTGAAGTAATATTCACAAGAGAGAAGCTATGACGAGCAAAGACATAAAATCAGAGAAGAAATTAAGCCCAAAATGCCATATACCAAAGTTACCAAACAACATAGAGCACACCTTTTTCTATTGTTATCATTCTCTGGCCTGCTGCATGTTTGTATTGGTTTTGTTGGTATAGTTGCATATTAGTGGTCTGATTACTAAAGCTACTTGTGCACTGATTTTCTCCTCAGATGTAATAACTTTCTGTTGCTATCATTCTCTGGCCTGCTGCCTGTTAGTATTGGTCCGATTTTTGTATACCTTAAATAGTTTTAAGTATTCAATACTGATGTAAATTTGATCGGTTGTTATCCCCTATTGAACAAGGGTTTTGAGACATAAATTAATGTATGTGTGTGTATGTATATGTATTGTACATTCAGTATGCCTGCATTACTGTGGTTTATTTTGTATCTTTCCAGTCTGGTAAGTTGTTGCCTCTTTTTCTTGATTGATATGGCGCAGATTGCTTCAGGTAGAATTCCTTTCATAGATTGCTTCAGGTGGTCTAGTAAATATTTCCTTCGAGTATGAGAACTTGTCCTATCTCGTGATGTTTTAATCAATTGGATTTCATCTTTTGACACATTTATTTTATTATTTCAGGTCATGCGGTATGATGTTCAAAAATTTTGCCTATGAAATATTTCAATATGGCAAACCATTGTGGAAATTCTTTGAAGACACTATTTTATTGGATTGATTATATAATGATACTAGATATTTCGTTAATATAAGTTTAGTTTTGAAGTTATGATACTATAGTTTGGATTAATACTTCATTTTGTTTAGATTTGATGAGATATATTATGTTCTGTGAATTATATTATATATTATTTAGCATTTGACAAACATCATCGCATCTAATTGGCTCTCTTTTGATTAGAATTTTGTTGGATTTACGAGTTATAAACTTATCAGTAGAAGTGCAAACTAGATAATTTTATGAATGGATGTAGTCATTATTTATTCTGGCTAACCAATTAGTCGTTAAAGTTTGTGACTTTTAGAGTCAAACTAAGTGAATTTTCTAGCCAAAAATATTGGACGCTAAATGGGGGAAATTAAGATGTTTTCAAAAGGATATTCTTGCCTTTATAATTGCCACCAAACTATTGTCGTTAAAGATATGAGCTTTTAGCGGCAATTTTATCGAATTTACCAGCTATAAAGATGGATGCTACATGAACATGATTGTCGTTTTAAATTTGATTTAGCAACTATTTTAATTGCCCCATGAACTAATGCATTTTAGCGGAAAATTTAGTAGGATTTACCGGCTATAAAAATGGACACTACACAAGTATAACTAATTGTTTTTATTGGATTTAACAGCCATCGAAATTACCTCAAGCAATTGCTGCTAGAACAAATGTGTTTTAGCTGCAATTTAGTTGGTTTTAATGGCTATAAAAATGAACGCTACATGAGAATAACTAACCGCTTTGGATTGGATTTAGCAGCCTTTTTATTTGCCGCAACAAATTGCCCTATATCAAATGAGTTTTAGCGGCAAAAGAGCTTGGCTTTACCAGCTTTTGTCCAAATGGCTGCAAACGCCTTTGCCGACCCCTGATAAAGTGGCCAAAGGGTATTGGCTGGTAATGGCAATAGAGGCCATACTTATGGCCGCTAATGTTATTTTTAATTGCCACTATATCCCTTTTTTTGTTGTAGTGTTTAGAGCTTTATTTTAATAGATTTTGTGTCCTCAAATGCATATTTTGTGCCAATAACTGATGTAAATCCTTGATTTCAGGTATTTGGATTGAGGAACAAAGCATGGACACTAATGAGCAAAAAGGAACAAGGCAGTTGAAAGAACAAAGAAAAGAGAGCCTGATGATCGCCTAATCCATTGGGCGAGTCGCCGAATGTCCATGATCTAACCTAAAGTTCCAGTGTGCCAAGTCCTGAAGGAGAAAATTAAGTCAGCGATAGAAAGGAACAGTCGACCAGTCGCCGAACGCCCAAAGTTACAGAACTTGAAGATGTTGAAGGCCAAAGCAAAAAGCCGATGGAATTGACCAAAGGGCAAATTGCCGAGTGGATCGACGATCCCGACTTATTGAGCCGAATGGTCCTTAGCAACATATTTTAGGCGACTATAAATACATTTTTAAATTCTTAGTTTAGGATCAGTTTTCATAATATCTAATTTTATCACTCAGTATTGGAACTGAGAGTACTCGAACAATATTTTCCTTAGCTTTGAAGATTTGAAGATTTTCATTTTTGAAAAATTGGAAGTGGGTCTTTGAGATTCTTCAACCTTGACCTCTATAAAGGCAAAATTAATCGTACCCAGTTGATGGAAACACAATTTGGTAACGATTTCTATCCTTTTATGATGTCTAGCTAAAACCCCAATTCTTAGGGTATGGTTATGTGACTATGGGTTGATTTAGCTGCTGGGTATTGTTAATTGATAGTTTAAATCATGTTTAAAAGTAATTTCAATAAGTAATTGTGGTTTAATTTAATGGGTGTAGTTGCAAATGTAATTCTAACTTTGTGTTTTTGGCTTGCTCGAGAGAGATGTTTTAAAACCAAGGGTACTAATTTGATGGTCTGTGGGTATTGGGTTGTCATGGATTCAACTAGAGAGAGTGAATCCTAAACCCTTTTCCACACATTCAGCTCGAGAGAGTGAATGGACTAAAGCATAGGTTGTTATTAATTGGTGCTAATTGGTGTTCGAGAGAAATCCATTTAATTCAGGGTAAATTGTTCGAGAGAAAATTTATCCCCACTAAAGTCTAGCTTATTCACTGACTTACAAATATTTACTATCAATTGCAATCACCCATTTGCCTACCTTAGCCTATAATCCAATCACATCCCAAAAACCCGTCTTTTTACTTGTTCCTTAGTGTTAATTACTGTTGTTGTAGTTGATAATTACAGTCAAAACCCCCCATATTTGACACTTGGGTCACCCTAAATTTGAAACCATGCTTTTATTATTAATTTTTTTACCTATGATTGACTTGAACATATTTGTACTTGGCTCTTGAATCTTAAGCACGTACCACTCCCTGTGGGATTCGACCCCAACTCACTTAGTTGGGTTATATTACTGACCAACAATCATTGGCACTTAGTATTGGAAGAAGTGTCTTGATACGTGAAATTAAAATGGCGCCGCTGCCGGGGACTGGTATTGTTTAAGATTCTTTAGCTAAGTTGAATTTGTTCTTGTTAGTTATAGTTTAACTTATTTTTAGTTTTGGTTTTCGTGTTGCTTGTTTAGATTAGCATAAAGGAGCATGTCTTGTAGCAATGGTGACCAAATGGACCTCTCTCCTTTAAGAATGATGATTCTTAGGGATAACATCCTAAGTTTCAGGCAAATAGAGGGTGAGTCGATCCATGAGCTGTGGCTGAGATTTAAGTCATTATTACTGCAATGCCCAATGCATGGAGTCTCATATAACAACATATTGGACTGCTTTTATAGAGGTCTTAGTCCAAAAAACAGAAGAGTGGCTAACCAAATGTCTCTGAGGGGTCTCTCACGACTACCCTATGCAATAGCAACCCAACTCCTTGATCACATGGAAAAGACCAACAAGGAGACTGAGAAAGACCAGATCCTGGCCACACTGTTAACTCAACTGGATCTAGTGGCCAAAAAGATCTTGGAATTGGAAGCACCAGACAAAAAGAAAGACCGGTACACTCCTCCTCACGAGCGTATCAAGCCGAAGGTGTATGAGGGTGGACAAATAGAAGAGATACTCTCTCTCATTCTTCAAAAAGTTGAAAATCACGACAAAGTGTTGAATGAGCTAAAAGAGAATGTCTCACTACTGAATGAGATGACTGCTTCCTATTCCATATCTGTTCAGCTGCTGGAGACCCAAATGGGTCATGTGTCGTGTCGTCTCTACCCCACAAATCAAGATTGAGTGGGGAAGTCGTGCCACGACGTTAACTAAGGCGCTTCTTGGGAGGCAACCCAAGTGTTTTATCATTTTATTTTTGTTTTAGAAATAGTGGTGTGTTGATTATGCAGGTTAAAAGTGTAGAAAGTGTTAGAAAGGCAGAGATTGGCGAGCTGAAAGTCTAGTCAGCGCATTGCCAAATAGGTCGGCGAGCCCGACTTGGACTGTCATTGGACTCAAGACAATTTTAAATAGGAGTCTGTAAAACTCGGTGAGCCCAGGAGCAGCTTGGCGAATCACCGACCAGGTCGGCAATCACGATCTAGTCCGCTGTTTGGACCCCCACATTAACTGGAGGTCCTGTAAAACTCAACGAGGTAGATCCCACTCAGTGTGTCACCGAGTGGGTCGGCGAGCAAAACTAATGTCGCCGAATGGGCGAGAAATGGATGGTTTTCAAAGGCCAAAGGTTTAAACTTTCAAACTCTTTCACTTTTCCTCATTTTTAATTTTCCCAAACTCACACCTGCACTTTAGTATTCAATATTTTTGTATTTTTACCGCATTTTAGTCATCGAATTTGTGTTCGGAGTGGATTACTTTGCCGCCTAGCTTTTCAAATCTTGATTATTCAAAATCTAAGGTTGGTTTTCCGAACCCCATATTCATTTTTAGAAAGTTTTACTCATTTGTAATGATCTTATCTTAGTGATGTGTGCTGGGCCTATCTGATCGTAATGATATATGTGTGTGCCTATTTTAATTCGAACATTTTGCCCATATTGCCTTTATTGTTGAATTCCCGTGGTTTTGTGCCTTAATAATTGGTTAAAATTTGTGGGGTTGTGCTTGCATATTGTTGGGTCTAGTCGGGTGAAGTCTAAGTAGCTCGTATTTGTGCCAAATGACATATTTTGCCCAATGATGGAGCGGTTGACATCATTCTTAAGGGCAAAAGTCGTCAAATGGCCACATTTGGCAAAACTCAGAGAAGTCTGAGTATCTCGGGGACATGGGTGTGATGGGTCTTATTATAATTTGATGGGTGCATGTTTTGATTTTCTTTTTGGGGGTTGCGAGGTTGAATTTGAGAAGATGGGTTGAAAGTAAGCACATTAGGTCATTTGCCGAGCTGGGTCGAGCTTGCCGAACCACTTAGTGGTTCGCCAAAGTTCCCCACCTCGCTATTAATTTCATGCTAAATGTGAAGTTTGGTCTGTAACTTTCGGCGAGAAGCCTGATGTCGCCGAAGGCACTCGGTGACTTGCCGAAAGTCCTCCTTAATCGCCCTTTGTCTACGCCCCTGACCCTTAATTGCACTGTACTTTCGGATGACTAATGCTTGCTCGCTGAATGTTGTTGGCGATTCGCTAAAAGGTCTTCCCATCGCCGAAATACCAAAATTTTATGAGATTTTTGAACAAATCCTTTCGAAGAGCCTGATCTAGCTCGCCAAAGAGATTTCGTGACTCGCCGACCGGTTCAATGAGTCTGTCTGCAACTATTGTTTTGTGCTTTTAATTGAATTGTTTTTATGTTTTTCCTGATGTTTTGCAGATATGGCATGGACAAACATAGACATGCCACGCTGCAAAAGAGCATGGGATATTTGACACTTGTGTCACCCTAAATTTGAAACCATATTTGACACTTGTGTCACCCTAAATTTGAAACCATGCTTTTATTCATAAATGTTATTGCCTATGATTGACTTGAACATATTTGTACTTGACCCTTGAATCTTAAGCACGTATCACTCCCTGTGGGATTCGACCCCAACTCACTTAGTTTGGTTATATTACTGACTAACGATCGTTGGCACTTAGTATTGGAAGAAGTGTCCTGATACTTGAAATCAAGAGCATCAATGATATTAAAGAGGTAGGAAGGAAAAATACTCTTATATTATATAAACCTATGTTCTGAGGTATTTTATCACTTATAGTATTGAAATGATTTGGTTCGTGCATGATTTTTCTCATCACTGCAATAGTTTTGCAACAATTGTTTCCAATTCCCATTGATTTTTCAGCAACTCAATTACCTACGCATTAAAAAATAAATAAAACTTTGGATGGATGATGTGACTAATAAATCTGATGAATCGAATGATGACATGATTGAACACAAGGGCGGAGGCACATATAATGAAGGGGGTCATCCGCCCCCCCCTCAGCGAAAAATATTACTATTTATACATGGTTAAAATTATTATTTATACATGGTTAAAATTATTTTTTAGGTATGTATAATAGATGTCGAACCCCCTTCCACTAGTTCGTGTGTTTACTTCTCAGATTTTGAACCCCCTTATTAAATTTTCTGGCTCCGCCACTGATTGAACAAAAGGGGATTGAGATTCAAAAGTTTTCATAGGATGACTCTAAGACTATTGTTTATCACATGAGATGGAATGATGAATCTAAATTACCTGCATGCAGACTACATTAGAAAGGAGGACATGAATATCATAGTTGTGCAAAAAAATTAGTAGTTACTTTCATCCATGCTAAATAATTATTGAAGTTTTGTCCATTTTTGTCGTACCAGCAAAGTACTTCAGCCCTGACACTTTTAGGCTAATTTTATCGAACAATAGATAATGAATTTCAATCTAATTCTATTTTTTTTAATCTTTGAATTGTTCCGCAAATGGAATTCCTTGTCCTTGCCTTGGTTTCTTTCCTAAAAGGATCAAAGTTCTAAGTTCTACTAGTAGGTTACTCCTTTGTTAGGGTATGAGAATTATTGTATTTATAATCCTATAATCGAAGACCAAAAACTTACCTATCCTAAATAGTATTATCGTGAATTTTTTTTGATTGTTATTCTTGAATTTGATCATCATGGTAGTATTGTCTCTATAATACCTAATTTTTGTCATCAAATTATCTTATTTGAGATTTACACATCTCAATCAAAATCTTAAGAAGTGCTCTTCTTTACGCTGTCTTGAGTTAAAGATACATTTGCTATTGGTAGAATGTTATATGAAGGGAATGTCTTACTAGAATAAAACATCAAATTATGTGCTTGTATTAAATGTGAAAAATGAGATCACAATAGTTGTACATATGTCTTTTCAACCTGGATTTATGGTATCTTAACTCAAATAGAAGATGATTTATGCTTTCAAACGACTTATAATGACTCTGGAGATGTTTTATTATATTAAATATCTATGGAGGAAAGTACATATGTGTGAAGTGTAGTTTATTTAAATCTTGCACATAAGAAGTCTTGTCAAGCTAGCATTTGAATTTATTAGCTACTGTGTTGTGTCATGTAGCTTACCACCTTGTATAAATAGTGCATTCGATAATGTGGTGATCTATAGGATTGAGAGGATATATTCTTATCTCTTGAGAGAGAAGAAGGTAAAGACTCTCATGAGTCAAGGACACATTAATACATAGAGAGAATTCTACCCTACATTAAAAACCTTATTATGTAACATGAGATGAAGAATTAGTTCCCTTGATGGTATTTTCTATTGTTTTCAAGTAGAAAACTTTTCATTCTATGTTGAAGCATATATTCTATCCTTTTATTAGAACTTCTTGTAGTTTTTTGCTTCACCATTGTCTATGAGTACTAATGAAAGGAGAAAGCATATGCTTTAACAAAGAACCTGCAAAAGGTTTTCTACTTGAAAAAAATCGAAAATATCATCAAGGTCACTAATTCATTAGATCATGTACATATCGAGACCGTTTTTGAAGGTTTTGAATCTTTTGAGGAATTAATTGTCATGTACTCATGAGAGTCTCAACCCTATGATCCCTAAAGTGATGAGGATATATCCTTAAGTAATAAAGATAACCATAAAGTCTATCGAAACTAAATACAAGGTCGTATGCTACACGACACAATACAACTGTTAATGAAGAAACTTTTCTCAAGATTTTTTGTGTCCAAGATTTACGTACGCACTGCACTTACACATTCCCATTCCTTCATATATATCTAATAAACATATAAATATCCCCATATTCATTATATATAGTTACATAGCATAACTCACACTCTATTGTGATCTCATTTTTCACATTAGATGTGGGTACATCATTTGATGTTTTATTTCAGTAAGTCACCACCCTCATATAATATCTCCCACCAATAAAAATTCTATATTCTACCTAAGACAATTTTAGGAAAAGCGCCTCCCAGAAATAGATTGAGATGAGTAAATCTCAAAATAAGTGAATTGGCTGATCAAGAGGAGGGACTGCAGTGATAATATGATCATATGATTTAATATTATCCTGAGGATCAAATGCAATAACATAACTTGAACAAATCCATGATAATATTGATGAGGAAGAATAAGTTTCCAATCTTCGATTACATGATTTCAATCATAATAATTCTCGCATCCTTGACAAAGAAATAACCCCTCGTTAGAACTTAGAACTTTGGAAGTTTAAACAAATATATAAAGAAAATGACATGAGACTCTATTCGCAGAACGGTCAAAAGATAAAAGAAAATAGGATTAGATTGAAATTCCTTATTCGATATTTGTTAAAAGTAGAGTGAAAATTTATTTTATGTAGTTCTTTGCTAGTATGATAATAATGGACTACCTATCTAATGATTCTCTTCTTTAGACATTTCCCGAAATATGATTAACGATTTAGCGGGAAGGAAAGACACTACATGTTTGCTGACACATCTTTAATTTCATGTTCGTTCTTTAAATGTAGTATGCAGGTAATTTAGATTCTTCATTCCATTTCTGTTGATGAGCAACAATCTTAAAGCTGTCCTCCGAAAACTTGTAATTTCACTATCTTTTTTTTTGTAACCTGCATATTTTCATTCATAACCAAAATGGTATGTTTACAAACAGTGTCATTATCCAATTCATCAGAGCTATTAGTCATGTCGTACTTCTAAAATTTCATTTATTTTTTCTAATTCACAAGAAATTTAGTTGCTAAAAATATGAAGAGAGGGGGGAAATGTTTGCAAAACCCTTACGACAAAGAGAAAATCGTGCGCGTTCCAAGTCATTCTAATACTCTTTTCCTTATAAACTATTTATCTTACAAAAGAGAATTTTTTTTTCCCCAATATTCAATAGTTTTAATGAACTCAGTGGGGAAAATAGTCATTCTTTATTGAGTATTTACATGAGTTTAAAAAAGTTAAGAGTTCTCATTGTCCTTCTTTAACTACATTGATACTATCAGCAAATTGATATGCTTTTGTCTGTGTTTGAGTCTCAAGTGTTATGTCAACATTTGGCTTCCATTGAAAAATCTTAGCGACAAATAAACTAAGTCTGAGTTCATTAGTAATCAATCACATTAAAGCTAAGTTTGAGTTCAGATATAAACTTTAGTAGTTATTTATAAAACTGAAGGACATTTCAAATTCAACTATTTTGGTTCTTTGAGAAAAGTTAGAAATCCTAACTAGGGACTAAATCTGTTTTTCACTATAAATAAAGAGGTTCTCTTCATTGTAAATTAATTATTCAACGGAAATAAAATGAGTTCTCTCTTCTCTCTCCACTTTATTCTTCTTCGGTATTTTCCATCATGTTGAAGTAATTTTATTTGGTGGCTTCTTTCCTTTTTGGTAAGATTTAAACTTCCAATATTTAGTTTAATCAATTTTTTATTGTGAAAAGATCGAGCCTTTCACCAAGAGTTGCAACTAAGATTTTACTGACCGTAATAATTTTCTAACCATGATTTATTGTAATAAATGCATTGTATATTTGATCTCAAGAATATATGTTAATCCCACAATCTAAGAAACATATTACCTTGTCCATTAATATAGGAAAAAGCACGTCTCTTCCTACTTCTTGGACGTGTGTTACTAAGCCTTTAATTATTTGCTTATAAGGAATCAAAACTCTTTACTTTTTGATGTAGTGTGTGTGGATTGAATAAATGAAAAAAAATGTTATGTCATGCATGATTTTTTATGTAGGGTGAGCATATAAGTCACTACGAGATCTCTGCAATATTGTGTTGTTCATCATGTATTCCTAAGATACATAGAACAAAACTTTGGAGAGCTTGGTAAGAATAAACCAAGTTTAAAGAGTATTTTCAAAACAACAAAATTAAAACCAGTAGAGAAAATATAATCAGATTAAAAATATACAAAATATTTTTCTCAAAGAAGAAAATCAAGCCTAGTAAATGCAGAGTGTCCCCTTAAATAAATTATTCACCTCAAGTACCCAAGGTTAATGATATATATCCTCCCAAGATAAAACGATCTTACTCACCGATGTCTCGATATCTATACCCATGGTGTGAGGGAACTACTCAATGGCAGTAAAGTACACTTCGAATACTAGATGTAATAGTAGAAGAAGTTTAAAAAATTGGTTTTCTTAAAACTAGAGGAAATCCCTCAGTTTATAGACAATAAGGTTAGTGAGAAATGGTGATTCTTGAGCCTTACCACAAAGGTCACAACCTTTTAGAAAAGTCACAATCCTTCAGAAAGGTTACAACCTTTCATAAAAGTCACAACTTTTCATAAAAACCAAAACTCCTCATAAATGTCACAAATTTTCATTAAAGTCACAACTCTTCATAAAAGTCACAACTCTTCTTTTTCCACTCACTCCTTTTAAAACCCAACAATCCCCCGCATGAAGGGGGAATGAATCTAAGACAAAGAATCAGAAAAAATGTGTATACTTTACAAGCAAGAATTAATTGCATCTGCATAATTAGGTTTCCTTTTGAACATTTCATAGTGAAGATTTGTCAGGTATACTCGGTCAATAGGTAGATGTAATATCCTCAAAACTGTCGAGCTTTATTGTATACATAGACAACCATATGTCACAAAATCATCCCTTTACCGTTAATAGTTCTTATACGTTTCAACCATGAACACCTCCTAGTTTCATGAGTGAGTAGAGAATAGACTTTTTACAATTATTCTTTTTGAAGTGGCTTCCACTTCACACTCATAAAGGTGATTTCTAACTAGTGTTATCACATAGATACACTATTTGGTCAAATATGTCAAACTTAGAAAATTATTAAAAACTTTAGGCTTTATTAACTCGTTAACAAGCCTTAATGTGTTACACTTATTCTTGAGCATTGTCTTCATCATGAGAATGGATTGAGTTGGTTGACAAAGTCGAACCGTCAGTCAAAACTTTGTTTCTCCTTGAACCTAAGTCTTGGGATATCCAGTTTGCTCAGTAGAGTTACCGCCATGATGAATTGTACTAAGCCATAAACCCATTCCCTTATATGATCTTTCAATTTTCTCTCTTGTAGGACTTTTCGTAAGTGGATCTAAAACATTATCCTTTGACTTTATATAGTCAAATGTGATAATTCAACTATAGAATAGTTTTCTAACGGTATTATATCTACGTCTTATATGGTGAGACTTTCCTTTATACATTATGCTCCATGCCCTACCTATTGCATCTTGACTATCAAAGTGTACACATACTGATGCCAAAGGTTTGGCCCAAAAAGAATATATTTCAAGAAATTCCATTCTTTCAACTTATTCACTAGCCTTATCTAGAGCGACAAGCTTATAGATAATTTTAGAGCTATACATGTCTCTTTGGAATATTTCCAAGAGATTACTCCTCCACCAAAATTAAATACATATCCACTCGTGGATTTTACTTTAGTTGATCTTGTGATCTAATTTGCATCACTATATCCTTTCAATAGTACTGGATCTTTGTTATAATGTAAAGCATATTTTTGAGTATGTTTTAGATACCCCCAAACTCTTTTCATTGTCATCCAATAGTTTGATTATAATTTCTCGTGTACCCACCCAGCTTACTAATAACACATGCTATATCTGATCATGTAGACTTCCTGATAAACATCATACTTCCCAATACTCTAAAACAATCCAATTGTGAGTATCTTTCGTCTTCATTTTATTGAAGCTCACATTTATTGGAGTATTGACAATATTAAAATCGAAATAATTGAATTATTCAAGTACCTTTTCAATGTAATGAGACTGTGAGAATGCTAAACATTATGGAGTTCTAAGGATTCTTATACCTAAGATCACATCAGCAACTCCAAGATCTTTCATATCAAAGTTGCTCTCTAGCATATGTTCGGTAGGATTTATGTTATTAGTGTCTCTACTGATTATCAACATGTCATCAACATACAAACAAACAATGAATTTGTGATTTTGAGTGTCTTTGATGTAAATACATTAATCACTTCTATCATTCTTAAATCCATTTACTAACATGGTTTGGTCAAATTCCTCATGTCATTGTTTGGGTGCTTGTTTTAGTCGATAAAATGCGTTAATAAGTTAGGATGTTTTATTTTCTTTACTAGGAACCACAAAACCCTTGGGTTTTTCCATGTAAATTTCTTCCTCCAAGTATTCATTTAAGAAAGTTGTTTTTGCATCCATTTGATGAATTTGAAGGTCATATGCCACAGCTAATGCAATTAATGTCTGAATGAATGTAATTCTAGTTACTAGTGAGTATGTGTTGGAAAAATCAAGACCTTTTTATCTAAAGCCTTTGACAAAAAGTATTGCTTTCTATTTTTCAATAGTTCTATCGAATTTCATTTTCCTTATGAAGATTCACTTTGAACCCAAATATTTATTTTCTGGAGGAAGATCAATTAACTTACAATATGGTTGCTCAAAATTTAATCAATTTCACTGTTGACACCGTATTTCCAAAATGACAAGTCCACAGAAGACATAGGAAATGTTACAAAATAATATTCAAATGAAGTAGATGTCCTTTGACATTTACAACACGTCTGAATCTCTTTATTAAGTACATTCTCCTTTTGTTCTTTCCAAGGCCTTTTACAGCCTTTATTAGATTACTAAAGTCTAGTTTTACAGTCCACATTCTAAGGTCCTATTTTGATTTTTTTTTAAGAATAGGAACTTGAACTTTGCCTAGAAACCTCCACACTTTGACATATTTCAAGTTAGATTTCCTTCCTTTCCATCTCTCATATGGAAGAGATTGTGTTCTAAACAAACAAAACTTTTTATTGTTTTTCTTTTAAATAGACAAAATTCTTTGTTGTTTCCTTTTGCTATAAGGATAGCTTCTCCATACAAGTTTAGAGGTAAACTAAAAACTTATGAGTAATACATTCATCATTTCCTTCAAAGTTCGATTTTTTTCATTAATCAATAACATTAGATTAAGGTGAATAGGGCAGTAGTTTGATGGATAATTCCACTTTCCAAACATATTTCTGTAAAAAGAGATTTATACTCTCTATTCCTATCACTGCTTATTTTTTTCCCAACGGATTTTTCACTTCAATATTATATTGCCTAGATGTTTCTATTGCTTCATTCTTACCATTCAGCAAATAGACAGAACCATATCTAATGCAAATGTCAATAAAAGTTATGAGATACTTTTTTCCATCACCAGATGATGTTGACTTCATATCACAAATGTCAGTGTAAATCAACTCAAGGGATTATAATTTCTTTTGACAAATTTATAAGAATTCTTACCATACTTGGATTCAACTCAAACTTGAAATTTTTATATATTGCACTCAAAGTTAGACAAAACTTTTAAGTTGATCAGTTTTTCTAGAAAGGTTTTGTATTTGACATATCCCCAGTGTTCATGTCAAAAATAGTTTGACTCAAGCACGTAAGAACAAACACAAATATTGAGTTTGAAAAACTCTCCGCGAGGTAGCTTTTTCTCACAAATATTTTGTTTCTACTTATTACAATTTTGTTTGCTACAAACATTGTTAGAGTCAGCACCTTGTCAAATGTCCTTTTAAGAAGGACCTTTCATTAACTTTCAATTTGATTGTTATAGAACTACCCATGAACATAGTAACATCGGGTCCAATAAAGGCAATATAATTCAAATTCTTCTTTTACAAAAGATGACAAATGACTATTCACCAACATTCATATCTATATAAATAGTTATATTTTAATAGACATATCTTTTCATGAAAAATCAGAACGTTTTAAGTGACACTCTTTCATAAAAGAACACACTTATTTTGAACAAGTATATTTATAATTTGAGTTTCATAATAGTCATAGAATATACTAGTAAAAGAGAAACTCTACGACCGCAATATAAAATATACTCCAAAAATTTTGTGGGTCTAACATATTACAAAAGTATCATTCAGTTATTTCATATCTTATGCTCCAAATTTAAATTAGACACTAAGTCTAGTTTTATCTTTATCATAAGCAAAGAACCCTCACATTTTAAATATTATCTCAAAAATATTTTTCAAGTATTTGACTATAGTTTTTCACATATTTTAAAAGTGTCATTGGCAACATGAAACCTCTTTTGGAAATATTATTCTACAAAAGAATTATAGTGCTTCAATTCCCTTTGACAATCTTTACACAATGACAAAGTTCCTACCATAGAGGTACCTATTGCAAGCACAAAATCACAGACATTAAGTCACTGACCATTTTTTTTGCTATCACAATTAGACATACCACTCATAATTTAGAATACTAACAGTAAATACAATTTTTTTTGTATAATTTGTTTATATTTAACAATGAAGTTTTAAATTCTTCAAATCTTCAACTGAATTTTTTTCGTGTGGATGAAGTTTTTATGACTTGAAATCAGTTTCAAATTGAAAGGGAGTAGAAAATTAAAAGTACAACATTGACTTAATAAGTGAAGTTTTCATATTCTTCAAACTAATCGAACAGTCTAATGTATCCAGAGTAGAAAACTACAAAAGTTTTTACTCTACTATAAGACACAATCAAATTTCACACTAGTACAAAACTACAAAAGATTTTTAGTCTCCAAAAAGAATAAAACATAGTCTTAGATTATCACATAGATATGCTTTTCTTTTCAAATAGTCTTCCAACTAAAATATTTTTACATAATATATTATCAAACAAAAATATGTTTACCTCATTCTGCAAACTAAAGAATTCTAAAGAAAATACTATTTGCCAAGGAAAATTCATTCAAAAAACATATGATTTTCATATCTCTTTTCAAAGACACACATGATAAATTTCAGAAGATTTAAATTTTAGAAACAATATTCCTCCTTAGATAAATAATAAGAAGGTTGCCTGGTGTAATCTTTAACTAGAATACTGTAAATTCTTCTGGTACATTACCACTTTGACCTTGCTAAACATGGCATCGAATTCAGGAGAAGTAGTGCATTAATCTTCTACTACCATGATCTATTTCCCTCAATTAGTATTATATAAGAAATATCAATAGTAAAGTAATTTCCATAAGATTATAGCTCATCATGTATTCCTAAGATATTGAAGGAAATTATTCCCCTCAATGTACCCGAGGTTAATGGAATATATCCTCCTATGATAGAACGATCTTACTCACTAGTGTATCGATATCTATACCTATGTTCTTATTGAACCACTTAACAACAGTAAAGTACATTTCAAATACTACATTTAAAAGAAGAGGAAGATAAAAAAAATTGGTTCTCTTAAAATAAGAGGAAATTACTCTATTTATAGACAACAAACTGTAGTGAGAAACGTTCTTATTGTGCATTACCGAAAATGTCACAACCTTCAGAAAAAGTCACAATCTTTTGGAAAGGTCACAATCTTTCATAAAAGTCAAAGCTTTACATAGAATTCACAACTCCTCATAAAAGTCACAACTCTTTAGTAAGTCACACCTCTTCATAAAAGTCACAACTCTTTATTTTCCATTCACACATTTTAGAACCGAATAATCCCCCCCATGAATGGGGAATCACTCCAAGACAATGAAATGGACAAGTGTGTATACTTAACAAGCAAGAGTTAATTGCATCTAGATAATTAGGTTTCCCTTTGAACTTTCCACGTGAACACATGTCGTATATACTCGATCAATCGGTAGATGTGATATCTTGAAACCGTCAAGATTTGGTATATACCTAGACAACAATATGTCACACAATCAACCCTTTACTATGGTTCTTACGGTTGTGTTCGTTTCAACCATGAACACTTCTTGGTTTCATGGGTGTATAAAGAATAGGCCTTTTACAATGCCTCTTTGAAGGGACTTCAACTTCACACTCATATATGTGATATCTAACATGTGTTATTGTGTATATACACTATTTTATAAAATTTGTGAAACTAGGAAATGATTAAAAACTTATGGCTTTATTAACTTGTTAACAACCAATAATGTTTTATCCTTATTCCTGAGCATTGACTTCATCATAAGATTAAATTGAGTTGGTTGACAATGTTCAACCTTCAGTCACAACTTTGTTTTCTCCTTGAACCTAGCTCTTGGGATCTCAATTTTGCTAGGTAGAGTTACCGCCATGATGACTTGTACTAAGCCGTAAATTCATTCACTTAGATGATATTTCAACTTTTTCTCTAGTTAGGCCTTTTTGTAAGTGGATTTGACACATTATCCTTTGACTTTATATAGTCAAATGTGATAATTCCACCAGACAGTAGTTTTCTAACGTTATTATATCTATGTCTTATATGGCAAGACTTTTCGTTATACATCATGCTCCATGCCCTACCTAATGCATCTTAACAATCAAAGTGAATGCATACTGATGTCAAAGGTTTGGCCCAAAAAAACATATTTGTCAAGAAATTCCAAAGTCTTTAAACTTATTCACCGGCCTTATCTAGAGCGACAAGCTCACAGGTCATTGTAGATCTAGTGATACATGTCTCTTTGGAAGATTTCTCAGTGATTACTCCTCCACAAAAAGTAAATACATGTCCATTTGTGGATTTTACTTCAATTGATCTGGTGATCGAATTTGCATCATTATATCCTTTCAATAGTGTTGGATATTTGATATATTACAAGACATATTTTAGAGTATGTTTTAGATACCCTAAAACTCTTTATAATGTCATCCAATGACTTTGATTGGGATTACTCATGAACAAACTCAGTTTACCAATAACACATGCTATATCTGATCATGTACACTTCCTGATATACACTACTAAAAAGACAGTGAATACCGACCTAAAAATACCGACCTCCGGAGGTCGGTATTCCCTGTAATTCCGACCTAAAATCGACATCCCAGCTTAGGTTGAAAAAAGCTTGGTCGCTATTCAATACCCACCTCTCGAGGTCGGTTTTTATTTTAAGTCGGAAAATTCATTAATTTATTTTCCGACTTCCTGAGGTCAGTTTTATACATTTCTTTATTTTTTATTTTTATTATTTTTGACTTCCTGAGGTCAGAATATTTATTTCTCATATTTTGGAATACCGACTTTCGGATGTCGGTATTTGTTACTTTTTTTATTTTTAATATATAAATTCCGACCTCCGAAGGTCGGAATTTAAAAAATACAAAAATAAAATTTCTGACCTCCGGAGGTTGGTATTTTGATTTTTGTATATTTGAAATTTTGACCTCCGGAGGTCAGTAATTTTATTTTTGTATTTTTTAAATTCTGACCTCCGGAGGTCGGTATTTTTATTTTTGTATTTTTGAAATTCCGACCTCCGGAGGTCGGTATTTTTATTTTTATATTTTTCAAATTCTGACCTCCGGAGGTCGGTATTTTTATTCTTTTATTTTTCAAATTCTGACCTCTGGAGGTCAGTAATTTTATTTTTATATTTTTAAAATTCTGACCTCCGAAGGTCGGTAATTTTATTTTTCTATTTTTTAAATTCCGACCTCCGGAGGTCGGTATTTTTATTCTTTTATTTTTCAAATTTTGACCTCCGGAGGTTGGTAATTTTATTTTTGTATTTTTAAAATTCCGACCTCCGGAGGTCGGTATTTTAATTTTTTTACTTTTCAAATTCCGACCTCTGGAGGTCGATAATTTTATTTTTGTATTTTTAAAATTCTGACCTCCAGAGGTCGGTATTTTAGTTTTTTTACTTTTGAAATTCCGACCTCCGGAGGTCGGTCTTCTGCTATAAAACTGGCAGCAAATTGCTGCAATTATAATTGCCCACTTGCATATTCATACCAAAACAACCCAAAGAATATAAACTTCATCCAACCAAAACAACACAATATTTTCAACATATACATTAAACTATTTCAAAATAAACTTCATCCAACTTCAAAATACAATCAAACAATTCCAAATAGATACAACTACTCCTCATCACCCTGATCACTCTCCTTATCAGACTTATCATTCTCATCACCCTCTTGATCAGATCCATCACTACTGGCCGGACATGGAGGAAGAATATTTCCTGATTTAAAAAGAAAAGTAAGTTGGGCTTGAAGCACTGCATACCTCTTGTTCTCTACCTCTTTTGCTGCCGCAATCTCCTCTTCTCTCTTCTTCTCTCTTTCTTCTCTCTTCTTCTCTTTCATTCTCTGACAAGCTCGGCATTGAGATAATCTATCTTACTCTCCATTGCAAATATTGTCTCTCTATCCCCGCCATCGAAGCTTGAGGATGATGAACCACAATACCAAGACTTCTTCTTCTGATACGCCTTTTCTGGATAGCCGTAGACTGAACCTCTAATCGGTTCACCAACACTTTGTTTCCAAAGATTCTCGTTTTCTTCTTGTGTAAATGGTCTGTCCCGACTCTCAAGAGGTAGAGTACTACGATATTCCTGAGATATTCGTATATACTTATCCTGTAATTTAAACAAAGAACTCTACGAATAAGAATGTAACATATACAAGGAAAAGAAAAAAAAAGTTTGAATGGAGTTCTTACATATGTCTCTTGAGCACGTGGCTCAATCCAGCTTTCTTCTTCTGTGGGGTTCTTACTCTTCTTGATGTGAGTAACCTTGAACATCTCTGCTACATCTACCGGCCTACCCAACTCTTTTTCCTGCAAATAACATATATAGAATTTGATCTCATTAATCTCCAAAAAGTACTTATCGAAAAAGAAAAAATTTATTTTACTAAATTAAGAAAGTATACCATTCTTTCCTTCCTAGTAACCTGACTAATAGCTCCACCAGTGTGCAAAGAGCCTCCCTTTTCTGATGCGCGAGCTATCTTCCCAATCTCACTCCTCTTTTTAAATTTTTCATCAGTACTCCAATGTTCCAGTAATAGAGCCCATCGATCCGGTAACATAAACTTAGGCATTCTGTTTTCTCTCCGACAGTCACAAAATGTGCTAGAAAGCAACTTTGAAGCTTTAAGCTTGAAGTTCACTTGAACGTCTTTCTCATGTTCGGGAGCCCATACATAATATTTCTGTAATAAAAAATAACTAAATATTTATTTTTCAAATGAATAGCGAATTTAAATGGGTATGATGTATATTTAATTGATATATATTCTTACCTTAAATTCGTTGTACATCTACCCTTGGGTGTTAAGTGGAATCGAACTCCAATTCGGATACACACCATTGTAGTGAGTTCCAATGCACTTTAAAATAATCTTTGCCATACCCACATCCGGACGTAAGCTAAAATACGAGTTCATTGACAAAGTAGAGTAAACAAAAAAAATCAATCAATTAAAATATAAATAGATAAATGAAAGATGAAACATAATTAAATCATACTTGTATCCTAATGGCTCCATGACGAGTCTTCGAAAATTGTCTCTATCGCCTGGCTGAAGACCATGTGTATCTGAGTGCTGGGTGGTGGGAGTACTAGGCTCTGAGCCATTGGATTCAAGATGAAGATTGGAAAGTCCAATTGATCCACTATTAGTATTCAAACTATTGCACTGACTACCACTAGTTGATGGTATGGCAGACCCACGACCAAGATGTGAATTGCCCTGCAATGTTTGGTAACTTGAACTAGGTACCACAGTGGGTGTAGATATAGTATAACCAGATTGTGGAGCCACATGAGTAGAGGCATTATGTGACTGCTGTGCCGAGTAAATAGTTGAAACTGAGGCTCGTTTAACTCGAGAGAACTCATCAGATATCACGACCCCAGTGGGGCTTCTCATAGCATTGGCCTTAAATTTCTTTTTTGAATTAGCGGATTTTTTTGATTCACCCTTATCTTTATCTACCATCTATATCAATTAAATATAAAGATTAAAACAAAGTAGTACAAAATAATGTCACAATGTCAAACATATATATATATATCAAACAAAGTTATCATAACATAAGGCTTAATCCAAATAGTCTTTTACAATGTCGATCAACAAATTAAAGTTTATCAATATCAAATTTAATATATAAATCTCCTTGAATTGATCATCGGTATTTCTTTAATTGATAATGTATTTCATATCTGAGCCACTAATATATATATATAAGACTTGATTTGCTAAACTACTTAGTGAGTATATATAATTAATCAACGTATTTCATACTCCGATGAATTATCTTTTACATGTCATCATTGCCTACGATATTATCACAACACTTGACATCCATTCAAAATCGAACGTATATAATAATATTATCTCGCATTTCATACTCAAATAGATTATATTATATGTTAGTTAGCTATTCACCTGTACATCATGACATGATATATTAAGTTCATTATTTGACAACAGACTGATAGAATTTGTACATTACTCTATAAATATAGGTATAATTATCTCTTAATTCATATCAACGTAGTTTCATACTCTAAATATGGATTATAGATATTTTTTTATTTATTCCACGAATTTTAATTTTTTATTTATAAAAGTATACAAAATGGTTATACTCTTTTAAACAATTAATTGTATGTGTAGAATGAAAATTTAGTATTATGCTAGCAAAATTATGATTTATAGGAACAGTTTTAACAAACCAACCTCCGGATGTCGCTTTTATTAAAAGTAATTAGATGAAATAAAAATACCGACCTCATGAGGTCGGTATTTTATATTAATTTATTTTTTAACTTATATAAAACTGTCATCCGGAAGATGATTTATTTAATGAAAATTAATTTAATTACATACTATTTAATTTTACCAACTTTCGGAAGTCGGTATTATAATATATTTTTTTGTTTTTTATTTTACGCAAAATTGTCCTCTGAAAGACGATAAAATTATATCAATATATTTAATTGAGAAAAAAATAAAATATAGTTATTTATTTATTTTATTTAATACCGACATCAAGAGGTCAGTTTTTATTGTATTGAAATATACCGACCTCCAGAGGTCGGTATTTTTGATTTCTGTATTTTTAAAATTCTGACCTTGGGAGGTCTGTAATTTTATTTTTGTATTTTTTAAATTCTGACCTTCGGAGGTCGGTATTTTTATTTTTGTATTTTTAAAATTCTGATCTCCGGAGGTCGCTAATTTTATTTTTGTATTTTTTAAATTCCGACCTCCGGAGGTCGGTATTTTTATTTTGTATTTTTGAAATTCTGACCTCTGGAGGTCGGTAATTTCATTTTTGTATTTTTTAAATTCCGACCTCCGGAGGTCGGTATTTTTATTTTTGTATTATTTAAATTTCGACCTCCGGAGGTCGGTATTTTTATTTTAGTATTTTTGAAATTCTGACCTCCAGAGGTCGGTATTTTTATTTTTGTATTATTTAAATTCTGACCTCCGGAGGTCGGTATTTTTATTTTTGTATTTTTGAAATTAATTGTCATTTGGATGACGATTTATTTAAAGAAAATATTAATTTATTATTTTTTTCGAAGTCACTATATAAATATTTTAATGAAAATTAATATAATTCCATACTATTTAATTTTACCGACTTCCAGAAGTCCATATTATAATTTTTTATTTTTTTATTTTACACTAAACCATCCTCCGGAAGAATATTTAAATAAAATTAATTCAAAATATTTCTCAATTTTGTTTTTAATATTTAATTGAGAAAAAATAAAATACTTTTATTTATTTATTTATTTATTTAATACCGAATTATACCAAATTTTGCCTTCAACCAAGCCTTTCCGTTCCGAAATCGAGAAAGATCACTTTGAAAAGTGAGCCCGATGGGCAAGATGGGGGTGGGTAAGGGTGAGAGAGAGGACTGAGAGTGGAGTGAGAGATGCCTTAGGGTTTTGATACTATATCATTCTTTTTTTAAGAGATGTGTTTAATTTACCGACCACGGGATGTTGATATTATTTAAATAAAATAATAATTTAAATATACCGACCTCTTAAGGTCGGTATTTATTAATTTATTTTTATATAAACTCATCTCTTGAGGTTGATTTTATTAATTAAAATTACATTTATAAATTAAAATTATATATATATATATATATATATATATATATATATATATATATATATATATATATATATATATATATACACACCTCCTAATTATATAAATTCAACAGAAGTTTAATTTAATAAATTTAATTTTATTGATCAAGTTAATTTTATAAATTTAAATTATATACCTCCTAATTATATAAATTTAATTTTATCGATCAACAAATTAAAGTTTATCAATATCAAATTTAATATATAAATCTCCTTGAATTGATCATCGGTATTTCTTTAATTGATAATGTATTTCATATCTAAGCCACTAATATATATATATATATATATATATATATATATATATATAAAGACTTGATTTGTTAAACTACTCAGTGAGTATATATAATTAATCAACGTATTTCATACTCTGATGAATTATCCTTTAAATGTCATCATTAAACGCCCATTTATATTATCACAACACTTGACATCCATTCAAGATCGAATGTATATAATAATATTATCTCGCATTTCATACTCAAATAGATTATATTATATGTTAATTAGCTATTCACCTGTACATCATGACATGATATATTAAGTTCATCATTTGACAATAGACTGATAGAATTTATACATTACTCTACAAATATAAGTATAATTATCTCTTAATTCATATCAACGTAGTTTCATACTCTAAATATGGATTATAGATTTTTTTTTTATTTATTCCACGAATTTTAATTTTTTATTTATAAAAGTATACAAAATTGTTACACTTTTTTAAACAATTAATTGTATGTGTAGAATGAAAATTTAGTATTATGCTAGCAAAATTATGATTTATAGGAACAGTTTTAACAAACCGACCTCCGGATGTCGCTTTTATTAAAAGTAATTAGATGAAATAAAAACACCGACCTCATGAGGTCGGTATTTTATATTAATTTATTTTTTAACTTATATAAAACTGTCATCCGGAAGACGATTTATTTAATGAAAATTAATTTAATTACATACTATTTAATTTTACCAACTTTCGGAAGTCGGTATTATAATATATTTTTTTGTTTTTTATTTTACGCAAAATTGTCCTCTGAAAGACGATAAAATTATATCAATATATTTAATTGAGAAAAAAATAAAATATAGTTATTTATTTATTTTATTTAATACCGACATCAAGAGGTCGGTTTTTATTGTATTGAAATATACCGACCTCCAGAGGTCGGTATTTTTGATTTCTGTATTTTTAAAATTCTGACCTTGGGAGGTCTGTAATTTTATTTTTGTATTTTTTAAATTCTGACCTTTGGAGGTCGGTATTTTTATTTTTGTATTTTTAAAATTCTGATCTCCGGAGGTCGCTAATTTTATTTTTGTATTTTTTAAATTCCGACCTCCGGAGGTCGGTATTTTTATTTTTGTATTTTTGAAATTCTGATCTTCGGAGGTCGGTAATTTTATTTTTGTATTTTTTAAATTCTGACCTCCGGAGGTCGATATTTTTATTTTTGTATTATTTAAATTCCGACCTCCGGAGGTCGGTGTATTTTTATTTTTGTATTATTTAAATTCTGACCTCTGGAGGTCGGTATTTTTATTTTTGTATTTTTGAAATTCTGACCTCTGGAGGTCGATAATTTTATTTTTGTATTTTTTAAATTCCGACCTCCGGAGGTCGGTCTTTTTATTTTTGTATTATTTAAATTCTGACCTCCAGAGGTCGGTATTTTTATTTTTGTATTATTTAAATTCCGACCTCCGGAGGTCGGTATTTTTATTTTTGTATTTTTGAAATTCTGACCTCCGGAGGTCGGTAATTTTATTTTTTGTATCTTTTAAATTCTGACCTCCTGAGGTCGGAATGTTTTATTTTTTGTATTTTTTAAATTCTGACCTCTGAAGGTCGGTAATTATATTTTTGTATTTTTTAAATTTCGACCTCCAGATGTCGGTATTTTGTTTTCCTGCTTTATTTTGCATAAACTATTGTGTAATAAACTAACCGACCTCCTAATGTCGCTAAGTATTTGGATGAAATAAAAATACCGACCACATGAGGTCGGTATTTTATATTAATTTAATTTATATAAACCGTCATCCGAAAGATGATTTATTTACGCAAAACCGTCCTCAGGAAGTTAATAAAATTAAATCAAAATATTTCTCAATTTAGTTTTTTATATTTAATTGAGAAAAAAACTAAAATATTGTTATTTATTTATTTTATTAATACCGACATCAAGAGGTCGGTTTTTATTGTAATTCATTTTTCTAGGGAAAAATTCTGATCTCCAGAGGACGGAATTTTGTTTTCCCGCTTTATTTTGCATAAAAACCGACTTCTTGTAGTCAGTTTCCTAAAGTTTTTTTAATTTCTTATTCTTTTTAAGAATACCGACCTCCGGAGGTCAGAAATTACCGACCTCCATTTGAGGTCGGTAATTTTTAGGTCGGTATTCACTGTTTTTTTAGTAGTGATACATCATACTTCCTAGTACTCTACAATAATCCAATTATGAGTCACTTTCGCCTTCACTTTGAAGTGAAAAGCTCACATTTATTAGAGTTTTGATAGTATTAAAATCCAACTATTTCAACTACTCAAGTACCTTTTCAATGTAATGAGACAGTGGAAATGCTAAACATTATGGAGCTCTAAGGATTCTTATACCTAAGATCGCATCAGCAACTCCAAGATCTTTCATATCGAAGTTGCTTTCTAGCATATGTTTAGTAGCATTTATGTCATTAGTGTGTCTACTGGTGATTAACATGGCATCAACATAGCAACAAATAATGACCTTGTGATTTTGAGTGTCTTTAATGTAATCAAATTTATCAATTCTATCATTCCTAAATCACTACATACAAAATGATCTTTAGCGGCAATTAATTAACGGTAATAGCTTACTTACCACTAAATATATATTTTTAGCGACAATTTGCACTCTTTATATATGTCCCTATAGCCTTTAGCAACATTGGATCCAATGACAATTAACTAATACATGTAAAGGCTTTAACATTGTTTGTTAATGTGTATATTTATTGCCGCTAAAAGGTGTTTTTGTTGTAGTGAATCAGTTTACCAACATGCTTTGGTCAAATTTTTCATGTCATTGTTTGGGTGTTTGTTTTAGTCCATAAAGTGACTTAACAAGTTAGCACACTTTCTTTTCTTTTCCAGGAACCACAAAACCCTTGGGTTGTTCCATGTAAATTTCTTCCTCCAATTATCCATTTAAGAAAGTGGTTTTCACATTTATTTAGTGAATTTTTAGGTATTATACCATAGCTAATGAAATTAACATCCGAATGAATGTAATTCTAGTTACTAGCGAGTCTACTGGAAATTTTTTTCCCTTAAGTACTTGAGGTTAATGGAATATATCCTCCCATGATAGAATGATCTTACTCACCGTTGTATCGACCCCCTATATCCACGATGTTAGTGAACTACTCAACGGAAAAAAATACACTCAAAATATTAGATTTTGTAGTAGAAGAAGTCCAAAAAAATTGGTTCTCTTAAAATGAGATGAAGTCTCTTTATTTATAGACAGCAAATAGTAGTGTGAAAAGGTACTTATTGTGCCTTACAGAAAAGGTCACAACCCTTTGGAAAAGACACAATCCTTCAGAAAGGTCACAATCTTTCATAAAAGTCACAACTGTCACACCCCGAGGCCACCCCCTTGACGTAACATAGGACCTAGGATCACAAGTGACCCCAAGCTAATCCTGAGTTGGGCATATCATAAGTATACTAAAAATAACTAAGTAAAGCATGAACTAGATGGAAGCTAAATCAATAAATATGTGGTGTGGGGACAAAACCCAAATAGTCTGAATGTAAATATGAAACCATAAGAGTTTAGTGATACCTGAAACAACCACTTAACAACTCAAGCTGAATCTACTATTTGTTTGAAAAGCCTCTAAATGAATTGAGTTGCTGGGACATGCCCCCAGCTAACTCTAGCAATACTAAAATTTAAAAAAATGACTAAAATGAAAGCATGTCTATTGTCCTCGGAATATGAGGACTCGCCACTAAAGTTGCAGAATGTGGACTAAGAATCAATCTATGCGTGATCTAGATGCTGAGTACTTGAATCTAGATCATAAAATAATGTAGCGCAAAGTATGCATCAATACATGGAATGCACTGAGCATGCAAGATATAGATACTAAGCTGAATAAAGTATATAGGCTAAAGAATACATTACTAAGCAGCGATATAATCAGCACAAGGATATAAATATGTACTGGAGTATAACTGAAAGATAAACTGAATGCATTGACCAAGTACTAATCATGAATATAACATGCTGAACTGTATACTAAAGCAACTATTGAAAACCTGGTCAATGCACTAAGAGTCTGACTATGGGAGCTATTATTAACCGACATAAACCACGTGAGCTAAATGTGGAGTCTGATGTATACGCCCCATAAAGAGGGCCTAATATACCTTGATAGGGGTATAAAGATATGACTCTGGCGTGATCACTAACACTAATCTGTGGCACCAACGCCATTTTGATTAACATCTCAAGCACACCTCATCTAATTCTAGGTGCAAACGATCATTAACTAGTATAAAACCTAACAAAAGGTTGGGGTCGAACCCACAGGGAGAGGTACATGTTCAAATTCAATTATGAAGTACAAAATGTGGTCTAATTAGTTATAGGAATAGAAATTATCGAAAAAAGACATGTAAACAAGTCTAAGGGGGTGACAACAAATGTCAGATGGGGGGTTTGGATTTTTTATTATCAACTACAACGCAATCAAACATGGAGAAAATAACAATATAGAGAGGAATTCTCGGGATGTGATCGATTATAAGAAAATTTCACTATATGGGTAATTGAAACTACTAATAAATAGCTAAATATTAGTGGGTAGACTAGGCTACAAGTGAAATAGCTTTCTCTCGAACAACTATCTCGAATCAAGTAATTTCTTTCAAGCATCAACAAGCTTAGCAAATAAGAACAGCCCACAACTTAATTCATCTACTCTTTCAAGCTAGATAGGTAGAATCGAGGTTAGGATTTACTCTTTCGAGCTAAACCCATATCACCCCAATAACTACAACCATCAATTGAAAGCTTTGATTCTAAAACCTCTTTTTCAAGCAAGCCCAGAATTCTATTTTCGAATTGCATTTGCTACTACAATTCTTAGTTTAAAAATAGCTATCAATTAAAACCCACTTCAATTAAGAATTTAAATCAGTAATTAACAATACCAATAAGCTAATTCAACCCATAACCACATGATCACATCCCAAGAATTGAGGTTTTAGTCACACATCATAAAAATAGAGAAACGATTACCAAATACATTTGTCATGATCTCTGTAAAGGTTCCCAAGTCTTTACAATGGTCTAAAATGGTTATGTTCAAAAACCGAAATCAAAATCCTCAAAATTTAACTTAGAAATTTTCAAAGTCTCCAAAAAGAACTAGAACTAAGAGTAAACTCTAACTCCTAAATTGGGAACTGCAATATCTGGGAGAGAATTCCAAATTCTGGGTGTTAGAACTCCTCAAAATTCCTTTTAAAAATCAATTTATTGTTTCCCACTTTTTGGCTAAAAAGTCCACTCGGCGGGATAAGTCGCGCCTCGACGAGTGGTTCGGCGATCCGCCATTTGTTCTCTTCCATCACCATTTTGCATTGGTCCTCAGCATCCCAAGTCCTGTAACTTTGGGCAGTCCAGTTTGTTGTCACGGAATCGATCGATGATTCGCCGACTGCCCATTTCTGTCGTCGACTTGAGTGCAAAAGTATGGTCATTTAGGATTAGTGGCTTATACTTTCATGAAGTATGGTATAAACATCAATTTCCTCCTTTTCTTTAACATTTCAAACATGCTCATAATCCACCCCATTATTCAACTTCATATGAACCACCTGATACCCCATTTCTTTTGTAATTTTTACTATTTTATTTCACAACTTTTTCTCTTTTTCAATCATTTTCTTTTCTTTTCTTTCATTACCTTTTTCTCTTTTTATTTTTTTTTACCTGGAGGGATCCCATCTTTTTCAAAACAACTGATCAAACAGGGAATGTTTCACACTTCTTGACTTTCCTTCCTTTTTTACCACACCCCCAATTTATGCTTTTGGCCTATGTTGGCTATTCAGACATACCAATACTTTATGAAGGTTATGGGTGATTGGATGAAATGGTCAAAGTTGTTCAAGTTTCTTTTAAGAAAATGATAGGCTCAAAAGGTGCCAAGAAAGGTTCACACATCTCACAAGGGTGGCCACAAAAGAGGTATATTGTCAAATTGGTTCCACTTCAATCAATCAGACCAACGGGGCAAATTCTAGGTGTCATCAAATACCATGTTCATGACAATCTCACCATACAAGGCATTGATACAATCATCAGATAAGACTCCACACTTACTTGCAAGTGTGCGATGTTCATCACAAGAGATTTCATTGACAATTGGCTAGTCACAACAAGATGCTCAAAGTTCACATATTGCCTATGTAACTTCATTTACCTTATCATAGCTGTACATTCATGTAGTTCAATCAAGAGCACTATTTAACTCATCTCTATAGACCACAACCGACACTCGAAAATGCAGGAGAACAACAAGCTACCACCCCACTAAAAGAAACCAACATTGTCCTCAATGTTATCAAAGAACAAACAAAACACAAAACAAACAAAATACAATTAAAATAAAAATAAAAAGGAGAGGTATTAGCACTAAATAAACAGAGTAGGTGACAAGGAATCTTCACTAGGTGGCCATTTGGCGAAGGGTTTGAGAGGCTGCCTAACCAAATATTTCAGTGTCTCAGATCACTTTTGGTGCCACAAAAGTGGGCAAAGTTATCATCGCTAGATCTATTTGGTGGTTCGTGAAAGGGTCTTGGCGTTGCAGAATCACCCATACCCGCACATTCAGCACACATTATTCAAAACAACTAACACTTGTGTTGCCTCCCAAAACATGGAAATGATTTCAAGCATCTTCCAAGTACACCGCTTCAATCACAGAAATCCCATGGCATTCTCAAAAATATAACTTTAAGCGTTCCCCATTCACCTTGAAGGCTGGCCCTTCCTTGCCTTCAACTTCAATGGCCCCATTCGTGAACACTCACGTAACTTTAAATGGATCAGACCAATTTGACTCGAGCTTTTTCGGGAAGAGTCTAGATCGAGAATTGTATAGCAACACAAATTCTCCAACTCGAAATTCTATTCTAAGGATTTTAGAGTCGTGCCATTTCTTCATTTTCTCCTTTTAGAGAGCTGAACTTTCATTTGACCTAAACCTGAATTCATCCATTTCATTCGATTGATCTACTCTCCCTTTCAAAACATGTACCTAATACAGATATAATTCCTTTAATGCCCATAGTGCTTTGTGTTCCAGTTCAATTGGTAAGTGACAAGATTTCCCAAAAACCAGCTTATATGGGGACATGCCAATTAGTGTCTTGTAAGCCGTGCGATATGCCCAAAGAGCATCATCTAGCTTTCGAGACCAATCAGTCCTACTTGCTTTTATGGTTTTAGCTAAGATACTCTTAATCTCCCAATTCGAAACCTCGACTTAGCCACTCGTTTAAGGATGATATGGCGTTGCCACTCAATGTTTCACTCCATATTTACTCAATGCAAGAGCAAACAACTGGTTGCAAAAACGCGAACCTCCATCACTGATAATATCCCAAGGGATGCCAAATCTTTCTACGATATAGTGTTTTAAGAATTGAACAACACTCTTCCCTTCATTGTTGGGTAGTGCCACAACCTCCACCCATTCAGAAACATAATCCAATGCCAGCAAGATATACTTAATACCAAACGAACTCACAAATGGCCCTATGAAATCTATTCCCCAGACATCGAATAACTCAACTTCAAGAATAGGCTTAAGAGGAAACTCATGCCTTCTAGACACCCCGCCTTGCTTTTCGCACTGTATACATTTCTTGACAAATTCATGAGCATCTTTGTAGCGGGATGGCTAGTAGTAGCCACTTTGAAGAACTTTAGCGGTTGTTCACACACCGTTATGATGATCACCAACCGGCGAAGCATGACAAACATTTACAATTTTATTGACTTCCTCTTCCGGCACACATCACCGAATACTATGGTCTGCACATTCTCTTAATAGATATGGTTCATCCCAGAAATATCTTTTGACATCGAACAAGAACCAATTTTGTTGATAGAAGTTCAGGTCTTCCGGCATTAGCCCACATACCACATATTAGCAAAATCGGCGTACCAATGAGTCTGCATAAAAGTGGCAATGAATACGTGCTCATCTGGAAATGATTCATTTATGTCCAACTCAAGCTCATCTTTCTCTTTGCCCTCCAACCTAGATAGATGATCGGCCACCTAATTTTCGCACCCTTTTCTATCCTTGACTTCAAAGTCAAATTCTTGCAATAACAGTACCCATCTTATCAACGGTGATTTAGCATCTTTCATGGCCATTAAGTACCGTAGGGCTGCATGATCAGTGTGAACTACCACTTTGGTGCCTAGCAAGTATGCCCGAAACTTCTCAAATGCATATACAACAGCAAATAACTCTTGCTCCATAATACTGTAGTTATGTTGAGCACCATTTGAATGTTTTGCTTGCATAATAGATTGGATGGAATAGTTTATTACGTTTTTGTCCCAAAACAACACCCAACACAGTCCCACTTTCATCACACATCACTTCAAACGGTTCCGACCAATCTGGGCTAATAATCACCGTGTTAGAGATTAATTTCTCTTTCAAACTCTTAAAGGCTGCCATACATGCGTCGTCAAAGTCAAATTTCATCTCCTTTTCCAACAGCTTGCACAATGGGAGTTCAATTTTTGGGAAGTCTTTGATGAATCTTCGGTAGAACCTGGCATGCCCCAAGAAACTACGAATACCTTTTATCGAGATTGGTGGTGGTAGGTTCTCAATTACCTCAATCTTTGCCTTGTCAACCTCCAACCCCTTTTGTGATACCTTGTGACCCAAAACTATACCTTCCCTAACCATGAATTGATCTTTCTCCCAATTTAGGACTAAATTGGTTTCCACACATCATTGAAAAGCCTGCCCAAGGTGTGCCAAACATGTTTCAAAAGAATCACCCACATCTGAAAAGTCATTCATGAAGTCTTCCATTGAATCTTCTACCATATCAGCAAAACCAGACAACATGCAACATTGAAACGTCGCTAGGGCATTACACAACCCGAAAGGCATCCTTTTGAAAACAAAATTACCATAGGGACAAGTGAAAGTGGTTTTCTCTATATCTTCCGATGCAATTGAGATTTGATCATACCTAGAATAACCATCCAAGAAGCAATCCCATCCACGCTCTGAAAGCTGATCGAGCATTTGATCCATAAAAGGCATGGGGAAAGTGATCTTTTTCTGTCAATGAGTTCAACTTCCGATAATCCATGCATACCCTCCATCCAGTTCCCGGTCTCATAGAAACAAGTTCCCCTTTCTCATTTGGCACTACCGTGATGCCACCATTTTTAGGTACACATTGCACCAGACTCACCCATTTGCTATGCGCAATAGGGTAGATCATACTGCATCCAACCACTTGATTACCTCCTTTTTCACTACCTCTTGCATTGGTGGGTTCAATCTCCTTTTATGCTCGACACTCGGTTTGCACTCACTATCAAGTTGAATCTTGTGAGTGAAAATGCCAGGTGGAATACCCACAATGTGAGCGATAGTCCACCCTATAGCCTTGATGTACCTTCTCAATACCTTAAGAAGCAATTTTACTTGCCATTCAAGCAAGTCAGCTGCAATGATACTGGGCAATGTGTTGTTTGCTCCTAAGAATGCATATCGACGATGAGCGGGGAGCACTTTCAACTCAAGCTTTGGTGGTTCTTCTGTGGATGGTTTAGAGGGAGGATTTTCTTGATTCTTTATACTAATGTCTAGCTTCAATGGGTTCCTTGAGTAATAATGTAATCCTGATCGAGTAGCTACCACTTCACCATACCTTTGAATTTCGGTCTCATCATAATTCGCAAGAACAACCTCAAGAGGTTCACTCATACACATCAAATGCTCACACTGGCCAGCGCTTCATCAATTATATCAATCGTTGAAACAACATGAATATCACTTGGGTGTTTCATTGATTTGCACACATTAAAGGTGACCTCATCTTCGTTCACCCGGAACTTCAATTCCCTACTTTCAACATCCACTAGTTCTCTTTCGGTCACTAAAAATGGTCTTCCCAAGATAATGGGAATTTTTGCATCAATCTCACAATCAAGAATAACAAAATTAGCCGGAAAGATGAATCGATCAACCTTTACCAATATATCATAGAGTATGCCAACGGGGTACTTGATCGACCGGTCCGCCATAAGAAGCCTTATTATTGTGGATTTTTGTTTGTCCAGCCCAAGTTGTTTATAGATTGCATAGGTCATTAGATTTATACTTGCCCAAAAATCACATAGAGCTTTAGCAAATTGAAGCATACTGATAGAGCATGGGATGATGAATGCCCCCAGATCTTCTTTCTTTTTAATCATCTCGCTAGTCATAATGGCACAACAATTATGAGAAACTTCGATTATCTCAAAGTTCATGCTTCTATTCTTGGTGACTAGCTCCTTCATGAATTTTGCATAACCCGACATCTCAAACAAAGCTTCTACTAACGGTAGATTTATAGAAAGTGTCTTGAACAATGATGGGAAATTCTTGAACTTCTCATCCTCATTTTTCTTTTTGAGACGTTGAGGAAATGGAGGAGCTATTTTGGGAAGAGGTTGTTCAATCTTTGGAGTTGAGGTGCCCTTTTCTTTACCTTTTGGTTACTTTTTGGCGGGGCTTTGCTTATGATTTTCCTCATTCTCTTTGAGCATATCACTTTTCGGTTCTTGAATGGGATTCTCTTCCTCATAAATATCTTTCTCTTCTTCATGAGCTTTCACCCCACCATTACCCTTTTGTATTACTAACCACCATTTTTCAACTTCGAGTCACAACTGCTAAATCTTTGTCACATTCAGTCCTTGAAGTTGTTGCGCATTCAGCCTCACCCCTTGATTAACATTTCAAGCACACGTCATCCAATTCTAAGTGTAAATGATCGTTAATCAGTATAAAACCCAACAAAGAGGTTTGGGCCAAATTCCATAGGGAGCGGTACGTGTGCAAATTCAATTAGGAAGTACAAACATGGTCTAATCAGCTATAGGAATAAAAATTATCAAAAAAGACATGAAACAAATTAAAGGGTTACCACAAATGTCAGATGAGTGGTTTTTGGTTTGAACCTATCAACTACACAGCAGTCACAAACAATTCAAAATAACAATAAGGAGAGGAATTCTCGGGATGTGATTGATTATAGGAAAATTTCGATATATGGGTAATTGAAAGTACTAGTTAAAATCAGTGAGTAGGCAAGACTACAAGGAAGATAGCTTTCTGTCGAACAACTATCATGAATCGGGTGATTTCTTTCGAACATCAACAATCATGACAATGAAGAACAACCCACACCTTAATTCATCCACTCTTTCAAGCTAGATGGGTAGGATTGGGTTTAGGATTCACTCTCTCGAGCTGAACCCAACTCAACCCAATACATACAAATCATTAATCAATAATATTAGTTCTAAAACCTCACTCTTGAGCAAGCCAAGAACACAAAAATAGAACTGCATTTGCAACTACAATTCATAAATTCAACCACAATTAATGATTAAACTCACTTTAATTTAGCATTTAAACTAGTAATTAACAATACCCATAAACTGATTTAACCCATAATCACATGATCACACCCCAAGAATTTGGCTGTTAGACAAACATAATAAGAAAGTAAAAATGATTACCAAATCGATTAGCCTTTACAATGCTTGAAATCGAAGAATATCAGTAACCCACTTGCAAAATCTCTGAATTGAATCTCCAAAATCCATCAAGTCTACGAAGAAACTATGAAAAACTTAAGAGAGAATTATTCTAAACTAATTTTTCCTAAGTCAACCTCTGTCAGCCTATTAAATTAACTCTTCAAAATCTAATTTATAGTCGCCAAAAATAAGCCACGAAGGGCAATTAGGCGAAGTAAGTCGGGTTCGCTGAACCACTATGCTAACGCCCATTGCTCTCTTCTATAGCCATTTTGCCTTGGCATTCAGCATCATTAAGTCCTGTAACTTTCGGTGATCTCTCTTTGCATAGCGGAACTGCTCGGTTATTCGCCGACTTCCCTTTTCCTGTCGCCAACTTGATTTATTCCCTCAGGGCTGGCACACTGGAACTTTAGGCGGTCAAAGTAGCCACTCGGCGACACGCCAAGTGCTTTTGGCGATCCTCAGGCTTGCCTTTCTTCACTTCTTCAGTTTGTTTAGTTCCTTCTTACCTGCTAATGTTCTTGCTTTGCTCCTCAATTGATATACCTGAAAATCAAGGATTTAGCATCAGCTTACGGCACAAATTAAGCATTTGATGACACTAAATCTATATAAACAAGGCCCCAAATGAGTCCAAATCTTGAACTCATCAATACCCCTAACTTAAACTTTTGCTTATCCTCAAGTAAAATTCAAGATCAGTAGTTCAAAAAGGATGTCTCAAAAAGTGCCGCATAAGACTCAACATGAATGCACACAACAAGGCTCAACTTACTCATGCAATGATCAATTTTTCACCCAAAGATTCAACTTCTGACTCACCATTATCAAAGGTTCTCAAGTTCACAATATTTGCATCAATAAATGTTCAAGCTCAACAAAGGTACTCAAATGCCCTCACAAGAAAGATGATTAACTATTCACACATTGTTCTTTAACAATTTATAGTTCTGGAATCACACACGACTCTCACACTCACAAAGATGAACACATGCATGACTTCACCTATAGGTTTGCCCTTATTTTTCAATTAACAGTCATTTCAGCTCACTCAAGATCACAAAGGTCTTTTCAAGGCTTGTAAAGGGGCTGAGTGTATAGGTATGGTCATTTAGGATCAGTGGTTGGTACCTTCATTAAGTGTGGTTTGAACATCACTTTCTTCCTTTTCTTCACCATTTTGATATTGCTCATAATTCACCCCCATTATTCAATTTCAAATGCATTAATAGGGAAAATTCTAGGTTTCGTCACACACAATGTTCAAGGTAAGCTCATCACACAATGCATTGACACCAATATCAAACAAGATTCCACACTTTCTAGCTAATGTGCAATGTTCATCACAAGAGACTCATTTGATAACTGACTAGTCACAATGAGATGCTAAAAATTCACACATTGTCTACGAAACTACATTGGCCTCATCGTAGCCGCACATTTATTTCGTTTAATTAAGAGAACTATTCAAGTCATTGGTATTGATCATCACCAATATTCGAATTCGCACAAGAACAACCACAATCATACATAATAGAGGTGGCACAAATTTAAAAAATAGGTTCAACACCATTTCCATTCAAAACAAGAAGCCACAAGCTCAAACATCCACGAGATTACGATCAAAACACAATCAAAACACATATATAGATGACACAATCCTATATTCGCATATAAAATAGAATAACAAGAGGTAGGTATGGAGATACCTCACCCCACCCATAAAAGAAAAGCAGTTTACCTCAAATGCAACTAAAACAAAGATAATTAATAAAAACAATACAGAGGGAGGTAAAAATGTTTTCCTGCCAGGCTAAGCCAGGGGTGAAGTCTACATCTTAGTCACTCCATTTTTTCAAGGCATCAATGCCCATGGTCACACACTTTAGGATTGGGCAGCAGTGCCCAGTGCAACATAAACACTAGCTCCACTGGAGCCTCCATGGAGTTATCTCTCAATGATGTCTTAATGACTGACTGTACTATCACCTCCTCTAAATCTCGTAGGTCCTCATAAATGGTCTCCTACTAAATATCGAGCTGCTCTTTATCCGTCTTAGCCTCGGACTTAGCAATAACTACATCTCTGGTGGTAGTCGGAAGCATATCAGAATAGGTCGGAACATCTGCACCCAGAGCATTAGGAACCTCTGCTGACTTAAATGGTAAGGTGAAGTCTGTGGAATTCATATATTCCACATCCTTCCTCAATTCGGAAACCTCAGCTTTTAAATTCGTATACTCAATGCTAACCCCTTGTCCTCTCTCACAAATCTGTACTCTCGCCGTGAGAGCATTAATGGAAGTCCAGAGGGGTGTCAATGCAGCTAAAATGGATCTCTCAATAATCTAGGGCACCTCAACCTCTCGTTAGAAGGCCCACACATCTGCATAATGGGCTAGGTGCCCCATCTTAAGGAGCGTAGCTTGAGTAATCGTAGTCCTGGAGGTAGTGGTACTAGTAGTAGCTCTATGGGGCTAGGAAGTAGTAGAAGAACTCGGGGCCTGGGTATGAGTGGAAGTCAAAGTACCTAAAGGCCCACAGACCGGAGTAGGCAAGGCTGCCTCTGTAGGTAAAGAATCAATATCAACCTACGAGGATGTATCCACCAGAGCTGCTCTCATCATATTTGCCTCGTCCCATGTGTACTCGGCCTCAATGCACCAGATGTTGGTAGAGGATATGGCTGTGATCACAACATCCCTATTCTTATCACGAGGAACTCCAGCCTGACGACATAATTGTGTAATGAGTAATGGAAATAGAAGGGACGCTGGCACTGTATGGCCCTCATGGCCATCTCATGCTCTATAATCAACCCCAAGTTCAGACTCTTCCTATCTATGAGAGATCCGAGATAGGCCACCTTTGGGTGGCATGATGGAGTTGCTGATGATCCCAAACCAGTACTGGCTGCAATGTTCAAATCCTTCTTCTCGATAGGTGCTCCAGCCTCAATCCACCTCAGGGAGGTATCAGAAATGAGGGGAGCTAGCCAGCCCTTCAGGTCATCCAGAGTCTGTGAAGTAATCATTTTCTGATACTCGTTATCAAAACCTACAGCCCTATCAAACATAATATTGATAGCATCTCACCATCCTCCCTTGGACCATCACAAATTCTACCAGTCTATAGGCACTGGCCTTCTTCTTTCCCTTTGGTACTAGGTCACTGTAAGCCGTATAAAACTCTTGGACCCATGTAGGAATGTATGGGCCACAAGACCTGGTGAAGATCTCAAACCTGTGGAACTGGAGAGTGTCCCACACATCCGTGGATAACATCTTTTCTTTTAGAATGCTTCTCAACCCTTCAGCCTTTAACCGGTTGAGTAACCGGGGAGAAGGACCCTAAACTGGGGGTGCTGGAACCACCGTTTGTGTCGGAGCTGACATTGTATCTGCACGAGGAGAGGTAGATTCTGAAATCCTAGATAGATTATGATGAGCCTTTGCATGAATCTCCACTTGCTGGGTCTATAGTTATTGATCATCCTCAGGCTCGGAGAATGAATCCTGAGAATCAAAGGACTCCCCATCACCGCCACAGTTATCCTCCGGTCTCTCAATTACGGGCGCCTTGCCTTTGCCTTTGCCTCCCTTCGGAGGTGCTTTCTTGCTTTTTGTGGTGGAAGCAGCTGCTCCCTCATTTATCATAATACTCGGTGCTCGTTTTTGAAGCTATATGCCACTTTCATCCAAATTGGTTCTAGACATATCTGCAAAACACATCGAAAAGTGTTAGAAATCATTCAAGAAAATTGCAAAAAAACTCGCCAAACCAGTCGGCGAGTTGCCGAGTCCCTTAGGCGAGGCAGATCGGGCCAGCCGAATGGACCAGCTCTAAAATTTTTTTAGAAATAAGGCATGTCGGCGATGCTCAGGGCCCTTCGACGAGTCGCCGACACCAAATAGCGAGCTTAGACTAGCCCGCCGAATATTATAGTTTATTTTAGGGGTTGGGGGACGCAGAAAGGGCTATCAAAGAAACCTTTCAACGAGTCACTGAGTGAACTTGGTGAGCTAAGGCTTCCCACCAAAAGTTACAGACTCATTTAAGCCAAAACAAGATATTAAGGGCGATGAAAAGGGGATGTTAGTGATCCGCCTAACCATTCTGCGAGCTTGAAGCAGCTTGCCAAATAGCCCAACGTGCCAATTTTCAATCCTATTTCCCAAAATCATGCTCGCAACCCAAAAATCAAAATCATACACATACACTACACAATTAGTACCAGACACATATGACCTATGCCTTCGAGGTACTCAGACTTCCCCTAATTTGGCCAAAATTTGCCATTTTCTGACTTTTGCCCTTAAGAATGACGTCAAATGCTCCATCATTGGGCAAATTATATCATTTGGCACAATTCGGGGTTGCTCAGACTTCACCCAACTAGATCCAACACAAAATAACCTCAACCCAGTAATTTAAAACCAAATTAATCGCAGAAAATATGGGTAATCATCTTTTTAAGAATTTAGGCACAAGTTCGAACACAATACGGGCATCCAACACTTACAACACAATTTAAGTAATTACCCAACACAAATCAAACACAAATACCTATTGCATTTGAGTTTAACCACTAGAGTACACTATGGGGTTCGAAAAACCAACCTGTATGCCGAATTGAGAATTTGAAAATCTAGGCGACAAAGTAATCCAATTCTGAGCACGAGATCACACACAAAAGGCAAATTAAATAGCCAAAATAAGGAATACCTAAAGTTTGGCTAAGAATGCATAGGGTTATAAATGAGAGAATATGAAAGATTTTGAAAATTTAAACCGTTTGGCCTTTAAAACCTTTCAGTTTGTGGCCCTTTCGACTAATTAAGTCATCCATACCAAACCACTCGATGATGTGCCAAGTGGTACTTTACCTCGCCCAGTTTTACAAAACCTCCAGTCAATATGGGGGTTCAAACGATAGACAAAATTGGGCGCGCCAACCTCTTCGGCGAGTTGCAGACTGGACCTTTGGCTCACCAAACTTCTTATTGTCAGACATATTTCACTTTTCAACCTACACAATCAACACATGTTATTCAAAATCAAAACTTAAAGCATAACTTGGGTTGCCTCCCAAGAAGCACCTTAGTTAAGTATTTGGCCATTTGAGTTTTACACACTTCCACTTCATGTTTTATGGTTCCAACGACGGTCTAAGTCGGGCTAGCCGACCTCTTCGGCGAGTCGTAGACTGGACCTTTGGCTCACCAAACTTCTTATTGTCAAACATACTTCACTTTTCAACTTGCACAATTAACACACGCTATTCAAAATCAAAACTTAAAGCATAACTTGGGTTGCCTCCCAAGAAGCACCTTAGTTAACGTCATAGCACAACGAAAGTACCTATTCAAGCTTCATTTTTGGGGTTTTTTCATTTTATCACTAGGCAACCCCCCTTGCTGTCATTGGTTTAAATGTGAAGAAATTTGACCTATTTGGATCTCCATTTGCTTGATAGAGACTGAGTTAGAGGTCACCGTCTTATTGAGAATCGAGACATCCTCTTTCATTTCTTTTAGCACTTTCTCGGACCCTTCAACCTTGTTGAGAATTCATGAGAGCATGTATTCCGTACGACCATCCTTAGATTCCTTGGGCTTTTGACGCTCATGGGAAGGAACATACCTATCCTTCTCCCTCTCTCTTTCCTTCCTAGTGGTGTTGCGATCAAGCGAATCTCTGTCATGGTTTCTTCAACCCTCATCTCTATTCCAACCTTGATTTCCACCTTGGGTAGTTTACACAATGTTTCAAAGTGTGCTTCATCGGGGTTTACTCTACTAACACCCAAAACATTAACACTCTTTGTACCAACACCCATGACATTCTTAGCCAAGATATCCAGTTGGGTCATCATTTTCTCCATGTAAAGTGTAACACCCCTAAAATACTAAACAAAAGTCGCATGTGGATTTACCGTTGCTTAATTACTACAACATGTTTTACTCTCTTGTTGGGAACTTGAAATTTTGTGATAATTGCTAGCTTGCTTAACATAAATTATATTGTAACTTATGGGATTGAATTTGGGTATTTACGTAATAGTATAATTAGAATTTTGTATAATTGTAAAAGGAGGTGAAGGATATATACATATATAGGTATGTATATATGCATTTTGGGCAGCACACTTTTATTTGGGGCAGCACCTTTGAAGGACAAGTGTACAAGTGATAAATATCACTTGTTTGACTATATATTTTCACTCCTTTTTGAGATAATTTCGGTTCCTTCAAGACTTAGAACCTTAGAACCATAGCTTACCAATTGTTCTTCAAAATCACAAGAGAAAAACTTGGTCTTTTGGCTGGAATTCAAGACACACACTGCTTTTTGATAAGTAGTCGAAATCTGTTTTGTAGCTGAGTAGTGTGTATTAATTTTAGAATATCTCGTCATCTAGAACTCATTTTTGTGTGAATACATATGATTTAGAAAGATAATTCATATACCTACAACTCTAATGTTTATGTAAAACTCTAAATTAGATGTTATGGATTCAAAATATGGGACGCAACATAGGACAAGTTCTGTCCAGATTTCTGATTTAGAAATCCTGTATGAACCACTAGTAGTGTATCGATGATATCTTTTTGTACAAAATGTATTTTTTGGTTATTCTTGTTGGGTTGAAACCTTAAGAGATGTATCTACATCTTTCATGAAGGTTATAAAGTCTAGTTTCGCCATTTTCCTGTTCAAATCTAAGTTACAACATGGGCTACTAGACTAGCCAGAATCACTGTTTTAGGAACATAGTTGTATCTGCGCAGGCTGAGCTTACTTGTGATGATAATCCTATTTTATTTCAATATTATTGAGATATTAGGAATTAAAGAAGTTATTTAATTGTATTTTTAAGGTTGTATATACTTGTGAACAAGTTGAGGACCTTGAAACGTTGGTTGGTCTACGGTTTGAACTCGCAGAGCTATGTTGGACTGTTCTACACTAAAGTATTGAGGTTTGTGTATAAACTGGTACTTACACTCTTTGAACTACTAGTATATCTGAAAGTTGATCTTGATACATTGGTTACCTCTTGTCACTTTGCATTGTCGTGTTGGTATGACGCTTGTGTAACTCGCCCCCTTGTAAGGATTGTTTGATCACTTGGCACTCTTGTTTGGACCTTGTCCTTCTTGTAGCTGTGACTTTGGCACTATTGGTATGCCTCTTGATTCGGATCATTTGCCATCTTGACCTTGAATTTTTAGTCCTTCTTAAGAATGGAAGTTGTCCATTTTAAGTACAAACTAGAAAACCATTTTTAATATGGTTCTTGGTTCTCTTGATTATTGGGTTGCGACCCTTCTTGATACAGGGTGACGGCCCTTCTTGATACTTGCTTGTGCCAGGTGTGACGACATGAGGTATATATTGGGCAAGCCCTGTTATTCAATCTCTTGGAAAATGGTGCTATGAGAGTTCTTGACATTTGGATCTTTGAATATCGAACTTGATACTCTTTATATATTGCTACTTGATTTATTTATTATGTTTCAAGTATGCTGCCCATGACTTGAGAAAGGTAGCGTAGTGAATTGTTGAGGGCTCCGAACCTATAGTTTTTACACCACTAAGCTATATGCTTAGCGATAGTTTTTCTATCATAGGGAATGATCGAGAGGAGGCATGAAGCTGGCCATTGGAGATGGAGATTTTGAGAACTTTAAGAAAGATCACATTTGTGTATAGGCATCTATATTTTGTATAAACTTTGGTACTTATAGACGATCTATGTGGTGTATATTTGCATGTAATTTTGAGGGCTAATCGGATCATATCCATGGGTTGTAATATAAGTATGGCTACAGGTTTTATTTTTTTGGGGTGTGTTAGCCCAAGTTTTGTAATATATTACATTTCCTACTTATTTTGAATGATCGTATGAAGCATGAACCCATTTAATTTGGGTACTTGAAAGTGATAATATATTTTTATATCATTATTTACTAGTGTGAGGACAATATATGCAATAAAATGTCTCGTGAGTTATTGGCATATAGTAATTGGAAAGGGTCGTTACAAGCTTTGTATCAGAGCCTAGGTTTGTGGTTCTAGAACTTTTGTTGTGAATTCTAGTATACTTGTTCGCTTTCGAAAAAAAAGAAAGTTTTATTTGGACTATTTGTTCACTTACATAATTTATAATATTTTATCGCATGTAGAGTGCACATGCATCATATACATGTCTATAATGCAATGTGATCTTTCCTTTTGAAGGAATTAAGCTATGCCCTCTTCTGCTGACCGACCTATAGAAGCTGCTCGTGAAGGTTCAGGTGCCTCTGTTTCCCAACCTCATGCACTAGAAGAGGTTGCAGAACCTTTCCCGGATCATTATGTTCCCCACACTAGTGGGTCTGAAGTGGGAAACCATCAGGGTGCAAGAGCTGGTTCACATCCTCACACGAGTCATGGTACTTAAGCCACGAATCCTCCTTTTCAACAAATGACTGAATTCTTCCACCACTTGGCTGAAGCGATGCATGATCCCAACGTGATTAACTTTGAGAAAATGAGGAAAATGGGTGGAATCGAGTTTGAAGGTACCGTTGATCCCACGGATGCTGAACCATGGCTGGAGCTCATGGAGAGGGTATTTGAGTAGTTAGAGTGTTCAGATGTTGCAAAATTCAAGTATGCTATTTTACTATTACAAAAGGATGCTTACGATTGGTGGGTAAGTGTTCCGAATGCCAAGGTAAAACCTCCTATTCTTACTTGGAATGATTTTCTTAGGAAATTTCGTATGAAGTATGTCCCACCTGCTTATTGTGATGCAAAGAGAAAGGAGCTTTTGAATTTAAGGCAACGAGGCATGTCTATTGCTGAGTACCAACATAAGTTTCTAAGGCTCTCTCATTATGCTGGATGTATTATTAAAGAGGAAAGAAGACAAGTGTAGGAAATTTGGAGATGGTTTAAATGATTCCATTAGGAAGAATGTGGTGATCTTGCAACATGAGAACTTTTGTAAGTTAGTGTCTGTTGCTTTTACTTGGGAACGACTTGATAAAGAAAAAGCTAGTCGAAATGAAAACAAATTCTGAAAGCCTAGACCAGATTTTGGAGGTCCATCCAAAAGGGGAAGGTTTGATGATTCTAAGGCTGGTAGTGTTAACAAGCCACCTCCGCAAAGCAAAATACATCAGAATTTTCTACAGCTAGCATTCCAAATTATGGCCAAGGCAAGTCTTGTGTTCCCACTCATCCACAATGTGGAAAGAATCATTATGGTACTTGCAGGAGAGCTTTTGGTGCATGTTTCAATTGTGGAGGCTTTGATCATAAAGTAAAGGATTGTCCTAATCCTAATAATGCTCCTTCCTTGAGAACTGAAGGCTCAGTTCATAAGCCTTCTATTAATCCTCCTCGAACTTATGAAGGTGCAAGTGGAGCAAATAAAGCTAGTGGACCAAGGGCTACTGCACGCGCTTATGCTATGAGGCAGAGGGAGGATCAAGATGGAAAAAATGTGGTTGTCAAAAAATTTCACTTATTTGGCTTATGTGTGTTTACATTGTTTGATCCTAATTCTACACATTCCTATCTTTGTTCATCACTTGTTCTTCCTAAAAAAGTGAAATCTGTGAGACCTAATTTTGATGTGCTGGTTGAAAGTCCTTTGGGTTATCAAGTTGTGTGTAATTGAGTTTATCAAGATTGTCCCTTCATGATTCAAAATCTAGTCTTCCCTGTTGATTTGATTGAAATGCCCTTCAAGGATTTTGATGTTATTATCGGGATGGATTGGCTTTATAAATATCATGCAGTGGTGGATTGTAGGTCTAAGCATGTGACTTTTAAAGATCCTACATTTTCACACATCATTGTACACGGTGAAAGATCATTGACATCTAGTATTATTTCTGCGGCCTTGGAAAGAAAGTTGATGCGTCAAGGTTGTGGGCATACCTTGCTCACATAGTTGATACACAGTCGGAGAGTCCTGGTATCAAGGACATACCTGCTGTATGTGATTTCCCAGAAGTCTTCCCAGAAAACCTTCTGGGATTGCCCCCAAAAAGAGAGGTTGAATTTCCAATCGAGCTTATTCCTGGATCTACCCCTATTTCTATCACTCCTTATAGAATGGCTCCGGCAGAATTAAGAGAATTGAAACCTCAATTGCAAGAACTTCTTGAGAAGAGTTTTATTCGACCTAGTGTTTCTTCTTGGGGAGCCCCAGTTTTATTCATAAAGAAGACAGATGGCACTCTCAGGCTTTGTATTGACTATAGACAATTGAATAGAATAAAAATCAAGAATAGATACCCACTACCAAGGATCGATGATTTGTTTGACCAACTGAAGGGTGCTAAAGTATTCTCGAAGATTGATTTAAGGTTTGGATATCACCATCTGCGTGTTAGAGAGAAAGATATTCCTAAAACTGCTTTTACAACTCGGTATGGTCATTATGAATTTTTGGTGATGCCAGTCGGGTTGACAAATGCTCTTGTGGTATTCATAAATCTAATGAATCAAGTATTCAGGCCTTATCTTGATCAGTTTGTGGTTGTTTTTATAGATGATATTTTAATATTTTCCAGAAGTAGTGAAGATCATGATAAACACCTCCGAATTATTTTGCAAATTTTGAAGGAGAGGGAACTTTATGCTAAACTTTCCAAGTGTCAATTTTGGCTTGATGAAGTGACATTTCTGGGACATGTTGTATCGGCAGAAGGCGTGAAGGTAGATCCTAGTAAGATACAAGCAGTTGTTGAGTGGAGACCTCCCAAAAGTCAAACCGAGGTAAGAAGTTTCTTAGGCTTAGCAGGATACTACAGAAGATTTCTGAAAGGATTTTCCATTATCACCTCTCCATTGACTAAACTCTTGCAGAAGGAAGCGAAGTTTAATTGGAATGACAAGTGCCAAGAGAGCTTTGAAACTCTCAAATCCTTGCTGACTCAAGCACCTAAACTTACTCTACCAATTGAAGGGAAGGAGTATGTAGTATACAATGATGCCTCTCACAATGGTCTCGGATGCATATTGATGCAAGAAGGGAAGGTTATTTCGTATGCCTCTTGGAAATTAAAACCGCATGAATTGAATTATCCTACCCATGATCTTGAACTTGCTGCGGTAGTGTTTGCTTTAAAAATATGGTAGCATTATTTGTATGGAGAGAAATATCATAAATTCACTGATCACAAGAGCTTAAAGTACTTGGGTACTCAGAAGGAGCTAAACCTCTGACAATGTAGATGGCTTGAACTCATCAAGGATTATGACTGCACGATTGATTATCATTCAGGTAAAGCTAATGTGGTTGCAGATGCCTTAAGTTAAAAATCCTTCGCAAGTATTTCTTTGAGTCCTTTTCCCTTGCTCCTTGAGTTAAGAGCCATGAATGTTTGTTTCACACTTGATGCAAATGGTTCAGTTATTGCTAATTTGCAAGTAAAGCCAATATTACTTGAACAGGTGAAAAAAACACAAAAGTTAGATGAGAAACTTGTAAAATTGACCTGAGAAGTTCAAAATGGGGACAAACTTGATTTTTCATTAACAGAGGATGGTGTTTTATTTTATCAAGATAACCTATTCATCCCTAATGATGGCAAATTGAAGAGAGAAATACTGAGTGAAGCACATACCTCACCATATGCAATGCATCCTGGAGGTACAAAGATGTACCAGACCATCAAAGAAAATTATTGGTGGAATGGTATGAAGAAGGACATTGCCGAGTTCATTTCTAAATGTTTGGTTTGTCAACAAGTAAAGGCAGAGCATCAGGTCCCAGTTGGTTTGCTACAGCCCTTGTTGATCCCAGAATGTAAATGGGAGAGAATAACTATGGACTTTGTCTCTGGACTTCCTCGCACTCAAAGAAATCTTGATGCAATATGGGTGATTGTGGACAGGCTAACCAAGAGTGGTCACTTCTTAGCAATCAGGATGGATTACTCACTTGAGCGTTTAGCCGAATTGTACATTAATGAGATCGTAAGACTACATGGGATCCCTATGTCTATTGTATCTGACCGAGACCCAAGGTTTTTACATCTAGATTTTGGGGTAGCTTGCAGGAAGCTTTGGGTACTAAGCTGAGATTTAGCACTTCGTTCCATCCTCAGATAGACGGTCAGTCAGAAATAGTGATACAAATTTTGGAAGATATGCTTCGAGCTTGCATTATGGATTTTGAGGGTAGTTGGGACAAACACTTGACTTTGATAGAATTTGCTTATAATAACAGTTACCAATTGAGTATTGGAATGCCTCCCTATGAAGCTTTGTATGGAAGGAAATGTCGGACCCCTCTTTGTTGGAGTGACGTTGGTGACAGGAAACTTATTGGTCCTGAATTTGTGCAACAAACAGAAGACAAGGTAAAAATTATCAAAGATCGTCTAAAGATTTCTTTAGATAGACAAAAGTCGTACATTGATCTTAAAAGGCGTGACATTGAATATCAAGTGGGATATAAGATATTTTTAAAGGTGTCTCCATGGAAAAAGATTATGAGATTTGGCAAAAAGGGAAAACTTAGTCCCCGATTCATTGGACCATATGAGATACTTGAAAGGGTTGGACCGGTTACATATAAATTGGCTTTGCCACCTGAGTTAGACAAGATCCATAATGTTTTCCATGTTTCTATGCTCAGAGATATCGTTCTGATCCATCTCATGTTCTTCTAGTTGAATCTATTGAGGTTAATCCTGATTTGACGTATAATGAAGAATTTATTTTAATTCAAGCTCGGAAAGTGAAGCAACTTAGAAATAAGAAAATCCACTTAGTAAAGGTACTTTGGAGGAACCATTTGGGAAAAGAAGCTACTTGGGTGAGAGGAGAAGACATGAGGACTCAGTATCCGCACTTGTTTCGGGACTAATGTAAGTTAAATTTCGAGACGAAATTTCTTTAAGAGGTAGAGAGTTGTAACACCCCTAAAATACTAAACAAGAGTCGCATGTCAATTTACCGTTGCTTAATTACTACAATATGTTTTACTCTCTTGTTGGGAACTTGAAATTTTGTGATAATTGCTAGCTTGTTTAACATAAATTATATCGTAATTTATGGGATTGTATTGGAGTATTTACGTAATAGTATAATTAGAATTTTGTATAATTGTAAATGGAGGTGAAGGATATATACATATAGGTATGTATATATGCATTTTGGGCAGCACATTTTTATTTGGGGTAGCACCTTTGAAGGACAAGTGTACAAGTGATAAACATCACTTGTTTGACTATATATTTTCACTCCTCTTTGAGATAATTTCGGTTCCTTCAAGACTTAAAACCTTAGAACCCTAGCTTACCAATTTTTCTTCAAAATCACAAGAGAAAAACTTGGTCTTTTGGCTGGAATTCGAGACACACACTGCTTTTTGGTAAGTAGTCGAAATATGTTTTGTAGCTGAGTAGTGTGTATTAATTTTAGAATATCTCGTCATCTAGAACTCATTTTTGTGTGAATAAATATAATTTAGAAAGATAATTCATATACCTACAACTCTTATATTTATGTAAAACTCTAAAGTAGATGTTATGGATTTGAAATATGGACGCAACATAGGACAAGTTCTGTCCAGATTTCTGATTTAGAAATCCTATATGAACCACTGTTAGTGTATTGATGATATCTTTTTGTACAAAATGTATTTTTTGGTGATTCTTATTGGGTTGCAACCTTAAGAGATGTATCTACATCTTTCATGAAGTTTATAAAGTCTAGTTTTGCCATTTTCCTATTCAAATCTAAGTAACAACATGGGGTACTAGACTAGCCAGAATCACTGTTTTGGGAACATAGTTGTATCTGCACAGGCTGAGCTTACTTGTAATGATAATCCTATTTTATTTCAATATTATTGAGATATTAGGAATTAAAGAAGTTATTTAATTGCATTTTTAAGGTTGTATATACTTGTGAACAAGTTGAGGACCTTCATACATTGGTAGGTCTATGGTTTGAACTCGCGGAGTTGTGTTGGACTGTTCTACGCTAAAGCATTGAGGTTTGTATATAAACTAGTACTTACACTCTTTTAACTGCTGGTATATTTGAAATTTGATCTTGATACCTTGGTTACCTCTTGTCACTTTGCATTGTCGTGTTGGTATGACGCTTGTGTAACTCGCCCCCTTGTACGAATTGTTTGATCACTTGGCACTCTTGTTAGGACCTTGTCCTTCTTGTAGCTGTGACTTTGGCACTATTTGCATGCCTCTTGATTCGGATCATTTTCCATCTTGACTTTGGATTTTTAGTCTGTCTTAAAAATGGAAGATGTCCATTTTAAGTACGAACTAGAAAACCATTTTTAATATGGTTCTTGGTTCTCTTTATTATTAGACTGTGACCCTTCTTGATACAGGGCAATGGCCCTTCTTGGTACTTGCTTGTGCCGGGTGTGACGACATGAGGTATAGATTGGGCGAGCCTTGTTATTGAATCTATTGGAAAATGGTTCTATGAGCGTTCTTGACATTTGGATCTTTGAATATCGAACTTGATACTCTTTATATATTGCTATTTCATTTATTTATTATGTTTCAAGTATGCTGCCCATGACTTGAGAAAGGTAGCGTGGTGAATTGTTGAGGGCTCCGAACCTATAGACTTTACACCACTAAGCTATATATGCTTAGCGATAGTTGTTTCTAACGTAGGGAATGATCGAGAGGAGGCATGAAGCTGGCAACTGGAGTTGGAGATTTTGAGAACTTTAAGGAAGATCACATTTGCATATTGGCATCTATATTTTGTATAAACTTTGTTCTATCTACTTATAGACGATCTATGTGGTGTATATTTGCATGTAATTTTGAGGTCTAATCAGATCATGTCCATGGGTTGTAATATAAGTATGGCTACATGTTTTGTTTATTTGGGGTATGTAAGCCCAAGTTTTGTAATATATTACATTTCCTACTTGTTTTGAATGATCGTATGAAGCATGAACCCATTTAGTTTGGGTGCTCGAAAGTGATAATATTTTTTTATATCATTATTTACTAGCGTGAGGATAATATATGCAATAAAATATCTTCTGAGTTATTGGCATGTAGTAATTGGAAAGGGTCGTTACATTTGGTCTCTCTCTTGATCCTTCTCGAACTGCTCCTTTGTCATTCTAAAATTTAGAGGAGAGACTCGGTCCTAACGAGTGAACCATTCCCTATTGATCTTGGTCATGCAATCAAGGAGTTGGGATACTACTTCATAGGGTTGTTGCATTATACCACTGGGAACAAGATGACCAGCAACTCCTTTGTTCACTGAATCGAGGCTCCTATAGAAGTATTGGAACAACACGTTATTGGGAACTCCGTGAGTTGGGAATCGCATCACCAACTTCTTACACCTCAGCCATGTCTCATGGATTGGCTCACCTTCCAAGTGTTTGAAACCTTGGGTACTATCCCTAAGAGTCATCATCTTCGATGGGGAAAAAATCTCTTTTGGAACACTGTGATTAGCTCCATCCAAGAAGTGATGGAATCTCTTGGTAACCTAGTTAACCACTTACTAGCCTCGCCCATCAGAGAAAATGGGAACAACCTGATACAGACTGATTCTTGCAATATGTTCTTAAATGAGAATGGTCCACAAACATCCACAAAATTTTTGATATGCTCATAGGGATACTCATGAGCCTACCTCCCAAACGAACCCCTTTTTGTAGGAGCTGAAGCATGGTGCTTGTGATTTGAAAAACAACATTTTCTTCGGCCGGAGGTAAATGAATGGCTCCAACACCACCCGCTTGGACTGGGTCATTGACGTTTGGGTCATTGACATCATTTAGGTTTCCAACATCATCTTGGTGTCCCACTTGGCTACCATTACCGTTAATGCTCATCTCCTCCTCTGTTTTAACACAAGCAATAGAAAACCAAAAATAAAATAAGTAGATTCAGCTATAACTAAAAAAATCACAATTCTACTTTACTAGAAGAATTTTAAAAAACATCACTCCCCTGCAGCGGTGCCATTTTGAATAACTTTTCAAGCACATTTCATCCAACTCTAAGTGCAAACGATTGTTAGTCAGTATAAAATCCAACAAAGAGTTGGGGTCGAATCCCACATGGAGCGGTATGTGTTCAAATTCAATTAGGAAGTACAAACGTGGTCTAATCAGCTATATGGATAAAAATTATCGAAAAAGACATGAAACAAATTGAAACGGTTGACATGAATGTCAGATGAGGTTTTTTTGGGTTCAACCTATTAACTACATAGCAGTCACAAACAATTCGAAATAACAAAAAGGAGAGGAATTCTCGGGATGTGATCGATTATAGGTAAATTTCGATATATGGGTAATTGAAACTACTAGTAAACAACTAAAAATCAGTGAGTAAGCTAGACTATAAGGGAGATAACTTTCTCTCGAACAACTATCCCAAATCAGGTGATTTCTTTTGAACATCAACAAACATGATAATGAAGAACATCCCACACCTTAATTCATCCACTCTTTCAAGCTATATGGGTAGGATTGGGTTTAAGATTCACTCTCTTGAGCTGAACCAAATTCAACCCAATACCTACAAATCATAAATTGAACCACAATTATTTCTAAAACCTCTCTCTCGAGCAAGCCAAGAACAAACAAATAGAACTATATTTGAAACTACAATTCATAAATTGAACCATAATTAATGATTAAACTCACTTTAATTAAACATTTAAACTAGTAATTAACAATACCCATAGACTGATTCAACCCATAATCACATGATCACACCCCAAGAATTGAGTTTTTAGCCAAACACCATAAAAGAGTAAAAACAATTACCAAATTGATTAGCCATCAACTGGGTAAGAGTAATTTAGCCTTTACAATGCTCGATATCGAAGAAAATCAGTAACCCACTTGCAAAATCTCCAAATTGAATCTCTAAAATCCTTCAAGTCTACTAAGAAACTATGAAAAACTTAAGAGATAAGTATTCTAAACTAATTTTTCCTAAGCCAACCTCTGTCAACCTATTAAATTAACTCTTCAAAATCTAATTTTTAGTCGCCGAAAATAAGCCACGAAGAGCCATTGAGCAAAGTAAGTCAGGTTCGCCGAACCACTCGACGAACCGTCCATTGCTCTCTTCTATCGCCTTTTTTCCTTGACATTCAGCATCCTCAAGTCCTGTAACTTTGGGCGATCTCTCTTTGCATCGCGAAATTGCTCGACGATTCGCCGACTGCCCCATTCATATCGCTGACTTGGTTTCTTCCCTCATGGCTGGCACACTGGAACTTTAGGCGGTCAAAGTAGCCACTTGGAGACACGCCAAGTGCTCTTGGTGATCCTCAGGCTCGCCTTTCTTCAATTCTTCAGTTTGTTTAGTTCCTTCTTGCCTTTTAGTGTCCTTGCTTTGCTCCTCAATCCATATACCTGAAAATCAAGGATTTAGCATTAGTTTATGGCACAAATTAAGCTTTTAAGGACACTATATCTATATAAACAAGGCCCTAAATGAGTTCAAATCTAAGACTCATCACCCCTTCTAATACTTTAGGCTCCAATTGTGCTGAAAGTTTGCCTAGTTGATCCTCAAGTTGTTTGATTGCATCAGCATGAGATTTCACTCAATAATTCAATGATGAGAAATCAACTTTCATCTATTTAAGCATTTCATCTAATCGTTCAACTTGTCTAGGATACGTGACAACAATTTATCCACCCTTAAGTTATTCAAACTGCCCTTCGATCTTGGGATGTCACTTGCTTTTGTGTGGTACTGTCACGACCCAAGGGTACCCCCTAGATGTAATATGGCGTACTTGACCCCGAAGGGGTTGCATACAAGGCCTTAGCAAAATCATAACATAAGATCATAGAAAAAATATGGGAAAATTTAAAACTTCTTTTAACCATACAATCGAAAACACTTTCCATAAACAAGTGGAACTCTTTACTAACTCTTTGTCTCAAACCATCTATTAAAACTCTTGAATAAAACTTCTTGGGACGCATCCCAAACAATGTCTAAAACATAAAGAAATGACATAAAGGAAATAAGGGTTCGTCCTCGAAGCTATCAGGACTCACCAATTCTTCAACTCTTCTAGATACTTGGAAACCTAGCCTTCAAAGCAACTAAATCTCCTCAACCCTACATTTGATTAGAATGTAGGCAATAAGCGTTAGTACAAAATGTTCCAAGTACGAAAGCTAGCACAACATCATAAGAGAATCTCAAATGGTTAGTCAACATAAGACATATGTATGAGAGATAATAACATAGTCATAGCATAATCATCATAGTCATAACATAACCTCCAACATAACCATCATATAAACATAAGTCAACATAAGACATAATTAATGAGCATATGAGATAAATCATAATCATAATAAGCCAAATCTTCACCATAGGTATCACATAAGCATAATTGACTCTTGGTCTTACCATAATAGAACCATTCTCAAGTAACCTCAAAAGCATACAAGTGCAAAGCATGAATAGCATCCCATAATACCACCCAAGCCAAGTATCCCTTCTTAGTCATCTTAATCATAGCCCTATATACATAGTCAAACTATAAATCTTTTTACCATAAGGGCACCATACTTCTAAGTAACCTCAAGACACACTTGTGCAATGCATGAAAGGCATCCAATACTACCCTTCACACTAAGCATTGCCTTGAAGTCATCTTACTCATATTCACCTCCTTTTGGTCTTACTGTTAGCTTATTTCATATAGAGAAGGGAACTACCATCTTAGTCAATCATATCATGTTAAGAAAGGCAACTATAGCACAATCCTATCTAAACATACATCATATAAGAGCAAACATCTCATGAGTCACCTTAAGGCAAGCTTGTGCCATGCATGAACAAGACCCCATAATCCCACCCATGCTAAGCTAGACACATCATTCATGTTCATCATCTCTTAACATCATAAACACAAGGGTAATCACCTCTTAGTCATGAATATCATGGAATCATACATCAAGGGTACTCACCTCTAGTCATACACATAAATGAATCATAGGTATTCGCCTCCATGTTCATTATTAGAAGTGTATAGTTATTCGCCTCCATATTCATTATTAGAAGAATGTTGGTATTCTCCTCCATATCAGTTTTAATGTTTAATGTAGGTATTCGCCTCCACATCACCACATAAGGATCATAGATAATAGTATTCATGACCAACATAAAGGCTAATGGGTAATCACCTTTTGCCTTGGGAATCACACATACAAATGGGTCATCACATCACACTCCCCCATGCTTAATTAATTAGGGGTAAGGGAACTCATCACACATTCCTATCATGTAAAGGTCATTTAGGGCAATCACCACAAGCCTCATCACATTTACTAGTCCTAAGACTTAGATTCATTTTAGGTGAGCAAACCTTTCAACCTAGAATCATTCTATGTGAGAGAACCCTTCATGTCATATCATACTCATGCCTAAAACCATATCTAGAATCTATATTAGACATTGGTATCACCATGGATCAAGTGAGTCAATCACTTTGTGCATCTAGGCCTTCATAATGTAAACTAAGTAGGTATAGGCCTTCTACCACAATTCTATATTTTAATCTTGTAATCACATATTTAGACTTTACTCTCAAAGACTTAACATTAATAGTTCAATCATATTGGATTTACCTTCAATCCCTAGTGATCAACATTGATTACTACAATCCTTACATTCAAGCTTTACTTCTTGTAACCTTCATTCATACCTAGATTTCAAGGAATTCTAAGCATATTCATCATCAATAGGTGATTCTAATGATAATTGATCATAAAGGTTCAATTCTAACTTTACAAATCAAGATCAATCATTTACAATAGAGTCTATTTCAATTCATGATTATATGATCCTAACTTTGATCAATTACTACACATAACATTGAATTAGGAAGATCACCTAAGAACCTTCAACTTTGCCTCTAATGGAATAAACCCACAAAGATTAAATTCATCAATTTAGATTAGGGTTTACTGTAGAAATCACATGAAATCATCATCATATCATTAAACAAACCTAAATCAATCATAATTAGGTATTATACACTAGATTGGAATCATACCCACATCCTACCCACAATGTAAGAAGAACCCTAATTGGGTTTTTTGATCTACAATTGGGGGATTACTAAGGGGGCTCTATGGGTGGAAGAACCCATAGATGATAAAATAAACATACCTTAAACAATGCCCTAGCACAAGCCTATGGAAATGGAACCTTTGTTCTTGACCTTAGCTCAAGCCCTAGCTTCTTGTTCAATGGAGGTCTTTCTTAGATATAGAAATATTTGAGAGATGAGTGATTTAAGTTTTGATTTAGAATGACTTAGTTAGGGTGTTTAATGACTTAAAATACGGTATATACGTATAGAACCCATATAAAACGACCACCACTTGGATGGTCCGTCAAGGGCACCACGGCCCGTGGTGGTGCCTGTGGTCCCTTGACCAGTGGATCCCCTCATATGCCAAGCCCCTAAAACTCTAAGGCACCTTCACGACTACTTATATGGACCATGGTCAAGACCATGGATCGTGAAGTGGCTCTTGGACTTGGGGCAGTAGCTTGGCCTCAAGGCCTTGCCTCCTAAGTGACTAAGGGGTCTTCACGGACCACTTCACGGTCCGTGGTCAAGACCTCTGGCCATGAAAGTGGTCGTGTTTTTGAGGCAGACTTGGCCAAGGTTGGGCAGCCTTGGCCCTTGGCTAAGGCTTTGCTCCCTTAGCCTTGGCCTTTGCCCTTGGAACCCTATACCAAACCATAGATGACCTTCTAAACTTTGGGGCCTAACACGTACCTTGATGTTCAACCACTTAAACCTCTCATTGTAATTACGAAAAGTCTCATCACGACTCTATTCTTCATACATCAAACCTTAGAACATTAGCTTGTGGCTCTAGTTTAGTCTACAAATTTCTGGGGCGTTATAGGTACTCTTCATGACTCTCTTCTCTCCCCCAAGAGTTGTTTAGTTCACACCAATCTTGATAGTTACACCTTCACTCTTCTTCTTTATCTGAGTTCCAACCTTGATTCCCACCTACCTTAAAGTAGCTCGGATGGGAACCCTCCTCAAGTCTTAACACTCTCCTTACTTCTTTGGGTTCACCCATATTTTAGAGCATTTGTTTTTGTAACAACTTCAATTGGGACAACATCTTACTAATATTCTCATCCCTCTCTTTCTCCTTGTCAAGTTGTTCTTGCATCATCCAAAATCAAAAAGGGAAAACTCAGTCCTCTTGAGTGTACCATGCCTGATTTATTTTTGTCATTTCATCAAAAAGGGACGAGGCTACCTTAAATGATTGCAACAGTATTCTTCCTCCACCCAATTGGTCAGCCACTCCTTTGCTCAGTGAGTCTAAACTCTAGTAAAATTACTGGAGTATCACATCACCCGACAGCCCATGAGTAACATAGTAATAGTAACTTCCGAAACCTCAGCCAAGTTTCATGAATTGGTTCCCCTTCTACCCGCTTGAAGTTTTGGATGTCATCACGCGATTTCACCATCTTTGAGGGTGGAAAGAACCTGACATAGAATGCCTCGATAAGTTCTTCCCAAGATAGAATAGGGTGTCTCGGTAGATCTGCTTGCCATTTGGTTGCTTCCCCCATTAAAGAAAAAGGGAACAACCGTAGCCGAATTGATTCTTGCGAAATATGCTTGAATGAGAATGGACTGCATGTCCCCACAAAGTTTCGAATATGCTCATGGGGGTTCTCATGATCTAACCCTCCAAATATGCCTTTTGCTTACAAGAGTTGCAGCATTGCATTTGTCACATGGAATGAAACATGGTCCTCAATCGGAGGTAGGCGGATAACACCTACGCCCCCAATAGAGCTTCATTGGCATGCAAGAAATCATCACCATCATCTTGGTGACAACGTTGGTTCATAGTGCTTTTGTTCGCACTCATCCTTTCTCCTGATCAAAACAACTAACAACAAAAAAGGTAAGATGATTCAACTACAACTCAAATAGATCACAATTTAAACTTCAAGAAAAGAATTTTAAACACCACTCCCCGGTAGCGACGCCATTTTGATTAATGCTCAACTACACCTCATCTAATACTAGGTGTAGACGATCGTAATCGAGTGTAAACCCAACAAGTGAGTTGGGGTTGATCCCAAAGGGAGTGGTACAATTTTGAATTCAATTATGAAGTTATAAATGCAATTTAAATAATTGTAGGAATAGAAATTATTTGGAACTTTTAATTAAATCAAAAGGTTGACATCAATGTCAGGTGGGGATTTGTTTATCAGATAGCAATGACAACTGCAAAAATCAACAAGATTAATCAACTGAGTAAGAGGTACTTGGCAGAATGACCGGCTAATTGCCAATTCTCGCTAAATGGGTGCTAGGTGATTACTAAAAGTTACTAAATCTTCATGGGTAGGATGGACCTTAGATGAGATAATTTTCTCTCAAACAACTACCTCGTGTCAACTGAGTTCTTTCGAACCTCAACAGGCTAAATATGAAAACCAGCCCACAACCTCACTATAACTCCTCGAGCTAGATAGGTAGAACGGGACTTAGGATTTACTTTCTCAAGCTAAACCTGCAATGACCCAATCACTACGAATGCTAATTTATTACCTTGGTTTTACACCTCTCTCTCAAGAAAGCATAAAACACTAAATCACATTGAAATAAACATTAAACAAAGCAAATTAACCATAGTAATAAATCATACCCACTTCAAATTAGCACTACAATCAATAATTTCTAACACCCACTCAGCTAAATTATGCAATTAATAACATGGTCAAATCCCCAAGAATAGGGTTTTAGCTATTCATCGTAAAAGGAGAAAATTAAATACCTATTACATGCTCCATAGCTGGGTATTGATTTCCAAAATCTTAAAAATGAATAAATCTTGCTTCAATTACAACACCCAACTTGAACTCTAAGGAAAAATGCTTCAAACCAAGAAGAATAGTGTTTTTGTTCTCTATCTCTCTTTCAACAATGTTGAATGCCTTCTCTCTCTTAAAAAATATAAATTTATATTGATCCAAAATTTGGCCTTTTTGGGGCCAAACGGCAAGGAAAGTTGAGCTTCACAAACCAGTCGGCGAATCACTAATCACTCTTGTCCATCGTCCTCTTAGCTCAGTTTTTCATCCATTTCGTACTGTAACTTTCAATGGTCTATGTCGAGGTTCGCCAAGTGGTTCAGCGATGTGCCTTTTGTTCCTTCTTATCTCCACTCTGCTTGTAGCTTCATTGATAGTCCTGTACACTTTGGTGGACACAATCCCTTTTCGCCGATCCATTCGGCGAGTCGCCCATAGGGAACACACTTTGCTAACGTTTCTCTCATCTCAAAGGTAGTATTCTATAAAATTGGGTGGGCTAAGAGCCACTCGGCAGACTGCCAAGTGGTCTTAACTATCTCCAGGATCACTTTTCTCCCCTTCTTCAGCTTGTTAGTTCCTTTTTGTCCGGTAGTGTCCTTGCCTTACACCTTAGCCTGCAATGCTGCAAATCAACACGCTAACGTAACTTTAGAGTATAAATTGCATTTGAGGACACTTACACTATCAAAACAAAGCCCTAAATTAGTTGAACTCTCTGACTCATCAACACCCATAGCCATTTGGTGGCTTCACCCATAAAAGAGAATGGGAACAACTTGAGACAAACTGATTCTTGTGATACGTTCTTGAATGAGAACGAACCACAAATTTCTACAAAGTTCTGGATATACTCATAAGGGTCTTCGTGAGCTAATCCTCAATATAAACCTTTCATTTGGAAGAGCTATGGCATTATTCTACTAACATGGAAGACATCATTCCCTTCAATTGGAGGTAGACGTATTGTACAAACACCACCCAATTGGATTGGGTTATTCACATCATTAAGATTTTCAATATCATCTTTGTGGCCCACTTGGCTACCATTACTCCCATTTACGCTCATCTCTTCCTCAGTTCAACACAAGCAACACAAAACATTAACTAAAGTAAGTCAATTCAACTACAACCAAAAAGATCACAATACAATTTCAATAAAAGAATTTTACACAACACCAGACCCCGGCAGCGGCACCATTTTGATTAATGTCTCAAGCACACCTCATCCAATTCTAGGTGCAAACTTAACTAGTATAAAACTGAACAAAAGGTGGGGTCAAACCCACATGGAATGGTACATGTTCAAAATCAATTATGAAGTACAAAATGTGGTCTAATTAGTTATAGAAACAGAAATTATCAAAAAAAGACATGTAAAAAGGTCTAAGGGGGTGACAACAAATGTTAGATAGGGAGTTTGGCTTGTCGATTATCACATACAACATAATAAAACATGCAGAAAACAACAATATAGAGAGGAATTCTCGGGATGTGATCAATTATAGGCAAATTTCACTATACGGGTAAGTGAAACTACTAATAAATAGCTAAATATCAATGGGTAGGCTAGGCTATAAGTGAAATAGCTTTCTCTCAAACAATCATCTAAAATCAAGTGATTTCTTTCGAACATCAACAAGCTTAGCAAATAAGAACAGCCCACACCTTAATTTATATATTCTTTCCGACTAGATAGGCAGAATCGAGGTTAGGATTTACTCTTTTGAGCTAAACCCATATGACCCTTACAACTACAATCATCAATTGAAAACTATGATTCTAAAATCTCTTTTTCAAGCAAGCCTAGAATTCTAAGTTTGAATTGCATTTGCAAGTACATTTCTTAGTTCAAAACACAACTATCAATTAAAACCCACTTCAATTATGCCTTTAAATCAGTAATTAACAATACCCATAAGCTAATTCAACCCATAATAACATGATCACACACCAAGAATTGAGATTTTAGCCACACATCATAAAAATAGAGAAACGATTACCAAATATGTTCACCATGATCTGAGTAAAGGTTCCCAAGTCTTTACAGTGGTCTAAAATGGTTAAGTTCAACAACCCACGTCAAAATTCTCAAAGTCTACAATAAGAATTCAAAAACATAGAGAGAAACACTAACTCTAGAATGGGAACTATAATATCTGGGAGACAATTCCAGTATTTGGGTAAGAGAACTCCTCAAAGTTCCTTTTCAAACTCAATTTATAGTTTCCCACTTTTTGGCTAAAAAGTCCACTCGATGAGATAAGTCACGCCTGGCCAAGTTGTTCAGCGATTCGCTAGTTGCTCTCTTCCATCACCATTTTGCATTTGTCCTCTCCATCCCAAGTCTTGTAACTTTGGGTAATCCAGTGTGTTATCGCGGAACCGACCGGCGATTCACCGACTGCCCATTTCTTTCGCCAACTTGGTTTTTTCCCACCGTTGGCACGCTTGAACTTTGGGCAAGCTAAAGTGCAACTAGGCGGTGCGCCGAGTGGTCTTGGCGATCACCAGGATCACTGTTCTTCACTTCATCAGCTGTTTAGTTCTTTTTGTCCGGTCATGTCCTTGGCTTTCTCCTTAGACTCCATAGATGCAAATCAACATTTAAGCATTAGTTTAGAGGATAGTTGAGGATACTTATACTATCAAAACTAAGCCCTAAATGAGTAGAAATCTCAGACTCATCAGGGACTTATAATCCTACACGGGCACGTAGTTTTGGGACTATGAGATTACGCTGAATGAAGTTCAACTCGGTGCTAAGTCTACTCCCAACTAAATACATATGAAGCAAAAATGCACTAAATACTGAATAACTCAAAATATTGATAATCCAACTTTGAATTCAACATTTAACTACTGAGAATGTGACATTTGAAATTGGAGCATGATTTTCTGTTTAACTGACCTAGAAAGTATAATTCATGAACTATGAGAATTTACACAAACTTGGGTTTTGAGTTTCATAAAAAAATTAAGGAACGTTTCCCAGAAAATATGTTATTTAGACTATGGATACTATAGCAGTTGAAATCACCACAATTCCCAAGATTATACAAACCCTAAGTTTAAACAAGTTATGTGGAATCAAGGAACTTATTGAATTATAGGGACCTAGATGATGAAAGGAACCTACTAGTGAAAATCCACATACCTAGTGATGATATCTATGGGGAAATCCTTAGGATTTTGGGGCATAACATCGAAGAACACTTCTGCTTGTTCTTGAAAGAAATTGGCTCCTTTTTCTCTTCTTTTTGTTCTAACTTGGATGATTTTTAGAGAATGAGGGTTTTGGGTGTCACGCCCCGAGGCAACCCCCTTAACGTAATAGGGACCTAGGATCCCGAGTGACCCCAAGCTAAACCAAAAGCAGGCATATAATAAGCATATTGAAAGATATTTAAATAAACAATAACTATGCGGAAGCTAAACATAGGTTATCTAAAAAATTGGGAATACCCAACTAGTCTGAATGTATAAACCATAATAAGAGTTTAACAATACTAAAAGATAAACTTATCAAGTCAAGATGATTCTAGTACTATTTCTGAAAAACCTCTAACTTACTAGAGTTGTTGGGACATGCCCCCAGCTAACTCTAGCAAGACTGAAAACATAATAAAAGACTAAAGATAAAATGCATGTCTGTTGTCCTCAAAATAAGAGGACTCACCATTGAAGCTGCTGAATATGGACCCAGAATCGTTCTAAGCGTGATCAAGATGTTGTGTACCTGAACCACATCATGAAAGGATATAACGTAGAGTATCCCTCAGTTGTTGGAATGTATTGAGTATGCAGGATATAGACAATACTAAACAAAATATTGCTGAGCAATAATATAATCTGAATAGAAGATAAATGCTGAATATAACTGAAAATTGAGCTAAATGCAATGACCAAGTACTAATCATGAACATAACATGTTGAAACTGAATACTAAAGTATAAACATAAAACTTGGTCAAATGCACTAGAGTCTGATTGTGGGTAAATACTGAATATAACTATAAACTGATCTAAATGCAATGACCAAATACTAATCATGAACATAACATGCTGAAACTGAATACTAAAGTATAAACGGGAAATCTTGTCAAATGCACTAGAGTTTGATTGTGGGAGCTACTGATTTCACATATCAGGACACTTCATCCAATACTAAGTGCCAATGATCCTGAGTAATAATATAACCCAACTAAGTGAGTTGGGGTCGAGCCCAAGGGAGTGGTTCGTAATTGAGAAATCAATAGGCAAGTAAGAATATGCTCTAGTCAATCATAGCTAAAAACATTTACGAATAAAAGCATGGTTTAAATTATAGGTGACACAAGTGTCAAATATCAAGGGGGTTTGTTTGTATTATCAACTAAAACAAATAACACGAAAATATGAATATGAAAATGGGATTCTTGGGATGTGATTGGATTATGGGCTAACGTAAACAAATGGGTAGTTGCAATTAATAATAAACAGCTACAAATCAGTGAATAAGCTAGACTTTAGTGGGGGTAAACTTTCTCTCGAATAATTTACCCTGAATCAAATTGGTTTCTCACGAACACCAATAAGCAGCAATGAAGCACAACCTTCGCTTTAGTCCATTCACTCTCTCGATCTAAATGTGTGGAAAAGGGTTTAGATTCACTCTCTTGAGCTGACCCTATGACAACCCAATACCCACAAACCATCGATTTAGTAATTTTGGTTTTAAAACCTCTCTTTTGAGCAAGCCAAAAATACAAAGTTAAGATTGTATTTGCAACTACAACCCATTAAATTCAACTACAATTACTGAATGAAATGACTTTTAAATAGAAAATAAACTATTAATTAACAATACCCAACAGTTAAATCAACCCAAAATCACATAATCATACCCCATGAATTGGGGTTTAGCTAGACATAGTAAAAAGGTAAAAATCGTTACCAAGTTGTGTTTCCATCAACTAGGTTGGATTGATATTGTCTTTATAATGGTCTAAGATGAAGAATCTTCAACACCCACTTCCAATTTCTCAGAAATAGAAATCTTCAAATATTCAAATCTAAGGAAATATTGTCTCCAGAAACTCAGTTCTATGCTCTCAACTTGAAAACTGAATGCTAGATTCTAAAACTGTATACTAAACTAAGAATTTAAAAAGGTATTTATAGTTGTCAAAAATGTGCTGCGAAGGTCCAATCGATGTAGTTAGTTGGGATAGCCGATCCAATCGACAATCCGCCCTTTGGTCATTTTCATCGCCGTTTTGCTTTTTGCCTTCAGCATCTTCAAGTTCTGTAACTTTGGGTGATATGGCACTGCATCGCGAAATCGTTCAGCGACTTTTCGACTACTCCTTTCGATCTCCTACTTGATTTTCTCCTTCACAGCTTGGCACACTAGAACATTAGGTGAGACATCAGCCATTCGGCAATTCACCTAATGAATTAGGTGACCCTCAGTCCTTCTTTTCTTTGTCTTTTCAGCTGCCTTGTTCCTTTTTTCTCATTAGTGTCCATGCTTTGTTCTTCAATTCAAATACCTGAAATTCAAGGATTTACATCAGTTATTTTCACAAAATATACATTTGAGGACACTAAATCTATTAAAATAAAGCCCTAAATATGTCCAAATCATGGACTCATCAACACCCCCAACTTAAACTTTTGCTTGTCCTCAAGTAAAACTCAAGTTCAATAGTTCAAAAAGGATGTCTCAAACAGTGCTACGCAAAACTCAATCATGAATGCACACAAAAAGACTCAAATAACTCATGCAAAGATCAATTGAGCACTCAATGACTCAAGTTGTGACTCACCATTATCAAAGAATCTCAAGCTCACAATACTTGCTTCAAATGCAAGTTCAGGCTCAATAAAGGTACTCAAATGCCCTCACACAAAGAATGATTCCATATTCGCACATAATAGTTCATAATTTAAAGCTTCGGAATCAAATGCAATACTCACACTCAGAAAGATGAACACAATGCATGAATTCACCCATAGGTTTGCCCGTATTTTCCAATCAACACTTGCTCAGCTCACTCAAGATCAAAAAGGTCTTTTCAAGGCTTGTAATGGGGCTGAGTGCAAAGGTATGATCATTTAGGCTTAGTGACTTCTATCCTCATGAAATGTGGCGTTCATAACACTTCCTTTCATTTTCTTCATCATTCTCATTCGTGCTCAAAAGTCATCCCATTATTCACTTTCCATGGATTGTTGGGAACCCATTTTCTTTTTATTTTCACAACTTTATTCCACAACTTCTTCATTCTTTTTCTTTTTCATTCTTTTCTTCTTTTTCTCTCATTTTTTTTGTATGGAGGGGTTCCATTTTTCTCAAAACCATAGGTCAAACGGGACTTTCTTGCACTTCTTGATTTACCTTCTCTTTTCACCACACCCCCAACTTAGGATTTTGGCCTAAGTTGGCTATTCATACAAACCACAAATCATGAGGATTATGGGTAATGGGTCAAGAAAGGTCACATTTTTATCAAGTTTCCTCCAAGAAAAGGCTAAGGCTCAAAGGGTGTTCAAACGGAGTTCACACACTCACAAGGTAGGCCACAAAAGTTGTATAATGTCAAATTGTTTAACACTCTTCAAAATAGCCTAAGATTATCTGAAGAGATTGCATCACTTAGTTCATTGGACCAACGAGGCAAATTCTAGGTGTCATCACACATGGTTAACATTAAGCTCATCACACAAGGCATAAACACCAATGTTAAACAAGACTCCACACTTTCGCTCGTGTGCAATGCTCATCACAGGAGACTCAATTCGATACTTGGCTTGTTCACAACAAGATGCAAAGAGTTCACATATTGTCTATATAACTTCATTTGGCCTAATCGTAGCCGCGCATTCATTTTTGTTCGATTATGAGCACTATTCAAGTCATCAGTTATTGATCAAAATCGATACTCAAATTTGCAAAAGAGCAACCACATTTTACCCACACAAGAGGTGGCACAATTTTTTTTTTGGAAGGGTCCAAAGATCATTTACAATTAAAAACAACGAGCCACAAGCTCAATCATCCGCAAAAATAGTGTAACACACAATTATAGCTCAAAACCCAAATATACAAAACAAGAGAATCATAAAAGGTAACAAAAGGTGGGTCTCACCCCACCACAAATAAAATCATTTGTCCTCAAACGCAAACAAAAATATGCATAAGTCAAAATAAAATAAGACAGAGGAGAGGTAAAGAAGGGATCCTATCTACATAGTCGCATCATCTATCTGGGCATCATTGCCCGGTGCATAAATCTGGACTTGGGCATCAGTGCCCAGAGTCACGTCAAATGGAACAGTAGCTGCACTAGGATCAGCCAATGGTGTATCTGCCAAAGAAGCCTACACAGTTGTATCTACCATGGCCTCCTCCGTCTCAGTAAGGCCCTCATCTGATGCTTCTTCAGCCACCTCAAGCAACTCCTCATCCGTCTCAGGCTCAGACTCGGGATCAGCTACCTCCTCAACTCTAACCTTATCTTCGGTGGTAGCCGGAGGCATATCTGGTGCATATGGGATCTCCAATGTCCTGAAGATCAGGGACATGTTAGTGGACTTCAGCAGATCAACCTCGCTCCTCAACACAGCTATATCGACCTTTAAAGTCATCACATCCTCGGTGGCCCCTTGGTCATGCTCACACACAGATATCCTCGCTGCAAGGGCATCAATGGCAGGACTCAATGGTGTCACAACATCAACTAGGGCAGTCTGAATCATGCTCGAAATGGAGGCATCAAGTCTGGCAGCCTGACGATCCACAAAATGGGCAAGTTGCCCCATCCAGAGTAATAAAGCTTGAGTGATCAGGGTTCAGGAGATAGCAGCATCAACAAGTCTAGGAGGCAGTCCAGCAGCAGAAGAACTAGGGAGATCAGAAGGTACATGACAAGAAGTACCTGAAGGCCCTGGGGCCGAAGTAGGCAGAAATGCCTCTGTAGGTACTCAGTCTGTATCTACAACTGGGGAAAAGTCTAAGGGGGCTGCCTTCTTCTTCTTTTCTGCCTCATCTTTCAAATATTCTGCCTCGATCCTCTGGATATCAATAGAGGATGTAGGAATCACTTCCACATCCATCTTTGCATCTCTCGAAACTCGAGCCCATCTGTATAGCTTGGTGATCAACATTGGGAAGGGCAATGAGGTCTGACGCTGCTTGGCCCTCATAGCTATCTCCTGTCTGATGATCATCCCCAAATTAATTCGCTCACATGCAATGATTGTGCCAAGATAGGCTGCCTTTGTGTGGCGAAGGACGGACTCATTCTGGGAAGGTGTAACAGTAATGCTAATAAAGCCAAACCAGTATCTAGCAGCTACATGTAAGTCCCTCTTTTCTATCGAGACCCCTACCTCTAGCCACTTTGGAGTGCACTCACATATGAAAGGAGCGAGCCAGCCTTTTATTCCATCAAAGGACTTCGTCTTCATCCTGTACTTGTGAGCGTAAGCAATGTTGTTAATGCACTCCAGAACCTCATTAATAGTAGTGCTGTCACATAGCACTTTCTTGCCCCAGACAACTACATGATCAATCGGTTCGAATGCCGCTGCTTGCTTCTTCCTCTATGGTATCAAGGTCCCATAAAAAGCATAGAACTTCTGTACCCAATTTGGAATATACGGGCCACGAGGCTTTGTGAAGATTTGGAACTTATGAGACTTTAGACATCTCATAATCTCGGGATACATATCAATCACACCATTAGTGGATAGGTGCTTCTCCTGAATGATTATCCTCAACCCCTCAGTCTTTAATTTGTTCATAGACTTTGAGGGAGGACCCTGCACAGGAGGTGTTAGGACTATAGCCTTCTCTGGAACTGGAGGAGAAGAAGTGGTGGATGGAGGAGTCCTAATCCTAGATGGATCATTCATCCTTTTTGCCGCAGCTCTGCCCTCTATGATTCTACAAGCTCATCATTATCAAAAACTGCAATCTGGGGCTCATGGTGCTCACCCTCGCTCTCAGAAGTAGTGAGGTAAGTGTCATAGATGTCATCACTATCGGGGCTGGCCTCTAATGACGCAGGTGCTTTGCCTTTACCCTTGCCTTTCCCACCAGTAGTGGGAAGTTTGGTAGCTCTACCCCTGGATTCAGCTGCATTCTCATTGAGTTTAATTCCCTTAGCCTTCTTTTGGGGTGACACGTTTCTTCGTGCAACCTTTTGTCTATCCATGTCTGCAAAACATCGGGAAAAAGTTAGAAACATTTCAATCAAAGGTACAAAAAGTTAATTGCAGACAGACACGCTGAATTAGTCGACGAGTCACCAAATTGCTTTGGCGAGCTAGATCAATCTCGCTGAAAGGATTGGCTGTAAAATTTTGAAATGTCGGCGATGGGAAAGGCCTATTGCCAAATTGCCGACAGTTTTCAGTGAGAAAGGTTTAGCCCTCTGAAAGTTACAGTGCAAAAAGGGTTCACGGGTGCAGATAAAGTGAGATCAAGAAGACTTTTCAATAAGTCGCCGAGTGCCTTCAGCGACCTCAAGCTTCTTGCTGAAAGTTACAGAGCTAAACATCAAGTAAAGCATGAAATTAAAGGTGAGATGGGGACCTTCGGCAAACAACTAAGTGGTCGGCGAGCTCGACCCAGCTTGCCAAATGACCCAACGTGCCTACTTTCAACCCAACTTCTTGAATTCGACCCCGCAACCACTAAAAACAAAATCAAAGTATGCACAACTCAAATTAAAGCAAGACTCATAACACCCATCACCATGGGATACTCAGACTTCTCTCAGTTTAGCCAAATTTGGCCATTTGACGTCTTTTGACCTTTAGAATGACGTCACCCACTCTATCATTGGGAAAATTATGTCATTTGGCAAACCTATGGGTTACTTAGACTTCACCCGACTAGACCCAACAATATGCAAGCACAACCCCATAAGAATTAATCAATTTTAAGGCATAACATTACGAGATTTCAACATTAAAAGCAATACGGGCAAGGCATTCGAATTAGAGCACGCATTCAAACATTCTAATCCTATCACAGAGGCCCAATACATGACTACGAGATAAGATCATTTGCATAAGAGTACAAAATTGTTAAAAATAAACTCGGAGTTTGGAAAACCAACCTTTAATGTTGATTAATCAAGACTAAAATGCTAGGCGGCAAAGTAATCCCAATCCAAGCACAAATCAACGACTAAAATACTACTAGAAATTCAAAAATATAGAAACTAAGTGCGGGTGTGAGTTTGTGAAGTTCGCAAGTGAAAGAGTTGGAAGTTTAAACCTTTGGCCTTATAAAAACCGTCCACTTCTCGCCCATTCGCGACATTAGTCATTCTCGCCGACCCACTCAGTGACACGCCGAGTGGTCACTTACCTTGCTGAGTTTTACATGACCCTCTGTGGGGATCCAAATGGTAGATTAGATCGCCAACCCTGTCTGTGATTCGCCAATAATTTCCTGGGCTTGCCGAGTTTTATAGACTATAATTGTCTTGAGTCCAACGGCGATCGAGGTCGGGGTCGCCGACCTCTTCGACGATCTGCCGATTGAACCTTTAGTTCGCCAACCTGCACTTTTCAAATACTTTCCACACTTTGACCTGCATAATCAACACACCATTATTCCACACTTAAAAAAGAAAGAAAATAAAACTTGGGTTGCCTCCCAAGCAGCACCTTAGTTAACGTTGTGGCACGACGCAAGTCCACCTTCAAACCTCATTCTTGGGGTTGACCAAGTGTCACTAGGAAATCCCCTTTGCTGTCTCGGGTTGAGATGAGGCAATACATGACCCAAGAGGGTTTCAATTAGCCAGATAGATCTGGAGTGAGAACCAATCATCTGATGTAGCACTTTGACATTCTCCGTCATCTCTTCCAACACTCTATCATGCTCATTGACCTTTTGGAGAATGATTAAAAGCATATCCTCGACACGTTTACTCTCATCGTCCTTAGGCCTTCTCCACTCATGAGGAGGGATGTATCGATCCTTCTTTTTGCACTAGACTTCAAGGTCCATAATCTTTTTGGTTAACTTATCCAGTTGGGCAAGCAATGCGGCTAAGCTAAAGTCCCTCTCTACTTCTTCGTTGGTCTCAGTAATGTGATCAAGCAGTTGGGATACTATCACATAAGGCTGTTGAACCATACCACCCGGGATGAGTTGATCAGCCAACACTTTGTTTTCGGGACCAAGACTTCTATAAAAACATTCTAGTAGGACTACATCGGGAATCCCACGAGTCGGGCATTGAATCAGCAGTGCTTTAAACCTTAGCCACGACTCATGAATTTGTTCACCTTCCAATTTCTTGAAGGTTAGGATGCAATCCCTGAACATCATCACTTCCAACTGAGGAAAATCCATTTGTTCACAATTACTGCATGAAATGCTCACCTCCTCTGTTTCAATTCACAAGAAAGCAAAACAAAGCTAAAAATAAGCAAGTATCAATATGACTAAGTAGAACAAAATCCAACTTAACTAAAAATTCTCAAATAACACCACTCTACGATAGCGGCACCATTTTGATTTCACGTATCAGGACACTTCATTCAATACTAAGTGCCAATGATCGTGAGTAGTAATATAACCCAACTAAGTGAGCTGGGGTTGAGTCCCAAGGGAGTGGTTCGTAATTGAGAATCAATAGGCAAGTAAGAATATGCTCTAGTCAATCATAGCTAAAAATATTTACGAATAAAAGCATGGCTTAAATTATAAGTGACACAAGTGTCAAATATCAAGGGGGTTTGTTTGTATTATCAACTAAAACATCAAATAACATGAAAATTCAAATATAGATACGGGATTCTTGGGATGTGATTGGATTATGGGCTAACGTAAACAATCGGGTAATTGCAATTAATAGTAAACAGCTACAAATTGGTGAATAAGAAAGACTTTAGTGGGGGTAAACTTTCTCTAGAAAAATTTACCCCAAATCAAATTATTTTCTCTCGAACACCAATATGCAGCAATAAAGCACAACCTTCACTTTAGTCCATTCACTCTCTCCAGCTGAATGTGTGGAAAAGGGTTTAGGATTCATTCTCTTGGGTTGAACCCATGACAAATTAATACCCACAGACCATTGATTCAGTAATTTTGGTTTTAAAACCTCTCTCTCTAGCAAGCCAAAAACACGAAGTTAAGATTGTATTTGCAACTACAACCCATTAAATTCAACCACAGTTACTGAACGAAATCACTTTTAAATAACAAATAAACTATCAATTAACGATACCTAGCTGTTAAATCAACCCATAATCACATAATCACACCCCAAGAATTGGGATTTTAGCTAGACATAGTAAAAAGGTAAAAATCATTACCAAGTTGTGTTTTCATCAACTGGGTATGATTGATATTGTCTTTACAAAGGTCTAAGATGAAGAATCTTTAACACCCACTTCCAATTTCTCAGAAATGGAAATCTTCAAAGCTAATGAAATAGTCTCCAAAAACTCAGTTCTAAGCTTTCAACTTGAAAACTGAATGTTAGATTCTAAAACTACATACTAAACTAAGAATTTTAAAACGTATTTATAGTTGTCAAAAATGTGCTGCAAAGGTCCAGTCTGCGCAGTTAGTCGGGATCGTCAATGCAATCGGCAATCAGCCCTTTGGTCATTTTCATCGCCGTTTTGATTTTTGCCTTCAGCATCTTTAGGTTCTATAACTTTGGGCGATATGGAATTGCATCGCGAAACCATTCGGAGACTAGCTGACTGCTCCTTTCGATCACCTACTTGATTTTCTCCTTTAGGGCTTGGCACACTGGAACATTAGGTGAGACATCAGCCATTCGGCGATTCGCCCAATGAATTTGGCGATCCTCAATCCTTCTTTGCTTCGTCTTTTCAGCTGCCTTGTTCCTATTTGCTCATTAGTGTCCATGCTTTGTTCGTCAATCCAAATACCTGAAATTCAAGGATTTACATCAGTTATTGACACAAAATATGCATTTGAGGACACTAAATCTATTTTAAAAAGCCCTAAATGAGTCCAAATCGTGGACTCATTAGCTACTATTAGCCGACATAAAACCACCTGAGCTAAACACGGAGTCTTATGTATACGTCCCATCTAGGGGACACAATATACATTGCTAAGGGTATAAAGACATGACTGGCATGATCACTAAATCTGATGCCCAATAGAGGGGACTTATACTCCTCCAGGGCCACATAATTCTAGGACTATGTGGGTACGCTGAACCCTAGTCCAACTTGGTGCTATGCGTACTCCCAACTAGAAATGTATACGAAACAACATAACTAGAATACTAGATAGCTCAATGTTCCGATATGCAAATCTGAGAATGAAACACTAGCAAGTGTAATTCATGAACTAAGAGAATATACACAACTAGGGTTCTGAGTTTCATTCAAGGAACTAAGAAAACTTTCAAGAAAACATTATAATTCGACTCTGAATATTATATAGCTTAAGCCACAACAATTATCTAAGGTTTTAGAAACGCTAGGTCAAAACAAGATACATAAAATCAAAAATTTGACTAAGTTCTAGGGACCTAGTGGACAAAAGGATCCCACTAGTAAAATCCCACATACCTGGTGACGAAATCTATGGAAAAATCCTTTGATTTTAGGGCTGGAACTTGAAGCAGACATGTTGCATGTTCTATAGAGGGCTGTTGACTTTACTCTCTTTTCTAGCTCTAATTTCGATGAATTTTGGTGAATAACAATTTTGGTTATTTTCTGACTAGGTTACTAGGCTTAAACTGAGTAAAACGACATAATTTACGTATTAAACAAGGTAGTTTAAATGCCCAATGTGTAGGAGAAAAGACCAAAATGATCCTATCTTAAAAGCTAACAGAGGCCAACCACGACACCACTGGCGGTCCATCGTTGGGACCATGGCTTGTCAAGTAGGTCGTGGTTTTTGGCCAGTGCCTACTTGTTCTATGGCAAGTCCATCATGAGCCCTAACATGGCCTGTGTGAAGGAACACGGGCCATGAAGGCCACTGTGGTTCTTCACATGGGATGGGGGGTCTGTTGGCTCAGGACGACAGACCCTCCCATGACCCATCACTAAGACCACGGTTTGTAGTGGGCTCCAAGGTATGAGGCCTGAGCTTGGGTGTTCTCTACCTAGCTTCCACGAGCCTTCCCTCAGCTCGTGTGGTGGTCTACGACCCATAAAGGGTCCCGTAGTCTACCACTTCTACGTAGGTGTGAACCATGATGAGTGTGACAAACCGTGGTCCTAGTCACGACCCATGAACCCCTCCGTAGTTCACCTTTTTCGACAACTTTTCTGCTGAAAAGTCCAAGTCTGATTTATAAGGTATTAAAATATCTCCTTGGGCTCATTCGTCCAAGAAGATGCAAATATGCTGAAAATGTAAGAACAATTTGAAGTAACATGATACAGAGACTGACTTAATGCAATAGTAAACTCAAAGCTTGATAGGAACTATTACCTCAAGCTGAAATAGATTCAAAAGGAAAGATGTGAGGATACTGGCCTTCATAGCTGCTTTTTCTTTCCAAGTAGCTCCCTCTATGGACTGACTCATCAACAAAACCTTCACTGAAACGACTTCTTTATTTCTCAGCCTACGAACCTGACGGTCAAGGATCTCAACTAGAATGTCTTCATAAGTGAGACTATCCTTCACAACCACACTCTCTAATTGTACTATTGAGGCTAGATCACCCACACACTTCTTCAAAAAAGGAAATGTGAAAGACTGGATGAACCTCTGCTAGTTCTATTGGCAACTCTAACTCATAATCCACATTACCAACCCTATTTAGAATTATGTATGGATCTACATATCTAGGAAGGAGCTTCCCTTTCTTTCCAAATCTCATCACCCCATTCATATGTGACACCTTAAGGAAAACCCAATCATCAATTTTGAACTATAAGTCCCTTCTCCTCACATCTGAATAGGACTTCTGATGACTCTGGGTTGTCTTTAGTCTATCTATTATGAGCTGAACTTTTTTCATAGGTTCATGAACCGAATGTGGCCCAATCAATGCTGCTTCACCAACTTCAAACAAACCAATCGGGGACCTGCATCTACGCCCATATAGTGCCTCATACGGGGCCGTCTGAATAGTGGAATAGAAGCTATTATTATAGGCGAACTCAGTAAGAGGTAGGTGATCATCCCAACTGCCTTTGAAATCGATCACACAAGCTCTCAACATGTCCTCTAAGGTCTGAATGCTATGTTCCACCTCACCATCAATCTGTGGGTGAAATGTTATACTGAGATTTAATTGAGTACCAAGACCTTTCTAAAATGATTTCCAGAAATAAGAGGTAAACTGAGGACCTCTATCTTAGATGATAGACAAGGGAACTCTATGCAACCTGACTATCTCATTGATATAGAGTTTGGTGTAGTCGTCCACTGAATCTGTAGTCTTGATAGCCAAGAAGTTAGCGCACTTAGTTACTCCGTCTACTGTCAACCAAATGGAGTCATGCTGTCTGCGAGTATGAGGTAAACTCGTAAAGAAGTACATATTTATGACTTTCCTTTTCCATGTAGGAATGTTAATCTACTGAGTCATACCTCCTTGTTTTTGATGTTCTACCTTAACCTGTTGACATATAGAACACTTAGTCACAAAATCTACTATGTCCCTCTTCATGCTGTTCCACCAAAAGACTTCTCGTAGATCATGGTAGTTCTTAGTGGCACCCGAATTAATGGAATACCTGGAGTTATGGGCTTGGGTAAGGATTTTCTACCTCAACTCACCCACATTAGGAACACATAGGCGACATTGGTAACGAAGTATACCATCTCCCCATTCAGAGAAAAACTCAAATTTTTGGAGATGAACTGCACCTTTCTATTGAAGTAATATAGGATCACTATCCTATTTTTCCTTAATCTCCGCTACCAATGAAGATTCTGATCCATCTTGAACTATCACCCCATTATCTAATGTGTCCGTAAGGCAAACTCCTAAGCGAGCTAGCTCTTTCCTTTCTTTTTCAACATGTGTTACACTACCCATAGATAGCTTGCTGAGAGCATCAACCACTACATTGGCCTTACCAGGATGGTAAAGCAAATTCTTGTCATAGTCTTTGAGGAATGCAAACCATCTTCTATGACAAAGATTCAACTCTTTCTGGGTGAACACATACTGTAGGCTCTTATAATCTGTGAATAGCTCAATATGTTCACCATACAAGTAAAGTATCTAAATCTTTAGGGCAAATACTATAACTGCAAGCTTGAGGTCATGAGTTGGATAGTTATTCTCATGGAACTTAAGCTTTCTAGAAGCACAAGCAATGACTGTACCACTCTACATCAGTATGAAACCTAGGTTGACCTTGGATGCATCACAATAAATTACATGACCGTCTTAACCGTCTGGTAGAGTCAAGACCTGAGCTGTAGTCATCCTAGTCTTTAGTTCTGAGAATCTTTTCTCACACTCATATGACCACTGAAATTTGACCTTCTTCTGAGTCAACTTGGTCAATGGGAAAGCTATGGATGAAAATCCTTCAATAAATCTCTTGTAATAGTCGGCCAAACCCAAGAAACTCCTCATATCTGTTGGAGAGGTAGCTCTGGGCCATTAGTACTTCCTCAATTATCTGTGAATCCACTCGGATCCCTTCGCTAGATACAACATGACCTAGAAAGCGATGGACTATAACCAGAATTCACATTTGCTAAACTTAGCGAATAAGTAGCGATCTTTGAGAGTTTGCAAAACAACTCACAAATGAGTTACATGTTTCCCTCACTTCGAGAATAAATGAGGACATCATCAATAAAGACGATGACAAACAAGTCTAAATACTGTTTGAACACCCTGTTCATTTTATCATGAAAGCTGAAGGAGCATTTTTTAGTCCAAAAGACATAACTAAAAATTCATAATGACCATACCAAATTCTAAAAGTTGTCTTCGGAATGTCACTATCTCAAACTTTGAGCTGATGATAGCTGAATCTGAGCTTTATCTTAGAAAATTCAACTAGAACCCTAAAGTTGGTTGTACATTTCATCAATCATGGGGATGAGATACTTATTCTTAATGGTAACTTTATTCAACTGGCAATAACTAATGCACATTCTGAGAGAACCATCTTTCTTTTTCACGAACAATACTAGAGCACCCCATGGAGAGATACTAGGTATGATGAAGCCCTTATCTAGAAGGTCTTTCAATTGCTCTTTGTATTCCTTAAGCTTGGCTGGAGCCATTCTGTAAGGAAGAATCGAAATAGACTGGGTATCTGGAAGGAGATCTATTCTGAAGTTGATTTCCATTTAGGGAGGAACTCTGGGAAAATATTCTGGAAACACTTTTGAAAACTTATATCATACTAGAAATTACTCAAGAGTTCAGGTTTCAGAGTTTGAAATCTTAACTCAATGAAGATGATATAAATACCCTTTTGAGATCTTTGTAGTCTTAAGGGAAGATATAAATCGACCTATAGGCACTGAACTACTACCCTTTCATTCTAAGACTGGCTCTCTTGGAAAATGAAACTGAATGATCCTACTTCTATAATCGACTGAGGCATAACATGAATGTAACTAATCCATCCCTTGAATGATATCGAAATCTACTATTTCTAACTCTATAAGATCTACTGAGGTGACATTCTGAGAGACATTGATAGGGCAATTTCTATATACCCATCTAGCTATAACCGGGTCACCAACTAGAGAAAAGACTAAGAAAGGTTCTGACAGAGTTTCTGGACTGACACCGAAGTTTACTGCTATATAGGGAGTTACAAAAGACAATGTAGCCCGTAAGTCTACCAATGCATAAACATCTAAATGAAAGACTCGTGACATATTAGTGACCACATTAGGAGAATCTTCTTTGTCCCAGCGAGCCTGAAAAGCATACAACATGTTGTGGCATTGACTACCAACTGTACCTTATTGCCCCTACCTGGTAGAAGGACAATCCTTTAACCTATGGCCAAACTGACCACACCCAAAGAATCCTTCCCTGCCTCCAAGACATGCATTCGGATGATTCTTACCACACTTTGGACAAGTCGGGAAAGTCTTGTTACCTGAAGTACTCTCTTGAGACTTAGAGCCCGATGCCCTACCATTCTGATCTTGTCTAAACCTGGGAGATGGAGCACTAGCTAATGAAAGTGCTGAGGCTGAAGATTTCTGCGAAAATTGTGACGACTTTCACCGCCCGAGTTATGCTGAGAGTACTCATAGTTGCCTGTTCTAGCCTTTTTGTTGTCCTTAGCCATTTCCTTGACCTTCTTTATGTTGTCCTTAGCCATTTCCTTGAGCTTATCTCCCTCAACCTGTTGAGTGTGAGTCATTAGCCTAGAGATGTCTATATCTCCTAAAAGCATAGCATTTCTGCACTCAGTCTTCACTATATCAGATATGCCAAACAAAACCTTCTAATTTGTGCCTTTGGGTCGAAAACCATGTATGGAGAATTGGGTGAACGTCAGTCTGTACTCTTGGACTGACATGGTACAATGCCTCAAATTCATAAACTCTTAAGCCTTGGCCTCCCTCAACTCTCTTGGGAAGAACCTATCTAGAAAAGCTCTCGTAAAGTAATCCCAAGTCATAGGAGTTGCATCCACACCCCTATTTTCTTTCCACTGTGTGAACTATATGTAAGCCACATGCTTAAGTTGGTAGGATTCCAACTTCACCCTATCATTCCCAGTCACTTGCATCACTCTGAAAATCTTCTTGACCTCATCAATGAAGTTCTGTGGGTCTTCATCAACCTTTGACCCAAGAAATTTTGTGGATTCATACGAACAAAGTCTCGAACCCTAGCTGTAGCTGATCCACCATTTGTGTTTGTAGTAATTGGGGCCTGCTAATTGTTCTGATTGGCTACACTCTGAGCCAAGAGCTGGATTGCATCCCAAAATTCTGTATTTGAAACCTCATGGTTTGGTACTGGAGGGATTACATTAGCATTGCGTGTATTGGCATTTCGTGTGAAAGCTCTATGAGGAGGCATGATATGAAATGCACAACAACGAATTAGAAAGGAGATCATACCTACACACAATAAGAATACCAAGAAAGTGAAGGTTTTGCTAAAACACTTCGTAGCCTCCCTCCATTAAATGTGGTGCACTTCACACCCATGAAAGAGACTTTACTTAGTGCGGCATTCAAACATCCTAGGAATCTTGAACCTAATGTTCTGATACAAAGTTTGTCACAATTCGAGGCTACCCCCTTGACGTAACACATTATATATGATCACGAGTGACCCCAAGCTAACCCAAATGTGGCATATCATAAGCATACTGAAAGATATCTAAATAAAGATTAACTATGCGAAAGATAAAGAGAGGTTATCTGAAAAATGGGAAATACCCAACTAGTTTGAATGTATAAACCATACTAAGAATTTAACAATACTGAAAGATAAACTTAACAAGTTAAGTTGATTCTAGTACTATTTCTGAAAAACCTCTAACTGAGTAGAGTTGCTAGGACATGCCCCCAACTAACTCTAGCAAGACTAAAAACTGAATAAAATACTAAAGATAAAATGCATGTGTGTTGTCCTCAAAATATGAGGACTTACCACTAAAGCTGCAGAATACGAATCGAGAATCGATCTAAGTGTGATCGGGATGCTGAGTACTTGAACCTACATAATGAAAGGATGTAGCATAGAGTATGCGTTAATACATGGAATGTACTGAGCATGGAGGAAATATATAATAGCTGAACAAAATATAGCTGAGCAATTATATAATCTGAATTGAAGATAAATGTTGAATATAACTTAAAACTGAGCTAAACGCAATAACCAAGTACTAATTGTAAACATAACATAGTGAAACTTAATACTGAAGTATAAATTGAAAACCTAGTAAAATGCACTAGATTATGACAGTGGGGCTACTATTAACCGAAATAAACCATGTGAGCTAAATGCGGAGTCCGATGCATACACCCCATTGAGAGGACCTAATATACCTTGCTAGGGGTATAAAGGCATGATTGGCATGATCAGAAAATCTGATGCCCAACAGAGGGGATTTATACTCCTATGGGAGCACATAGTTTTGGGACTATGAGGGTACGCTGAACCATAGTCCAACACCTTTCTAAGCCTACTCCCAACTAGAAATATATATGACACAGCATTACTGAAATACTGGATAACTCAATGTTCTAACATGTGAATTTGAGAATGCAACATGTAAGTATTGACAATATAACATTCGAAAACTAGAGCATGTTTATATGTTTAACTAACCTAGAAAGTATAATTCAAGAATTAAAAGAATCTACACAACTAGGGTTCTGAGTTTCATGCAAGGAACTAACCAAACTTTCAGAGAAAATATGATAATTCGACTACGAATACTACGACATAAGTCAGACAATTATCCATGGTTTTAGAAACCCTAGGTATAAACAAGATATAGAAAATCAAGAATCTGACTGAGTTCTAGGGACTTAGTGCAACGACCCGTAAAACGAATAAGTGAAACTAGAGCCTAACTTGTGTGTCTTTGAGTTATCATGAGGTTTGAGGTGGTTTGATGTTGTCCCGAGTCATGGTTGAGGGGTTTAGGGGTTAAACGTCAAGGTACGACTTCTCATGGACCACCATAGGGGTCCTTGAGGAGGACCCTAAAGGCTAACCCCCAAGACCCCTTGAAACCAACAAGCTACCCAAGATTTGGTGACCTACGGAAGGGGACCATACCCCGTAGGTCCATCCACGCCCCGTGGATGTCCTCTATAGGTCAAGGTACCCCAAACCATGTTTCAGCCACAAACCACGCTTCAATAGCACGGTTCGTGACCCCATCCACGGTCCGTGGATAGGGGTTTCGTGGATGGCTTTAGTTTTCTGCCCAAGTCGGCCAAGGTGAAGGGTGATTTGTTAAATTCCTCCCTTGGTTAGTTTGGGTCATGGACGGTTATTATTGGTTTATTAACATATTTTAAGGGTTTTTAATGTATTAAAACATATTTTAGACTTCATTATTTCAAAACCCAAAATCAAAACCTTCCCTTCCCTCCAAAAGTTCTCTCTCTAGAAACCTCCATTAGAGGTGAAGCCTTCAAGCTCTCAAGGTCACATCTTCAAGTTTTTCAAAGAATTTTCATGGATTTCTTCTTAAAAAGGTATGGTGGTCTTCATCCTTGACTTATTATCAAGGAGCCAACTTCAAAGTGATTTCAAATCTTCAAAGTTTACCCCAAAACCCTAACTTTCAATCTATGCATGGGTTTGATTCAAAATGATTTATAAAGGCATTATTGCATTGAATTGTGATTGAATTGTCGATTTAAAGGTGATTTAAGATGATTTCTTCCTAAAACCCATGTTTTCCCCCAAATTCCTAAGTTGTGATTTTGGTAATGTTTATATGGATATAAAATGTTGAAATTATGCTATTACTCTTGCCTAATTGTATGGATCCACTTGAAAGGTATAGGTGTTTAATTACTATGTATAATGTGAAGGATATGCATGTGATTTCAATGATAGAATGATGATCTTGTATAGAATGTAAATGTGTTGTAATTGAAAGCATATTCTCACTTATCACTCATGAATGATGATGAGGGAATGTGAAGGGTTCTATAATGTAATGTTGTATATCTTGAATTGGTAGGCTTGTGCATCTTATTCTTGTATGAATGAATGTAAAAGTGAATGTGTATCTTGAATTGGTAGGCTAAGGCATCGTTTTCTTATATTGATGAATGTGATCACGAATGAAGTATCTTGAATTGGTAGGCTTAGGCACCCTCTTCTTGAATGAATGAAAGTATTGTTGAATCTTGAGTTGGTAGGCTTAGGCATCCTCTCTTGTGTATGAATGTGTTTTGACTTGATGTATATGAATCGATAGGCCTATGGCATTCCTTTCATAAATGACTAATGAATGTGTCTTGACTTGATGAATATGAATCAATAGGATAATGACATTCCTTTCATAAATGAATGATGCAGTATTCTAGGCTATAACATGAACCGGTAGACCTAGTGTTGGTAGCCCTTCATGATGAGTCTAGAAACTATTGTGATGATAAACCTTGAATAGGTAGACCTAGTGTTGGTAGCCCTTTCATGTGTGAAATGATGACCTTATATCGGTAGACCCTATGTTTATGGAACCCTTCTTGGAAAGTCAATGAGCTATCCTTAATGTACCTTGAATCGGTAGACCTAATGGTGGTAACCCTTTCATGTGTAAAGTACTTTGGGTCGGCAGACCTAATGTTGGTAGCCCTCTCAAGTACAATGATGTAATGTGATTGAAATACTCTATGGGAATGGAGGCTAAGCACCAAGTGGATATGGTAAGATGGAAACTCTCCCAATGTTAGGCTAGGGTTCCAATGAACATCCTCCTATCCCATAACTATGCGCCCACATAGGATATATTAGCCAGTGGTCTTCTTACCAAAGCTAAGGTATTACCTAGCTCTACCTTAGGCAAGTAGAACACGTTTCTTCGGTGTGGGGTCATATGACACCGAATTCCATGACTTAGCTCTTATGGTCTATGTCGGTTAATGCCTTTTCCCATCATGTGATATGTGCATTATTTGTCTTCATGAGTTCTATGAAGTGCGGGTGGTAGTATGGGATGCTATCCATACATTGCGCGAGTAGGTTTTTAGAGGGTCATAGTGAGTTCTCTAAGTCTTAATGACTAATGTGTGAAAGTCCTCTAAATGAAGCTTTAGATGAATGTTGACTCTTATATATGCTTAAATATGTAAATGATGCATGTTATACTTGGATTGTATTGAGTTACTTCCTTGTCATGACTTGTTGTATATAAATATGCCTTGCCTATGGTGACTTCAAAGGAGTACTTAGTGTGAGTAGTAGTATGGGATGCTACTTGAACATTGCACAAGTATGACTTAGGGGTTGTCTTAGGTGATGGTCCTTATGTGCTGAAATAACTTGTTAAAGGTTTAGGTCTCTTGTGTATGAGTATTATGGAAGATGGAAAGGTTTAATGGTAAGTTCACTTTTGGGGACCTTAATGTGGTACCTTGGTGTGGATGATGGTATGGGACACTATCCATACATTGCACAAGGTATATCATGAGAGTTACTTGAGGTGAAGGTTTGATGTGAAGGTAATGGTTTATATGATGTTTATGTTCTAAAGTTGATAAATGACTTACATGTTGGTTATGTTTGAATATTATGCCTCTTAAGTTCATATTCATGAAGTTTTATCATAATGGCATAAAATCATGACTTTCAAATACAAGGTCCGTTTTAATCATGCTTTTGCATAGCTTCCATACTTAGTACTTAATTGTGCTAACCCATATTCTTCCATTTTTACCAAAGTGTAGGGTAGTGGAGATTTGGTGTTCTATGCTTGAAGAATAGGTTTCTAAGGTGCTTGAAGATGAAGACTTGGTGAGTCCTCATAGTTTTGAGGACAAAATCCATTTTGTTCCTTTATGTCTTTTAGTTTATGTTAAAGCTTTTGTAAGGGCTAAGTCCCAATGTTGTATTCAAAGTATTAGATGGTTTGAGACATAGTATATAAAGTCTAGAAAGTCTTCTGCTTGCTTTTTAATGAAAATGTCTTCGATTGTAAAGAAAGTTTTAAATTCTTCTCTATTTTCCTATGTTCTTATGTTCAAGAATGCTATGACGTTTGTATGAGACCCTTTCGGGGTCGAGTACGCCGTGTCGCATCTAGGGGATAGCCTTGGGTAGTGCACTTAGTGGAAGAAAGTATCCTACTAGTGAAATTCCACATACCTATTGACTAAATCTACAGAGAAATCGTTCGATTTTGGGGATGGAACTCTAAGCAGACCTGTTGCGTGTTCTTGAGAGAGCTATCGACTTTTCTCTCTTTTTTGCTCTAATTTCAATGAATTTTTGTGAATAATGATTTTTGTTATGTTCTGACTAGGTTACTAGGCTTAAACTAAGTAAAACGACGCAGTTTAGGTATTTCTCAACCTACTAACCTGACAGTCAAAGATCTCAACTTGCACCTCTTCATAAGTGAGACTATCCTTCATAGCCACACTCTCTAATGATACTATTGAGGCTAGATCACCCACACACTTCTCCAACAAGGAAATGTGAAAGACTGGATGAACCGCTGTTAGTTCTGCTGGCAACTCTAACTCATAATCCACATTACCAACCCTTTTTAGGATTCTGTAAAGACCTACATATCTAGGAAGGAACTTTCCTTTCTTTCCAAATCTCATCACCCCGTTCATAGGTGACACCTTCAGGAAAACCCAATCATCGATTTCGAACTATAAGTCCGTTCTCCTCACATCTGCATAGGACAACTGATGGCTCTGGGTTGTCTTTAGTATATCTATTATGACTTGAACTTTGAACTTTTTCCATAGCTTCATTAACCGAATATGGTTCAATCAATGCTGCTTCACTGACTTCAAACCAACCAATTAGGAACTTGCATCTACTCCCATATAGTGCCTCATACGGGGCCGTCTAAATAGCTAAATGGAAGTTATTATTTTAGGCGAACTCTATGAGAGGTAGGTCTCATCCCAACTGCCCTTGAAATAGATCACGCATGCTCTCAACATGTCCTCTAAGGTTTGAATGGTACATTCTGCCTCACCATCAGTCTGTGGATGAAATGCCTTACTGAGATTTACTTGAGTACCAAGACCTTTCTAAAATGATTTCTAGAAATGAGAGGTAAATTGAGGACCTATATCTAAGATGATAGAAAAAGGAACCACATGCAAATTGACTATCTCATTAATTTAGAGTTTGGTGTAGTCCTTCGCTGAATATGCAGTCTTGACAGCCAAGAAGTTAGCGGACTTAGTAACTTCATCTACTATCAACCAAATAGAGTCATGTTGTCTCTGAGTACGAGATAAACTGGTAATGAAGTCCATATTTATCACTTCCCACTTCCATGTAGGAATTTTAATCTACTGAGTCATACCTCCTTGTTTATGATGCTCTACCCTAACCTGTTGACAGTTAGAACACTTAGTCACAAAATCTGCTATGTCCCTCTTCATGCTCCACCAAAAGACTTCCCGTAGATCACGATACTTCTTAGTGGCACCCAGATGAATAGAATACCTAGAGTTATGGTCTTCGGTAAGGATATACTGCCTCAACTCACCCATATTAGAAACACATAAGTGACATAGGTAACGAAGTACACCATCTCTCCCTTGGGAGAAAACCTCAACTTTCTGGAGATGAACTGCACCTTTTAATTAAAGTAATATAGGATCATTTTCTTGTTTTTCCTTAATCTCTGCTACCAATGAAGATTCTGATCCATCCTGAATTATCACCCCACTATGTAATGTGTCCGTAAGGCAAACTCCTAAGCGCGCAAGCCGGTGAACATCTTTGGCTAGCTCTTAAGATTCTTGCCCACTATGTGTTACACTACCCATAGACAACCTGCTGAGAGCATCAGCCATTACATTGGTCTTACCAAAATAGTAAAGTACATTCATGTCATAGACTTTGAGGAATTCAAGCCATGTCCTCTGATGAAGATTCAACTCTTTCTGGGTGAACACATATTGTAGGCTATTATGATCTGTGAATACATCAACATGAACACCATACAAGTAAAGTCTCCAAATCTTTAGGGCAAATACTACGACTGGAAGCTTGAGGTCAGGAGTTGGGTAGTTCTTCTCATGGAACTTAAGCTTTCTAGAAGCATAAGCTATGACTTTACCTCTCTGCATCAGTACGCAACCTAGGCCGACCTCGGATGCATCATAATAAATTACATAACCATCTGAGCCATCTAGTAGCGTCAAGACTCGAGCAGTAGTCAACCTAGTCTTTAGTTCTGAGAATATTTTCTCACACTCATCTGACCACTGAAATTTGACCTTCTTTTGAGTCAACTTGGTCAATAGGGAAGCTATAGATGAAAATCCTTCAACAAACCTCCAGTAATAACAAAGCAAACCCAAGAAACTCCTTATATATGATGGAGAGGTAGGTCTGGGCTAGTGCTGTACTGCCTCAATTATCTTTGAATCCACTCGGATCCCTTCGTTGAATACCACATGACCAAGAAAGTGACCAACTAAAACAGGAATTCACATTCGTTGAACTCAGCGAATAACGGGCGATCTTTGAGAGTTTGCAGAACAACTCTCAGATGAGTCGAGAATAAAGGAGGATATCATCAATAAAGACGATGACGAACTACTCTAAATACTATTTGAACATCATGTTAATTAAATCTATAAAAGTTGCATGATCCATTGTTAGTCCAAAAGACATAACAAATTCATAATGACCATACAGAGTTCTGAAAGTTGTCTTCGGAATGTCACTATCTCTGACTCTAAGATGATGATTGTCGGATCTGAGGTCTATCTTAGAAAAGTAACTAGCACCCTAAAGTTGGTTGGACATGTCATCAATCATGGGGATGGGATACTTATTCTTGATGGTAACTTTGTTCAACTGGCGATAGCCAATGAACATACTGAGAGAACCATCTTTCTTTTTCACGAACAACATTGGAGCACCCCAAGGAGAGATACTAGATCTAATGAAGCCCTTATCTAGAAGTTCTTTCAACTGTTCTTTCAATTCCTTAAGCTCGGTTGGAGACATTTTGTAAGGAGGAATCAAAATGGACTAGGTATCTAGAAAGAGATCTATTCTGAAGTCGATTTCAATTTGAGGAGAAACTCCAGGAAGATCTTCTGGAAACTCATTTACTACTTGAACTGACTCAAGAGTACGAATTTCAATGTTTGAATCCTTAACCCGAATAAGATGATAGACATACCCCTTTGAGATAATCTTTCTGGCCTTAAGGGAAGAGATAAATCGGCCTATATGCACTGAACTACTACCCTTCCATTCTAAGACTGGCTCGCTTGGAAACTGAAATCAAACGATCCTAGTTCTATAATCGACTGAGGCATAATACGAATGTAACCAATCCATGCTTAGAATGATATTGAAATCTACCACTTCTAACTCTACAAGATCTGCTGAGGTGACCTTCTGAGAGACTATGATAGGGCAATTTCTGTATACCCGTCTAGCTATAACTAGGTCATCAACTAGAGTAGAGACTGAGAAGGGTTCTACCAAAGATTCTAGAATAACACTGAAGTTTACTGCTATATAGGGAGTTACAAAAAATAGTGTAGCCCCTGGGTCTACCAATGCATAAATGTCTAAATGAAAGACTCGTAACGTACCAGTGACTACATCAGGAGAATCTTCTTTGTCCCAGTGAGCCTGAAAAGCATACAACATGTTGTGGCGCTGATCTCCACCAGTACCAGATGAAGTACCCTGTTGAGTTGGGCAACCTGTTTGTGCTGTAGATTGAGCCCTATTGTTGTTACCTCCTTGCCCCTATCTAGCAAAAGGATAATCCTTTAACCTATGGCCAGACTGATCATACCCAAATAATCCTTTCCTACCTACAAGAAACTCGCTCAGATGGTTCTTACCACACTTTGGATAAGTCACGAAAGTCCTATTACCTCAAGAACTCCCTTGAGACTTATATCCTGATGCCCTACCATTCTGATCTTGCTAAACCTGGGAGATGGAGCACTAGCTGATGAAGGCGCTGGGGCTAAAGATTTCTGCTGAAACTATGAGTGACTTCTGCCGCCCAACTTATGCTGAGAGTACTCATAGTTGCCTATTCTAGCATTTTTCTTGTCCTTAGAGATTCGCTTGAGCTCCTTTTTGTTGTCCTTAGCCATTTCCTTAAGCTTATCTATCTAAACCTTCTGAGCGTGAGTCATTAACCTAGAGATGTCCATAACCCCTTAAAGCATAGCATTTCTGCACTCGGTCTTTACTAGATCGGATAGCCCAAATGAAACCTTCTAATTTGTGCCTTTCGGTCGGCAACCATTGTGGAGCATACCAGGAGAGTTGGGTGAACTTCAGTCCATACTCTTGGACTGACATGGTACCCTGCCTCAAATTCATAAACACTTGAGCCTTAACCTCTCTCAACTCTATCGGGAAGAACCAGTCCAGAAAAGCTCTGGTAAAATAATCCCAAGTTAGAGGAGTTGCATCCGCACCCCAGTTTTCTTTCCACTGTGTGAACCATATGTGAGCCGCATCCTTAAGTTGGTAGGATGCAAACTCGGCCCTATCATTCCTAGTCACTTGCATCACTCCAAAAACACTCTTGACCTCATCAATGAAGTTCTGTAGGTCCTCATCAACCTTTGACCCTAGAATTTTTTATGGATTCATACGAACAAAGTTTCGAACTCTAGTTGCAGCTGATCCACAATTAGTGTTTATAGGAACTGAGGCCTACTGATTCTTCTGATTGGATACACTTTGAGCCAAGAGCTTGATTGCATTCCAAAATATTGCATTCAAACCCTCATGGTTTGGGACTAGAGGGACTGCATTAGCGTTGTGTGCATTGGCATTTTGTGTGAAAGCTCTACGAGGTGGCATGATATGAAATGTATGACGAAGAATTAGAAAGGAGATCATACCTACGCACAATAAGAATACAAAGAAAGTGACATTTTTGCTAAAACAGTTCATAGCCTCCCTGTCATTAAATTTGGTGCACTTCACACCCATGAAAGAGACTCTACTTAGTGCGGCCTTTAGACATCCTAGCATTCTTGAACCTAATGCTCTGATACCAAGGTTGTCACATCCCGAGGCTACCCTCTTGACGTAACACAAGACCTTGGATTACTAGTGACCCCAAGCTAACCCACAAGCTGGCATATCATAAGCATACTGAAAGATATCTAAAACACATTGACTATGCAGAAGCTAAATAGAGGTTATCTGAAAAATGGGGAATACCCAACTAGTCTGAATGTATAAACCATACTAAGAATTTAACAATACTGAAAGATAAACTTAACGAGTCAAGTTGATTCTAGTACTATGTCTAAAAAAGCCTCTAAATAACTAGAGTTGCTGGGATATGCTGCTTGCTAATTCAAGCAACACCGAAAACTGAATAAAAGACTAAAGATAAAATGCATGTTTGTTGTTCTCGAAATATGAGTACTCACAACTGCAGCTGCTGAGTATGGATCGAGAATCGATCTAAGCGTGATCTGGATGATGAGTGATGTTTGCATAATTATGACACAACTTTCGATGCAAGTGTCTACGATTGTACAATAGTTTAGTAACCAAACCAAGGGTTGGGATCGTCCCAAGAGATTAGTTTTGAGAATTTATAGAAAAATAAAATTTTATTCAAACTAGTCGTAGCTAAAGACATTAATGAGTAAAAACATTGTAAATTAAAGAGGGACACAAATGTGTCAATTTACAATTGGGGGGGGGGTTTCAATAGTAGGTAAAAATAGCAAAATAAACAAGGTTTTCTAAGCAATGAGAGGGGATCCTTGGGATGTGACGGGAATACGAATTAAGCTAGATTATTGGATACATGTTTTCGATAGAAGATTCTTAGAGTAAGTCTGACTAGGCTAAGCTTTAAGAGGGATAAGCTCTCTCTCGAGTAACTTACTCCATTTCAAATGTGTTCCTCTCGGACACCCACTTGCCACATGAAGACCAGCCTACACCTTAGCCCGCTCACTCTCTTGAGCTGAGTGTGTGGACATGGGACTAGGGTTCACTCTCTCGAGCTGAACCTCATATCGACCCACTCGCACTGGCCATTAATCTAGTGGTCTTAGTTTTACGACCTCTCTCTCGAGCAAGCCAAAAACACATAAATAAACTTGTATTTGCAACTAAAAAATCATTAAATTCATCCACAACCACTAAACGAAATCACAATTAAACTACGATTAAACTATCAGCAAGCAAGACCCAATAATTATCTTAATCCATATTCGCTAAATCACACCTCACGAATTGGGGTTTTTAGCCACACATCAAGAGATAGAAATTTATACCTAAATGAGCTTGCATTCAAATGGGTATAAATATTTAAGTCTTGTTACAGGCCAAGAATGAAGGATCCAAGAGACCCAAGTCCAAATTCTTGGAGATGAAACCCTTGAAAGCTCCAAGTTCTTCAAAACTCTCTCCAAAATTTAGAGCAAAAATATCAAAAAGTACTATTCTATATGAAAATTATAATATTTGTTTCATCCTAAAACTAAAAACTCTAATTAATATTTATAGTTATCACATATTTGTGCTGCAGCGGATCGTTCGGTGTCATTAGTCAAAATCGCTGATAAACTCAGAGATTTTCTCTTTGGCGTAGTTCATCGTCATCTTGTACCAGCCTTCAGCATCGTCGTGCTCTGCGTAATTTGGTGGCATGGTACTGCTCGATGATGCGCCGACTGCTCCCTTTTTTCACCGACTTGATCCTCTTCTTCAGGGCTCAGCACACTGGAACAAAAGGCGAGATAAAACCCTTCGGTGACTCGCCAAGTGGACTCAGCGATCCTCATGCCTTCATTTCTTCGTTCTTTTTAGCCTTTTCGTTCCTTTTTGCGACATAATGTCCATGCTTTCCTTCAATCTTCAAATACCTGAAACTTAAGGGTTTTCATCAGATATTGAGATAAAATAAGCATTTGAGGACACAATTTCTATCAAAATATAGCCCTAAATGAGTCCAAACTGTGAACTCATCAACACCTCCAACTTAAACTTTTACTTGTCAAGTAAACTCAAGTTTAGCCATTCAAAAAGGGTGTCTCAAACAGTGCTACACAAGACTCAATCATTAAAGTACACAACAAGACTCAATTTACTTATACAAAGATCAAATGTGCACTCAAAGATTCAAGTTGTGACTCACCAATATCAACGAATCTCATGCTCACAATACTTTCTTCAAATGCAAGTTCAAGCTCAACTACAGTGTTCAAATGCCCTCACACAAAGAATGATTTCATAGTCACACAATGGATTCACAATTTAAAGCTTTGGAATCAGATGCAACGCTCACACTTACAAAAAAGAACATAATGCATAATTTCACTTATAGGTTTGCCCATATTTTCAACTCAACATTTGCTCAGCTCACACAAGATCAAAAAGGTCTTTTCAAGCCTTGTAATGGGGCTGAGTGCAAAGGTATAGTCATTTAGGCTCAATAACTTTCATCCTCGTGAGATGTGGTGCTTACAACACTTCCTTCCCTTTTCCTTCATCATTTTCTTTAGTGCTCATGAGTCATCCTATTATTCGCTTCCCATGGATTGCTAGGAAACCTCATTTCTTTTGTACTTTATTCCACAACTTTCTTTTTCATTCTTTTTCTTTTTCTTTTCTGCCTTTTTTTTATATGGAGGGGTTCCATTTTCCTCAAAATCATGGGTAAGAGGAGACTTTCCTTGCATTTCATGACTTACCCCTATCTTTTCAATACACCCCCAACTTAGGCCTTTGGCCTAAATTGGCTATTCAACTAACCACAACTTCATGAGAATTATGGGTAATGGATTAAGAAAAGTCTAGTTTTCATCAAGGTTCTTCCAAAGAAAGGTAAGGCTCAAGGGGTGTTCAACAATGAATTACACACTCACACGGTAGGTTAGAAAAGAGGTATATGTCAAATTGGTTCACACTCTTCGAAGTTGCCTAAGATCATATCAAGAGATCACATCACTTAGTTGACTGGACTAATGGGGCAAATTCTAAGATCTACCATGCATAGTTCACAGGTAAGCTCATCACACTAGGCAATGACACTATAAGTTAAATGAGACTCCACACTTTTGCTAGTGTGCAATGATCATCACAAGAGAATCAATTTTATACTAGGCTAGTCATAACGAGATGCAAAGAGTTCATATATTGTCTATGCCACTTCATTTGGCCTCATCATAGCCTTACATTCATGTTCGTTCGATTGAGAGCACTATTTAAGTCATTGGTATTGATTAGAACTGAGACTTAAATTTTGCAAAAGAACAGCCACATCCAAGAGCATATAGCGAGTGGCAAAAATGTGCGAAACTTCAAAAAATTTTGGAAGGGTCAAAATAGTTTTGCAACTAAAAATAAAAGGAGCCAAAAGCTCAAACATCCATAGAAAGGTACTGATAATATCAGTTAAAACAGAACAACCCAAATATAAGCACAAACCACGAGCATCAATATTAACATAAAAGGTGGGCCTCACCCCACCACAAATAAAAGTAATTTGTCCTCAAATGCGATTAACACAGAATTCAAAATGTAGAATAAAGAAAGACAGAATGGGAGGTAAAGAGGTGATCCTGACTAATTGGTCACTCCATCTGTCTGGGCTTCAGTGCCCAAAGTGACCTCTAGAAGGACCAGCTCCATTGGATCAAGCAACAGGTGCTAAGGAACCCTGCTCTGTAGCATCTATCATGATTGCTTCCATCTCGATCAGGTCTTTATCTACAGCTTCCTTAGTCTCTTCATGCATCTCTTTATCAGTCTATGCTTCTGACTCAAGGTCGGCTATCTGCTTCGCTTTATCCCTATGTCCAGTGGTTGTCTGAGGCATCTCAGGCATGTCTAGAATCTCCACTGTTCCAAAGACCATGGACACATTGGTGGACTTCAGGTGGTCTACATCTTTTTGCAATTCAGCAATGGCAGCTTTTAAAGTCGTCACCTCCTTTATGGACCCTTGGTTGTGTTCACACATCACCATCCTAGCCGCTAGGGCATCAATGGTAGTGCTTAGAGTTTTCACAGCATCCGTTAGGGTAATCTGGATCATGCCTAGGACAGAGGCCTCTAGACTAGCAGCCCGACGATTAGCAGAAAGGGCCAGTTGTCCCATCTGGAGTAGGGAAGCTTGGGTAAGTGGAAGCCGGGAAACAATAGCAACAGTAGTAGGTTTTGGCGATCGTGAAGCCGCAGAAGAACCTAGTGTATCAGCGGGAGTAATAGTAGTAATGGATATACCTGAAAGTCTAGCGGCTGGAGTAGGTAAATGTGCCTCTGCAGGCGATGATTCTGTGTTTACTAACTCCACCGATGCTCTTTTTCTTTTCTGCTTGATCCTTAAGGTACTCAGCTTTGATCCTCCGAATATTAGTAGAGGCTGTGGGCATCACTTCGACATCCTTCTTGGAATCTCGAGGCACTCGGGCTGGTTTGCATAATTCTATGATCAAGACTAGGAATGGAAATAAGGTTCGGCTCTGTCTTGCACGCATGAGTATCTCTGAAACAATGATTGTACCCAAGTTTATCTGAGTCTCCTCTATGATTCAACCCAGGCAAGCTACCTTGGAAAGGCGAAGGATCGACTCATTTTGGGACGGCATAATTGTGCTGCTGATAAAACCGAACCAGAACCTTGCGGCTATATTTAGTTCTTTCTTTTCAATCAGAACTCCTTCCGCCAACCACTTTGGAGTCTCATCTGAAATTAGTGGGGCTAACCACTTTTTCATCTCATCTAACTTCTTTATTCTAATCAAGTACTGGCAGTGATCCCCAATATTCATAGACATGCCCAAGGCTGCATTGATTTCCTCACTATCACAGTTCACCCTCTTACCTCTGACAACCACATAGTCAACTTCTTTGAAGGCTGCTGCTAGCTGCTTTTGCTAGGGTTAGTGCACTGTATGCACTGTAGAACTGTCTTACCCAGTTTGAAATATAAGGGTCATGGGGTTTGGTGAAGATTTGGAGCTTGTGGTATCTCAGACACTCCATTTTCTCTGGGTTCTTGTTTATAACCCCGTCTATGGACCAACGCTTTTCCTCCAGAATTGTCCTCAGCATCTCAGACTTTACTCGATTTATTGATTTTGGTGGAGGACCTTGTACTGAAGGTGCTAATATCATTACTTGCTCTAGAACTGGAGGTGTAGTAGTGGTAGGCTGGGGAGTCCTAGCCTTGGATGGATCATTCAGCTTCTTAATTCGCCGCCCAGACCTCTGTGCCATTAACAAATCATCCTCATCAGAACTCACACCTTTGCTTTTAGATTGGTTGGGGTCATTTCTGTAAAAGCCATTATTGCCAGTGCTTGCATCTGATAATTAAAGGGTCTTGTGTTTGCCCTTGCCTTTTTCACCAGTTGTGGAAAGCTTAGGAACCTTGTTTCTAAATGCATTTGCATTCTCGTTGATTGTAATCCTTTTTGTTTTACCTTGAGGTGGCCTTCTTCTTCCTGCAACTTTAGTTCTAGCCATTTCTGCAAAGAATTCAGAAGAAGTTAAAACAACTAGATCAAATTTAGAGGGGTGCAATTACAGAAAAACTCACCGAATAGATCGGTAAGTAGACAAGTTGCTTTGGCGAGCAGGATTTTATCAGTCGAAGGGTACAGTGCAAAAAATAGTTCACAGGTGCAGACAAAAAGGCCGACCACGGAGACTTTCGACGGGTCGCCGAATACTTTTGCGGATAAAAAATTTCTAGCCGAACGTTACAGAACCCTTATCATAAGTAGCATGAAATTAAAGGTGAGATGGGGTCATTTGGCAAACCGCCTAGTGATTCGGCGAACTCACCTTAGCATGCCGAATAGTCTAAATTTATCAGAAAGGCACAACACACGACATAGGATAAAATTACTTGCAATGAGAGTATAAATATCATAATTAAATGTAGGGTTTGGAGAACCTACGTTTTAGGCAGATTAAGTCAAGTTTGTGATGCTAGGCAGCAGGTTAGTACAGATCCAAGCACTACTAAAGAAGCTTGAATACTTACGAGGTGCGAAAATTCTAAAAATACTAAGTAGGTGCGTTTTGCGAAAATTGAGATTGAGAGAATATGAAAAACGTTGAAAATCAAGACCCGTGTCTTTATAAAAACCATCCAAATCTCACCCATTCGGCGACATTAGTTGAATTTGCTCTGCTACCTCAGCGATTCGCCGAGTGTTTATCTACCTAGCCAAGGTTTACAGGACCCTCAGTCAAAGTAAGGATCCAAACAACAGTCTTTGTTGGGGTCGCCGATCTAGTCGGCGATTCGCCAATTGAACTTGTGTAATTCATCTTGTACTTTTCACAAACATTTTATGCCCAATCCTACAAAATCAAAACACCTTTATTTCAAAAATAACATAATCAAAGCAGTTAAGGGTTTTGGGTTACCTCCCAAACAGCGCCTTAGATAATGTCGTGGAACGACGCGGGTTAACATATAAACTTCACTTTTAGGGCTAGCCAAAACATCATTTGGCAACCCCCTTCTTCATTCCTGATGGGGATGAGGCATCACATGACCCAAGAGAGTTTCAATTAGCTAGATAGATCTAGAGTGAGAACCGCTCATCTAATTTAATACTTCTACATTTTCTCTAATCTCCTCTAACACTCAATCTTGCTCATTTAGCTTTCGGAGAATGGTTAATAACATATCCTTGATATGTCTACTTTCAATGTCCATAGATCTTCCCTGCTCTGTAGGTAGTATGCATTTGCTCTTCTTTGTGGACATCAACTCTAGTTCCTTGACCTTTTGGGTCAAGTTATCCATTGAACCCAGCAAAATGATCAATTGTTGGTCGTTCTCCGTATCCTTGTTGGATTGTAGCCAAAAGGTCAAGGAATTTAGCTGCGGTGTCATAGGAGTATCTCTCAAGGCCACCTGGGATAAGGCAATAGATTAATCCTCTGTTGAAGAGATTTAGACTCCTATAGAATCATTCCAGTAGAACTAGATCGGGGATCTCATGAGTTGGGCATTGTGTCAATAGTGTTTTAAACCTCAGCAATGACTAATGAAAAGTTTCTCCTTCTAGATGCTTGAAGGTCAGGATATGATCCTTGAACCTCATCACTTCTACTGGGAGGTGCTCCATTGGTTCACCATCTCCATCATGTATACTCATTATCCTATCTCAGCACACAAACAAGCTAGACAAAACTAAGAGTTAAGTAAGTAAACTACAATTAAGAAGAACAAAATTTCTTTTAATCTAAAAAAATTCTCAAATAACACCACTCCCCGGCAGCAGCACCATTTTGATGTTTGCATAATCAAGATACAACTTCCGATGCAAGTATCTACGATCATACAATAGTTTAGTAACATAACCAAGGGTTGGGATCGTCCCAAGAGAGTGGTTTTGAGAATTTATAGAAAAATAAAATTTTGTTCTAACTAATCGTAGCTAAAGACATTAATAAGTAAAAACATTGTAAATTAAAGGGACACAACCATGTCAATTAATAATTGGGAGGGGGGGTTTGTCATTAGTAAGTAAAAACGACAAAATAAACAAGGGTTTCTAAGCAATGAGAGGGGATCCTTAGGATGTGACGGGAATACAAATTAAGCTAGATTATTGGGTACATGCTTTCGATAGAAGATTCATAGAGTAATTATGACTAGGCAAAGATTTAAGGCCCCATAAGCTCTCTCTCGAGCAACTTACCACGTTTAAAATGCGTTCCTCTCAGACACCCACTTGCCGCATGAAGACCAGCCTAAGCCTTAACCCACTCACTCTCTCAAGCTGAGTGTGTGGACATGGGACTAGGGTTCACTCTCTCGAGCTGAACCTCATGTCAACCCACTCGCACTGGCCATCAATCTAGTGGTCTTAGTTTTACGACCTCTCTCTCGAACAAGCCAAAAACACATAAATAAACTTGTATTTGTAACTACAAATTCATTAAATTCATCCAAAACCACTAAACGAAATCACAATTAAACTACGATTAAACTTCCAGCAAGCACTCCCAATAATTATCTTAACCCATATTTGCTAAATTACACCTCAAGAATTGAGGTTTTTAGCCACATATCAAGAGATATAAATTTATACCTAAATGAGCTTGCATTTAAATGGGTATGAAGATTTAAGTCTTGTTACAGGACAAGAATGAAGAATTCAAGAGACCTAAGTCCAAATCCTTGGAGATGAAACCCTTGAAAGCTCCAAGTTGTTCAAAACCCTCTCCTAGCAAAAATATCAAAAAGTACTATTCTATATGAAAATTATAATATTTGTTTCATCCTAAAACAACAAACTCTAACTAGTATTTATAGTTATCACAGATTTGTGCTACAGTGGATCATTCGGCGTCATTAGTCGGAATCGCCAATCAACTCGGTAATTCACCCTTTGGTGTAGTTCATCGCAGTCTTCTACCAGCCTTCAACATCGTCGTGCTCTGGGTCATTGGCCGGCATGGTACTACTTCGCAGAACTTCTCGGCGATGTGCCGGCTGCTCCCTTGTTCCACCAACTTGATCCTTTTCTTCAGGGCTCAGCACATTGGAACAAAAGGCGAAGTAAAACCCTTCGGTGACTCACCAAGTGGATTCGGCGATCCTCAGGCCTTCAGTTCTTTGTTCTTTTTAGCCTTTTCGTTTCTTTTTGTGACATAGTGTCCATGCTTTTCTTCAAACTTCAAATACCTAGAACTAAGGGTTTTCATCAGATATTAAGATAAAATAAGCACTTGAGGACACAATTTCTATCAAAATATAGCCCTAAGTGAGTCCAATATGTGGGCTCATCACTGAGTATTTGAACCTACACCATGAAAGGATGTAGCGCAGAGTATGTGTTAATACTTGGAATGTACTGAGCATGAAGGATATATATAATAGCTGAAGAAAATATAGCTGAGCAATAATATAATCTGATTAGAAGATAAATGCTGAATATAACTGAAAACTGAGCTAAATGCAATGACCAAGTACTAATCATGAACATAAAATGGTGAAACTTAATACTGAAGTATAAACTGAAAACCTGGTCAAATGCATTAGATTCTGACTGTGGGAGCTACTATTAAGCGATATAAAACCACATGAGCTAAATGCGAAATCTGAGATATACGCCCCATCGAGAGGACCCAATATACCTTGCCAGGGGTATAAAGGCATGACTGGCGTGACCACAAAATCTAATGCCCAACAAATGGGACTTATACTCCTACGGGGGCACGTAGTTCTGGGACTATGAGGGTACGCTAAACCCTAGTCCAACTCTTTGCTAAGCCTACTCCAACCAAGAAATGTATATGGCACAACATAGCTGAAATACTTGATAGCTCTATGTTCTAACATGCAAATCTGAGAATGCAACATTTAAGAACTGGCAATGTAACATTCATAAACTAGAGCATGTTTATATGTTTAATTGACCTAGCAAGTGTAATTCATGAACTGAGAGAATCTACACAACAAGGGTTCTGAGTTTCATTCAAGGAACTAAGCAAACTTTCCAAAAAAACATTATAATTTGACTACGAATACTACAACAGCTTAAGTCACAACTATTATCCAAGGTTTTAGAAACCCTAGGTCTAAACAAGATATAGAAAAAGAAGAATCTGACTGAGTTCTAGTGACTTCGTGGAGGAAAGGATCCCACTAGTGAAATCCCACATACATGTGGAAGAAATCTATGGAGAAATCCTTCAATTTTGGGGTTGGAACTCTAAGTAGACCTCCTGCGTGTTGTTGAGAGGGCTGTCGGCTTCTCTCCTTTTTGTCTCTAATTTCGATGAATTTTGGTGAATAATGATTTTGGTTATGTTCTGACTAGGTTACTAGGCTTAAACTGAGTAAAATGATGCAGTTTAGGTATTAAATGAATTAGTTTAAATGCCCAATGCATTGGGAAAAATACCAAAATGACCCTGACTTAAAGGCTGATGGAGGCCAACCACGGCACCACTGATGGTCCGTCGTTAGGACCACGGCCTTTCAAGTGGGTCGTTGTTCTTGGTCAATGCTACTGGTTCTGGGGGAAGTCCTCCACAAGCCCTACTATGGCCTGTGTGAAGGACAACGGACCATGAAGGCCACTGTGGTTCTTCACTTGGGTTGGGGTCTATAGGCTAAGGATGACGGACCCTCCCACCGCCTATCACTAATATCACAGCCTGTGGCGGGCTCCGTGGTTTGAGGCTTGAGCTTGGGTGCTATCTGCCTAGCTTCCACGAGCCTTCCCATGGCTCGTGTGGTGGTCCACGGCCCATGAAGGGTCTCGTGGTCTGCCACTTCTGGGTGGGTGTGAACCACGATTAGGGTGACGGACCGTGGTCTTGATCACGGCCTGTAAACCCCTGCGTGGTTCACCTTTTCCTGCTGAAAAGTCAAAGTCTTATTTCTAAGGTGTTACATTGGGTATATCTGACTATATTATTAGGTTTAGACTTAGTAAAATGATGTAGTTTAGGCATGAAACGATGTAGTTTAAGTGCCCAAATGTATAGTGAATGGACAAAAGTGACCCTGACTTAAAGTTGATGAAGTTTCACTCACGAGTGGACTGACGGGTCATCGTTTGAACCATTGTCGTGGTCCGTGGCCTGCTTGACAGGCTTCACTAAAATGAGTATAACCTTTTCCTTTAAGCGTAGATTATATCAAACTTGGTGGCATTGGAAAGAGGATTCAAATATCTTTAATTTGATAGGTCATGGGCCACGTACTTCACTTTTTGCTAAAAGATATAACCGTTTAAAGTTGACCCAAAAGCCATTTTCCTATAAATAGTTGTTGACCCTCACCTATGGCCAGAACTATGGTCCTTAGGTCAAACCACGGACCGTACTCGTCAGTCGTGGGTGAGATCAGAGACCCCTAAGTCTTGAACCCAATGACGGCACCCCACCTATGGTCCGTGGTCTGACATACGGTCCGTCAGTGGCTTCCGTTGGTTCTGACACCAGATCCTGGAAAGCTTTATTTTTCCATCTTCTCGAATAAGAGGTGTTACAACAACTTTTCATAGAAGTAACAACTCCTCATAAAAGTCACAACTTTTCATTAAAGTCAGATCTCTTCATAAAACTCACAACACTTCATTTTCCGTTCACATTTTTTAAAACCCAATATGTTGAAGGCTGACACAAATTGGAGGAACGATACAATACTCTCAGCTTTAAAATAACGAAGGATGGATTTTCACAAGTGAACAATTAGATATGTATGCTTGAACATTTTAGTTACAGAGACTTACTTTTTAATGATAAAGTATTTATGTTTAAAAATTGTACTTTTGATTCTTTCTTTCTACTTTTAATTTTTCTTGCATTGCATATGACAACTTGCGTGCGTGTTTTAGATTATGTATAAAACTTACTAATTGTTAGGATACAATCCAAGGTTATTCTTTTTTTTGGTACATTAGTTTCTTATGCATGTGTTACTTTATTTGACGATAATTATATAATTGGAATATACGATATAGTTTGATGTGGGACAAAAATCGCTTTAATTTTTGCCAATGAGCATTTCTCAATTCGTCGTGCAATTTCAACTTTTCGATATTTATGATAGGACTATGCATCATTCAAAATAAATTGTGTTAACAAATGCAAAAAGCGTAATGTCAATTAATTTCATGAATTGTATCACATCATTAATGATTTGAGACTCATTACTTGCATAGTTTGCCATGTTTTTGTCACAATTCAATTTCTCAATTCATGATGACACCTACTATAATTCACCAGTGGGTAATCCAACCCTTAACTCAGAACATCAAGTAATGGATATAAGGGTAGAAACAATGGGGAAGAAGTAAATTAAGAACAGAAACTGAACAAAATAATGAAAGCAAGCCATAAGATATATATATACAATAGTTTTCTACAAATATCTGGAAGTCAAAAGTTAAGAGTTGTCTAAACGAAAAGAATAGAAGTCCAAAGAGTGGACCCAAATAAAAAGCTTGGATAAAAAAGCAAAGGGGTAGCTAACAAAAATATAGGTAGAGGAAGATAAGTCCAGGACGCTAAGTGATCACTCTTGCCTCCGATCCAAGCTGCAACAGGCTCGAGTAATAAACGATAGTTGTTATGCTTGGACCTGCATCACACAATAGATGCAGAGTGTAATATGAGTACCAAAAACCAAAGGTATTGAATAGGCACCATAGACTGATTGAGCAGGAAAAGTAAACAATATGTGATGATTGGATCTAGACACAAATAGAAGTCAAGTAGAATTTAAAAGAAATGCACACGAGTGTACTAAAAATAGAAAAGAATTAAATATAACGAAGCTAAACGTAACAGGACCTATTAGCCCATAAGGTACACTTGATAAGTCCATGATTTAGACTCTTTTAGGGCTTTATTTTAATAGATTTAGTGTCCTCAAATGCATATTATTTCTCAATAACTGATGAAAATCCTTGAGTTTTAGGTATTTGAATTTAGAGACTAAGCATGAACACTATTGGGCAGAAAGGAACAAGGCAGTTGAAAAGAACAAAGAAAAGACAGCATGAGGATCGCCTAAACCATTAGGTGAGTCGCCGAATGGCAATGATCTCGCCTAATATTCCAGTGTGCCAAGCTGTGAAGGAGAAAATCAAGTTGGCAAGATAAATGAGCATTCAACGAGTCGCCGAACGATTCCGCGATTCAGTACTCCATCGCCCAAAGTTACAGAACCTGAATTTGCTGAAGGCCAATGCAGAAAGGCGATGAACTAGACCAAAGGGCGGATCGCCGAGTGGATTGGCGATCCCGACTAACTACGCCGAGTGGTCCTTCGTAGCACACTTTTTGACAACTATTAATACTTGTTTAAATTTCTAGTTTAGTATCAGATTTTTGTATTAGATTTTGTATGCAACCAGTATCAAATATTTTGAGTTCTTAGAACTTAGAGTTTTTGGGAGACCTTGTTCCTTAGCTTTGAAGATTTGAAGGTTTCCATTTCTAAGCAATTGGAAGTGGGTATTGAATATTCTTCATCCTAGATGCGTGTAAAGACAATATCTGTCGTACCCATTTGATGGAAACACATTTTGCTATTGATTTTTATCTCTTTGCTATGTCTAGCTAAAACCCCAATTCTTGGGGGTGTAAATATTTGAATATGGGTTGAATTTACTATTGGGTATTGCTAATAGATAGTTAATTTGCTATTTAAAGGTGATTTCGTTCAAGTTGTGTTAGAATTTAATGGGGTTATCGTTGCAAATACAATTTTATCTTCATGTTTTTGACTTTCTCGAGAGAGAGGTTTTAAAACCAAAACTACTGAATCGATAGTCTGTGGTTATTGGATTGTCGTGGGTTCAGCTCGAGAGAGTGAATTCTAAACCCTCGCCCACACATTCAGCTCGAGAGAGTGAATGGACTAAGGTGAAGGCTGTGCTTCATTCCACTTATTGGTGTTTGAGAGAAACCAATTTGATTCGGGGAAAATTATTCGAGAGAAAATTTACCCCCACTAAGGTCTACCTTAATTACTAATATACAATGATTTACTATCAATAGCATTTACCCAGTAGTTTATTTTAGCCCATAATCCTATCACATCCCAAGAATCCCGTCTCCATATTTGCATTTTCATTTTTAATTGTTATTTTAATCGTTAACTGATTACAAAAGCTCCTTTGATAGTTGACACTTGTGTCACCTTTAATTTATCATGTTTTTACTTGTAAATGTCTATAGCTACGATTGACTTGAACACATTTTTTGCTTTTCTATTAATTCTGAATTACGAACCGCTTCCTTGGGACTTGACCCTAACTTACTAGTTGGGTTATATTACTACTCACGATCGTTGGCACTTGAACTGAAAGTAGTGTCCTGATACGTGAAATCAATATGGCACCATTGCCGGGGAGTGGTGTTAGTTGAGAATTTCGAGTTAAGTTGGATTTTGTTCTTGTTAGTTATAGTTCTACTAACTTAATTCTTAGTTTTGTTTTGCTTGTTTGTGTTGAAAACAGGAAGTATGAGCATAAACGGCAGCAATGGTGGCTAAGTAGGCCATCAAGACGACATCAAAAACCTCAACAATATCAACGAGCCTCATGCTAATGACCCCCATCTCTTGGGCGGTATCGGAGCCATTCGCTTGCATCCGGCCGAAGGGAATGCGGTATTTCACATCATGAGTACTATGTTGCAACTCTTGCAACTAAAATGGATTTTCAGTGGTTTGGCTCATAAAGATCCCTATGAGAACATTAGAAACTTCATATGCAGACCATTATTCTTCAAGAATATCTCCCAAGAATCAGTCTGGTTGAGGTAGTTCCCGTTCTCTTTAATGGGAGAAGCATGCAAGTGGCTGACTGAATTACCACGTGAATCAATCACTTCGTGAGAGGAGTTGGTCACTACATTTCAAGTGCAATTTTTCCCTCCCTAGAAGATGATAACTCTTCGGGACACCATTCAGAGCTTCAAACATCTAGAAGGCAAGCCAATTCATAAAACTTGGTTGCGATTTAAGAAGTTGGTACTTCAATGCCCAACCCATTGCTTACCTGATAACGTGTTGCTGCAGTATTTTTATCGGAGTCTTGATTTGCTAAATAAGGGTGTTGCTGACCAACTTTCTCCGGGAGGTTTGTTGTAGCAACCTTATATGATAGTGGCTCAGATGTTGGATGACATGACTACCATAAACAGGGCGTGCTATACCCGTGAAGACCAGGTCTCCCCTCTCACATTCAAGTTTACTAAGGAACATCCATGAAATACCAAGAGAGGGACTAAAACATGGCCAAAATCATGACAAAACTTGATATTTTCTCTAAAAATGTCATGGGAGCTGGAGCTTGAGGTGTCAATGCAGTGTGTGTCGGGTGTGCTAATCTGAATGAGTCCATGTTTGAAGCCTTGTCTAATGAATATAAATTTCCTAGCCAACCAAGGTGGTGGCTATCGTTCAAACTATCCGAGGAAGGGTGGTAACCAAGGTTGGGCTAGGGATGAAGGTTGGAAAGGTCAAGATCGTGAATGGAGGAACTGTAATCCAAATTGGAAGGATGGGGAGAAGATAGATATACCTCTCTATGAGCACCAAAAGCCAAAGGATTTGGAAAGTGTTAGGTCTGAGGATATGCTTTGTCGTATCCTCAACAAAGTTGAAGGGTCAGACAAGATTTTAAAAGAAATGAAAGAAGATGTGTCTACTCTTTAGCCAGACCGTCACCTCTCATTTAGTGTCAATCAAGCAGTTGGAGACCCAAATAGACCCTAAGATGAAGATGAGTAAGTTTGTGTTGGGTGTATCCGACTTGATAGCAAAAGAATGTAGTATGTTTATGCTTAAGAATGCTATGAATATTTACTGTCTTGTGCTCCATTCTCAATGGTTTGAAAGGGAGAAACTTGAAGAGAGGTCTAGAGGAACAAAGAGGTATAGAGTTGAAGATGATAAGCCCTCTCAAGAAAGATTTTATGGTCAAAGCTCTTTCAAGATTCCCTCAAAGTTTGACCAAAAGAGGGTTTCTACCCGAAAATCTCAAGGAGTGAGTGGTAGTGGATCTTATGTGATTAAGCCTACTTGTGCTCGGTGTGGAAAAAGGCATGATGATAGGTGTCTTGCCGGCATAAAGGGGTGTTATGGTTGTGTTGGAAGTGGCCACAAAATAAGAGATTTCCCGATACTTAAGGCTAGGGGAAGAGAGAGGAAGAAAATTAGGTTCGAGGTGAACACGAGTGTAACAGCCCGTATTATGCATATGCTTGTTCTATTCTTTTGATACTTGACATAGCCTTACAGTATAGGTGAGGGACCACGTTTCTTATATGATTAGCATTGGTTTAAACTAGATCAGAAGGTGATGTGATGACTTGCACGTTTTGGCATGTGTACTACAAGTTAACTTTAACGGGAGTATTTAAACTCGAGACAGTAAGGTGGTAATTGAGCTTAAAGTTGGAAGTTAAGTGCTAAGTTAAAGCACAAGGGTTTAATATTTAGAAAATGAAATTAAATAAGTGAGCTGCTTGCTTGACTTAACTAAGCTAGTAGGTGACAGGTAGGTGCGTCACCTACTTTGACTTATTGACCAGTCCAAAGGACCAAGTTGGTGCATCACCTACTAAGACTCTTTTGACCATGTAATTGGGGCAAGTACATTACCACCTACTTGCATTAATTTTGGCCCATATTGACAAGAATTGGCAGTAAGGCCCAACAAGTGTTGAAGTCACAAAGGCCCAAGTTATAAGGCCAAGTAGGTGGGTCACCTACTTAACAATATATGGCCCAAAATTGGCTAAGAAAGTCAGCCAATGCACTTCCTTTTTAAAGGGATAAAGATCAGATCCTTTGCTTCATTTTTAACTTGGAAAATTTCAGATTTATTAAGTTCTCTCTTGGTCTTTCTTGGATTAATACAGAAGCCCTAAAATACCTTAGGGTTCTTGAATATTTTGCCCTTTTTCAAGTAAAAGTTTGAAGGAGAGTTTCAGTTCTTGAAGTACAAGTTTAGAGGATAAATTTCCAAAAACTAAGGTAAAGCTACTGCCCATTTTTGCCTCTCTTTAAATACAGGTTTGGGGAGGAAAATGTTGTATATATTTGTCAAGAACTCATGGATGGTTATAAATCCTTGAGTTCAAAATTCTCCTATTATACTGAAAGATTTTTGGGGATCGATAGTGGCTGTCTAATGTATACTGTTGTTGGGGGTAGCTTGGGTATCTTGGCACAAGATGTATGAAGTTGTATTAATGTATAGAAGAAGGGTGTGGAGGTTCACCATTTGTGTAAGGGTTGTATGGGCCTACTTTTCGTCATGTGTTTTGCTACTGTTTTTCGAGGGCCTTAATGTGATTAGCTGCTAACATTAGATTAATCATGACTTATATTAAAGATTAGCTCCGAAAAGGGAGGCTGAATCGTGATAGTTATATTGGTCAGGAAAAAAAAATGAATGTAACGTTATTCGATTCAATATTCTTCGGCATGAAATCTGATACTTGCGATTAATATCAATAAGTGAATTTCCTAAGTTCTATTCCCAGTAAAAAAATATAGTGGCAGGTACAATCTCCAAATAAGCGAACAATATTTCCTCCTCTCCTTAGTGTATCGAACTACTTCATTATATGTTTACTACTCTATACTTGTAATTATCCTCCTATGTGCTGGTATAGGGACGGTATTTGCAAAAGCAAGTTTGGTGAATCCTCCTCCTAGTCAATTGAAGTCAATTGTGTCATTTAAGCTCACAAGTAATGCATTGATGTTACATAGCTCCTTATGTCATTGTTACTGCGTTGAAGTATTATTTTCATGTCTTCTACTACTGGTCCGTAGTTCCAAATATCACAAATGATTATGACCACCAAAACAACAATCTCAGAGATTAAAGAATCTAAGTGAAGCAATCTGTATAATTAAGCGTGGCAGCTCAGGGGCGAAAGCCTAGCATGGGCAGATCCCAATTGGTATAGAAGGGTGGCAGATCAGGGGCAAAAGCCTAGCATGGGCCGATCCCAATTTGTGTAATTATGAGGACCGCATCCCAGGGGTTAAAATGCCTAGCATAGGTCATCCTCTTCTACCATTGATCAGTTGTTCATTCATATTACATGCCTTATAAAGATCATAACACACAGAAAGGTAAAGACAAGAATGTAACTTACACAATCCCACAAGAGTTAATGAAGGTGGTCTTCTGTTCTAATTTATGCACACATATATTGATACTTGGTTTCATTCAAAACTCTTATTTTATATATGTTATTGCCTTACATATTCAGTACATTTTTCGTACTGACATTCCTTCTGGGGGACGCTACATTTCATGCTACAGGCACAGGTACTCCAGCTAGTAGACCTCCTCAATAGGAGCACACGACACTCAACTACTTTTGTTGAGCTCCAGGTTGATTCGGAGCTTTACTGAGTCCTTGGTAGATTCATTTTGGTATTTTGTCATAGTTAAGGGTAAGGCGGGGTCTATCCCGACCTACTCTAAGGTTTTCTATCTTTAGAGGCTTTGTAGACTTATGTATCTAGTTCAGTTGCGTCTTAACAAGTTGTGGCTTCAACGGCCAAGTCTTGTATATAAGGTTTTGGTCTACTTATGTTGGTTCGTATCGTTGCATCCTATGTGAACTTGTCACAAAATTGTCATAGTTATATGCATAGTAAGCATAGGTTACATGTTGGTTCTATCGGGCCTTTAGGGCATCGGGTGCCTGTCCGTCTTAATGGGATTTGAGGCGTGACAAAGTAGTATCAGAGCAAGTCATCCTAGGAAGTCTGCAAAGCCATGTCTGTGTAGAGGCTTGCTTGTGGATGTGTTGTGCACCACATTTATAAACAACAGGCTACTAGACATGTAGGAGTTGTCTCCTTTCTTTCATTTCTTAGATCGTCCGATAGAACTAGTGTTGTAGGTGAATCATATCTAATTTGTAAATTGTTTTATTATATAGCAAGGACGCCAGTTACAAGAAGGAGTAAAAATACTGGTAAGTGAGTAGATGTTGCTCCTGGTATGTGTTTCATGCTCACTTATATTCATGTAGTGCTTGTCATTTGTGAATTGATGAATTGGACATGATGAGCTTTAATGTTGCCATTAGTATGTATGTGTTTGATTATGGTTATGTGTGTACGTTGGTGGAACCTAACTTAGCCATAATGAATTTTAAGATTGTGTTGGGATAGTTTGAATGGAATAGTATTTGAAGTCTTAGTAGGGGGCGTACTCCCAAGAGGGAGATGGTTTGCTTAGATAGCATGATTGATTGCGAGTCCCGATATCCTCATCCCTTACTTCTATTATTATTCTAGCTTGAGACCAAGACTTCCTTTTTGGTCTTGTTTTATGTTTTGGAGTCATGTGTGATTTAGAAAATTTACATGATCTCCTTATGTTATGCATGTTCTTGAAAGAATTCTTGTTTGTATAAGATGAGTTTTCATGCTTTATATGTTTCTCATGTTGTTGTGCATTTAAGTATGATGACAGCATAGTTGACTTCATGTGATGATTTGAGGAACATGTTTTGTTATTCTTTTGATGAAATGGCATATTGGCTCCATAATGTTGTGTTGAGCTTTCTTTTAGTTGGAGAAGGTAGTTCCTCCTATGATTATGTGATAGATGATGTTTAGAGGAGTTTGTATAGGCTTACTCCCAAGGGGGGAGATGGTGTGCCTAGATAACAAGGTTGTTATGTGTTTATGTGTTGCCATGACTACCTTATATAATGCGTGTTCATGAAAAATTTGTGTTTTGAAAGAGAATGAGTTCATGTGAATTGTTTTCCTCATGTTGTAGTGCTTTGAGTATGAGTTATCTATTGCACTTCATGAGAAGAATATGTGAGCATGCTTTAGTTTGGAGTTGAGAGATTCCTTGTTGAATAAAATACTTTTTGAGAGTAAATTGCATATGAGCTCCATGAGACTATGTTGAGCATGTTGTATAACTAGGAGATGGTAGTTCCTCCTTGAACATGACTAGTTATGAGAAGGTTATGCATATTGGGTTGATGGATGTACTTCCTACTTCCTTTTTGTTACATTGATCATGTTTAGCTTGGAGTTGAAGTTTTTCTCCTTCGTTTTGTGTATTGTTATGATGTTTCATGCATGATGCGCTGCTAGTCTTGAGTCTTTACTTTCGTAAGGTGTCAAAAGTGTCATTCAAGGACAAAAGTCCCCCAGAGGGAGGTAATGTAACACCCGGAAATGAGTAGGTTGAACTAGAGCCTAAACATGAGGGTTAACGTCAAGGGTTATGGGGTTTAGTGGTTAAACGTCAAGGTACGTGCTAGACCTCGCAGTTTAGAAGACCTTCTAAGGTTTGGTGGAGGGTTGCAAGGTTAAGTGTCAAGCCAAAAATGGGCAAGCCTAAGCCAAAGGCTAAGGCTGCCCCAAGCTTGGCCAAACACTGCCCAAGGACCACGACCACCTTCGTGACCTATGGTCTTGACCACGGTCCGTTAAGGGGCTCGTGAAGGTCCCTTAGGCATGTGGGAAGCAAGGCCTTGAGTCGTAGCCACTGCGTAGGAACCACGACCTTCACCATGACTCGTGGTCTCAACCACGGATCGTGGGAGGTCTCGTGGTCTTGGCTTGGCATTGTGGCGGCCAAGTCCCCAAGCCTTGGCTACTGCATAGGGACCACAACCATCACCACGACTCATGGTCTTGACCACGGATCGTAGGAGGTCTCGTGCTCTTGCCTTAGGCTCTTGAAGGCTTGGAACATTGAGGGAGCTACTGGTCAAGGGACCACGGGGACCACCACGAGCCGTGGTGCCCTTAACGGGCCGTCTAGGTGGCCGTAGTCCCTGGATAGGGCTGCCTAGTCGAGGTTCATTTGGTAATTTCTTATATAATTAGTTAATTAATGGGTTCATTTTTAATTGTTTTATATCACATATATACATGGTTTTAAGTCTTTAAACACCTATTTACTGCATTATTTCCAAATACCCAAATCAAAACCCCAAAGTTCTTCCCATCCCAAATATTTCTCTCTCGAGAAATCTCCATTGAAGAAGAAGAAGGAGTCGCAGGCTTGGGCTCAAGAACTCGATTTTTCTACCCAAAATTGTGGAGTTTCTTCAAGTGAGGTATGGTAATCTTCATCCTTGATTAAGTTTCATTCAAGGAGCCCTTTCAAAAGATGATTTCAAGTTTCCAAAATCCCCCAAATAGCTAGGGTTTCAACTCAACCCCATGGATTCCTTTCAAAGTTGCTTTTAAAGGTTGAATTATGTTTGTTTATGAATGTATTACAGATTTTATATGATTTCAACTTGAATTCCTCAAGAATCAATGAGTTCTCCAATCCTAGCTATAGTTCTTCTTTACATTATGAATGTTGTTGCAAGATGGCCCAAATTGATTGGGTGTGAGTAGATTATGATGTGATTGCATGATTTTGATATGATTCTACATGTATACTTGACTAACCTAAGATTCTAGGGTGAAATTGATGTGGCCTAGGGTTATGTCATGAAAGAGGAAAACTAAGGGTTTAGATGTGACCTTCTAAGATTGATGAACTTCTTGATAAATTGCCTTAGATTAGATCACCTAGACATGAATTGCTTATAAGTAAAGCTTGTAAGTATGAACTAACTTGATTAGGGCTTACATGATTAATCATGGTTGCAGTAGTATTGAGATTTAGTTTACTTGATGCTATATGACTATAATTAAGTAATAATGAAGCATGCTGTTAGTTTACCTTGTGAGTTAGGTTTACATGATGACCATGTGAGGTATTGCTTGAGAGTAATGCTTGTAGTATGAAGATGAGTCTTAAGGTCTTTAATAGTAAAAGCTAATATGAAAAAGTTAAGGATGCTAAAGCTTAAAGAGAAAAGCTAATGTTGAATTATATATGGCATTATTGTGAAGGGACTTCATCCACATGATCTATAATATGAGTATATGAGTGTATACATGGAATGAATGTTATAATTGAGTTATCACTATATATTTATGTCTCATGTGGTGAATGCTAGATGTGTTGACTTAACATGATCCTTGAATGCAAGATATGAGGGGTATGCATGATTATGATGTTATTTGCATGTTTTATGAACACTTAGAAAGTGAAGTGTCTATGATGTTAATGTTGTTGTTGTGTCATTGAAAGCACAATCACACACACATACACCCCCATGCATGAACATGAGTATGATGTGACTAAGGTGTTGTTGAAAGGCTAATTCTCATATGCACCCTCACATATGACTATGCACGAAGTATGTATGTTTATGATAAGCTTGTTGTGTTGATTGAAAGGCTATTCACATGAACACTATGAATCAGATATGAAAGGTTTACTCACATATTGATGATTCTAACATTGAAAGGACATTCTCAGCTAACAAATCTATGAGCTATTATGATACTATGTTGGTTTGAGTACCTAGTGCATTCTTTCATGAACATGAGTTCAAGTGAAGACTTAATATGAATTTAAAGGTAATTATGCTTAGCGCAGAGTGAATATGAGTATGAGATGGGTTCCTTCACGCTAGTAATTGGGTTCCCAATATAGTTATCTCATGAGATGGCAACCTCCACGTTAGTAGTTAGGACTTCTAGTAGCAATCTACATATCCCATAATTATGTGCCCACATTGGCCTTTACTAGTGGATCCACCTAAAAGCAAAAATGAACATTCTACCTTAGGCAAGTAGGACACCTCTTTTCGGTGTGGGGGGTAGAACACCGAATTCCATGTAGCTCACATGGTCTATGTTGGTTAAGGCTATTTCCCTATATGATAAGAATAAGAATTATGATAACAAAATGAGTTATGTATTGTGGTTCCTCAAGAATTCCAACTTCATGTGAGTGGCAGTATGGGACTTTATTCATGTATTGCACAAGTAGACTTTGAGAGTGAGCATGGTATGTCTGTCTTATGATATGATGAGTATGAGTTAAATGTATTTTTTATATGAATTGTGAACATGAACTATAATTATGACTTCTTAATGAGCTTTACTTAGTGTGAGTGGGGTTATGGGACTTCACGTATACATTGCACAAGTAGACTTATAAAGGTGTTCTGCTGTTGTTCCCTTATGTTATGAAGATATATGAAATTATGTATGCATGATATGAATTGTTACTATGAGTGAATTTACTTACTATAAGATATGAATATGAATGTCTCCTTGTCTATGAGTGTTGGCTATGGATAAGGTCAAGGTATGTTATGAATGATAATGGTTGCCTAGAAGTGAAACTTAGTGTAGATAGAATTATGGGATCATATCTATGCATTGCACAAGTAGAGCTTAGGGTTTCCTATGTAATAGTTCTATTATGATGATATGATCTTAGTATGTAATTTTGAATGTGAACTATGTCATATGAAGATTGGAGGCTATGCTTGTGATTATGATGGTATCCTTTATTTTATGATGAATTGTGCATGGTTTGTCTTAAGAGCTACATTCTCCAACTATTTCAAAGAGATATTTAAAAGTAGCATACAGCATGGTTCAAATAAAATGTACTTTTTATGAATGTTTTAAAGATTTTCTATGCATGGCTTCCATACTTGGTACATTTTGTGCTAACCCATATTTCTACATTTTCTATAAGTGTAGGATTTGGTGATATCGGATTCTACCCTCGTGGCTAGGACTACAGTAGATCAAGAAGAACAAGATTGGTGAGTCCTCACAGTATTCGAGGGCTTGACCGTATGTCCTTTATGTCTTTCTTTTATGATTTAGACTTATCTAAGGGCTATGTCCCTAAGATTGTATTCAAGAGTTTTAATCCAAGTATTATAGATGGTTTGAGACATAGTGTCATAGACTCTCGCTTATTATAAAAAAGACTTCGATTGTAAAGAAATATTTTAAATTTTCCACATTGTCCCCTATATTCTTATGTCAAGATATGCTAAGGGCTTGTATGAGACCCCTTCAGTGTCAAGTAGCAGTGTTATGTCTAGAGGGTACCCCTGGGTCATGATAAAATTGGTACATAGCATAGCGTTTTGGGATTGTTTTATGATGTCTCAAAACCACATCTAGTAGAGTCTTGTTCATAAATATGAAGCACGCCACATTTTATGAATAGAAGGCTATCGGATGTTAAGAAAACTTTACTCCTTCATTCTCTAAGTCATGTCGTATAGTTTTGCTTTATTAGGTCTTTCTCCTGATGTGTGCCCTTTGATTTTCAGGATATGACTACTTCAAGGGTTTACGTTGAAATGAATGAGTAAGACAATATGGAGAAAGAGATTCCTCTCCAAGCTCCTCCCCAAGCTCCAATTGTCCCTATAGGGAGTATGTGTCTAAGGAGAAGATTAGGTATGGTTTTCTATTGTTGACTCAAGTCGGGATAGAGATTCAAGAATTCTATGGGTCAAAGATTGATGAAGATCCTCTAGAGTTCATAGATAAGGTCTCTAGGGTGTTGAACCTTGCAGGAGTAACTCCGATAGAGAAGGTGGAATGGGCCTCTTACCAATTGAAGGATGTTGCTCTAATGTGGTTTAGTCAATGGAAAGGAGCGAGGCAGGTAGAAGCAGGCCCCATGGAATGGGAAAGATTTAAGAATGATTTTGTTGATAGGTTTTGCCCTTTAGAAATGAGAGAGGCAAAGATACTTGAGTTTATTAACCTTAGCCAAGGTTGGATGATTGTTAAGGAGTATGCTTGGTTGTTCACTAAGTTTTCAACATATGCTCCATCCATAGTGGCCAACCCTAAGATGAAGATGAGTAAGTTTGTGTCGGGTGTATCCGACTTGATAGCAAAAGAATGTAGTATGTTTATGCTTAAGAATGATAGGAATATTTACTGTCTTGTGCTCCATTCTCAATGGTTTGAAAGGGAGAAACTTGAAGAGAGGTCTAGAGGAACAAAGAGGTATAGAGTTGAAGATGATGAGCCCTCTCAAGAAAGATTTTATGGTCAAAGCTCTTTCAAGATTCCCCCAACGTTTGACCAAAAGAGGGTTTCTACCCGAAAATCTCAAGGAGTGAATGGTCGTAGATCTTATGTGATTAAGCCTACTTGTGCTCGGTGTGGAAAAAGGCATGATGATAGGTGTCTTGCCGGCATAAAGGGGTGTTATGGTTGTGTTGGAAGTGGCCACAAAATAAGATATTTCCCGATACTTAAGGCTAGGGGAAGAGAGAGGAAGAAAATTAGGTCCAAGGAGAACAAGAATGTAACAGCCCGTATTATGCATATGCTTGTTCTATTCTTTTGATACTTGACATAGCCTTACAGTATAGGTGAGGGACCATGTTTCTTATATGATTAGCATTGGTTTAAACTAGATCAGAAGGTGATGTGATGTCTTGCACGTTTCAGCATGTGTACTACAAGTTAACTCTAACGAGAGTATTTAAACTCGAGACAGTAAGGTGGTAATTGAGCTTAAAGTTGGAAGTTAAGTTCTAAGTTAAAGCACCAAGGTTAAATATTTAGAAAATGGAATTCAATAAGTGAGCTGCTTGCTTGACTTAACTAAGCTAGAAGGTGACAGGTAGGTGCGTCACCTACTTTGACTTATTGAACAGTCCAAAGGACCAAGTTGGTGCATCACCTACTAAGACTCTTTTGACCATGTAATTGGGGCAAGTACACTACCACCTACTTGCATTAATTATGGCCCATATTGACAAGAATTGACAGCAAGGCCCAACAAGTGTTGAAGTCACAAAGGCCCAAGTTATAAGGCCAAGTAGGTGGGTCACCTACTTAACAATATATGACCCAAAATTGGCCAAGAAAGTCAGCCAATGCACTTCCTTTTTAAAGGGATAAACATCAGATCTTTTGCTTCATTTTTAACTTGAAAAATTTCAGATTTATTAAGTTCTCTCTTGGTCTTTCTTGGATTAATACAGAAGCCCTAAAATACCTTAGGGTTCTTGAATATTTTCCCCTTTTTCAAGTAAAAGTTTGAAGGAGAGTTTCAGTTCTTGAAGTACAAGTTTAGAGGATAAATTTCCAGAAACTAAGGTAAAGCTATTGCCCATTTTTGCCTCTCTTTAAATACAGGTTTGGGGAGGAAAATTTTGTATATATTTGTCAAGAACTCATGGATGGTTATAAATCCTTGAGTTCAAAATTCTCCTATTATACTGAAAGATTTTTGGGGATCGATAGTGGCTGTCTAATGTATACTGTTGTTGGGGGTAGCTTGGGTATCTTGGCACAAGATGTATGAAGTTGTATTAATGTATAGAAGAAGGGTGTGGAGGTTCACCATTTGTGTAAGGGTTGTATGGGCCTACTTTTCGTCATGTGTTTTGCTACTGTTTTTCGAGGGCCTTAATGTGATTAGCTGCTAACATTAGATTAGTGATGACTTATATTGAAGATCAGCACCAAAAAGGGAGGATGAATTGTGATAGTTATATTGGTAGGGAAAAAATAAAGGAATGTAAGGTTATTCGATTCAATATTCTTTGGCATGAAATCTGATACTTACGATTAATATAAAATAAGGGAATTTCCTAAGTTCTATTCCTAGTAAAGAAAATATAGTGGCAGGTACGATCTCCAAATAAGCTAATAATATTTCCCCCTCTCCTTAGTGTATCGAACTACTTCATTATATGTTTACTACTCTATACATGTAATTATCCTCCTATGTGCTAGTATAGGGATGGTATTTGCAAAAGCAAGTTTGGTGAATCCTCCTCCTAGTCAACTGAAGTCAATTGTGTCATTTAAGCTCACAAGTTATGCATTGATGTTCCATAGCTATTTATGTCATTGTTACTGCGTTGAAGTATTATTTTCATGTCTTCTACTACTGGTCCGTAGTTCCAAATATCACAAATGATGATCATCACCAAAACAACAATCTCAAAGATTAAAGAATCTAAGTGAAGCAATCTGTATAATTAAGGGTGGTAGCTCAGGGGCGAAAGCCTAGCATGGGCCTATCCCTATTGGTATAGAAGGGTGGTAGCTCAGGGGCAAAAGCCTAGCATGGGCCGATCCCAATTTGTGTAATTATGAGGACCGTATCCCAGGGGTTAAAATGCCTAGCATGGGTCATCCTCTTCTACCACTGATCAGCTGCTCATTCATATCACATGCCTTATAAAGATCATAACACACAGAAAGGTAAAGACAATAATGTAACTTACACGATCCCACAAGAGTTAATAAAGGTGGTCTTCTGTTCTAATTTATGTACACATATATTGATACTTGGTTTCATTCAAAACTCTTATTTTATATATGTTATTGCCTTACATATTCAGTACATTTTTCGTACTGACATTCCTTCTGGGGGACGATGCATTTCATGCTGCAGGCACAGCTACACCAGCTAGTAGACCTCCTCAATAGGAGCACACGACACTCAACTACTTTTGGTGAGCTCCAGGTTGATTCCGGAGCCTTACTGAGTCCTTGATAGATTCATTTTGGTATTGTGTCGTAGTTAAGGGTAAGGCGGGGTCTGTCCCGACCTACTCTAAGGTTTTCTATCTTTAGAGGCTTTGTAGACTTGGTTGCATCTTAATAAGTTGTGGCTTCAACGGCCAAGTCTTGTATATTAGTTTTTGGTCTACTTATGTTGGTTCGTATCGTTGCATCCTATGTGAACTTGTCACAAAATTGTCAGAGTTATATGCATAGTAAGCACACGTTACATGTTGGTTCTCTCTGGGCTTTAGGGCATCGGGTGCCTGTCCGTCTTAATGGGATTTGAGGCATGACAAAAGTGGTACCAGAGCAGGTCATCCTAGGAAGTCTACAAAGTCGTGTCTGTGTAGAGTCTTGCTTATGGATGTGTTGTGCACCACATTTATAAACAGCAGGCTACGAGACATATAGGAGTTGTCTCCTTTCTTTCATTTCTTAGATCGTGTGATAGAACTAGTGTTGTAGCTGAATCATATCTAATTTGTAAATTGTTTTATTATATAGCAAGGTTGCCAGTTACGAGAAGGAGTAAAAATACTGGTAAGTGAGTAGATGTTGCTCCCGGTATGTGTTTCATGCTCACTTATATTCATGTAGTGCTTGTCATTTGTGACTTGATGAATTGGACATGATGAGCTTTTAGGTTGCCATTAGTATGTATGTGTTTGATTATGGTTATGTGTGTACGTTGGTGGAACCTAACTTAGCCATAATGAATTTTAAGATTGTGTTGGGATAGTTTAAATGGAATAGTATTTGAAGTCTTAGTAGGGGGCGTACTCCCAAGAGGGAGATGGTTTGCTTAGATAGCATGATTGATTGTGAGTCCCGATATCCTCATCCCTTACTTCTATTATTATTCTAGCTTGAGACCAAGACTTCCTTTTTGGGCTTGTTTTATGTTTTGGAGTCATGTGTGATTTAGAAAATTTCCATGATCTCCTTATGTTATGCACGTTCTAAAAAAAATTCTTGTTTTGTATAAGATAAGTTTTCATGATTTACATGTTCTTCATGTTGTTGTGCATTTAGGTATGATGACGACATAGTTGACTTCATGAGATGATTTGAGGAACATATTTTGTTATTCCTTTGATGAAATGGCATATTGGCGCCATAATGTTGTGTTGAGCTTTCTTTTAGTTGGAGAAGGTAGTTCCTCCTATGATTATGTGATATATGATGTTTAGAGGAATTTGTATAGGCTTACTCCCAAGGGGGGAGATGGTGTACCTAGATAACAAGGTTGTTATGTGTTTATGTGTTGCCATGACTTCCTTATATAATGTGTGTTCATGAAAACTTTGTGTTTTGAAAGAGAATGAGTTAATGTGAATTGTTTTCCTCATGTTGTAGTGCTTTGAGTATGAGTTATCTATTACACTTCATGAGAAAAATATGTGAGCATGCTTTAGTTTGGAGTTGAGAGATTCCTCGTTGAATAAAATACTTTTTGAGAGTAAATTGCATATGAGCTCCATGAGACTATGTTGAGCATGTTATATAACTAGGAGATGGTATTTCCTCCTTGAACATGACTAGTTATGAGAAGGTCATGCATATTGGGTTGATGGATGTACTTCCTACTTCCTTTTTGTTACATTGATCATGTTTAGCATGGAGTTGAAGTTTTTCTCCTTCATTTTGTGTATTGTTAAGATGTTTCATGCATAATGCACTGCTAGTCTTGAGTCTATACTTTTTTAAGGTGTCAAAAGTGTCATTCGAGGACAAAAGTCACCCAGGGGTAGATAATGTAACACCCCGAAAATGAGTAGGTTGAACTAGAGCCTAAACATGAGGGTTAACGTCAAGGGTTATGGGGTTTAGTGGTTAAACGTCAAGGTACGTGCTAGACCTCGTAGTTTAGAAGACCTTCTAAGGTTTGGTGGAGGGTTGCAAGGTTAAGTGTCAAGCCAAAAATGGGCAAGCCTAAGCCAAAGGGTAAGGCTGTCCCAAGCTTGGCCAAACACTGCCCAAGGACCACGACCACCTTCGCGACCTATAGTCTTGACCACGGTCCGTTAAGGGGTTCGTGAAGGTCCCTTAGGCATGTGGAAAGCAAGGCCTTGAGTCCTAGCCACTGCGTAGGAACCACTACCTTTACCATGACTCGTGGTCTCAACCACGGATCGTGGGAGGTCTCGTGGTCTTGGCTTGGCATTGTGGAGGCCAAGTCCCCAAGCCTTGGCTACTGCATAGGGACCACAACCATCACCATGACTCATGGTCTTGACCACGGATCGTGGGAGGTCTCGTGCTCTTGCCTTAGGCTCTTGAAGGCTTGGAACGTTGAGGGAGCTACTGGTCAAGGGACCACGGGGACCACCACGAGCCATGGTGCCCTTGACGGGCCGTCTAGGTAGCCGTAGTCCCTGGACGGGGCTGCCTAGTCGAGGGTCATTTGGTAATTTCTTATATAATTAGTTAATAATGGGTTCATTTTTAATTGTTTTATATCACATATATACATAGTTTTAATTCGTTAAACACCTATTTACTGCATTATTTCCAAATGCCCAAATCAAAACCCCAAAGTTCTTCCTATCCCAAATATTTCTCTCTCGAGAAATCTCCATTGAAGAAGAAGAAGGAGTTGCAGGCTTGGGCTCAAGAACTCGATTTTTCTCCCCAAAATCGTGGAGTTTCTTCAAGTGAGGTATGGTACTTCATCCTTGATTAAGTTTCATTCAAGGAGCCCTTTCAAAAGATGATTTCAAGTTTCCAAAATCCCCCAAATAGCTAGGGTTTCAACTCAACCCCATGGATTCCTTTCAAAGTTGCTTTTAAAGGTTGAATTATGTTTGTTTATGAATGTATTACAGATTTTATATGATTTCAACTTGAATTCCTCAAGAATCAATGAGTTCTCCAATCCCAGTTATGGTTCTTCTTTACATTATGAATGTTGTTGCAAGATGGCCCAAATTGATTGGGTGTGAGTAGATTATGATGTGATTGCATGATTTTGATATGATTCTACATGTATACTTGACTAAACTAAGATTCTAGGGTGAAATTGATGTGGCCTAAGGTTATGTCATGAAAGAGGCAAATTGAGGGTTTAGATGTGACCTTCTAAGATTGATGAACTTCTTGATAAATTGCCTTAGATTAGATCACCTAGACATGAATTGCTCATAAGTAAAGCTTGTAAGTATGAACTAACTTGATTAGGGCTTACATGATTAATCATGGTTGAAGTAGTATTGAGATTTAGTTTACTTGATGCTATATGACTATAATTAAGTAATAATGAAGCATGCGGTTAGTTTACCTTGTGAGTTAGGTTTACATGATGACCATGTGAGGTTTTCGTTGAGTGTAATGCTTGTAGTATGAAGATGAGTCTTAAGGGCTTTAATAGTAAAAGCTAATATGAAAGAGTTAAGGATGCTAAAGCTTAAAGAGAAAAGCTAATGTTGAATTATATATGGCATTATTGCGAAGGGACTTCATCCACATGATCTATAATAGTAGTATATGAGTGTATACATGGAATGAATGTTATAATTGAGTTATCACTATATATTTATGTCTCATGTGGTGAATGCTAGATGTGTTGACTTAACATGATCCTTGAATGCAAGATATGAGGGGTATGCATGATTATGATGTTATTTGCGTGTTTTATGAACACTTAGAAAGTGAAGTGTCTATGATGATAGTGTTGTTGTTGTGTCATTGAAAGCACAATCACACACACACACACCCCCATGCATGAACATGACTATGACGTGACTAAGGTGTTGTTGAAAGGCTAATTCTCATATCTCACACATGACTTTGCACAAAGTATGTATGTTTATGATAAGCTTGTTGTATTGATTGAAAGGCTATTCTCATGAACACTATGAATATGATGTGAAAGGTTTACTCACATATTGATGATTCTAAGGTTGAAAGGACATTCTCACCTAATTAATATATGAGCTATTATGATACTATGTTGGTTTTAGTGCGTAGTGCATTCTTTCATGAAAATAAACTCAAGTAAAGACTTAATATGAATTTAAAGGGAATTATGCTTAGCACCGAGTGCATATGAGTATGACATGAGTTCCTTCACGCTTGTAGTTGGGTTCCGAATACGGTTATCTCATGAGATGGAAACCTCTATGTTAGTAGTTAGGGTTTCTAGTAGCAATCACCATATCACATAACTATGTGCCCACATAGGTCTTTAGCTAGTGGATCCACCTAAAAGCTAAAATGAACGTTCTACCTTAGGCAAGTAGGACACCTCTTTTTGGTGTGGGGGTAGAACACCGGATTCCATGTAACTCACATGGTCTATGTCAGTTAAGGGTATTTCTGTATATGATAAGAATATCAATTATAATAAGAACATGAGTTATGTATTATGGTTTCTCAAGAGGTTCTACTTAGTGTGAGTGGGGGTATGGAACTTCATTCATGCATTGCACAAGTAGACTTTGAGAGTGGACATGGTATATCTCTCTTATGATATGATGAGTATGAGTTAAATGTATGCTTTATATGAATTGTGAACATGAACTATAATTATGACTTCTTAATGAGCTTTACTTAGTGTGAGTAGGTGTATGGGACTTCACGTATACATCGCACAACTAGACTTATAAAGGGGTTTTGTTGTGGTTCCCATATGTTATGAATATATATGAAATTATGTATGCATGATATGAATTGTTGCTATGAGTTACTTTACTTACTATAAGATATGAATATGAATGTCTCCTTGTCTATGAGTCTTGGCTATGGATAAGGTCAAGGTATGTTATGAATGATCATGGTGACCTAGAAGTGATATTTAGTGTACACAGGATTATGGGATCCTATCTATGCATTGCACAAGTAGAGTTTAGGATTGCTTATGTGATAGTTCTGTTATGATGAATTGATCTTGGTATGTAATTAGGAATGTGAACTATGTCTTGTGAAGATTGGAGACTATGTTTTTGCGATTATGATGATATCCTTTATGATGAATTGTCCATGGTTTGTCGTATGAGGTACATTCTCCAACTATTTCAAAGACGATGTTCAAAAGTGGCATATAGCATGGTTTCAAATAAAATGTCCCTTTTATGCATGTTTTAAGGATTTTCTATGCGTGGCTTCTATACTTAGTACATTTTGTGCTAACCCATATTTCTACTAGTGATATCGGATTCTACCCTCGTGGCTAGGACTATAGTAGATCAAGAAGAACAAGATTGGTGAGTCCTCATAGTATTCGAGGGCTTGACCATATGTCCTTTATGACTTTCTTTTATGTTTTAGACTTATGTAAGGGATATGTCCCTAAGATTGTATTCAAGAGTTTTAATCCAAGTATTATAGATGGTTTGAGACATAGTGTCATAGACTCTTTAAAATGGAAAATGATTTACAAAATTGGTCTATTCCTAAAGAACCTTTTGAAAAGATTTACCAGTTAGGTAGTTTTTCTATGTTTAAAAAATATAATATTAAAATTTGTAAATCTACTATAGCTATTAATAATTCTCTTGAAACTATCAAGTTGTTATTATCTGCTGACATAGATAGATATAGGAAGGAATTTAAATTTCTTCATATTGGACTTGTGCAAGTTGCTGTTAAACCGTTTTTCCATAAAGGTTTGAATATTCCTATTTGTCTGCTTCTTCGAAATGATAGACTTTTAAATTTTGATGATTCTCTGTTAGGAGTGTTATAAAGTAATCTTGCTTATGGACCAGTTTACTTTAACTGTTATCCTAATTTTACTGTTGATATTCATGATCCTAATATTATTGATACTTTGACCCTTAATGTCAAGATCAAGAACATGAATAGTAAAATAGATACTAGAGAAATAGCTGTAATATATCGGGTATATTACAAGCTAATGAAGATCACTATAGCCCCAAAAGCTATAGCTTCTAGTGTTAAAGGAGTAACTATGCTTATGGAAGCAAACCAAGAACATAGTACTACTTTTGTCCCTAGGCTCCTTAAATGGGCTGATATTTTAGCTGATGAAGAATGGAAATTCGATTCCATTACGAATCCTTCACCCATCCAACTGGAGACTTCGCAGATAGACCTGTGCATAAAAGAAAAGATTCTATTGGAGATGCTCTCACCTCTTCTAGGTGCGTTAGAAGGTAATTTTGATGAAAAATTACCATTGATACCGCCACCGCCGCCGCATTGATGCCGAAAAATCGAGGTACATAGTTGAAGCCAACCTCAATCACACCAAACTTGAAACTCCTATGAAATTGTCAGCTATATTCATATATCTGCCATGGAAATGGCACAAAAAGCTTGGATAGATTTCATCCAAAACAACTATCTCATCTCTAATTTCTTTCCTTATTCTTAGCAACTTAGTAGAGCATTCAAGTCAGCCATCAAATTTCACCATCACACCACAAATCATATATAGAAATCTCCTTCCCACTCTCCACAATCAAAACCTATTAAGTAAATTACTTTACAACCATTTTCAAAATCAACTAATAGTCATTAAAACTCCATTGAATTACCATTTTGAAGCTATTGTAACAAACTTTTTCAGTTAACAATATCCATTCAAACAACTTAATAATGATGGAAATATCTAAAAAAATAAAGTTCTCAAAATTTCCTCATCGGAAAGAATTTAAAAAAGGGAAGAACAAAAATGAAAAAGGAGGATTTTTTTTTTGTTCTTTTACGTTTTAGAAAATGGGAGAAAAAAGAAGAAATGTGAGTTGAAGAGGTGGGACCCAGCGCGTGGAATCACGCACGCCCAATTATTTGGTTTTGTGTTGAGGTCAGCGTTTAGGTGTGTATAAAATAGGAAAGAGAAAATGGTCTAAAACCCCCCAACCTATACCCGAAACTACACACTCCAACTTAACGGGTGTCCTATTACCCCCCTAAACTTCATATTTTCCTATTTTCTACACACTTAAACGCTGACCTGTCATAGGAGGTGAGAACACCTCCTCTAGGCGCGTCAGAAGGTAAATTTGACGAAAATTTACTCCTTCTTCAACGGTCATCTTCTCCATCTTAAATAAACCATTAATTCTTCTCCCCATCATTAACCCTTGTTTTTTTTTTATAAAAAAATCACAACTTTGTCTCAATATTAAGTAAGTTTTAGTTGTTAATGTTCATTTCTACTTCAAATTTTGAATTTAGGGTTTGAAAACTGCTCTAATTTCTTATTTAGGTCTCTAATTTGAATTTTGAATTTTCTCAAAATTCATCAAAAATGGCAAATGAAAACTTGAATAAGCTTTGTATGGATGAATCAGACCCAATGGTCAATGCTCTAGTGAGATGCAAACACGAAATTTTGCTGAATTTGCAAACTTTTTGGTCGAAATTAAATCCGGGGAGAAGATTTTGGTCTTGCCCATGCTATGGTGTATGTGTTTTTTCTTGTATTCTTGCTACACTTTATTTTGAACGATGCTAATGTACTATTTTGAATTACTTTCAGTCTAAAAATTACAAATTTTTTCGATGGAGGGATAAAGAAGAAGTGGATCCAAGATCAAGTTTTATCCTTCCAAGATTGGTGAACAAAATCAATGAGTTGGAGCAAGAATTATGTATTAGACAGGTTTATATTGACAACTTGAGGAACTCTAATTTGTTATTGGAGAGGATACTCAATAGAAGGTTGAAATGGTGTAGGTTTAATAGGAAGATACTTTTGTGTATTTTGATTTGTGTTGTTGCTATGTTCATCAGCAACCATTAGTTCAAGTGCTGCATATTATTTGGATTTCTATTTTGATTTGTGCTGTTGCTATGTTCATCAGCAACCAGTAGTTCAAGTGCTGCATATTTGGATTTCTATTTTGATTTGTGTTGTTGCTATGTTCATCAGCAACTAGTAGTTCAATGTATGTGTGTCATTTTGTATCTATGATGTCAATTGAAGCTTGTATTAATATGCAACATTTCATCAACAACCAACAACCTAGTCATTCATTCATACTTCAACATAGACAACACAACACCATTTGTAAAACACATAACCAACATATGTAAGCACACCTGAATAGTCATAATGTCATATTCAAAAGCCTCAGATACGGCAAAATTTACCAACAAACAAAATCCAAAATAGCAGGCCATTAATGCAACATGTATGAACTAACTTAAAAGTGCTTAAATACATCAACATCACTACAATTTTCATGACATCTTTGACTGTGAAGAAGTGTCATTTTGACTTGAACTACTTCCCATTATTTTCTTTCTTTGCTTCTCTCTAAGCTCATGAAGCTTGCTTGTTGAGATTGCAGCTTTACTATTCCATTTCAGCTTAGTTGTATTACTTGGTGTATAACCAATGTCACCAGTTACATCAGATGATCTTGTCACTTTTGCTTGTCCAGTAGAGTAGATCTTACTACTTGGCATGCCAGGCTATAGTAAAATAGGATTATATCAATATTTAAGTTGTTTAATTAAATAAAATTAGGATTATAATTCAATATTTAAGCTGTTAGCATATATCAAAGACTCACATTCATGACTTTAAAGCCATCTGCAGCTTGGAACACACCCATTCCCATTACTCTTCATTTCTCTGGTGATGTGTTTCCCCTACCCCTACCTCTTCCTCTTTTAGTAGTACCAGCTATTGAAGATGATGCATGATAAGTAGGAGGAGCAGAAGAGGTTGCAGAAAAATCAGTAGGTGTAGTAGGTAGGGGAGGTGCACTAGGTGCTACTGATGATGTTTTTTTTGGTCTTCCTCTTCCCTTTTTTAGTGGAGGCTCACCTTCTGATGGTGCTGATGGAGTTTTCTATACATATAAGAGAAAAAGTAAGTCATAAATTAAGAATAAGTAAAACAAGTTCAAATATTACCTTTGGTTTGCCTCTTCCCCTGCCTGAACCTATTGGTTTTGCCCTTCTCATCACGCAAAGAGTGATGGTGCACTTTGTCTTGTTGATGATTCAACACCTTCTCTTTGAGGACACCCTCTCTTGTTATGGCCTCTGACATGACATATATTTCATGTCATTGCAAGTCCAGTCCTAGGAAGCTTCCCAGATGTCTTAGTTTCTCCAGCTTCTTTTCTTCTTGCCTTAGGTGGTCTACCAGGCATGTTTGTGATTTCTGGTGGCTCAATAGTGGGGTTTGTAGAAACTGGCCACATCTCCATGTTTGTGAGTGGTTCAATAACATTGGCATAAATCCTCAAGTAAGTTTCCTTACTGTAGCAGCTGTCTATATAGTCATAAAGAGAAAACTTCTTAAAGTATAATGCAGCCACAGCATGTGCACATGGTATGCCCCTTAACTGCCACACCCTACAACTACAAGTTCTCCTAGCAATATCCACTTTGTGTTGACAAAGCCCTTCTTTCACTTCAAATCCAGCAGCTCCATTAAACTCAATGGTACAGTCCATAGACCTACTAATGTTCTCCTCTAAAACCTTTAGAGCCATTGGAGAGAAATTACACTTCCAAGTACTTGGGAACTCCCTTAATTTGGCTATTCTTGTCATCATCTTCACTCTTATTTCTTCAAGCATAGTAATGATTGTCTTGTGTCTAGCAGCCAAGATCCATGCATTAAAACACTCAGACATGTTGTTGTCTATAGAGTCACACTTTACTTCAGTATTGCAGTAAACTTTGCACCAAAAATTAATGTTATAGTACATTAAGTTATCTATCATTTTTTCTGGACCTAACAACTTCATCTTCTCTATATTGTTCCTTAATTGAGACTCAAATGTACTCTTAGCTATCTTCCAAAATTGTTGTCTTCTTTGAAGACCTCTCCAATCCTTAGCCCAGTTAGCTAATATGTGCCTAGCACACATTCTATGTTCACACTTAGGTAATAAATTTGTAATTGCTACAGACATTCCCTGCAATAGATGATGATTAGGTCACAATTATACATATAAATTGAAAATTACAAAATAACTTCACATACCTTTTGCATATCTGTAATCAAGGTGAGACCTTCACCATCTCCAAGTCCCAAATAATCCCTTATGCACTTGACAAATATGGTCCATGTGTGTTTGTTCTCCTTTTCAACTACTGCCCAAGCAAGTGGCAGCATCTGATTGTTACCATCTCTGGCCACAGCAACTAACAGTTGGCCTTTACAAACACCTTTAAGGAAATAGCCATCTAAGCCTATGCACTTCCTACAATGTATCCATGCCTTCTTTAAAGCATCAAAACAGATGTAAAAACTTTGAAATATTGATTTACCTTCTGCATCATGTTCACTAACTTTTACAACACAATTGGTCCCTGGATTAGTCCTCAACAATTCATCCTTGTAGTCAAGTATTCTTCCAAATTCCACAACATGATCACCCATTTTATCTTTTAACACTTTAGCTCTTGCTCTTCTCACAGTAGTCTTGCCAACATGAAGTTTTAACTTTTTCCTAATCATCTCCTTCAACTTGAAGACTCTTATGTTTGGTTGCTCAATTATTCTTTCTCTGAAGGCTTCAGATAAAAACTTTGCATTGCACAAGTAATTTCTAGTTGTCTTATTGCAAGTATGCTTTGGATTGTAAGTTTTTATCATGAAATTATTTGTTGTCTTGTCAAGACATCCAAACAAAAGCCATGGACAACCATCTTTGCATCTAACTCTAACTTTCTTTGGCTCATTCACCCACTTCTCCACCTGAACCCTCCTTCTAACTGCATATTTAGTTACTGCTTGTCTAAATTCTTTCACATCTTTAAACACCATGCCCAACTGCCACACAACTTTCTTTGCAGTAGGATCATGAATGATTTTTTGAGTTTTTGAACTCCTCTTTCTTGACAACTTTACCCTTCTTAATCGACCAGATTCATGTTCATCATCATTACAACACTCATCTTCATCTAACTCAAAACTATCCTCATCAGAACTTGCAAAGTAAGGCTCATCACCTCCTAGCCTTCCTTCATGACTTACTTTACCTTTTTCAGTTTCAACAAAACCTAGATCTGGTCCAGCTTCACCTACTGGTACATCTTCATTGTCAGCTGTTAGTCTTTCCCTTCTTTTCCTCCTTTGAAAACTTCTCTTTTCAGCCCTCAACTCCCTAACCTCCTCATGTACATCACTACCATACTCTTCCTGATCATCATCTCCAACTAATTCAGCTTCAGACTCAACACTATCCTCAGTTGAATAATCAGAACCCTCTACTTCTTCTGGGAAATCAGGTTCAGCAGGACCAACATCTATATCATCATCAGTAGCACCATCTGCAGTAGCACCATCTGCAGTAGCAGTATTGAAAGGAGGTGTGGCAGTGAAAGGAGGTGTGGTAGTGAAAGAAGGTGAGGTTGAAAAAGTAGCAGCAGGGTCCTCACTGTTTAAATGGTCTTCACCTACCCCAAAGTTAAAGTTTTCACTCTCACTAGGCCTTGTATTAAAAGCTGAACCTGATTCTCCCATATCCACATGGCTATTATTTTCTATTAACATAGGCCCCACAATTGCCTCATCAACCAAATGCCTAACAAATACCTCCACTTCATTCCCATCTTCCAAGGAACACATCATGTCTAAAATATCCATATCATTATCAACATCTACCAAAATGCCACTGTTAGGTGCTTTAATACTAAAAGTGCAACTTGTACTATATCCCAATTCTCTAATATAGTCTTTCAACTCAAAATATGACATTCTATCTACATCAACATCCAAAAATTCTGTAACTTTTCCACCATTATATATTGGTTCCCCACTACTTAAATCCAACACCCCACCATGGTACCACCTTAGAGTAATCAAAGTAAACCCATTCATCTCTTACCTGAAGGCAATAAAAAAAATAGAATAGTAATTATAGTACTTAAAAACGAATAGAATACAACACATTAGGAAACGAACAGAATATAACACAGTACTTAGCTTCTCTATGAGCATAATTTATGAACATAATACAACACAATAACAGACTAGCAACTTCTCTATGAACATAATACTAAGAACATAAATACAACACTCTATGAACATAATACTAAGACGAACAGAATACAAAATTACGCGACTTAGATGAAAAAGGGAAAAACCTAATTTCATGAAAAATATGGTATAATATGGTGTAAATGAACACCTAACACTATAATCGTAAGCAACACATAAGATTTCACACAATGTTGCTCTTAATTTCACGAATCAACATAAACCCTAAGGGATAAATCACAAACTCGAAATAAGGGATAAAGAACTAACCTTTTACTAAATCAGTTGATAAACTATGAAATAAAGTTGACAATACACAACAAAATCGTTCAATGATAGCAAAATCCTTTGATGATCACCAAAAAAGCATTGCAAATGGAGAGGATTGAAAATAAGAAAAGAGGATTTTTGGTTTTGTTCTTTTACGTTTTAGGAAAGAATGGGAGAAAAAAAAAGAAATTGGAGTTAAACAGGCGGGACCCAACGCGTGGAATCACGCGTCCCTAATTATTTGATTTTGTGTTCATGTCAGCGTTTAAGTGTGTAGAAAATAGGGAAATATGAAGTTTAGGGGGGTACTAGGACACCCGTGAAGTTGGAGTATGTAGTTGGGATTTTGGGTATAGGTTGGGGGGGTTTTAGACCATTTTCTCAATAGAAAAATTTAAAGTTCAGGTGGGTAATAGGACACCCGTAACGTTAGAGTGTGTAATTGGGATTTCGGATATAGGTTGGGGGGGTTTTAGACTATTTACTCTATACAATATGAATTTTCAATTCTTTAATTGTAAAGATAGAGTTTGTGTATGGTGATTAAGGAAAGGTGTTGAGAATATTTCAAGTAGTTGCAATGGCGACAGGCAATCGTTTAGCCGAAAGGACAGGTGTGTAGACTGCAAGATACTTTACTTGAAAATCTCTTGTAAAATCCATAGTCCTTAATATAAAATCCGAGCATGAATCCATAGTTACATTATAAGTATTTGAAATCTCATGTTGTATGACTAGTTGATATTTTTACTAGAATGCTTAGTTACTTCTTATCGTCTCATTAGTATACTCAAATGCATTCTCTCTTCATGGATAATAGACAACATATTGTTAATTCTATTAATATATATATCTCTAAAATGGAAAATGATTTACAAAATTGGTCTATTCCTAAAGAACCTTTCGAAAAGATTTATCAGTTAAGTAATTTTTCTATGTTTAAAAAATATAATATTAAAACTTGTGAATCTACTATAGCTATTAATAATTCTCTTGAAACTATCAAGTTGTTATTATCTGCTGACATAGATAGATATAGGAAGGAATTTAAATTTCTTCATACTAGACTTGTGCAAGTTGCTGTTAAACTGCTTTTTCGTAAAGGTTTAAATATTCCAATTTGTCTGCTTCTTAGAGATGATAGACTTTTAAATTTTGATGATTCTCTGTTAGGAGTGTTAGAAAGTAATCTTGCTTATGGACCAGTTTACTTTAACTGTTATCCTAATTTTACTGTTGATATTCATGATCCTAATATTATTGATACTTTGACCCTTAATGTCAAGACCAAGAACATGAATAGCAAAATAGATACTAGAGAAATAGCTGTAATATATCGGGTATATTACAAGCTAATGAAGACCACTATAGCCCCAAAAACTATAGCTTCTAGTGTTAAAGGAGTAACTATGCTTATGGAATCAAACCAAAAGCATAGTACTACTTTTGTCCCTAGGCTCCTTAAATGGACTAATATTTTAGCTGATGAAGAATGGAAATTCGATTCCATTAAGAATCCTTCACCCATCCGACAGGAGACTTCGCAGATAGACCGGGTTATCCAATTCCCTGATGGATCTATTAATCTTAAGTTTTTAAGATCCACCTCTTTTAGCCAAGCTTCTTCAAGTAGAAGAATGTTTTCGGCAACACCTTCTTTTCAAACCCCGGAGGAGGATGAAGAAAGTATATGCCAGCCCGACCATAGAAAGCTTCATGGTGTAGATTTCTCCCAGACTGTTCCTAAGGTTTATTATGAAGAGACTTTGGGAATTCCCACTGCCAGCGACATGAAACCTGTGCATAAAAGAAAAGATTCTATTGGAGTTCTCACTTCCGCTGAGGAATTTGTCCCCAACAAAAGGAAATTACACGCTTGGTGGAAATCTCCAGAACATAAGCAAAAGGTAAATTGGTATAAAGCTACCTATACTTTGGAACAAAGAACCTCTTTCAGAGATAAGTGGTTCAAAGATATGAAAAGATTCAGAATCGAAATTGAGTTTTTTAAATGGCTTGGATATTCTAGACAAATCGATGATAAACAGTCATCTCTTCAGGTCCTTATCAATAAGTGGTACACCAAAAAACAGTTGGTTGAAAGTGTTACTCCCCCTCTTGAAGGACTTAGTATTCTTATCAAAAGGAGGTTCTAAAAGCTGCACCTTTCAAAAAACCCATAGAAAAGGAATCAGCCTTGATAACCGCTGGAGACCTTAGTAAAATTTTAGAACAGAACAATTATACCAACCAAGTTCTCCATGTGATATCCCAACAAATTGAGGAACATAAAGGAGATAACTTCAAAGGAATTAGTCAGATTGCTGATAAACCTAGTTCTTCCAAAGTTAGCCCTAAGATTGAGACTAAGCCTATCTTTAAAATCCCTGAATTCTCCAAAGAAAACTTTCCTAAGCTATCCAAAGAGTTTAGCCATTCCAATGAACTGCTTGACAGGATTAATGATCAGTTATCTAGACTCAACATTACTCAAGCTAATAAGCTTAGAACTCTGTTAGAAAGACACCATAACAAGAGAAATTATTATTCTAGACCTTCTTTCCCTGATGTTCAGTTTGAGGAAAACGTTCTCCATCCAGCGTCTGCTGCAGCAGATGGTTCTAGCTTGACTGAATGGAATATAGATGGAATGGCCGAAGGTCAGATTTATTCTAAGCTCCAAGAAATGGGGATGAACATCACCACATATAGAATGAAAGGTGCTGAGGATAAGGAAGCTGCCAATATGATTATTGCAGGTAAGAAATTGGTGGGATAATTATCTCACTAATCAAAATAGGGCAGAGATTCTTGGTGCTGAACAACGAAAGTAGTTGTTAAAACTGAAGAAGGAACAAATATCTCTTCAAAAAGTAGTTTATGAAGATGCTACTGCCACTCTGCTTTATAGCATAGCTAAACATTTCGTGGGAGAACCACGTCTTTTCCAAGATAGAAGTCTTGAAATCCTTAATAATCTATACTGCAAAAAGTTGACAGATTTCAGATGGTACAAAGACATGTTTCTAAATAAGGTCATGATAAGATTTGACTATAATAACGATTATTGGAAAGAATGCTTTATCAGCGGATTACCTACTCATTTCGCTGAAAAAGTCAGATAAAAAATAAGAGATATCTGTGAAGGAAAAATCCCGCTTTCCCAATTAGCATACGGAGATCTTATTAGCATCATTAATGTTGTTGCAATGGAACTTTGCACTGATCTTCAGCTAAAGGAATAGCTTAAGAAAGATCAAAAGTCCACTTATGCAGAACAAGGAAGCTTCTGCCAAGATTTTGGATTTCCTTTATTAAAATCTCCTTCTGCTAGGAATGCAGGGAAAAAGGAAAGAACTACTGGGGAGTATAAGAAAAGATCTTCAAAGAAAAGATCTTCAAAGAAAAGAAGAGATTTCAAAGAGATATCTAAAAAGAAAAGGAAGCATACTTCCAAAGAATCTTCTTCAGAAGACACATGCTGGACATGTGGCAAAAAAGGTCACAGATCTAACAAGTGTCCCAGAAATAAGAAAAAGAAGAAGAAAGTCAATCTTCTTGAAGTCGATGAAGAAATTAAACAGAAACTTTTTTCTATCATCGAAGAAGAAGAAGCTTCTGATACTGAATATTCTTCCTCAGAAGAAGAAAGCGACGAAGAATTTCTCAATGTCGCCCATGATTCAGAATCTGAAGAAGAAGAAGTCAGAATGTAATTGCAACGGTGCATTTTGCCTCTGTGATAGTAAAACTATTAGTGTCATCTCTGAAAGGACTACAGAGACGCTTTTTTATACTATTGAGCATATTCAAGATGAAGAAGCCAGGAGAAAATACCTCCTTGAATTACAAAAGTTGGTTACTAGGCAAAAGGAAGAAAAGCCTAAAGTGATTCCTTTTAGCATGAAACAAATCATGAACAAATTTGACTCCAAAAAGGACGAACCTTCTGTCGAAGAACTTATAGAGAAGTCAATTCTCTTAAAGAAGAGATGAAAGGAATAAAGTCTAGGCTCCATAAAATAGAGATCGAGGCCATTACAGAGCAACTTCTTAAAGAAGTCAGAAATGAAGAAGGAACCTCCAAGGCGGTCGCCTCAGATAATGAAGAACATGAGAATGATGAGGATAGTGAAGCAGGTATCCATGCTATTACTAAAATTAGACCTCAGAGTTCTCGTATTATGATTAAGCTTGTAGTTAATGAAAATTTAACCCTTAACAAGATTGCTTTGTTAGATAGTGGTGCAGACAAAAATTACATTGTTGAAGGATTAATTCCTACTAAGTACCTTACCAAGGGAACTACCAAATTATACAGCGCCACAGGTGAGCGTATAATTATTGATTATAAGTTATTTGATGCTCATATCTGCAATAATGGTATTTGTCTCAAAAATGATTTTGTAATTACTAAAAACATTAATGAAGAAATTAATTTGGGAATACCATTTATTACTCAAATAAAATCATATATTTCTGATTTTAATTCTATCAAAACAAAGATTTTAGGAAACGAAATTTCATTTCCTTTTATTAAAACTATTTCTCAAGAAGAAAGTAAATTTTTACATAAACAAACTGCTTTTAGAAGTAATCTATTTTCTAATCAGATTTGTTTTCTCAAAGATGATATAAAAATTAAGAAAATTGGGCAAATTTTAAAAACCCCGGGAATGGTAACTAAGATTGCTAATTCACAAAAAACTTTTGAAAAAGATATTTGCTCTGATTTCCCAAATGCTTTTTGGGCCAGAAAAGCCCACACTGTTGATCTCCCTTATATTGATGGATTTAAATGAAAAGGCCATTTCTACGAAAGCTAGGCACATTCAAATGAATCATGATTTAATGGAAATTTGTAAAAAGGAGATTAATACTCTTTTAGAAAATAACATTATCAGGCCCTCTAAATCTCCGTGGAGCTATTCAGCCTTTTATGTCAACAATGCGGCGGAAAAAGGGAGAGGCTCTCCCCGACTTGTTATTAATTATAAACCATTAAACTGTTTTGAAATGGATTATATATCCTATTCCTAACAAAAGAGATCTTTTAAAAAGAACTTTTAAAGCAAATATTTATAGTAAATTTGATATGAAATCAAGATTTTGGCAGATACAGATTTCTGAAAAGGATAAATATAAAACTGCTTTCAATGTCCCTTTTGGACAATATGAATGGAATGTTATGCCTTTGGGACTAAAAAATGCCCCCTCCGAGTTTCAAAACATTATGAACTCTATTTTTAATCATATTAGCCATATTTCAATTGTTTATATTGATGATATGTTACTCTTTTCTGAGGACATAGATTCTCATTTCAAACACTTAAAATATTCTTCAAAATTGTTAAACATAATGGTCTTGTGATTAGCGCCAAAAAGATCAAACTCTTTCAAACAAAAATCAAATTTCTTGGTCATGATTTATATCAAGGCACTTATAAACCTATTTGCAGAGCCATTACGTTTTTCGATAAATTCCCAGATGTCATTATTGATAAAACCCAATTGCAAAGGTTTTTGGGTAGTCTAAATTATGTTACAGACTTTATCCCCAAGGTTAGACAGGTTTGCAAGCCCTTGTATGACAGCCATAAGAAAACACCTGTTCCTTGGACGAATGAACAGATCACAGCGGTAGTTAAGATTAAAGAAATGGTTAAGAGTTTGCCTTGCTTAGGTATTCCTAATCCAGATTCTTTTATGATTGTTGAGACTGATGCTTCAGACATCAGTTATGGAGGGATTCTCAAGCAAAAGAGAACACCTGAAAGTCAAGAACAATTAGTTCGTTTTACCTCAGGAGTTTGGAATTCCGCCCAGAAAAACTATAGTACTGATAAAAAGGAAGTTCTCGCTATAGTCCTTTGCATTACTAAGTTTCAGGACGATTTGATTAATAAAGAATTCTTGCTTAAAGTAGATTGTAAATCTGCTAAAGAAATTCTTCAAAAGGATGTTAAAAATCTTGTTTCTAAACAGATATTTGCTAGATGGCAAGCCTTATATCTAGCTTTGATTTTCAGGTTGAATATATCAAAAGGGAAGAAAACTCTCTTCCAGATTTTCTAACAAGAGAATTTTTACAGGGAAAATCATGAGGCCAGGATTTGGAACAAAAAGCCCTTTCCAAGAAAAGGGAAAAGAAACTGACAAGAAGCAGTCAGCTTCTCCATTTGCAATCAGGCCTTCTTTGAATAGCCCAAACAAGTTTTCAGCTCTTGCAAGCTTACCTCCCATAAATCCTCCTTACGCTATAAGCCCCTTTCCATCGCTTCCACCAAGCTCATCCTCATCAAACCCTTTGATTCTAAAGAAATCTTTTTCTAAAGAATCTGAACCATGTTCCTTTTCCCCTTCAGGAAAACCCAGATTTTCCTCTCCACAAAACAAAGATTCATACACCATGAAAGCTCTAGAAAGCTTTTTAGAGGCAGTCTCTCCTTCTCATAATAAATCTAGAGAAAGAGAAGTCATTGATATGGTATCTTTACAAGTTAACCCTATCCTTGCCCTTGACAAGGAATATGAAAATTATGAGGTTAAGCATTTGCTTAAACCATGTTATACCAACAGGAATTATGTGGAAACAGAAAATTCTCTAAAAACAAGAAAATATTATGAGTTTATTCTTGTTGACACAGGTTCCATTGAAGTAGAGCACAAGTTAAGTCATGACTCAGATTCGGATAGCATTGCATATTCAAAATTTACAATTAAAAAGGTTTTATCTCCGTTTGAATGGCAAGTAGATCACTTGCATACCCCTATCAATCTGTCAAGGGAACATAGACCCCAAACTTTTAATTGGTTTGATTATAAAAATGTTTGGTATAATTTTTTTGTATTTAAGGCCAACCACTCATACATTGTTTGTCAAATATAGTCTGGAATTTTCCAAATCAATCATCCCCATATGGTTCTATGAATGGTGAAACTGTTTCGGAGGAAATCAGAAGGTTTTACCAAAAACATTTTCTGATAAATTTAATCAATTTCAAATTGAGCAAGATATTTCTACTTTGCCAGAACACATTAAATTGTGTAAATATTATGTACAGAAAAGAATTTCTTTCATTATTAGTTGGACTTTTTCTATTCATGTATTTAACAGGATCAAATATTTGTCCAAAGAAATACTCATTAAAGGATGGTCGCCGGCTCCTAAAGAAGCTCTACGCCAATCCCCAAAATCCTTAACAGCAACAGTTGGTAAGAAATCATCCTCTAAAGATGATTTAAAGAAAAGGCTCCAACAAGCTCTGTCGGATCTGGAAGATGACAAACAAGATGATGAGACCGCCTTACAACTTTTAGAGGGGGCCTCTTCACAAAGTGATGATAATGGAGACATGTTGAAGCCAAGAGCTTTGACACAATCTTAATTGGATCCATTTTATGATTAAGTCTAATTAAATAAATAATCCAGTATAGGATATTAAAATTCAGAATTACTGACCTTCGAATAGAGACTCAAAGAATCAGAATTATTTAAGAAGGTAAGAGATGAAACTCAAAGAGTTGGAATATCTCTTGATTAATTATTCAATTTGACAAAGAAACCCACATCAACAAAAAACACTTTGGCATGAAGCGGAAATAGCCATCACTTAGAAGGTGGCCGACAACTATTAGAAAAGCAGCAATCACTTTCCAAAAAGTAGATGCCCGACAAACGAAAAAGCAGCCACTACTTTTCCAAAAGAAAAAGCAGATGGCCGACCAACTTTATCAAAAGCAAAAGGGACCCTCAAAAGGAGATTCTTTTATCAACCAATCAGAGAAGATCATCGAGAGGCTTCTCTATCTATATAAGGAGAAAACATTTTCACTGTAAGGCATCAGAAAATTCTGTTTAGATTTTCTTATAGCCTCTTGTACTCCGTTGTAATGTGGATTGTCTTCTCTTTGATGTTTGCTTCTATCTGAATAAAATAGTGAGTTTGTTTATCTCTCTCTCTTCTTTAGTTTTAATTAGGTTATATTACTATTAAATGCTAGGATCGTTTTATGCATTGCACAAGTAGAGTTTAGGATTGCTTATGTGATAGTACTATTATGATGATTTGATCTTAGTATGTAATTAGGAATGTGAACTATGTCTTGTGAAGATTGGAGACTATGTTTTTGTGATTATGATGATATCCTTTATGATGAATTGTCCATGGTTTGTCGTATGAGCTACATTCTCCAACTATTTCAAAGACGTTGTTCAAAAGTGGCATATAGCATGGTTTCAAACAAAATGTCCCTTTTATGCATGTTTTAAGGATTTTCTATGCGTGGCTTCCATACTTGGTACATTTTGTGCTAACCTATATTTCTACATTTTCTATAAGTCTAGGGTTTGGTGATATCGGATTCTACCCTCGTGGCTAGGACTATAGTAGATCGAGAAGAACAAGATTGGTGAGTCCTCATAGTATTCGAGGGCTTGACCATATGTCCTTTATGACTTTCTTTTATGTTTTAGACTTATGTAAGGGCTATGTCCCTAAGATTGTATTCAAGAGTTTTAATCCAAGTATTATAGATGGTTTGAGACATAGTGTCATAGACTCTCTTATTATATGAAAGACTTCGATTGTAAAAAAAGTTTTAAATTTTCTGCATTTTTCCCTATGTTCTTATGTCATGATATGCTAAGGGCTTGTATTAGACCCCTTTGGGGTAAAGTACTCCATGTTACGTCCTAGGACCATTCTAAACCTTGTGCTCTGATTACCAAGTTTATCGTGACCAAGGGGTACCCACTAGATGTAACATGGCATATAGAACCCCGAGGGACTACATACAAGCCACTTAACTCTCATAACATAAGAAGTAGAACAATAAGAGTAAAACAATAGTCCAAGTCCTAAACATTTTTATAAAAGAAAAGTGGAAGCCTAAAACACTTGTCTCATCATAGCCATCTAATACAAAAGAATGAAATCGGGCGTAGCCCATACATCATATCCAAAAGAGAAATACATGAAAGAAACTGAAATAATAAAACTCCATCCTCGAAGCATGAGGACTCTTCAAATCTCGAAAATTTTAAGCCCAACCACTAGCCACGAAACTGATGACCCTGAGTGTCGGACTACATTTAGAGAAAATGTATGCAAGAGTATGTGGTAGTACAAAACAATGTACCAAGTATGATAGCCATGCATAAAATATTTAAATCATGTTAAAAGAGACATTTCATTTCATGACATGCAATTGACCAAACTAAAACATGATATAAGAGTTTTAGAAAACATGTCATAAAATCATGGTCAATGCAACCTAACATCACCTTTAAAACGTTTGAACTATGCAATACCTCTTGAAGTAACATTAGTTTATTATTTATGTGTGGTATTAGCCTTAACCGACATAGAGACCATGTGAGCTAGAACATTATTCCCCGGTGTCTCCCTCACTGAAAAGGGTTGTCCTACTTGACAAGGTAAAACCATGAGCGTCTAGCTTAAGTGGATCCAATAGCTAATATCTATAGAAGACAATCATCTATTGGGGCACATAGGTAAGGGATAAGGAGATTGTTTCTAGAAACCCGACCTCTACAACCGAAAGTGAGTCCATCTCAATATCCTCTTGGTGCTAAGCATAAATCCTACGGAATAGTCATTTCTTACTTGACCATATTATTCATGGAAAGACATCCTAGGATAACCAATCCAAGCTAGTTTCAATAGATAAATCTTACTGTTTTATTCAATTAGGTTAGAAAGTCTTTCAACCTAAGAATCTTTCACATCTTGCTTCTACATGTACATGAGAAAATACTTTCAATAACACATCATGATCATTGGTAATTTACTCTCAAAGCACCCTTAAAACATTTGCATAGATTTCATAAGAAAATGCATAAGTCCATAATTTACCTCTTGGGGTTCAAAACCCACTTTCAATCGTCAACATTTAGAAAACATGGGTTAGATATGAATTTCATCAAATATTCATGTAAAGCTTGCAATAAATGATTAATTTCATAAAACTCTTGCTTTATACTTAAAATATCACGTCATATGATTCATAACTTAAAAACATGGGGATTACATGAGTTCGCGGGGAAATCATCATAAAATGATCATATTTAATCAATTCATGCATAAGAGATAATAGTTCAATCAATAAAATCAACTATGAAAAGAACCCATGATAATTGAAGAAAACCCAAACTTAATTGGGGAATTCTACCTTTAGAAATAGAGGATTTGGGAACTCCATGAATGGAAGGAATTTGTAGACCAAAACTATCATACCTTAAATCCAAATGCTAGGCTTCTTTGGAGGAATTGAGAGTTGACTTGAACAAATAATATCATGCATATTTTTTAAACTTAAAAGACAAAATCATATAATATATATATATATATATATATATATATATATATATATATAGATAGATTGATAGATGTTTCAATTTAATTTAACATTTATTGCTTGTATTGTTGTTCATCAAAATATTTGGTGACTCATTAATTCAATATTACTTTGACGAACAAATAAAAAAAATAATCCAACACACAATTGTGGTAATTTTTGGGATAGTTTGTAGGTCATAAGTAATATGGAGCTTGTATTAAATATTAAAGAAATCTTGAATAAGATGTAAAGAACTATTTTTAAAATGGAAAAAATTAATGCAATTGTGGGTGAAAATCAATGGAAAATGCTTTTAAAAAAAATTAATTTATTGTTTCCCAGAGAAGGACTGATATGCTCAAATTACAGCTCCCTAAAGAAGTATAAGCGATCGTTATCAAGTAAAGAACCCAACTTGTAGGTTGGAGTCGATCCCACGAGGAATATGGTTTAGACACAACTTTAACTTGCAATTATATTATTTTAGTCTACGTATTTCTGAGACAAGTAAGTAAAGGGTGGGGGGTTAGTGTAACAAATATCTAATTGTTGTTTAGAGAGCCAAGTGACCAAGATTCGAACTTTAGTTGTTATCAGTGAGAGATATTAACTAGGGTGTATGTGTTCCCCATAAGCTCATACTGCGGTAATCCTAGTAATAGCAATCCTTTCCTAGTGTATTATATGCAAAGTGGTAAGTTATGTATCCCTAAATCCTTGGTCCGACAAATAGAGAATTTCACCCCGCACCTTGGTCTGGCTACGTGTGTATAATTTACTAACACTTACCTTTACCTCATATTAGACATCACATCAATGTATGGCTTATTTTTCACCCTCGCACCAATTGACATTAGACTATTAGATAGTATCACACTAAATCTATGTTGATAGTTCTTTTCTTATTAACTACCTCCTTGGACCGACAAGTAGCAACAAGGCAAGGTCTAACATCTACAACTGTTAAAAAGACTTCTGAATGAAAGAATTATCAATGCATGCAACAACACTATTCAAGAACTACTTAGTTACTATTTATACTTTGTTAATCGCTTATGGTTCTCACAACCCTAGTTGTGGATTTAGTTACCCATACTAGCAAGAACATAATTCATATTGTTAGAACAAGAATTCATGAACTTACGTAATGAATAGAAGAAACCCGTAATCCCCAATTGAAATTCAAAGCAAGAATCTTTATAAACCGAAATTAGGAAATCAAATTGCTAATGTTTGCAAGTTAATTCCCAAGAACTAGAGTTAAACAATAGTGGCTATCCTCCAAAACGAGGTTTACATACCCTATTTATAGAAAACATAGTCGTAAAAAAAAGGAAACGAAATAAGGAAATAAACTGCTGGACACAACTTCAATCGACGAGACTGACCTACAGATCGTGGATCGAACTACGGTCCATAGGTCCCTTCCGTAGCTCAGCACTTAGACAAATTCGCAGAAGCTTGGAACTTTTAACATCCACATGCAAACGACGGACCTACAGAACGGACCATAGGTCAACCTACGGTCTGTGGATCCCTTTTCGTGGCTCCATACTTAGACTTTTTCATCAAGTACTGGAACTCAAACTTTATGATACAAATAACGGGCGTGCAAGACAGCCTGTGAGTCGACCTACTGTCCGTCAATGGCTTTCGTGGTTCCACACTTTGTCAAGACTTCCCTAATGCTCCATCTATGACATCAACCTACGGAGTGTGACAGGACCTATGGTCAGTAGGTCACCTCCGTAGATGGCTCCTTCTGCAGAAATTCAGTTGTTGTCTCTCTCAACCTCGTCCAAGTCTATTTCCTGCAAATATAGAACAATAATCATTAGTTCTAATACAAAATGGCCCTAGACACACAAAATCTTAAGTGAAATATATTAAAAATAATGTAAACTCACGGTATATCAACACCCTCAACTTAAATTCATTGTTTGTCCTCAAGCGATGCACTAAGACTCTAAACGACACTTGTGTAGAAGCAGACATTAAAGCATAAGCAATTAGATGCCTTTCTATCCCAACTCCCTTTTTGAGTGCAAATCTTTTCTCTTAGATTCAACAAGCTAATTCATGCGAATCAAGATATGACACAAATCGACCAATAGACACACAACCTACACTATTTCACTATCACCAAGGTACCAACTCTTTGACAATGTAACTAGTGCCCCTACTTCAAATGAACTCCCTTTTTCTCACAATGAATATGATTTTGAGTACAAGGATTCATTCAACACTCACGCTCAGAAGTAACTTCAAGTACAGTTAGTGCTCAATACCATAGGCTTGCCCTTATTTTCACTGCTTAGACTCTCCAAACTAGTTGTTAGGATCACTATAGGACTTTCTTAGCTTGTAACATAGACTCAGGGTCAGGTGTGGTACATTTTGGTACTTTTTAGTGACTTTCTGCCCTCCTAGATATTAGATTGGCTTATTTACCTCTTTCTTGACCTATTTTTTGATATCTTTTCATTTCACTTTCTTTCCCTTACTCTTTGCAACATGGATGTGACTTTTGATTTTATGACTCTTATTTCACACTTTATTCTTTTTCTTTCACTTCATTTTTCTTTTGTTTCTTTCAACACTTGTTCTTTATGCTTCTTTTTGCTGAAAGTAACATCCTCTTCCTTTTTCTCTTTTCATACCCTTTTTTCCATTTGGTTTCCGCTTTCATAGCCACCCTCAACTTATTCATTTTGCATTAGTTGAGTTGCACAATGTCCGACGTCGGACCAGGGCAAAAATCAAGATCATTTTTGACTTAGCCACCCTCAACTTAGGCTTTTGGCCTAAGTCAAGGTGCACATGTCCAAGGAGGGACCGGGCCCAAGACAATATTTTAAGGGAAGCTGAGTTAGGTGAATCAAACGAAATGGTCAATTGTAGGCTCAAATATTTCGATCAAAAGGGAGTAATGCTACCATTTGGTTAGATCAATTTTGGCTTAAGTGGACTAATTTGAACAATGGCCTATGATCACTTCCCAACATCTAGCCTAGATTACCCTAGCAGGACCAACGGGGCAAGTTCTGGATTGGCACAAAACTGTCTGAACATTCAACTATCCTCACACACTCTTGGCACCTTGTTTCATTATCAGATTACCCAGTTCAAGTTTTATCTTTAAGTCATGACATCAAATTGGTTCTTTATCATGTCATACTCAGAGCCAACACATTCATCTTATTCTAGCCTACAGATTTTAGCACATATCACAAGTTTTAGATGGCTATCATTTTTCATTCTTGATTATGCCATTATGCTTCACTCTTTCTCATTCTTCTACACATACAATCCTAACACATGCCGATTCAACAGAAACTAAAACATTCTCTTGGGGAAAAGATCATAGGTAAGAAAACCCCAAGAGTGGATTATGAGTTGGGCTACTCAGACTTCACCCTATCACTCACAATCCATTTACCCCACCCCAACTAAATATAGTGTGATTGTCCCCAATGCACAAAAAGTAAGGAATAAGGATCAGGTGAAGCAAACCTATGCCGCATAGTGCCGAAGACCTATCAACAAGTGGGTGGGTCTGGTTTCTCGGAGCCTGCTATGTCAACACTTAGGTCACCTCAGTAGTGCCTACATCAACAATCACATCACCCTCAGTAGTGCTATCACCCACTATCACTGCACCATCAGTAGTGTGCACATCAACCCTCGCCACACCATCAATGGTGCTCATACTGCTAGAGGCACCAACTCCTACCTCCCTAACTCGCTGTTGACACGTCCCCTGATCAACTATGAATGCCATTCGGGCTGCTTGACTATTTTGGTGCTCCCTCTTGCGAGTTCTCCCAGCCTCAGTGTCATCAGAAATCCGACTAGAGCTGGGGCGCTTTCCAGCATGGCAGGAATAAACAGGCAACAACACCTCATCTTTTAATAGTGCATCCTCCACCGTATTATCAGTCGATGACATGGGGGCGGACTCGGGCTTAGTCTTTGAAGGAACAAGAAGTGCAGTAAGATCAACACGGAGGCTCTCTACCACCTTCCGGAGTGTGGTCACATCATCGGTCGGGGAAGGCCTCTCAAGGACTATCCACTCAAAAGCATCCAAGTGCTTATTAACGGCCTGAACCTTCTGATCCATTGTGTGTGTTGTCCACTGCTCCATCCTAGCCTCAGACTCTTCTATACCACGATGCATCCATGGTCGCATAAGCTGCAATAGGGTAGCCATCTGTGTCTCGAGCTTTTAGACTCAAGCCAAGGGCATGACAACATACCCTGAAGAGTGAGTGGCTCTAGAGGCGCTAGGGGCATGACTAGTGGCCGGAGAATGGGAAGCGGAGGCATTCTCAGTAGGGGATGGAGGGGCAGTATCAACAACCTATATCTGCTCCACATCAATCACTAAGTCTGCTCCCAGTGGAGGCACCTTGACGTGCTGCTCTCTGCGTGGTTTCGCCACATTTGCCTCGTCTCGAATCAGGCCTATATCCAGGGTCTTGGTCGCCTAGATCAACTTATCACAATGCCAGACCAGCACTCCAGAATCCCTGCACGACTGAAAGATGAGGAATAGAAAGGGGTAAGTGGTTGTGACCTTGAAGACCCTCTCGTGAATCTCTGCAGTGATTATGTGGGCAAAATCTATCTCAAAACCAGTAACTAGGGCTGTCACCATGACTTCGCGGTTCCAAGTAAGAACATTGTACGTAGGAGACACCCTGTTTCGCACTAATAGCTAGAAGAATTTTGCCACAAATGTCAAAGTGGCCTTCCTGATACACTCGGGGTGATATCCCACTGGGTGCACTCTCCATCTATATCCAGGTTATGGGCCAACCAGCACAATAAAGTCTCTCTCTGCTCTACATTCCTCTAGAATGCCCAGCTCCTCACTATGTCCCAACGATTATCAAACTCAGTCGTATTGATAGCTTGAGTATGGCTCGAGCCGTAGAGGAATTTGAGAATAGTAGCCTCAGATATGTCAATCGAGAACCCACGAACCAGAGTAGCCTTTAGTAGAGGCTAGGCAGCAGTCTTGGGCCCATTTTTCAATCGAACCTTGGAGGGTGGCTGTGTAGGAAGCATAGAACTCGCTCACGATCTCCTCACTATATGACTTTGGGCTACGGGCCATCCACTCGCATCGGTGCCTCTGAAATAGTACCTGAATATCAGGCATAATATGAAGGCTGCCTGTAAGAGCCCAGCGCTCCTCAATAATCAATCGAGCCATCAACTCTTTCTCATTCATCATCTTTACCAACCTTAATTTCAACCTCAGACGGCATAGGTGGATCAATGGTTTGCTTATGCCCTCGAGTAGTGACTGCCACACAATGCCCATCATTTTTCAGATTTTGGATGGTATTGCTTGGAAGTGTGCCAGACTGACGTGGATTGACTGTAGTGCACAACTGATTCATCTCCCTTCTCAAGTTGCTTGATTGACAATGCATGGGCATCAACTTGTTGATCGATTCCAGACAAGTCATTTAGCATCTCCTTCACATTCTCATAAGTCGAATTAAACCTTTTCATCATCTTCTGCATGATATTCTCAATTCGTGACATACTACCCCAGCTTCCCTATTGCCAGATTCCCAATTCTCTGGAGGGACATAAGGCCCAGCTCTATCGTTCCTATTGCCATATTTGTTCCGATTGTAGTTGTTGTAGCAATTGTAGTTCCCATCCCCGAACATATTGACTATCTCAATTGTAATTACCATAGTTTCGACCTTGGTTTCCTTGACCGTGGCGCCAATTATCCGAATTGGAACCTTGGGCGTTGGCTCGGAAACACCCCATCTAATCATTCACTAAGTAAGCATCCTCCTCATAGTAACATTTCTCTTTCGGTGGTGGTGGAGTCCTACTCAAATAATCACGGCATTTACCTTTTCTGCACCTCCACAAACATGCGTCAACACCAACCCAAGTTCTGTCCTCACTGAGCCATCTCCTTACGAATGTCATCAGTCGATTGAGTAGTAGCAGATTGAACTACAAAAGTGCTTCCTCTAGTGTCTGACTTTCGAGTGCTCCATGCTTTATTGTTTTGGGAAATCTTCTCCAGTTTCTCAGCGATCTCCTTAAAAGTCCACTCACCATATGATCGTTCTCCAATAGTATCAACCACAGCCTTACCATTGTCATCCAGACCTATATAGAAGTATTCCTTCAGCGACTCATCATCAATGCGGTGATTCGGAACACCTCTTATGAATGCAGTGAACCTATCCCATGAACTACTCACAGACTCTCCAAATAGTGCCACGAACTTATTGAGTTTATCTTTGTGGTTTAACTTCTTTGACACTAGGAAGTACTTTGCCATGAACACCCTATGCAATTGATCCCTTGTGTGGATCGAGTTATATGGGAGCTCAATAAACCACACAACAGTATCACTAGTCAATGATAGAATACTCTCAACCCAATGACATCCATTAATTCCAGTTGACCCATGCAACTCTTGCAAACACTCCTCAACTTGGCCATGTCCCCATATGGATCCTCTGATGCCAAATCAGATAACAAACCCCTCGATGTAAGCATCTGCATCGGACTACTAGTCATCACAAATGTATGCCACGAAGGTAGAAGAGGTAGAATAATAGGTCCTTCAGATTTAACGATATTGAAGTTGACCCTATAGTTATCTCGCAACCTTGGTTCTGGTGGGGCCTGTACCCTTAATGCGTCTCCAAGTAGATTATCACTATGAACCTGAACATTCTCATTAACAATACAAGGAGGTTGTAACTCAACTCCATCACCTAGATTTCTTCCGATTGGATTGGCTGAGACCCCTTAATTATTCATTCTTCTCAAAGTTCTGCTTAACTCTAGATCGTATGGGGTCAATAGTTTGCCTGACTCCATATACTTTGCATACACTAGAGTAGAAACCTGAGCGAAACAAAAACAAAAGAAACGGTAAAAGGTAGGAAATAATTGACTAAAGTTCAATAATGTAGTTAAACTTAATCTAAAAGCCGTATTCCCCGGCAGCAGCGCCAAAATTTGATACGCTCAAATTACACCTCCCTAAAAAATTATAAGCGATCGTTATCAAGTAAAGAACCCAATTTGTAGGTTGGGGTCGATCACACGAGGAATATGGTTTAGACTTAACTTTAACTTACAATTATATTCGTTTAGTCAACGAATTTTTGAGACAAGTAAGTAAAGGGGGGGGGGGGTTGTGTAACAAATAAATAATTGTTGTTTAGAGAGAAAGTGAGCAAGATTCGAACTTTAGTTGTTATCAATGAGAGAAATTAACTAGGGTGTATGTGTTCCCCATAAGCTCATAATGCGGTAATCCTAGTAATAGCAATCAATTCGTAATGTATTACATGCAAAGTGGTAAGTTATGTATCCCTAAATCATTGGTCCGGTAAATAGAGAATTTCACCCCTCACCTTGGTGCGGCTATGTGTGTATAATTTATTAACCCTTACCTTTATCTCATATTACACATCACATCAATGTATCGCTTAGTTTTCACCCTTGCACCAATTGCATTAGACTATTAGATCGTATCACACTAAATCTATGTTGATAATTCTTTTCTTATTAACTACCTCCTTGGTCCGGCAAGTAGCAACAACGCAGGTTCTAATGTTTACAACCGTTAAAAAGACTTCTAAACGAAAGAATTATCAATGCATGCAACAACACTATTCAAGAACTACTTAGTTACTGTTCATACTTTGTTAATCACTCATGGTTCCCACAACCCTAGTTGTGGATTTAGTTACCCATACTAGCAAGAACACAATTCATATGTTAGAAGAAGAATTCATGAACTTACGTAATGAATATAAGAAACCCGTAATCTCTAATTGAAATTCAAAGCAAGAATCTTTATAAACCGAATTTAGGAAATCAAATTGCTAATGTTTGCAAGTTAATTCCCAAGAACACACCAAGAACTAGAGTTAAACAATAGTGGCTAACCTCCAAAAATGAGGTTTACATACCCTATTTATAGAAAACATGTCTTAAACAAAAAGGAAATGATATAAGGAAATAAACTACTGGACAGGGCTTCAATTGACGAGACTGACCTATAGAACGTGGATCGACCAACGGTCCGTAGGTCCCTTCCGTACCTCAGGACTTAGACAAATTCTCAAAAGCTTAGAACCTTCAACTTCTAGATGAAAACGATGGACCTGCAGAACGGACCGTAGGTCGATCTACGATCCATGGGTCCCTTCTAGTGACTCCACACTTAGACTTTTTCATCAGGTACTGGAACTCAAACTTTCTGATACAAATGACGGACGTGCAGGACAGCCCGTAGGTCGACCTACGATTCGTCAATGGCTTTCGTGGTTCCACACTTGGTCAAGACTTCCCTGATCCTCCACCTACGACATCAACCTACGGAGCGTGACAAGACCACCTCCGTAGACGGCTCTTTCTGTAGAAACTCAGTTGTTGTCTCTCTCAACCTCGTCCAAGTCTATTTCTTGCAAATATAGCACAATAATAATTAGTTCTAATACACAACTCTTAAGTGAAATGTATTAAAAATACCGTAAACTCACGGTATATCAAAGACGCGGTAGAAAGAATTCAATACTATGAAATATAAAAAGATTATAAATAACTTACTATTTCTGTTCATTACTAGATTTAAGAAATTTAAAATTAAATCTCATTAGATTGGTCTGCCCTTCCTGTGATCATAAGAAAACTATTTTTTAAAAGAAGATATTAGTCCTCAAGTCCCAATTTATTAGATTTTTAAGTTTAGTCCAATTTATCCTTTAGGTAAAACCATACATCTCTTTTGATATTTATGTCTCTCTTTATTCTTCCTTTTTACTTCTTCTCACCCATCCACTTTTTTTTTAGGAAAATGTCAATTTTGCTTTCTTTATTTTCCAATAATAAAAGTAAACGAAGAGACTCAAAAGTATTGCAAATGTATGTAAATAATGAGTCTCAAATCATTAATGAGGTAATACAATTCATGAAATTAATTGACACTACGCTTTATGCATTTGTTAACACAAAATATTTTGAATGATAATCTTCTCATAAAAGTCGAAAAGTAGGTAAATGTACGCCGAACTAAAAAAATGTTAAAAGAAAAAATTAAAGCATTCTTTTTCTTGACATTAAACTATATTGTATATTCCAACAATTATCGTAAAATAATGGATCAACACATGCTTAAGAAACTGATGTGCCAAAAGAAGAACCCTCGATGGTTTCCTATCTAAAACCTCTCTCTCAAGCAAGCCAAGAACACAAAAATAGAACTGCATTTGCAACTACAATTCATAAATTGAACCACAATTAATGATTAAACTATCTTTAATTTAGCATTTAAACTAGTAATTAACAATACCCATAAACTAATTCAATCCATAATCACATGATCACACCCCAATAATTGGGATTTTAGCCAAACATCATAAAAGAGTAAAAATGATTATCAAATCGATTAGCCATCAACTGGGTAAGAGTAATTATAGCCTTTACAATGCTCGAAATCGAAGAAAATCAGTAACCCACTTGTAAAATCTCCAAATTGAATTTCCAAAATCCTTCAAGTCTACTAAGAATCTATGAAAAACTTAAGAGAGAAGTATTCTAAAATAATTTTTCCTAAGTCAACCTCTGTCAACACATTAAATTAACTCTTCAAAATATAATTTATAGTCGCCAAAAATAAGCCACGAATGTCCATTTGGTGAAGTAAGTCGGGCGCCGAACCACTCGGTGAACCGCCCACTGCTCTCTTTTATCGCCTTTTTGCCTTGGCATTCATAATCCTCAAGCCTTGTAACTTTGGGCGATCTCTCTTTGCATCGCGGAACTACTTGCTGATTCGCCGACTACCCTTTCCTGTCGTCGACTTGGTTTCTTCCCTCAGGGCTGGCACACTGAAACTTTAGGCAGTCAAAGTAGTAACTCGGCAACATGCCAAGTGCTCTTGACGATCCTCAGGCTCACCTTTCTTCACTTATTCAGTTTGTTTCATTCCTTCTTGCCTGTTAGTTTCCATGCTTTTCTCCTCGATCCATATACCTGAAAATTAAGGATTTAGCATCAGTTTGTGGCACAAATTAAGAATTTGAGGATACTAAATATATATAAATAAGACCCCAAATGAGTCCAAATCTCGGACTCATCAACACCCCCAACTTAAACTTTTTCTTGTCCTCAAATAAAATTCAAGATCAACAGTTCAAAAAGTATGTCTCAAAAAGTGCTGCATAAGACTCAACATGAATGCACACAACAAGGCTCAACTTACTCATGCAATGATCAATTAATTGTGCACTCAAAGATTCAAATTGTGACTACCCATTATCAAAGGTGCTCAAGTTCACAATACTTGCTTCAAGTGGAAGTTCAAGCTCAACAAAGGTACTCAAATGCCCTCACAAGAGAGATGATTCCCTATTCACACAAAGTTCTTCAACAATTTATAGTTTCGAAATCGCATACGACTCTCACAATCACAAAAATGAACACATGTATGACTTCACACAAAGGTTTGCCCTTCCAATCAACATTTGTTTTAGCTCTCTCAAAATCACAAAGGTCTTTGAGGCTTTTAATGGGGCTGAGTGTAAAGGTATGGTCATTTAGACTCATTGGCTACTACCTTCTTGAAGTGTGGTCTGAACATCACTTTCTTCCTTTTCTTTACCATTTTGATAATGCTCATAATTCACCCCCATTATTCAACTTCGAATGCACTATTGGATACCCCATTTCTTCTTTTCTCTTCTCTTTTTTTTTTACATGGAGGGGTTCCATCTTTTCTTTTTTTCAAAACCATTGCTCAAGGGGGAATTTCTCGCACTTCTTGATTTTTCTTCTCTTTTCACAACACCCCTAACATAGGCTTTTGGCCTAAGTTGGCTATTCAAACAAACCACACTTCATGAAAATTATGTGTAAGTGGATAAAAAGGGATCACAATTGTTCAAGTTTCTTCTAGTTAAAGGATAAGGCTCAAAAGGGTTCAAGCAAGGTTCACCCATCTCACAAAGTTGGCCACAAAAGAGGTATTTTGTCAAATTGTTTCACTCTTCAAAATTGTTGCCTATGATCATTTCAAGTGCTTGCATCACTTAGTCAACTGGACCAACGGGGCAAATTCTAGGCGTCATCACACACAATGTTCAAGTTAAGCTCATCACACAAGGCATTGACACCATTATCAAACAAGACTCCACACTTTCTAACTAGTGTGCAGTGTTCATCATGAGAGACTCATTCGATAACTGCGTGGTCACAACGAGATGCTAAAAGTTCACACATTGTCTATGCAACATCATTGGCCTTATCGTAGCCGTACATTCAGTTCGTTCAATTAAGAGCACAGTACAAGTCATCGGTATTGATTATCATCGATACTCAAATTCGCACAAGAATAGGCTCAATCATACACAATAGAGGTTGCACAAATTTTAAAAATAGGTTCAAAACCATTTCCATTCTAAACAAGGAGCCACAAGCTAAAGCATCCACAAGTTTACGATAAAAACACAATCAAAACACATGTATAAATCAAAAACCCAATATTCACAAATAAAATAGAATAACAAGAGGTAGGTATGGAGATACCTCAACCCACCCACAAAAGAAAAAAAGTTGTCCTCAAATGCAACTAAAACAAAGATAATCAATAAAAACAACAGAGAGGGAGGTAAGAATGTCATCCTGCCAGGTTAAGCTTGGGATGAAGTCTGCATCTCAGTTACTCCATATGTCGGGGCATCAATATGTGGGTCACACTCTATGATTGGGAATCAGTTCCCAGTGCAACATCAACACTAGCTCCACTGGAGCCTTCTATAGAAGTATCCCTCAAAGATGTCTGAATGGTCGAATGTACCATATCTTCCTCGACCTCATTCAGCCCCTCGTAGGTGGTATCCTCCAGAACACCAAGCTACTCCTCATCACTCTCAGCCTCGGATTCTGCAGCTGTATCATCAACTCTAACCTCATCTCCGGTGGTAGCCGAAGGAACATCAAAACAAGCCGGAATATCTATGTCCAAGTTGTCAGGGATCTCCAGGGTCCCAAAATTCAGAGACATATCAGTGGACATCAGCTGGTCCACATCCTTCCTTCAACTCCGCAGTCGCTGCCTTTAAGGTCGTCACCTTATGAGTGGCTCTCTGACCTCTCTTACGTGTCTATCCTCACCGTGAAGGCACCGATAGCACTCTAACAGGTGTCAGTGCAGTGGTGAGAGCTCTATCAATCATCCTAGGGACTACACCCTCTAGCTTGGAGGCACGCACCTCAATAGAATAGGCTAGGTGCCCCATCCATAGCAACATGGCATAGGTGAGTGCAGGTGTGGAAGCAATAGTACTAGTAGTAGACCTAGGAGGTACGGGAGCGGTAGAAGAACTCAAAGTCATAGAGGGGGCATAGCTGGAAATACCTGAAGGCTAGTGGCCACAGTAGGAAATACTACCCTGTAGGTAGTGTCTTAATATCAACCGCTTGGGAATCCACCGAAGCTACCCTCTTCTTCTCAGCCTCATCCTTCAAGTACTCGGCCTTAATATGCCAGATGTCAGTAGAGGATGTGGGAGTCACTTCCACATCTATCCTTTCATCATGTGGCACACGAGCTCGTCTGTACATCTCGATGATGAATACCGGGAAAAGGAAGAGATATATGTTGCTAACTAGCTCTCATGGCCATCTGTTGTCTTATAATTGCACCTAAATTGATGTGCTTCCTTGAAATAATGGATCCAAGACAGGCCGCCTTTGTGTGGTGGAGGATCGACTTGTTCTGTGATGATATGACTGAGCTACTAATGAAATTAAACCAATACCTCACTACCACATTGCTTTGGTCCTCAATCCATATACCTGAAAATCAAGGATTTAGCATCCGTTTATGGCACAAATTAAGAATTTTAGGACACTAAATCTATATAAACAAGGCCTCGAATGAGTCCAAATCTCTGACTCATCAACATGACACTTTGTATATGGACTCAGGAGCAAGTAATCATGTGGCACATACTCAGGTATTTTATCTGAACTTAAACAATACAATAGACTAGATAAATTCATTATTGGGAATAGATCACATTTAGACATAACACATGTTTGGAATACAAATAGATAATGCTTGAAATTACATGAAGTCCTTGTAGTTCCTAAGAAACTAAGAATCTACTCGCACTTAGTAAAATTTGGCTCAACAAATAAAATTGAAAAGGAACGTTTATTGAAAACTCATTATGATTTATGGGGCCTAATCCTGTTGAATCCTCTCAACATATGAGATATTATGTAGTGTTTATAGATTATGACACAACGTATGCTTGGTTTTATCCATTGAAAAGGAAATCTAAACTTTTTGAAGTATTTGTAAAATTTCAAAAAATGGTAAAAAATAAAAGAGTTTTCTAAAGAGATTAAGGTATTTCAGCGTGATAGATGGGGTAGGTTCATAAAAATACACTTTATTAAACATTCAGAAGATTGTGGTATTGTCTGGTATATTTCATGTCCTAACACCTAAACAAAATAAAGTTTCACAAAGACAACATAGGCATATTATTGAAACTGTATTAACTCTCCTACTTCATGCTAACCTTCCTTTATTTGTATGTGTTGAAGCACTTCTCACTGCAACTTTTCTCATTAATAGACTCATTCAGGGCCCCAACATACGTATTCTACTCCAGTGAGAACCAACACCTCCGGCTAGGGTTAAGTAAGGCAGGGGTGGTAAAGCTTCTAACAATGGGACCACAACTTAGCAAACTAGGGGTAGAGGTACCACCTAGACTCAAAAGGGTAGTTGAGGTAAATTTTATGCATTTCTAGTTAGGCCATAGGTTGAGACTTCTGAAACAATTATTAGAGGTATCGTGCAGTCTGCCATTGACCTGCATTTTTATTATTTCATCCAAGGTCTACATTCTCTTATGTGTCTACCAATTTTGTTGTTGGATTTGATATGATGTATGATCGCATGCATGTACCTATTCATGTGTCGACACTTGTGGGTGATTCTTTAGTTGAAGATCGAGTGTATTGATCCTATCCTATGTTTTTGACGGGGATTGACTCAAAGTAGACTTGATCATTCTAGGTATGGCAGAGTTTGATATCATCTAGGGTATGGATTGGCTCTATCATGTTATTTTTTACTATCATACTAATATTGTTACCTTGTGATGCATGGTGTTTCAAGGTTTGAGTGATGGCACTAATATAATAGTAGAGTACAATATCATTATTACAATGATAAATTCAGACTTATAAGGAGAAACACAATATTGTCAGATCAAACTAATCACTAGTATACCATTGATATTAGTTGTGTTAAAACTTGTGATAATCTTGCAAATTCATAAACTAAGGCCTTAGAAAGATCAAGAGCCTGAAAAACATTTAGGGGGGATGAAATTCAATCTCACAAATTTCTGAGTCATATATGAGGAAACCCAACCTGAGGACTAGAGATCTATAACTAGGTTCAATGAGAAAAATGAATCATACGATGACTTATTGTGAAATGCACTAATATTAATTTTATTGAACCCCTATGATGTGAGTACATTTATCCTATAATTAATTGTGGAGGTTGAGTCTTTGAACTCTTAATGAAAGTTTCTATCCCGTATGAGTGGGGTGTCAAATTATAGAAGCACCCTTGACAGATTTCACTCAAGTGAATGTTAAAGTAGGCCGCTTTCTATGAGAATGGACTTGTTGTCGAAAACACTCATGAAAATCAGATAGCACAAGGTCATAATGTGCTGGCTATTAGAGCTGAGCTTAGATTCGTTCCTACTATTCTAGTTTTGGGTTTATTACAATAAAAAAGAGTCAAAAACGTTTTCCAAGAAAACCCCAAAAATATTTTGTTGATTTGAGTCTTGTTTGAAGTTTCTAAGGTTATATTAGTGTCCCCTAGCCTTACTTGAGTCTAAATCTGAGATTTGTACAACTGGGTTTTTAAAATCAGAAGGTTTTTGCAAGGAATTGAAAGCTAAAAAGCATTGGGGTTTGTTTCCTACATCAACTGGAGCTTGCATCTCAAAGTTCGTGAAATTTCGAGCTAAGATCGTTGAGTGTTTTATTTTTGGTCTTCATTTTGTACATAGTGTTCTAGAAGAACATTCAAATCTTTAAGAAGAAGGAATCTTCCAAAAATGTGTATTAATCCTAAAAGAAAAGAAAGAGAAAGTGGATAAGTATTAGTACAAAAGGGAATTGAACTTTCGACGAGCTCGACTTTGATCGCCGAAGTCCACTCAGTGCATCACCGACCTGCCACCCAAATCGCCGATTTGCCTTACAATTTGTAATTTTGGCGATCTAAACTTTAAGTTGGTGAGCTAAACTTCAACTTTGGTGATGAAAACAGTGCATTTGGCGATTGGGAACTCATTTTATGCCCCTAACCTCAAGTTCTAATTCCTTAGTTTCCTTTTCTTGATTGTCAATCATTCTCAAGATTCCTAAACTAATTTTCAACTTGTAATTTATCTACTTGTTGATTATTGATTCTTGAATTCTCTTCTTTCTTACTTCCATTTCTTTCCGTGCTTTTATTCGTTTTACTTCGTAGTTAACTTTTTTATTCAGTATGTTTTTCTTTAATTGAGTTGTTAATCATTCTTGAAATAAGAATCCTTTCCGGCAATGCGTAGCAATCAACACCTTGTGATCAAACGAGTAAATGCAATCTTCAACCTTAGACCAGCCAATTTGAGAGGCAATCAAAGATGTGTAAACACGTGTGATTGTGAGTTCATTTTACTAATGCTAACATTGTTTGTTGTCTTTGTTGAGTTGTCCTATTGCTTGGTACCATGGAAATCGAAGTGAATCTCAACCACCTAAGGAGGGGATACTTTGGAATCTATAATGGAGGCAATTACTAATATGGGTTGGAGGATGGAGAACATAGAAGGACAAATGGCCTCCATGAAGAGTAGTGTGTTGAAGTTGGATGATAGAATGCACAATGTGGAGGGTCGAATTAAATCTACTAATTCCACCCCACAAGCTACTATCCGTGCTTCCGCTAGTGGGCACGACCACACTATTTCTCCTACTATCACACCCAGAGCCTTTCATCAAGCATTCAACCCAACACCAATCTATTTCGGTTCCCATGTCAAAAATACCAATCGACCTTTCCAACTCCAAATCCATCAAGAAGCTCCACCAAACCAAAACTGACCTTACTAAGAACCACTAAACAAAAATACATCCTTCCAAATGCTACAAAGACAACCAATTTCCATGATAGAGGTGAGGGATGATGAGTACCAAGGGGGATATGAAGGTGGAGGTGAAGAAGCACCATGGAATGAAGCTCCAAGGAATCGACCAAGAGGTCAAATGGGAATAAAGGACGAAGAGTTAGGTTTGGCCCGATACCACATGGAAGGAGATAATATGGGAACCAATCTCAAGGTGGAGAACAACGGGAAGCCTATGACAATCAAGAGTATTGTCATGAATTGAGAGAAGAACATGGTAACCACTATCAAGAGAAAGTCAAAAGAGGTTACTACAACAATGACCAAGGTGTCCATGGAGGCCGAGATGTTGGTATCAACTTGATATAATTCAAATTGCACCAAGACTGTTCACTCGAAGTCAAGCTCGAGACCTTCAAAGGATGCAAGGTTTGTTCATGAAATTAGAGGTCTTTGAGCTTGTATTGATGTCAAAGAAGGGGTTCCATGTTTTGATGATCGCTCAAGGAAGTGAAAGGAAGAAAGTTGAAGAGACTAATTGTCACGACCCAAGGGTACCCCCTAAATTTAACATAGCGCATAGAACCCCGAACGACTCCATACAAACACTTAGCTCTCATAACATAAGAAATAGAACAATAAGAGTAAAACAATTGTTCAAGTCCAAAACACTTTATAAAAGCAAAGCGAAAGTCTAATACATTTGTCTCATCATAGCCATCTAGTACAGTAGAATGAAATTTGGCCTAGCCCATGCATCATGTTCAAAAGAGAAATATATGAAAGAAACTATAACAATATAAGTCCGTCCTCGAAGTATGAAGTCTCACCAAAGCTCAAAAATATCTCAAGGCAACCTTTATCCATAAAACTGCTGACCCTGACTGTCAGACCCTACATTTGGGGAAAATGTAGGCAAGAGTATGTGTTAGTACAAAACAATGTACCAAGTATGACAGTCATGCATAAAATATTTAAATAATACTAAAGGGGACATTTCATTTCATGTCATGCAATTGACCACGCTACGAATTGATATAAGTGAGTTAGAAAACATAAGTCATAAAATCACGGTCAATGCAAGCTAACTTCATTTTTAAAACCTTTGATCTCATATGTGACACTTCTTGAAGTAACCTTAGTTCATTATTATTTGTGGGGAATAAGCCTTAACCGGCATAGAGATCATGTGAGTTGTAACATGATCCCCTATTGTGTCTCACACCGAAAAGGGTTGTCCTACTTGCCAAGGTAAAGATCATGAACTTCTAGCTTAAGTGGATCCAGTAGCTAATAAACATATGGGGGCACATAGGTAAGGGATAAGGAGATTGCTACTAGAAACTTGGCCTCTACTAATGGGAGAGCTTCCATCTAATGAGATTGTTTCTAGAAACCCAGCCTCTACTACGGGTGAGCTTCAATCTCATCAGCAATATCCACTCAGTGCTAAGCATAAATCCCAGGGAATAGTCATTTCTTACTTGACTTCATTATTCATGGAAAGGTGCCCTTGGACAACCAATCCAAGCTAGTTTCATTAGGATAGATCTTACTCTTTGATTCAATTAGGTGAGAAAGCCTTTAAACTTATGAATCCTTTATATGTTAGAAAACCTTTCACATCATGCTATTTTTGTTTATGAGAATATTCTTTCACAACACAACATAATCATTGGTACTTTACTCTCAAAGCACCCTTAAAACATTTGCATATATTTCATAAGAAAATGAATAAGTCCATAATTTACCTCATGAGGTTCAAAACCCACTTTAAATCATCATTGCTTATAAACATGGGTTAGATATGGATTTCATCATAAATACATGTAAAACTTGCAATACATGCTCAATTTCATAAAACTCTTCCTTGAAGATCAAAATCCTACATCATATGATTCATAACTTGAAAACATAGGGATTTCATGGGTTCATGGAGAAACCATCATAAAATCATCATATTTAATTAATTCATGCATAAGGAATCATAATTAAATCATTAGTATCAACAATGAAAATAAACCATGATAATTGAAGAAACCCTAACTCAATTGGGGAATTCTACATTTTGAAATATAGGAATTTGGGAACTCCATGGATTAAAACTATGATACCTTGAATCCAAAATCTAGACTTCAATGGAGGAATTGAGACTTTGACTTGAAACCCTAGGTTGAATCTTTCTTCTTTTTGAAAGGAGATTTGGTTTTCTTTCGTGAATTTGGAAGAATAAAGTGAATGGGTTAATTTGGGGTTTGAAAATACTTATATAGGGGTCTTAGTTAATGGTAAAATGATGTAGTATAGGAACTAATTAATTAGGAAAAGACTCAACTGCCCCATCAATAACTACCAGGTGGACCACCAACGGACCCAGTCGACGGACCATGGTCTGACACACGATTCGTCGGGGTGGACCATGGTTGGTCATCAGAAATCTAATTTTTTGCCATTGAACCACATACCATGACCATGACCGTGGTCTGAACTACGGTCTGTAGGTCGAGCCTTAGTCGTGGACCTGAAGTCACTTGGAATGGTGGCCAACCCACAGATCCTCCTCTGGTTCATGGTTCATCCCACAGACCGTGGTTGGCTTCTATGGCTGGTACCTGCAACTTCCCAAAATTTGGTTCATTTTCCTTTTTTTTTATACTAGGTGTTACAGTGATACTGTAGGCGATCAGGAGCCGTTTGGTGAATCGCCCAATGGATAGGGCGAGGTCCCCAAATAGGCGAAAGTTACAGTATGCTGACAAGGGACAGTCACATCGCCGAACCAGCTAGCGACTCACCGAGCCCAATAGGCGAGCCCAACCCAGCTTGCCCTTATTTGTTTTTGGGCAACTTTTGGGCCTCTTATGTAATAAACTATAAATAGCTAGTTTGAGCCCTCTTTTAGGTAGACTATTTTGAATATTGATATTTGAATACCTGTATTATTGTTGAGAGCTTGGTACAAGCTTGTGTTGATTTTTGCTTAGAAACATGTGTTGCGAGGTGAATTCAATTCCCTCAAGGTCTTCGTGAGAGTTAGGTGCATATTGTAGGATTAACGAATTGAGGTCCTAGGGTTTAATATACCCTTTGGTTGCTTTTTTGTTTTCTCTATTTGTGTCTATCTCTCTTTCTTTAATTCTTGTCTTAAAATTCCGCATTCCATTCGTGATTCGTATTGAGAATTACATAGGTGGTGGTGGAGTAGGGATGGTAGACATTGGGTGAGGGGAAAAAATCTTAAAATTTGAAAAACAAAATCAAAAATCATATTTTAGATTTTAAATCTTTTTGTTTGATTGGGGGGAGAGGGGGGGGGTTGGATTGGTGGAAGGGATAAAAATATATTTGAAATTTTAAAAGTAAGAAAATTTAAAAAATTTAATTATTTTTTATTGAATGTGGTAGGTTGGGCATGGGGTATGGGTAGGGTAGAAAAAAAAACTAAAGTATGGAGTAGATTTTGGAAAATATTTTCCTTCATTTTCGAAGGAAAGTCATTATCCTTAAATTTGTGGAAAATGAGTTGATTTGGAAAAAAAAATTTCAAACATGGGAAAATTGGAAAACATTTTCTAGAAAATGGTTTCATCATACGAAACACACCCTAAGTCTTCAACAATATTCACTAAAAAAGAGTATTTATATGTTGAAGGAAGGTGTACCTTTTTTCCTCACTTTGAACTCTTGAACTACTGCGGAGTTGCTTAAGTTGACGAAGTTGTTGGGCTGTTGTATCCTGGACGGAACCAATCAAGAGTGATACTACTAGATCGGTGTAGATTATGTCGTAGTGGGCTTGATCCCCTTAAAGAAAGCAAGATATCCTTGCTTCATCCTAAAAGATTTCTTTATTCATTTCTGTTATTTTATTTTCACAATAATTATATTATTTGTGGTATATTACACAAACATGTTATTTTATCATTCTTACCTTGTGGTTTGTCTTGTTTGTTGTTGTTGTTGAATTGTATGAACATGTTTGGATTTGTTCTAGTGCTTCCATAGACTTGTGATACTTGGATCCTTTAGGCTTTATTTCTACTCCTACGACAATTTGAACGATTTAGCTCCTTATAGACTAGTGTAGCATACTGAAGAGTAATAGAATAAGTCTATGTTTAGGCATTGATGACCTTCAATTTATCCTTCCTATTTCTATGACCCTATATTTTATATTTGAGATTTCAAGGTTAACTTGGAGACTTGGAACTAAAGTGGGTTCGATCTTAAAGTGTGTTGTATTGATTACTTAGGGGTGGACGATGTTCCATAGTGGTTCTTGATGATGATTTGGCATGTGATCCTTCAACAACCCTTTATAGTCACAGATTCTAGTTTTGGTTATGCTGCTCATTATCCTCTATGGAGTTGATTACTATTAGTCGTTGATTCATGTTCTAGTCATGACACTTTAAAGCCTCTAAAGAGTTGATAAGCATTGGATACGGTCTATGTCTCCTTTGGGGACCATCCACGGTTAAAGTTCTAGGCTTTGCACTCCATAACTTTGGGTGAATTTTATTGGTTACTTGGAGGTTATTAGTGGTTAGAAGTCCGGTCTATCCCTTCTCTGGATCTAGACTCACCATATATTATTTTTAGTAGATTTAGCTATTATGTGTACCTATTGTGCTTATGGGGGATAATTTTGGTTTTGCTTAAATTTGTGCAAGCGTGTTGATTTCATATATTAGGACACTACATCCAGTTCAAGTGCCAACGATAGTGAGTAGTAATATAACCCAACTAGTGAGTTGGGGTCGAGTCCCAATGGAGAATTTCGTAATTGAGAATCAATAGAAAAGAAAAAATGTGCTCATGTCAATTGTAGCTATAGACATTTACGAGTAAAAACATGATAAAATAAAGGGTGACACAAGTATCAATTATCAAAGGGGGTTTTGTAATCAATGAACGATTAAAATAACAATTAAACACTAAAATGCAAATATGGAGATGGGATTCTTGGGATTTGATAGGATTATGGGCTAAAATAAACAACTGGGTAAATGATATTGATAGTAAATTGTTGTATATTTGTAACTAAGCTAGACTTTAGTAGGGGTAAATTTTCTTTCGAACAATTTACCCCGAATCAAATTGGTTTCTCTCGAACACCAATAAGCGACAATGAAGCACAATTTTCGCCTTAGTCCATTGACTATATCGAGCTGAATGTGTAGGAGAGGGTTTAGGATTCACTCTCCGAGCTGAACCCACGATAATCCAATAACCAAAGACTATCGCTTCAGTAGTTTTGGTTTTAAAACCTCTCTCTCGAGCAAGTAAAAAACACGAAGATAAAATTGTATTTGCAACTACAACCCAATTTAATTCTAACACAACTACTAAACGAAATAATCTTTAAACAGCAAATGAACTATCTATTAGCAATACCCAGCAGTAAATTCAACCCATATTCACATATTCACACCCCAATAATTGGGATTTTAGATAGACACAGTAAAGAGATAAAAATCAATACCAAAAAGTGTTTCCATCAAATAGGTACGATAGATATTGTGTTTACACATATCTAGGATGAATAATCTTCAATACCCACTTCCAATTGCTTAGAAATGGAAACCTTCAAAGCTAAGGAACAAGGTCTCCCAAAAACTCTTAAATTCTAAGAACTCAAAATATTTGATATTGGTTGCATACAAAATCTAATACAAAAATTTGATACTAAACTAGAAATTTACACAAGTATTTATAGTTGTCAAAAAGTGTGCTGCGAAGGACCACTCGACGCAGTTAGTCAGGATTCCCGATCCACTCGCCAACTCGATTTTCTCCTTCATAGCTTGGCACACTGGAACATTAGGGGAGATCATAGCCATTCGGCGACTTGCCTAATGGTTTAGGTGATCCTCAGGCTGTCTTTTCTTCGTTCTTTCCAGCTGCCTTAATCCTTTCTCCCAATAGTGTCCATGCTTAGTCTCTAACTCAAAATACCTAAAACACAAGGATTTTCATCAGTTATTGAGATAAAATATGCATTTGAGGACACTAAATAAATCAAAATAAAGCCCTAAAAGAGTCCAAATCGTGGACTCATCAACACCTCCAACTTAAACTTTTGCTTGTCCTCAAGTAAAACTCAAGTTCAGCAGGTCAAAAGGGATGTCTCAAACAGTGCTACATAAGACTCAACATGAATGCACACAAAAAGACTCAACTTACTCGTGCAAGGATCAATTGTGTACTCAAAGATTCAAGTTGTGACTCACCATTACCAATGATTCTCAAGTTCACTATACTTGCTTCAAATGCAAGTTCAAGCTCAACAAAGGTATTCAAATGTCCTTACATAAAGAATGATTCCATATTCAAACACAATGGTTTAATCATTTAAAGTTCAGAAATCAAGATCAACACTCACACTCACAAAGATAAATGCAATGCATGATTTCACCCAAAGGTTTGCCCGTATTTTTCAACCAACATTTGTTTCAACTCACTAAAGATCAAAAAGGTCTGTTCAAGGCTTATAACGGGGCTGAGTGCTAAGGTACGGTCATTTAGGCTCATCGGCCATAGTCCTCATGAAATGCGGTGTGAACAATACTTCCTTTTCCTTTTCTTCATCATTTTTCATTTGTTCTTTCAAGTCATCCCATTATTCACTTTCGATGGACTGTTGGAAACCCCATTTCCTTTTGTCTTCTCACAACTTTATTCCACAACTTTTTCATTCTTTTTCTTTTTTATTCTTTTCTTCTTTTTCTCTATTTTTTTTTTTGTATGGAGGGTTTCCATTTTTCTCAAACCCATGGGTTAAATGGGACTGTCTTGCACTTCTTGATTTACTTTCTCTTTTCACCACACCCCCAGCTTAGGCTTTTAGCCTAAGTTGGCTATTCACACAAAACACTAATCATGAGGATTATGGATAATAGGTCAAGAAAGGTCACATTTTTATCAAGTTTCTTCCAAGAAAAGGCTAAGGCTCAAAGGGTGTTCAAAAGAGATTCACACACTCACAGGTAAGCCACAAAAAAGGGATAATGTCAAATTATTTCACACTCTCTAACGTTGCCTAAGATCATATCAAGAGTTCGCATCACTTAGTTAGCCGGACCAATGGGGCAAATTCTAGTTGTCATCACACATGGTTCACGGTAAGCTCATCACACAAGGCATTGACACCAAAGTCAAACAAGACTCTACACTTTCACTAGTGTGCAATGTTCATCACAAGAGACTCAATTCGATACTTGGCTAGTCACAATGAGATGCGAAGAGTTCACATATTGTCTATGCAACTTCAACTGGTCTCGTGGTAGTCGCGCATTCATTTTCTGTTCGATTAAGAGCACTATTTGAGCCATCAGTATTGATCAAAATCGGTACTCAAATTTGCAAGAGAACAATCACATTCAAAACATACAAGAGGTGGCAAATATTTTCAGAAGGGTAAAAATATCATTTACAATTAAAAGGAGCCACAAGTTCAAGCATCTACAAAAGCAGTAAAAACACAATTTAGCTCATATAAACAAAACAAGAATGTCACACAAAAGGGGGGCCTCACCCCACCACAAATAAAACCATATGTCCTTAAATGCAAACAAGATTATCCAAAAGTCAAAAGAAATAAAGACAGAGAGGGAGGTAAAGAGAGGATCTTGTCTATGCAGTCGTTCCATCTTTCTAGGCATTGGTGCCCGGTGCATCAGTCTGGTCTCGGGCCTCAGTACCCGAAGTTCATTCAAAAGGAACAATAGCACCAAACTCACCAGTAGTTGCTACAGGTGTATCAGCCAAAAATTTCTGAACAGCTGTATAAAGTCCCCGAGCCCATGAAGGAATATAAGGGTCTCGGGAAGTAGTCTTCCTGTCAGAAATGGGCCTCTTTCTCTTGCCTTTGTTTCCAGGTGAAGGTTCTTGCTTTCCTTTTTTGGGAGGATTCGACCTCTCTTCATTTAATTTAAAATTTCATGCTCTTATCTTTCGGGGTGGCACAACTTTTTCTACAACTTTTAGTCTAGCCATGGCTGCGAAGCATTGAGAAAAACTTAGGAAATTTTAGAACAGAAAATTAGTTTTAAAGCTATGGCAATTTGGCGATGGGAGACCCTTTTAGCAAGCCGTCGACAGCTTTCAGCGAGCAAGAACTAGCTCACTGTATAGTGTGAAAAGGATGCAGGGGTGCAGACTAAGTGCGATCAAGTAGTCTTTCACGTGAGTCGCCAAATTCCTTCGGTGGCTTCAGACTTCTCGCCGAAAGTTACAGGATCTAACATAAAAAACATGAAATTAAAGGCGAGATAGGGACATTAGCGAACCATCGAGTGTTTGGCGAGCTCGACCTAGTTCGCCAAACGACCCAACATGCCTAATTTCAACCTAGCTTCTTGAAATCAACCTCGCAACCCCCCAAAAACAAAATTAAAGCATGCACAATTCAAATTCAAACAAGACCCATAACATACAAGCATTACCCCACAAAATTTTAATCGTTTTCAAAGCACCAAGCTACCGAATTTCAATAATCAAAACACTACAGGCAAGATATTCAAATTTAAATGGGCATTTAAGCATACTAATCCTATTAGAGAGGCCCAGCACACGACAACATAGTAAAATCATTTGCATAAGAGTACAAAATGTCAAGAACAAACTCGGGGATTAGAAAACCAACATTTAATGCTGATTAAGTTAAGATTGAATTGCTAGGCAGCAATGTAATCCAAATAACGAGCACAAATTGATGACTAAATATAAAACAATTATAAACAACACCATTAATGAACTAATTAATTAAGAAATTACCAAATGACCCTCGACTAGGCAGCCCCATCCAGGGACTACAGCCACCTAAATGGCCCGTTGAGGGCACCACGGCTCGTGGTGGTGCCCACGGTCCCTTGACCAGTACCTTCCGTAATGTGCCAAGCCTTCAAGAGCCGAAGGCAAGACCACGAGACCTCCCACGATCCGTGGTCAAGACCATGAGTCGTGGTCCCTTGGCAGTAGTCAAGGCTTGGGACTTGGCCTCCACAATGCCAAGGCAAGACCGCGAGACCTCTCACAATCCGTAGTCAAGACCAAGAGTCGTGGTGAAGGTCGTGGTTCCTAGGCAGTGTCTAGGCCTCAAGGCCATGTTTCTCTTTTACCCAAGGGACCTTCACGAGCCCCTTCACGGACCATGGTAAAGACCACAGGTCATGAAGGTGGTCATGGTCCTTGGGCAGTGTTTGCCCAAGCTTGGGGCAGCCTTAGCCTTTGGCTTAGGCTTGCCCCTTTTTGGCTTGACACTTGACCTTGCAACCCTCCACCAAACCTTAGAAGGTCTTCTAAACTACAGGGTCTAGCATGTACCTTGACTTTTAACCACTAAACCCCTTAACCATAGACGTTAACCCTCACGTTTAGGCTCTAGTTAACCTACACATTTCTGGGGTGTTACAAGGTTTTTCTCCTACTCCTTATCTTATGTTCTTCAGGATATGGCAACTCAAAGAGTGTAGACTAGAAGGAATGTGAGGGAGAATGTGGAAAAAGAAGCTCCTCCCCAAGCTCCTCAAGTTTTGCTCGATCCTTTGCCTAGCAAGTGTCTAATGCAGAGTTTAGAGCATCTTTACAAGTGTTGGCTCACGCCATGACGGCCCAAGACAATAAGGAGGTTGTGGTTCTTGTGAACCGAGAATTGGGCATGGCGAATTCAAGAGTAAGGGACTTCACTAGGATGAATCCTCCAGAGTTTCATGGCTCTAAGGTTGAGGAAGATGCTCAAGAGGTTATTGATGAGGTCTATAAGGTTTGATGATCGTGCGAATTACGCCGGTGGAAAATGCGGAGTTAGCCACTTATGAACTAAAAGATGTGGCTCAAATATGGTATAACCAATGGAAGGAATGGAGATCGAAAGATGTGGGTCCTCTTGATTGGGAGAAGTTTAAGGCCGCTTTTCTTGATAGGTACTTTCCCCTTGAGATGAGGGAAGCCTAGAAACATGAATTCATTAACCTTCAACAAGGAAGTATGAGTGTGATGGAATATGCCCTAATTTTCACACAATTGTCTAAGTATGCTCCAACCATGGTTGCCGATTCAAGGGCTAGGATGAGTAAGTTTGTTTCGGGTGCGTCCGAAATGGTGGTTAAAGAGTGTCGAACCCCATGCTCATTAAATTACATGGAAATCTCTTATCTCATGGTGCATGCACAACAAATTGTGGAGGAAAAACTTAAGGAAAGTCTAGAGAGGTAAAAAGGGCTAAGACCGGTGCTGGAAATTTCTCTCAAACAAGGTCTGATAGACATGGTTGTCCTAGATTTTGACAACGTTTTTTCGGTCAACATTGCTCCAAAGCTCCTCCTAAGTTCAACAAAGATAGGGTGTCTAACCCTAAGCCTCAAGGAGGAAATGGTATTGGATCTTCATTGTCTAGGTCTACTTGTACTATGTTTTGAAGAAAGCATGAGGGTAAGTGCCAAGCCGACATGGATGGTTGCTTTGGTTGTTGTAAGAGTGGTCACAAAATGAGGGATTGCCTAATTCTTGCGACTAAATGAAGAGAGGGCAAGCAAGTTACTACTAGTGGTGTGGGTCCAAATGATTCTAAGCAAAACCGCTTCTATGCACTTCAAACTCCTGGTAAACAAGAGGGTTCTCCCAATGTGGTTGTCGGTATGTTGAAAGTTTTCCGACTTGATGTTTATGCTTTACTTAATCCCGATGCTACCTTGTCTTTTGTAACACCATATGTGGCTATGAGGTTTGATTTTCTTCCAGATGTATTGTTAGATCCATTTTCTGTCTCTACTCCTCTTGGTGATTCTATTGTTGCTAAGAGGGTCTATTGAAAGTGTCCCGTTTCCTTGTCCCATAGAGTTACACTTCTTGACTTGGTAGAGCATGATATTCTAGAATTTAATGTTATTCTGGGTATGGATTTGCTGCACTCATGTTATGCTTCTATTAATTGTAGAACTCGTGTAATCAAGTTTCAGTTCCCCAATGAGCCTATCCTAGAGTGGAAGGGGGGAAATTCTATGCCTAAGGGTCAGTTTGTCTCTTATCTTAAAGATAGAAAGATCATTTCTAAGGGTTGCATTTACCATCTAGTTAGGGTGAGTAATATAGATTCTGAAACCCTACTCTTGAGTTGGTCCCCGTTGTTAATGAGTTTTCGAACGTGTTCCCAGATGATTTACCCGGTATTCCTTCTGAGCAGAAAATAGACTTCGGTATTGACCTTCTCCCAGATATGCAACATTTTTTCTATTCCTCTTTACCCAATGGTTCTGGCAGAACTTAAGGAGTTGAAAGAACAATTGAATGATTTGTTGGATAAGGGTTTTATCCGATCGAGTATCTCTCCATGGGGTGCTTCGATTTTTGTTTGTTAGAAAGAAAGATGGTTCGCTTCGTATATGTATTGATTATCAACAGTTGAACAAGCTGACTATTAAGAATAAGTATCCTCTTCCAAGGACAGATGATTTATTCGACCTACTTCAAAGAGCACGTTATTTCTCTAAGATTGATCTTTTATTGGGTTATCACCAACTGATAGTGAAAAATGATGACATTCCATAGACAACTTTTTGAACTCGATTTGGTCATTATAAGTTTTTGGTAATGTCGTTTGGATTGACTAAGGCTCCGGTAGTGTTTATGGATTTGATGAATAGAGTGTTTAGACAATACCTTGACATGTTTGTGACTGTGTTCATTCATGATATTTTGATCTACTGAAGGAATGAGGATGAGGATATTAATCATTTAAGGATCGTGTTGCAAATTCTTAAGGACCAACAAATCTTTTCAAAGTTTAGTAAATTTAAGTTTTGATTAAGGTCCGTAGCTTTCCTTGGTCATATTGTTTCTAGTAAGGGTATTGAGGTAGATCCTAAGAAGACGGATACGGTCAAGAGTTGGCTTAGACCTCTAACTCATTTGGATAATAGAAGTTAATTGGGGTTGGCCGATTAATATAGAAGTTTTGTGGAGGGATTTTCTTCAATTGCCTCTCCTTTGATGGTTTTGACTCAAAAGAAGGCACGGTTCATACGGTCTGAAATGTGTGAAAAGAGTTTTCAAGAGTTTTCGTGAATTGGGCTAGGATGTGTGCTTATGCAAAATGGAAAAGTTATTGGCTATGCCTTAAGGCAACTTAAAATTTATGAGAAGAATTATCCTGCTCACGACCTTGAATAAGTGGCAATCGTATTTGCTTTAAATATTTGGAGGCACTATTTGTATGGAGTTCATGTAGATGTGTTTACCGACTACAAGAGTTTGCAATATATGTTTAATCGCAAAGATCTAAATCTTCGCCAAAGACAGTGGCTTGAGATATTGAAAGATTATTATATGAGTGCTCTATATCACCCCAGTAAAGCTAATGTGGTAGCGGATGATCTTAGTCGGTTATCTATGGGTAGTGTTTCTCACATTGAAGAAGAAAAGAAAGATTTGGTTCGAGATGTTCATACATTGGCCCGATTAGGTGTTCAATTAGTGGACTCCACCAAGGGCGTTGTTATGGTTCACAATGGTTCTGAATTGTCTTTTGTGGCGGATGTGAAAGCCAAGCAAGGTCTTGATCCAATTTTGGTAGAATTGAAAGAAGTCATGCTTTATAAATCCATTGAGGCTTTCTCCCAAGGGGGAGATGTTGTACTTAGATATCAAGGTTGTTTATATGTTCTAAATATTGATGGCTTGAGGGAACATATCCTGTCAGAAGCCCATAGTTTGCGCTATTCCATTCACCCGGGAGCTACCAAATGTACTATAACACCCCAGATATGATTATGGACAAAATGTAGACTTTTCAGAACATACAGGTGCCACCGACAAAGGCCACCTACAAACCTTAGGTGGAACCACGTACCGTAGGTGTGGTCTGTAGGTTGGGCACAAAGAATTCCAATAAAAGTCACGACCCACAACAAGACTTAGGGACCGTAGGTGGGTCCACAATCCGTGATCCAGGGTCAGTGAATCATGACCCCTAAATCCAGCCCTAGATGTCGAAAGAGGAACTGACAGAATGGACCGTCAGTTGACTTACATTCCGTCGGTTAGGTCAGTCGATGGGCCCGTCAGCTTTTAAGTTAGGGTCATTTTGGTCTTTTCCCTTATGCTTTGGGCATTTAAACTTCATCATTTTACACCTAAACTATGACATTTTACTCAGTTTAAGCCTGGTAATTTCGTCAGAACCTACCTTTATTGATTAATTCACTAAAATTCATCAAAATAAGAGAAAAAGAAGAAAGGAGTAGACCAACCCCTCAAGAACACACAATAGGTTTTCTTCAGTCCCAGCCTCGAAATCGAATGATTTCATCGTAGATTTCATCACCTGTATGTGGGATTACACTAGTGGGTTTCTTTCATACACTAGATCCCTAGAATTTAAGCAAATTCTCAATTCTTTATAGCTTGTTTCGACCTAGGGTTTCTAAAACCTTGGATAATTGTTGTGTTTTAGCTTTTGTAGTATTCGTAATCGAATATCATGTTTTTTTGGAAAGTTTGCTTAGTTCCTTGCATGAAAATCAGAACCCTAGATTTGTAGATTTTCTTAGATCATTAATTACATTTGCTAGGTCAGTTAAACAGATAACATGCTTCTGATTTCAAATGTTTCGTTGTCAGTACATAAATGTTGCATTCTTAGTTAGCATGTTAGAATATTGAGCTAATCCAATATTTTAGTTGTGTTACGTTATACACATTTTCCAGTTGGGAATAGGCTAATCACTGTGCTGGACTAGGGCTTAGCGTACCCTCATAATCCTTGAACTACGTGCCCCTATAGGTTTATAAGACCCCTCCTTTGGGCATCTGATTTTAGTGATCATGCCACTCATGGCTTTATACCCCTAACAAGGTATATTGGGTCCTCTCGATGGGGCGTATACATCGAACTCCACGTTTAACTCACGTGGTTTTATGTTGGTTAATAGTAGTTCCCACAGTTAGACTCTAGTGCATTTTACTAGGTGTTCAGTTTATACTTCAGTATTAAGTCTCATCATGTTAATTTCATGATTAGTATTGCATATAACTTAGTTTTAAGTTATATTTAAGTATCTATGTTTTTGTTTAGATTATGTTATTGCTCAGTTACATTTGTCCAACTTATATATTTGTTCAACTGTATTCTATATCCTACAAGCTCAGTACATTCCAAGTACTGATGCATACTCTGCTCTATATCCTTTCATGATGTAGGTTCAAGTAATATGCATCTAGATCATTCATAGATTGGTTCCCAATCCGTATTCAACAACTTCGATGGTGAGTCCTCATAGTTTGAGGAAAATAGACACGTTTTTTATATTCTGTCTTTTATTTCAGTTTTCAGTTTTGCTAGAGTTAGCTGGGGGCATGTCCCACTGACTCTAGTAAGTAGAGGCTTTTTAGACATAGTGTTAGATTTAGCTTTATTTTTTGAGTGATTGTTCAGTATGACTAAACTCCTAGTAAGTCCTAGATAACTCTAGACAGTAGAGCCTTTACAAACATAGTGTTAGATTTAACTTTAGTTTTTGAGTGATTGTTCAGTATCACTAAACTCCTAGTAGGTTTTATATGTTTAGATCAGTTTTGGGTATTCCCTAATTTCAGTTAACTATTGTTATAAGCTTCTGCATAGTATATCTGTATTCAGTTGTTTTATTATGCTAATGATATACCAGCTTCAAGGTTAGCTTTGGGTCACTCGTGATCCTAGGTCCCATGTTTACATCAAGAGGGTAGCCTCGGGGTGCGACAAATTTGGTATCATAGAATTAGGTTCAAGAGTCATAGGATGTTTGAAAGCCGCACAAAGTAGAGTCTCTTTCATGGGTGTGAAGTGCACTACATCTATGAGAACGAGGCTACAAAGTTTTTATGAAAAAAATCACTTTCACTTTTATTCTTATCATGCATGAGTATGAACTCTATTCAATCTCTTTTTAACTCCTACTCTTTGCATTTAGGAAAATCCCTCCCAAAAGTGCTAACGCAAGGAATCAGCCATCAGCTCCAGTAGATCCATTGAAGGAGCAAGTCATGCATTCCGAGTTCAGGGCCCCTTACCAAGTACTTGCTGAGGCCATTACTACCCAAGTCAATCACTAGACTGCGGTCCCAGCACTACCACACACTTACACTCCTACAACTACAATCCACGACTTTACTCTGATAAACCCTACTGAGTTTCATGGGTCAAGTAAGAATAAGATCCACAATATTTTCTCAACAACATGTAAGAGGTAACAAACATTATGGGTGTCACTGAAGTTGAGACTACATATTTGGCTGCCTATTAGTTGAAAGGAGTAGCCTACACTTGGTACCAATAGTGGAAGCAATCTTGTGGTATTAATTCATGTCCAAAAACTCTTTTAGAACCCTTTTCATTCTCTACTCCAGTTGGTGACCCAGTTATAGCTAGATGGGTATATAGAAAATCCCCTGTCACAGTTTCAGAAAGTCACTTCATCAGATTTTGTAGAGTTAGAAATGGTAGATTTCGATTTCATTCTAGGAATGGATTGGTTACATTCATATTATTGCCTCAGTCGATTGTAAAACTAGGATCGTACAGAGTCAATCTCCAAACGAGCTGGTCTGAGAATGGAAGAGTAGTAGCTCAGTGCCTGTAGGTCAATTTATCTTTTACCTTAAGGCCATTGAAGATGATCTCAAAAGGGTATATCCATCATCTTGTTTGGGTTAAGGATTCAAACTATGTAACCCCAACTCTTGAGTCAGTTCCAGTAGTAAATGAGTTTCAAGAAGTGTTTCTAGAAGATCTTCCTAGAGTTCCACCCAAAATTTAAATCGACCATGGAATAGATCTCCTTCTAGATACCTACCCTATTTCGATTCCTCCTTACAGAATGGCTCCAACTGAGCTTATGGATCTAAAGGAACAATTGAATTACCTTCTAGTATATGCTTCATCATACCTAGTATCTCTCAATGGGGTTGTCCAGTGTTATTCGTGAAAAAGAAAGATGGTTCTCTCAAGATGTGCATTGACCATCATCAATTGAACAAAGTCGCAATCACGAATAAGTCTCCCATCCCAAAGATTGTTGACTTGTTCGACCAACTTCAGGGTGCTAGTTATTTTTAGAAGATAGACCTCAGATCCAACTATTATCAACTAAGAGTCACATATAGTGACATTTCAAAAACAGCCTTCAGAACTTGGTATTATCATTAAGAATTTGTAGTTATGTAATTTGGACTAACAAATGCTCCTACTGCATTCATGGACTTAATGAACCCCGTGTTCAAACAGTATTAGTATTTGTTCAATATAGTTTTTATTGATTATATCCTCATTTATTCTCATATTGAGGAGGAGCATGCAAATCATCTGAGAGTTGTTCAGCAAACACTCAAGGATCGCTAGTGTCACGACCTGAGCCTATACCCCAAAAGCGACACGGCGTACTTGACCCCGAAAGGGTCTCATACAAGCCTCATAGCATTTCATTGCATTCGATAAGGAAAATAGTACGGAATTAAAACTTTATTTAAAACCATACAATCAAAATACTCATTTAAAACTCCTGAAACACAGCGAAAGTCTATTGTCTCACATGGCCATCTAAAAACAACATCCGAAACATAAGAAGGGACATGGCCCTTTACCAATTGAAAAGTCTAACAATAGCCTTTCACATGAAAGAAATGGAAACATCAAGTACTTGTCCTCGATCTATGATGACATACCACTAAGTCTTAGAGAATCTCAAATCCAAGTCCTTGATCTAGAGAAAGAAACCCACTTGCCGGAACCTACACCTGTAGTAAAAAATTAAGAAGAACGGGTTAGCACAATTAAGTACTAAGTATTATATCCATGCAAAAACATTCTTAAAACAGACATTTTGTTTGAAAGTCATGCTTTTATGCCATTTTGATAAAATTTCATGAAACATGCGCATAAGAGGCATAATATTCAACCATAACTGACATACAAGTCATTTCTTCACATTAGGACATAATCAACATATAAACCCTTTACCTTAACATTGAGCCTTCACCTCAAGTAACTGTCAAGCTATAATTATTGCAATGTATGGATAGCTGATGCTTATCATGACTAACGACACTAACTTGCGGTTTGAGTGTCTACAATCGTCGATAATATAGTAACCCAACCAAGGGTTGGGGTCGTGTCCCAAGGGAGTGGTAGTGAAAATAGTAGTTAATTAGAAATTCATTCTAATTAGTCGTATCTAAATCAATTTCTGAATAAAAATATAAATTCGAGGGGGTGACACCAAAGTGTCAACTATCAACATGGGTTTTTTTCACAAGTAGTAAAAAAAGGGTAAAAATGCAAAGGAAATCAAGTATAGGGAGAAGTTCTTGGGGTGTGACCATAATACATATTAATATAAATCGATGGGTACATGCTTTCGATAGGAAATTTGCAAGATAATAGTGACTAGGCTAAGCTTTAGATGAAAATAAGTTCTCTTTTGAGCAACTTACCCCGTTTTAAATGGTTTCCTCTCGGACACCCATTTGCCGCATGAAGACCAACCTACGTCTTACCCCACTCACTCTCTCGAGCTGAATGTTAGGATATGGGAGTAGGGTTCACCCTCTTGGGCTAAACCTAATGTCGACCCACTCCTTAGGCCATCGGTCTAGCGGTCTTGGTTTCACGACCTCTTTCTCTCGCAAGTCGAAAACACATGGGTGGTTTTGTGTTTGTAACTACAAATCCATTAAATTAAACCACAGTCACTAGGTGAAATCACCATTAAAATACATCTAAACTATCAACAAGCAAGACCCAATAATAATATCAATACATATTTGCTAAATCACACCCCAAGAATGGGGGATTTTGGCCACACATCAAGAAATAACAAATTACACACCTAAAATGATAATGAAATCAAATGGGTATAAGAAATTAAACCTTGATTTAAGAAAAGGAAGAAGAATGGAGAAGACCCACTTCCAACTTGGGGAAGATGAACTCCTTCTTTCTTCAAGTCTTCCAAAACCCTCTCCAAACTTGAGGGGAAAAACAAGAAAGATAATATTCAAAGGTAAAAATTACAATAATGTTCATACTCTAATGTTTTTTACCCAAAAACTAGTAAAGAGTTTAGCATTTATAGACTTCAGAAAATAGTACTGGCGGATCGCTCGGGGAGGTTAGTCGCGAAAGCCGAATGACTCGGTGATTCACCCTTCTTCTAAATCAGCACCGTTTGTGCTTTGTCTTTAGCATATGTGCGTTTTGGATCATTGGGAGGTATACTTCTGCTTCGCGGAACTGATCGGCGAAACGCCGACTACTTCTTTCATCGCCTTTTTCATCCTTCCCCTTCAGGACTTCGCGTACTGGAACAAAAGGTGGAGCGTGTCCCTTTGGTAAATCGCCAAGCATGCTTGGTGATGCTCAGACTTCAGCTTCTTCGTTCTTTTAAGCCTTTTTGTTACTTTTTGCGCCTAAGTATTCATGCTTCCACCAAAACTTAAAATACCTAAAACTTAAGTGTTTTCATCATATATTTAGACTAAGTAAGCATTTGAGGACACTATTAATATTAAAATAAAGCCCTAAATAAGTCCAATGTGTGGACTCATCAACACCCCCAACTTAAAGTTTTGCTTCTCCTCAAGAAAAATTCAAGTTCAGCAGTTCAAATAGGATGTCTCAAATAGTGCTACACAAGACTAAATCATGAACATACAAAACAAGACTCAAATTAATCATGCAAAGATCAATTGTGTACTCAAAGATTCAGGTTGTGACACACCATTACCAAAGATTCTCATGCTCGCAATACTTGCGACTTGTGCAAGTTCAAGCTCAACAAAAAGTATCTAAATGCCATTACATAAAGAATGATTCCATATTCACACACAGAAGTTAATCAATTCAAGATTAGGATTCAGATGCAACGCTTACACTCAAAAAGAGAAACACAATCCATGTTTTCACCCATAGGCTTGCCCTTAATTTCCAATCAATCTTCGATTCGGCTCACTCAAGATAAAAAAAGGTCTATCTAAGGCTTGTAATGGGGCTGAGTGCAAAGGTATGGTCATTTAGGCTTAGTGACTTTTTCCTCATGAGATGTGGTATTCTGAAGGCATCCCATTCTTTTTCTTTATCAATTCTTTTTCCAGTGCTTCTAAGTCATCTTTTTATTCAGCTCCATGGATTGCTTGGAAATCCAATTTCTTTTGTACTTTTATTCCACAACTCTTTTTTTTTTATATATATATATGGAGGGTTTCCATTTTGTTTTGCAATACCATGGTTTAATAGAGACTTTTTCTTGCACTTTCTTTGACTTTTCCTTTTCTTTTTCACCACACCCCCAACTTAGGCTTTTGTTGGCTATTCACTTACACACATCTAAAGAAGATTATAGGTAGTGAATGAAGTAAGGTCTAGCATTCATCAAACTTCATCCCTAGAAAGGGAAGGCTCAAGGGTTATTCAAGAGAGTTTCACATAGTCACGGGTAGGCCACAAAAGAGGTATAAGTCAAATTGGCGCACACTCTCTAAAGTTGCCTAAGATCATTTCAAGAGCACACCTTACCAAATCAATCAGACTAACGAGGTAAATTCGGTTTATTCATGCACGGTTCAAAGTAAGCTCATCACACAAGGCATTGACACTAAAGCTAAACAAGACTACACACTTTCGCTAGTATGCAATAATCATCACAAGAGAGTCAATTCAATAAATGGATAATCACAATGAGATGCAAAGAGTTCACATATTGTCTATGCAACTTTATTTGGTCTCGTCGTAGCAGCACATTCATGTTCGTTTGATTGAGAGCACTATTCAAAGTATCGGTATTGATCGAAACTGAGACTTGAATTTGTAAGAGAATAGCCACTTTCAACACAAGAGGTGGCAAAAAATTTTTGAAAAATGAAAAATTTTTGAAAAGGTCAAAATCTTTTTACAATTTTAAAAATATGAAGGAGCCACAAGCTCAAACATCCACGAGAAATAGTATATAACACAGTTAAAGACAGACAACCCAAATATACGCAAAAACACAAATGTCAACACAAAAGGCGTGGGCCTCACCCCCACCACAATAAATGTTTTTGTCCTCAAATGCAAGTGATAAAATATTCTGCAGTAAAAGTAAAGAAAATCAGAGAGGGAGGTAAAGAGGGAATCCTGTCCACACGCTTGCTCCATCAGTTGGGGCATTGCTGCCTAATGCATTAGCCTAGAATTCGAAATGGTCCCTGGATTATCATTCTGGGTCGCATTGTGTTCATTTGCCCTAGCTTGTGCAGTGATGTTAGCAGCAACCATTCTGTCCACTTTATGGCATGCTAAAAAGGAGTTTATAACCGTGTAGAATCCACGCTTCCACAGAGGAAAATTGGGATCAATGGGGACCCTCCTACTGGAACTTGCTGTCTTACTCTCTCTTCTTTCATTGGCTAATCCTGCTACCTTTTCATCTCTTTTGAAATCTCGTGCTCTTATATGTCGGGGTGGCATGTCTCTCCCTGCAATCTTTGGTCTAGCCATTTCTGCTAATGCCTTAGAGAAAAAGTTAGACAGTATTTAAACAGGTGCTGGGAAGTTTCGAGTGTAGAGTCATTACACCAAACCAGTTGGTTAAGTGCTCCTTCACTTAGGCGATACGCCGAAAATAGTGTGCAGAGAGTTTTTGGCGACCTAAACTTGGTCGCCAAGAGTTACAGAGTCGATACACATTTGGCATTAAATTAAAGGTGAAATCGGGACGTTAGGCAAACCGCCAAGCAGTTCGGTGAGCTATACTCAACTCTCCAAACAGCCAAACGTGCCTATTTTCAGTCAATTTCTATCAAATCCTTCCTAGCAACCCCTGATAATGAAATTCAACCCTCTACAACAATAAGTTAGCAAGGACCCACAACAATTTCACACTCCCATACTAAATTAATTCAAAGAATAGTCGAGCGAGATTCTACCATTTAAACAAGAGTTGTTGAGCAGAAATCGAGAATGTATGTACTTCAATTAACTCAGAGACACTCGACAATAATTCATATTATGCAAATGAGTACAATCTCAAAGAAATAAATACGGGATTGAATTACAAACCTTTGATGCCGATTAAAATGTTATGAGATGCTAGGGAGCAATGTAATCCAAATCCAAGCACAGATCAACGACTAAAATACTCTAAAAGCACAAATATATATAAACTATAGTGCGGGTGTGAGTTTGGAAAGAAAAAAAGTGAGGGAAAGTGAAAGTGTTTGAAACTTTTGAACCTTTGGCCTTAAAACCGTCCAGTTCTCGCCCAGTTGGCGACATTAATGGTGCTCACCGACTCACTCGGTGATCCGCCGAGTGGTCACTAACCTCGGCGATTCACCAGGCTACTCCTAGGCTCGTCGAGTTTTACAGACTCCAATTTGAAGATGTCCTAAGTCAAACGGCGGATTAGGTCGAGCTCGCTGACCTCCTCGGTGATGTGCCGACTGGACCATTTACTCGCCAACCTGTACTTTTCAAATACTTTCCACACTTTAACCTGCATAATCAATACACCATTATTTACCAAAACCAAAATAAAGCAATAACAGGGTCTTGGGTTGCCTCCCAAGCAGTGCCTTAGTTAACGTCTTAGCACGATGTAACTCCTCACTCAAGTTCCATTAGTGAGGTTTGCCTAATTTTCATAAGGCCACCCCTCTTTTGGCTCTGGATAGAGAGAAGATAGCACTTGGTATTTTTTGGGACCTTTGTCATCATTCACACTCATTCTTCCTGTTTCAACATACAAACAAGCAAAACAAAACTAAAAATAAAATTAGTAAAACTACAACTATTAAAAACAGAAACTATACTTAACTAAGAATTCCCAAATAACACCACTCCCCGACAGCGGTACCATTTTGATGCTTATCGTGACCAACGACACTAACCTACAATTTGAGTGTCTACGATCGTCGATAATATAGTAACCCAACCTAGGGTTGGGGTCGTTCCCAAGGGAGTGGTAGTGAAAATAGTAGTTAATTAGAATTTCATTCTAATTAGTCGTAGCTAAATAAACTTACGAATAAAAACATAGTAAATTCGAGGGGGTGACATGAAAGTGTCAACTATCAACAGGGGGTTTTACCACAAGTAGTAAAAAAAGGGTAAAAATGCAACGAAAATCAAGTATAGGGAGAAGTTCTTGGGGTGTGACCGTAATACATATTAATATAAATCAATGGGTACATGCTTTCAATAGGAAATTTGCAAGATAATAGTGACTAGGCTAAGCTTTAGATGGAAATAAGTTTTCTCCCAAGCAACTTACCCCGTTTCAAATGGGTTCCTCTCAGACACCCATTTGCCGCATAAAGGCCAGCCTATGCCTTACCCCACTCACTCTCTCGAGATGAGTGTTAGGATATGGGACTAGGGTTCACCCTCTCGGGCTGAACCTCATGTCGACCCACTCCTTAGGCCATCAGTTTAGCGATCTTAGTTTCATGACCTCTCTCTCGAGCAAGCCGAAAACACATGGGTGGTTTTGTATTTGCAACGACAAACCCATTAAATTAAACCACAATTACTAGGACAAATCACCATTAAAATACATCTAACCTATCTGCAAGCATGACCCAACAATAATATCAATATATATTTGCTAAATCACACCCCAAGAATGGGGGTTTTTAGCCACACATAAAAAAATAACAAATTACACCTAAAATGATAATGAAATCAACTGGGTATAAGAATTCAAACCTTGATTTAAGCAAAGGAAGAAGAATGGAGAAGACCCACTTCCAACTTGGGGAAGATAAACTCCTTCTTTCTTCAAGTCTTCCAAAACCCTCTCCAAACTTGATAGAAAATACAAGAAAAAAAGATAACATTCTAAGGTAAAAATTACAATAATGTTCAGACTCTAATGTTTTTTACCCAAAAACTACTAATGAGTTTAGCATTTATAGACTTCAGAAAATTGTGATGGCGGATCGCTGGGCGAGGTTAGTCGTGAACGCCAAATGACTCGACGATTCGCCCTTCCCTTCTTCTAGTTCATTGCCATTTGTGCTTTTCCTAACAACATCTGTGCGTTCTGGAGCAAAACGCCGACTGCTCCTTTCATCACCTTTTTGATCCTTCTCCTTCAGGGCTTCGCGTACTGGAACAAAGTGCGGAGTGCATCCCTTTGGCGAATCTCCAAGCATGCTTGGCGATGCTCAAGCTTCAGCTTCTTTATTCTTTTCAACCTTTTTGTTCCTTTTTGTGCCTAAGTGTCCATGCTTCCACTAAAACTTCAAATAACTGAAACTTAACTATTTTCATCAGATATTTAGACTAAATAAGCATTTGAGTACAATATTTCTATTAAAATAAACCCCTAAATGAGTTCAATTAGTGGACTCATCAATAGCGTCCCATAATACCATCCACACAAAAGTACCACCTTAAGGTAACCAAAAGTGAACTTACCATTCAACCTTTTCATCTTCATACAATACTTATACATAAGAGACATAAAAATTTCATAAGTCATATCATCACATAAGGACATTACCTAAGACACCCCTAAGTCATACCTATGCAATGTGCAAGTAGCATCCCATACTGCTACTCACACTAAGTACTCCTTTGAAGTCACCATAGCAAGGCACATTCATACTCATTAAGTCATAACAAGGAAGTAACTCATAATATAGTCCAAGTATAGAATACATCATCTAATTTAGACATCATCAGAGTCAACATTCTTCATTAGCTTCGTTTAGGACACCTTCATACATTAGCCATTAAGACTTTAGAGAACTCACTATGAACCTCTCGAAGCCTACTCGTGCAATGCATTGATGGCATCCCATACTACCACCCGCCTTTCAGAGAATTCATCAAGAAACCATAATGCACATCTCACATGATGGGAATAGGCATTAACCGACATAGACCATGAGAGGTAAATCATGGAATCCGGTGTCATATGAACCCACACCAGAAAAAGGTGTTCTAAATGCCTAAGGTAGAATTAGTAACATTTTAGCTTGGATGGAATCCATTAGCTAATATCCTATGTGGGCACATTGTTATGGGATATGAAAGATGTTCATTGAAATCCAGCCTAACATAGGGAGAACCTCCATCTAACCATATCCTCGTAGTGCTTAGCCTACATTTCCATATAGTATTTCATTTTCATCAACATTATCGTACTTGAGAGGGCCACCAACAATAGTACCGACCCAGGGTACATTACACAAGAAAGGGCCACCACTATTAGGTCTACCGATTCAAGGTACATTAAGGATAGCTCATTGACTTTCCAAGAAGGGCCACCAACATTAGGTCTACCAATACAAGGTCATCATTTCACACATGAAAGGGCTACCAACACTAGGTCTACCGATTCAAGGTTTATCATCACATTAGTTTCTAGACTCATCATGAAAGGCCACCAACATTAGGTCTACCAATCCAAGGTTTAGTCTAGAATACGTTATCACTCATTCATGAAAGGCTAGAAATATTAGGTCTACCAATTCAAGACATTAAGACATTAAGTCTAGATACATTCATTAATCATTTATGAAAGGAGTGCCATATGCCTATCGATTTATATTCATTAAGTCAAGACACATTCATTATGCACGAAGAGGATGCCTAAGCCTACCAATTCAAGACATGATATTACATTCAAGGTCACATTCATCAATACAAGAAAAGGATGCCTTAAGCCTACCAATTCAAGATACATCAATCCACATTACTTTCATTTACACAAGAATAGGATGCATAAGCCTAAAAATTCAAGATATAACATTACATTATAGAAACCCTTCACATTCTATCAACATCATTCATGAGTGTTAATTAAGAATTTGCTTTCAATCATAATACAATTACATTCTAAACATGATCATAAAACTTTCATTGAGATCACACACATATACTTACATCATGATCATACATAGATCCTTCATATGTAGAGGTACAAGGAGGATATCCATCGATTCAATACCACAATATACAGAGTAAGTAAACAGCTCCACCTTTCAAGTGGATCGATAGATCAAGTACAATTCTACTTTAATATGTAATTTGATCATAAGTTGCCCTTCAAGGGTCATGGATTACATTCACCCACACAACTTAGATCAATACAATTTGGCAAGAGCAACAACATAATTTCAACATTCTATATATGGTACACATAAATAACCCGCATACTTCGTAATCAATCAAATCCCAATCACAAATCACAACTTAGGAATTTGGGGGGGAAACATGGGTTCTAGGAAGAAATCATCTTAATTCATCTTTAAATCCATAATTCGTTCATAAATCAATGCCATAAAGCCTTTGGAAATCATTTAGAATTGAACCCATGCATAGATTGAAATCTAGGGTTTTAGAGAAAACATTGGAGACTTGAAATCACTTTTGAGATTAGCTCCTTGAAAGAAACTAAGTCAAGGATGAAGACCACCATACCTTCAATGGAAGAAATCCACGAAAATCCCTTGAAAAACTTGAAGATTTGACCTTGGAAGCTTGAAGTCTTCATCTCCAATGAAGTTTTCTAGGGAGAGAACTTTTGGAGGGGACGGGAGGTTTGTATTTTGGATTTTGAAATAATGAAGTCTAAAATATGTTTTAATACTTTAAAAACGCTTAAAATACCATAAATAAATAATTAAAACCGACCCCAACCAAACTAGACTTAAGGTGAATTTACCAGTTCACCCCCAACTTGGCCAAACCAAAACAACAAACTAGGTGGGGACTCACGACTCCAAACCACGGATCATGGCCTGGGTCACGCCCCATCCTGGTCAGCCGTGGTTCGTGGCTTTGGCTTGGTTTTGAAGGCCATGACTTATGGATCAAGACCACGAGCCATGGTTAGACCTACGGGGCGTAGGTCCCATCCATAGGTCCAACTTTTTGGACAAAGTCTTGGTTTCTTGGGGTCTTGGGGAACGTCTTTAGGGTCCTCCTCAAGGACCCCTAGGGTGGTCTTTGGGGAGTCGTACCTTGACGTTTAACCCCTAAGCCCATCAACCATAGCTCAGGCCAAAAGTTTACACCCTTAAACCTCATGACAACTCAAAGACACACAAGTTAGGCTCTAGTTTCACTTATTCGTTTTACGGGTCATTACATTATCTCCCCACTTAGAAACATTCGTCCTCGAATGACACTTTAAACACATTAAGGGATTAATGACTCAAGACTAGCAGCCCATCATGCATGCAACATTATAAACAATGCACAAAAATAGAAGGAAACATCAACTCCACATCAATATGCTCAATGCAATACAAGAAAGTAGGAACTACATCTACAAACTCATTATGCATCATAACTTCCACATTTCTCATTACATTAGAGGAATTTCCTTCTCCAACTCAAATCATGCTCATCACGACATCATTAAGCACAATATGCAATTTCTTCATAAAAACACATTAGGCATGTTCAAGAATCAACCACATGAAGCATATAGACAACTCATACTAGATGCACATCAACATGAGGAACATAATTCATCAAATCTCATTTTCTCATATAAACAAGAATTCAACTAGAACATGCATAACATAAGGAGACCATGGAAACACATAATCACACAAGACTCCAAAACATGAAACAAGCTACAAGGAACTCTTGGTCTCAAGCTCGAATAAGAATAGAAGGAAAGAGATAAGGATATCAAAACTCTCAACAACCTTTCTATTCAACATACCATCCCCCACTTAGGGGAAAACCCAACTAAGGCTAACATGAAAAAAACATAGGAATCTCAACTAGACATTCACAACTACAAGGAACTATCACATACCGGTACCTTAATCGAGATTAGCTCCTTTGTCCTTGTTATCTTGAAGCACATAGAAACGATTCTTCCTTGGAGCATTAGGATCCGGCCTATCAAGAGAAGCTTGTTTGGCCTCCCTTCCTTTGGCCGTAAGAGTAGAGAAATTTTTTTGATGATCACTCTTACCACAACCATAGCACCCACTAGTACCAGCTAGGCACTTCCCATGATGTTTCTTTCCACAATTGGCACAAATGGGTTTAGGAAATGGACACCCACTTCCTTTCTCTTAGTTACCCTTAGAGTGCTTGAAGAATCTTGGTTTGGAACTCTCTTCTTGAACCTAGGTTGACCTTGCTCATCGGACCTAGACCTCTTCAACACCCTATTTTTCCTCTTAAGTTTGGACGCCTCAATAGATTGGGCATATACCATGAGTCTATAAATGTTCATATCATCATGGAGCATCGCCGTACGACACTCTTCCTCAACTAGGTCGGATATACCCGTCACAAAATGACTCATCTCATCCCTTGGGTTAGACACCAAGGATGGGGCATAATTAGATAATTGGGTAAATTTCAAGGAGTACTCTTGAAAATTAATGTTACCTTGCCTAAGGTTGATAAAATCCTCTACCTTAACCTCCCAGTCTAATAGGGAAAGTACCTACCAAGGAATGCTTCCTTAAACAACTCCCATTCTATGGGACCCGCTCCAATCGGTCTATTGGACTTCCATTGAGTAAACGAAGTTTGGGCAATATCCTTCAATTGACAGGCGGCAAGTTCCACCTCATCCAAAAACTCTTGGGGATCCTTTCCCACCTTAGAACCTAGAAATACCAAAGGATTCATCCTCACAAAGTCTCTCAACCTAGAAACCATAGTACTCACATTGGGGTTCACATTAGCCTCATCACCCCTAGTAGCTTGAACCGTCATGGCTTGAGCTTGAGTAGTTATATCTTGAGCCATCATCAATAGAGCCGACCTAACTTCCTTATTGGTCATAGCCCAGAGATCCACCGAAACTTGATTTCCTTGATTGCCTAGAGGAACTTGGTAACCTTAAGGACCTTGGGGAGGAACTCCATCATTCACATTCTCCTCTTCCATCATTCTTGGGTTAGCCTTTGTATTCATATCCTATAAACACAAGAGAAGGGTTAGGAAAAGGACACTTATAGATCTAAACTCTAAGGCACGACTTCAAGGATATGAAAGAAGTGTAACTCCCTAACGTCCTATAGCCTCTCGCTCATAGATGTGTCGTGACTCACACCGATGAACAAGACTTTACTAGACCTGGCTTGTGAGACATCCATCCTAAAAAACCATTTCCAAAATCTTATGCTTTGATACCATGTTTGTCACGACCCGAGCCTATATCCTGAAATTGACACGGCGTACTTGACCCTGAAAGGGTCTCATACAAGCCTTAGAGCATTTCATTACATTCAATAAGAGAAATAGTACGGAATTAAAACTTCATTTAAAACCATACAATCAAAATACTCATTTTAAACTCTTGAAACACAATAGAAGTATATTGTCTCACATGGCCATCTAAAAACAACATCCGAAACATAAGTAGGGACACGACCCTTTACAATCGAAAAGTCTAACAATAGTTTTTTAAAGGAAAGAAATGGAAACATCAAGTACTTGTGCTCGATCTATGAGGACATACCACTAAGTTTTGGAGAATCTCAAATCCAAGTCCTTGATCTAGAGAAAGCAACTCACTTGCCGGGACCTACACTTGTAGTAAAACATTAAGAAGAATGGGTTAGCACAACTAAGTACTAAGTATGATAACTATGCAAAATCATTCTTAAAATGGACATTTTGTTTGAAAGTCATCTTTTTATGCCATTTTGATAAAACTTCATGAACACAAGCATAAGAGGCATAATATTCAACCATAACCGACATACAGGCCATTTTTTTCACATTAGGACATAATCAACATATAAACCCTTTACCTTCACATTTAGCCTTCACCTCAACTAACCTTCAAGCTATATTTTGTGCAATGTATGGATAGCGTCCCATACGGTGACACCTTAAAGTCACCAAAACTGAAATTACCAGTCAACCTTTTCATCTACATACAATATCCATAAATAAGAGATATAAATATTTCATAAGTCATATCATCACATAAGGACCATCACCTAAGACACCACTAAGTCATACTTGTGCAATGTGCAAGTAGCATCCCATACTACTACTCACACTAAGTACTCCTTTGAAGTCACCTTAGACAAGGCACATTCATACTCATTAAGTCATAACAAGGAAGTAACTCATTATACAATCCAAGTATAACATACATCATCTCATTTAGACATATATAAGACTCAACATTCTTCATTAGCTTCATTTAGGACACATTCAAATATTAGCCATTAAGACTTACAGAACTCATTTTGGCCCTCTCAAACCCTACTCGTGCAATGCATGGATGATATCCCATACTACCACACACACTTCATAGAACTCATCAAGAAACCGTAATGCACATCTCACATGATGGGAATAGGCATTAACCGACAAAGACCATGAGAGCTAAATCATGGAATCTGGTGTCGTATGACCCCACACCGTAAAACGGTGTTCTACTTGCCTAAGGTAGAACTAGTAACATTTTAGCTTGGATGGAATCCACTAGCTAATATCCTATATGGCCACATAGTTATGGGATATGTAAGATGCTCATTGAAATTCGGCCTAACGTAGGGAGAACCTCCATCTAACCATATCGTCATGGTGCTTAGCCTCCATTCCCATAGAGTATTTCATTTTCATCAACATTATTGTACTTGAGAGGGCCACCAACATTAGGCCTACCGACCCAAGGTACATTACACAATAAAGGGCCACCACACTTAAGTGTACCGATTCAAGGTACATTAAGGATAGCTCATTGACTTTCCAAAAAGGTCCACCAACATTAGTTCTACCGATACAAGGTCATCATTTCACACATGAAAGAGCTACCAACACTAGGTGTACCGATTCAAAGTTGATCATCACATTAGTTTCTTGACTCATCATGAAAGGCCACAAACATTATGTCTACCGATCCAAGGTTTAGCCTAGAATAATTTATTATTCATTCATTCATTCATGGAAGGCTACCAACATTAGGTCTACCAATTCCAGACATTAAGATATTAAGTCAAGATACATTGATTAGTCATTTATTAAAGGAATGCCATAAGCCTATCGATTCATATTCATTAAGTCAAGACAAATTCATTATGAAAGAAGAGGATTCCTAAGCCTACCAATTCAAGACATGATATTACATTCATGGTCACATTCATCAATACAAGAAAAGGATGCCTTAAGCCAACAAATTCAAGATACATCAATCCACATTACTTTCATTTATACAAGAATATGATGCATAGGCCTACCAATTCAAGATGTAACATTACATTATTGAAACCCTTCACATTCTATCATCAGCATTAATGAGTGTTAATTAAGAATATGCTTTCAATCATAACACAATTACATTCTAAACATAAGCATAACACTTTCATTGAGATCACACACATATACTTACATCATGATCATACATATATCCTTCATATATAGAGGTTCAAGGAAGATATCCATCAATTCAATACCACAATATACATAGTAAGTAAACACCTCCACCTTTCAAGTGGATCAATAGAGCAAGAACAGTTCTACTTCAATATGTAATTTGATCATAACTTTCCATTCAAGCGTCATGGATCATATTCACCCATACACCTTAGATCAATACAATTTGGCAATATCAATAACATAATTTCAACATTCTATATCCATATACACATACACAACCCACATACTTCATAATCAATATCCCAATCACAAATCACAACTTAGGAATTTGGGGGCAAACATGGATTCTAGGAAGAAATCATCTTAATTCATCTTTAAATCCATAATTCATTAATAAATCAATGCAATAAAGCCTTTGGAAATCATTTAAATTCGAATCCATGCATAGATTGAAATCTAGGGTTTTAGAGAAAACATTGGAGACTTGAAATCACTTTTGAGATTGGCTCCTTGAAAGAAAAGTCAAGGATGAAGACCATCATACCATTAATGGAAGAAATCCATGAAAATCCCTTGAAAAACTTGAAGATTTGACCTTGGAAGCTTGAAGATTTTACCTACAATGGAGGTTTCTAGAGAGAGAACTTTTGGAGGGGAGGGGAGGTTTATATTTTGGGTTTTGAAATAATGAAGTCTAAAATATGTTTTAATACTTTAAAAACCCTTAAAATACCATAAGTAACTAATTAAAACTGCCCTCAACCAAACTAAATTTTAGGTGAATTTACCAATTCACCCCCAACTTGGTCGAAACAAGATAACAAACCAGGTGGGGAGTCACGACTCCAAACCACGGACTGTGGTCTGGGTCATGCTCCGTCCTGGTCAGCTGTGGTTCGTGGCTGTGGCTTGGTTTTGAAGGCCATGACCTATGGATCAAGATCCCGAGTTGTGGTTTGACCTAGGTGCGTAGGTCCCATCCGTATGTCCAACTTTTTGGACAAAGTCATGGTTTCTTTGGGTCTTTTCGGTTAGGCTTTAGGGTCCTCCTCAAGGACCCCTAGGATTGTCCTTGGGGATTCGTACCTTGATGTTTAACCCCTAAACCCCTCAATCAAAGCTCGGGACAACATTTTACACCCTCAAACCTCATGACAACTCAAAGGCACAAAAGTTAGGCTCTAGTTTCACTTACTCCTTTTGCAGGTCGTTACATTATCCCCCACTTAGAAACATTCATCCTTGAATGACACTTAAAAACACATTAAGGGATTATTGACTCAATACTAGCAGCTCATCATGCATGCAACATTATAAACAATGCACAAAACTAGGAGGAAACATCAACTCCGCATCAATATGCTCAACGCAATACAAGAAAGTAGGAACTACATCTACAAACTCATTATGCATCATAACTTCAACATTTCTCATTACATTGGTGGAATTTCCTTCTCCAACTCAAATCATGCTCATCACGACATCATTAATCACAATATGTAATTTCTTCATAAAAACACATTAGGCATGTTCAACAATCAGCCTCATAAAGCATAGAGACAACTCATACTAGATGCACATCAACATGAGGAACATAATTCATGAAAACTTATTTTCTCATATAAACAAAAATTCAACTAGAACATGCATAACATAAGGAGACCATGTAAACATATATTCACACATGACTTCAAAACATGAAACAATCTACAAGGAACTCTTGGTTTCAAGCTTGAATAAGAATAGAAGGAAAGAAATTGTAACAACTCGCAAAATGATAGGATGAACTAGAGCCTCATTGTGTGGGTTAGTGTGACCTTAAGTTGACGTGTAGGCTGTTTTAGACCAAACTTGAGCAAGCAAGAAGCCTAGGGTGCAAGCAAGGGCTTATGCTAGCAAGATTGAGCGAAAGAAACCTTATTCTTTGAGGGGCGGGCTGTTTGGCGATGGGAGTGCTAGATCGCCCATAGGGTTGAGCGAGTCACCCTTGGGCTCTTCTGATTGCCTAGTGGGATGTCCCATTGGCCTAGAGTCTTGACCAAAGGGTGAGCTAAGTCCAAGCTCACCAACCAGCTTGGCGTGTCGCCCATTGACCCCTCTAAATCGCCTAGTGGACTGCCCCATTTGGGAGCTCACTGGAAAATTGGGTGATCCAAGGGTGCACTCGGTGAGTCGCCTAGTGCCCTTGGCAAGCCAAGAGGGGCAAAAGGGTGAGGTAAGTCGAGCATAGGTTGGATTTTTAAGTTAAAACTTTAAGGGTCCTTAGTTCTTTTCCAAAGTTGAGTCCTCATTGTTCTATTCCTTTCCTAGCAACTATATAACCCATTTTAGACTTGAATCCCTTCAATTTAGTCACTCCAAATAGAATTAAAAGAAGTCCCATCTCCTCTCAAATATTTCTCACTAGAATTCCTCCATTGAAGAAGAAGAAGGAAGGGAGGCTTTGGCTTGAAGATTCAAAGTGTTTCTTCCTCAAATTTCGTGGGGAGTCAATAGCAAGGTATGGTAGTCTTAATCCTTGACTTATAATATTTCAAGGAGCCCACTTCAAAGAGATTTCAAATCTTCAAAGTTTACCCCAAAACACTAACTTTCAATTTATGTATGGGTTCGATTCAAAATGATTTCTAAAGGCATTATTGCATTATATTTTGAATGAATTGTGGATTAAAAGATGATTTAAGATGAATTCTTCCTAGAACCCATGTTTTTCTCCAAATTCGTAAGTTGTGATTTGAGGTTGGGATTTGATTGATTATGATGGAATGTAAATTGTTAATGTTTACATGGATATCGAATGTTGAAATTATGCTATTACTCTTGCCTAATTGTATTGATCCACTTGAAAGGTGGAGGTGTTTAGTTACTATGTATAATGTGAAGGATATGCATGGGATTTCAATGATAGAATGATGATCTTGTATAGAATGTAAATGTGTTGTGATTGAAAGCATATCATCAGTTAATACACATGGATATGGATGATGGAATGTGAAGGGTTCTATAATATAATGTTGTATATCTTGAATTGTAGGCTTATGCATCCTATTCTTGTATGAATGAATGTAAAAGTGAATGTGTATCTTAAATTGGTAGGCTAAGGCATCCTTTTCTTATATTGATGAATGTGATCATGAATGAAGTATCTTGAATTGGTAGGTTTAGGCACCCTCTTCTTGAATGAATCAAAGTATTGTTGAATCTTGAGTTGGTAGGCTTAGGCATCCTCTCTTATGTAATTAATGTGTCTAGACTTGATGTATATGAATCGATAGGCCTATGGCATTCCTTTCATAAATGACTAATGAATGTGTCTTGACTTGATGGATATGAATTGATAGGCCAATGAGATTCCTTTCATAAATGAATGATGAAGCATACTAAGGTATGACATGAACCGGTAGACCTAGTGTTGGTAGCCCTTCATAATGAGTCTAGGAACTAATGTGATGAACCTTGAATCGGTAGACCTAGTGTTGGTAGACCTTTTATGTGTGAAATGATGACCTTGTATCGGTAGACCCAATGTTAATGGCACCCTTCTTGGAAAGTCAATGAGCTATGTCTAATGTACCTTGAATCGGTAGACCTAGTGATGGTGGCCCTTTCTTGTGCAATGTACTTTGGGTCGGAAGACCTAGTGTTGGTAGCCCTCTTAAGTACAATAATGTTAATGTAAATGAACTACTCTATGGGAATGGAGGCTAAACACCTAGTGGATATGGTAAGATGGAAAGTCTCCCAATGTTAGGCTAGAGTTCCAATGAACATCTTCCTATTCCATAACTATGTGCCCACATAGGATATATATTATCCAGTGGTATTCTTACCAAATCTAAGATATTACCTAGTTCTATCTTAAGCAAGTAGAACACCTTTCTTTGGTGTGGGGTCATATGACACCGGATTCCATGAGTTAGCTCTCATGGTCTATGTCGATTAATGCCTATTCCCCTCACGTGAGATGTGCATTATGGTTTCTTGATGAGTTCTATGAAATGTGGGTGGTAGTATGGGATGCTATCCATGCATTGCACGAGTAGGCTTTGAGAGGATCATAGTGAGTTCTCTAAGTCTTAATGGCTAATGTATGAAAGTCCTCTTATGATAAAGTTAATGAGAATGATGATCTAATGTCTAATGAATGAAGGTACTCTAAATGAAGCTAATGAAGAATGTCGACTTATATGGATTAATGTAATTGATGCATGCTATACTTGGATTGTATTATGAGTTACTTCCTTGTCATGACTTATCGTATATTAATGTGCCTTGTGTAGAGTGACTTCAAAGGATTATTTAGTGTGAGTAGTAGTATGGATGCTACTTGCACATTGCACAAGTATGACTTAGAGTTGTCTTAGATGTTGGTCTTAATGTGATGAGGTGACTTATGTAATGTTTATGTCTCTTATATGCTTTATTGTATAGAGGTGCAAAGGATGAATGGTAAATTCACTTTTGGTGGTACCTTAGTGTGAGTGGGTGGTATAGGACGCTACCCATACACTGCACAAGGTGTTGCTTGAGGGTTACTTGAGGTGAAGGCTTAAGGTGAAGGTAAAGGTTCATGTGTTGATTATGTCCAAATGTGAAAATATGACTTGAATGTTGGTTGTAACTTATATTATGCCACTTTTTATCAAAGTTCATGAAGTTTTACGAAAATGGCATATAACATGACTTTCAAATAAACTGTCCATTTTAAGCATGTTTTTGCATGGCTTCCATACTTGGTACTTTTTGTGCTAACCCCATTTTTACCAAAGTGTAGGGTTTGGAGATATTGGTGTTCTATGCTTGAGGATTAGGTTTCTAAGGTGCTTGAAGATGAAGACTTGGTGAGTCCTCATAGTTTCGAGGACAAAACCCACTTTATTCATTTCTGTCTTTTAGTTATGTTAATGCTTTTGTATGGGCTAAGTCCCATTGTTGTATTCAAAGTATTAGATGGTTTGAGACAAAGTCTAGATAGTCTTCCGCTTGCTTTTTAATGAAAATGTCTTTGATTCTAAAGGAAAGTTTTAATTCCTCTATATTTTTCCTATGTTCTCATGTTCAAGAATTCCACGAGGCTTGTATTAGACCCCTTCGGGGTCGAGTATACTGTGTACCATCCAGGGTGTACTCCCGGGTTGTAACAAACATGGTATCAGAGCACAAGATTTTGGAATGGTCTTAGGATGTCTCAAACCACATCTAGTAGAGTCTTGTTCATAATGTGAAGCGTGCCACATTATGAATAGGAGGCTATTAGGTGTTAAGAAAGTCTCATTTCTTCTTTCTTCAAGTCGTGCCATAGAGATTAACTCTATAATGTCTCTCTCTTATTCCTTATCCGATGGTGTTTAGGGTATGACCACTTGAAGGGAATAAGCTAGAAGGTGTGAGGGAGGAAGGTTAGTTGTGATGCCAACTATGGCTATGTGACTTGATAGATTGGGATGATAGTTTGTGGTGTGACTTTAGTATGAATGGGTTGCCTTATGGTTAGGTGTGTTGTTGGAAGAGTTGATGAAAAGTGGTGTTTTAGAAATCCCTAGGTGTGTTGAGTGTGAATGATTTATGATGACTTGCTCCGACCTTAGGGTTGAAGAAAGTGAAGTTTAATAGAGTTTGCGTAGGCTTACTCCCAAGTGGGGATAATGTGTTTAGATGGTAAGGTCATTGAGTGTCCTTGATGTTCATGAGTTAGGTTTGCTTGATGTTCTCACCTTAAGAGGTGTATTGAGTTTGAGGAGTTTAGACCCGGTGTGGTAGACTCATATGAGACCTTAAGGGGAAGTATGTTGAATAGTAAGTTTGTTGAGATTTCCGATACAGTTACCTCTTCTTTTATATTCGTATTCAAGCCTAAGATAAAGAGTTCCTTTTTGGCTTGTTTCATGTTTTGGAATCATGTGTGAATATATGTTTCCATGGTCTCCTTATGTTATGCATGTTCTAGTTGAATTCTTATTTATATGAGAAAATGAGTTTTCATGAGTTATGTTCCTCATGTTGATTTGCATTTAGTATGAGTTGTCTATATGCTTCATGAGATTAAATGTTGAACATGCCTAAATGTGCCTTTATGAAGAAATTGCATAATGTTCTTAATGATGTTATGATGAGCATGATTTGAGTTGGAGAAGGAAGTTCCTCCAATGAAAATGAGAAATGTTTAAGTTATGATGCATAATGAGTTTGTAGATGTAGTTCCTACTTTCTTGAATTGCATGGATTATGTTTGAGATGGAGTTGATGTTTCCTCCTAGCTTTGTGCATTTTTTATGATGTTGCGTGCATAATGGGCTGATAGCCTTGAGTCGATTTCCCTTAATGTGTTTTAAGTGCCATTCGAGGATGAATGTTCCTAAGTTGGGGTATTGTAACGACTCGCAAAATGATAGATTGAACTAGAGCATCATTGTATGGGTTAGTATGACCTTAAATTTATGTCTAGGCTATTTTCGACCTAACTTGAGCAAGCAAGAAGCCTAGGATGCAAGCAAGGGCCTATGCTAGCAAGACTGAGTGAAAGAAATCTTGTTCTATGAGGGGCTGTTTGGCGATGGGAGTACTTGATCGCTCAAAGGGTTGGGCGAGTCGCCCTTGGGCTCTTGTGATCGCCTAGTGGGCTGTCCAATTCGCCTAGGGTCTTGAACAAAGGGCAACCTAAGTCCAAGCTCGCCAACCAGCTTAGCATTCGCCCATTGACCCCTCTAGATCGTCTAGTCGACTGCCCTATTTGGGAGCTCACTGGAAATTTGGGTAAGCCAAGGGTGCACTTGGTGAGTCGCCTACTGCCCTTGGGGAGCAAAGAGGGGCAAAAGGGCGAGGTAACTCGGGCAACGGCTGGATTTTTAAGTTAAAACTTTAAGGGTAATTAGTTCTTTTTCAAAGTTGAGTCCTCTTTATTCTATTCCTTTCCTAGAAACTATATAACCTTTTATAGACTTGAATCCCTTCAATTTAGTCACTCCAAATAGAATTAAAATAAGACCCATCTCCTCTCAAATATTACTCTCACTAGAATTTCCCCATTGAAGAAGTAGAAGGAACGGAGGCGAGGGCTTGAAGATTCAAAGTATTTCTTCCTCAAATTTCATGGGGAGTCAATAGCAAGGTATGGTGGTCTTCATCCTGGACTTATTATCTTTCAAGGAGCCAACTTCAAAATTATTTCAAATCTTCAAAGTTTACCCCAAAACCCTAACTTTCAATTTATGTATGGGTTCGATTCAGAACGATTTCTAAAGGCATTATTGCATTATATTTTGAATGAATTGTGGATTAAAAGATGATTTAAGATGAATTCTTCCTAGAACCCATGTTTTCCCCCAAATTCGTAAGTTGTGATTTGAGGTTGGGATTTGATTGATTATGATGGAATGTGAATAGTTAATGTTTACATGGATATAGAATGTTGAAATTATGCTATTACTCTTGCCAAATTGTATTGATCCACTTTAAAGGTGGAGTTGTTTAGTTACTATGTATAATGTGATGGATATGCATGGGATTCCACTGATCGAATGATGATCTTGTATAGAATGTAAATGTGTTGTGATTGAAAGCATATTCTCACTTAACACTCATGAATGCGGATGATGGAATGTGAAGGGTTCTATAATACATGTAATGTAGTATATCTTGAATTAGTAGGCTTATGCACCCTATTTTTGTATGAATGAATGTAAAAGTGAGAGTGTATCTTGAATTGGTAGGCTAAGGTATCCTTTTCTTGTATTGATGAATGTGGTCATGAATGAAGTATCTTGAATTGTTAGGCTTAGGCACCCTCTTCTTGAAAGAATGAAAGTATTGTTAAATATTGAGTTGGTAGGCCTAGGCATCCTCTCTTGTGTAATGAATGTGTCTTGACTTGATGTATATGAATCGATAGGCCTATGACATTCCTTTCATAAATGACTAATAAATGTGTCTTTACTTGATGAATATGAATCGATAGGCCAATGGGATTCCTTTCATAAATGAATGATGAAGCATTCTAGGCTATGACATGAACCGGTAGACCTAGTGTTGATAGCCATTCATGACGAGTCTAGGAACTAATGTGATGAACCTTGAATCGGTAGACCTAGTGATGGTAGCCCTATTATATGTGGATTGATGACCTTGTATCGATAGACCCACTGTTCATCGCACCCTTCTTGGAAAGTTAATGAGCTATCCCTTATGTACTTTGAATCGGTACACCTAGTAATGGTGGCCCTTTCTTGTGTAAAGTAATTTGGGTCGGAAGACCTAGAGTTGGTAGCCCTCTCAAGTACAATGATATTAATGTAAATAAACTATTCTATGGGAATGGAGGATAAGCACCGAGTGGATATGGTAAGATGGAAACTCTCACTATGTTAGGCTAGAGTTCCAATGAGCATCTTCCTATCCCATAACTATGTGCCCGCCCACATAGGAAATATATTAGCAAGTAGTCTTATTACCAAAGCTAAGATATTACCTAGTTCTACCTTAGGCAAGTACAAAACCTTTCTTTGGTGTGGGGTCATATGACACTGGATTCCATGATTTAGCTCTCATGGTCTATGTCAGTTGATGCCTATTCCCATCACGTGAGATGTGCATTATAGTTTCTTGATGAGTTCTATGAAGTGTGGGTGGTAGTATGGGATGCTATCCATACGTTGCACAAGTAGGCTTTGAGAGGATCATAGTGAGTTCTTTAAGTCTTAATGGCTAATGTATGAAACTCCACTTATGATAAAGTTAATGAGAATGATAATCTAATGTCTAATGAATGAAGGTGCTCTAAATGAAGCTAATGAAGAATGTCGACATATATGCTTAAATGTAAATGATGCATACTATACTTGGATTGTATTATGAGTTACTTCCTTGTCATGACTTATCGAATATGAATGTGCCTTGTCTATGGTGACTTCAAAGGAGTATTTAGTGTGAGTAGTAATATGGTATGCTACTTGCACATTGCACAAGTATGACTTAGAGTTGTCTTAGATGTTGGTCTTAATGTGATGATGTGCTTATGTAATGTTTATGTCTCTTATATGATTTATTGTGTAAAGGTGCAAAGGATGAATGGTAAGTTCACTTTTGGTGGCCTTAAGGCGGTACCTTGGTGTGGGTGGTGGTATGAGACGCTATCCATACATTGCACAAGGTATAGCTTGAGGGTTACTTGAGTTGAAGGCTTAAGGTGAAGGTAAAGGTTCATATGTTGATTATGTCTAAATGTGACTTGAATGTTGGTTGTGAAATAGCCACTTTTATCAAAGTTCATGAAGTTTTACCGAAATGGCATATAACATGACTTTCAAAGAAAATATCCATTTTAAGCATGTTTTTGCATGGCTTCCATACTTAGTACTTTTTGTGCTAACCCCACCCTTCTCCATTTTTACCAAAGTGTAGGGTTTGGAGATATTGGTGTCCTATGCTTGAGGATTAGGTTTCTAAGGTGTTTGAAGATGAAGACTTGGTGAGTCCTCATAGTTTCGAGGATAAAACTCGCTTTGTTCCTTTATGTCTATTCATTATGTTAAGTTTTTGTATGGGCTTAGTCCCAATGTTGTATTCAAAGTATTTGATGGTTTGAGACAAAGTCTAGAAAGTCTTCCACTTACTTTTTAATGAAAATGTCTTCGATTGTGAAGGAAAGTTTTAATTCCTCTCTATTTTTCCTATGTTCTCATGTTCAAGAATGCTATGAGGCCTGTATTAGACCCCTTCGGGGATGAGTACGCCATGTTGCATCCGCGGTGTACCCCCGGGTCATGACAGAGATAAGGATATCAAAACTCTCAATAACCTTTCTATTCAACATAGCATCCCCCACTTAGGGACCCACCTAAGGCTAACATGAAAACAACACCGATACCTTCATCCGTATTAGCTCTTTTGTCCTTGATAGCTTGACGCACATAGAAACGCTTGTTCCTTGGAGCATTAGGATCCGGCCCAAAAGTGAAGCGTTTTTGACCTCCCTTCCTTTGGCCGTAAGAGTAGGGCAATTTCTCACTTGATGAGCACTCTTTCCACAACCATGGCACCCATAGTACCGGCTAGGCACATCCCATGATATTTCTTTCCACAATTGGCATAAATGGGTTTAGGAAATGGAGACCCATTTACTTTCTCTTGGTTACCCTTAGGAGTGCTTGAAGAATCTTGGTTTTGAGCTCACTTCTTGAACCTAGGTTGACCTTGCTCATCGGACCTAGACCTCTTCAACACCCTATTTACCTCTTAAGTTTGGACTCCTGAATAGATTGAGCATATACCATGAGTCTAGAAATGTTCATATCATCATGGAGCATCGTTGTATGGTACTGTTCCTCAACTAGGTCGGATATATACCCATCACAAAATGACTCATCTCATCCACTTGGGTTAGACACCAAGGATGGGGCATACTTAGACATTTGGGTAAATTTCAAGAAGTACTGTTGAACATTTATGTTACCTTGCCTAAGGTTGATAAACTTCTCTACCTTAACATCCGTCTTCTCATGAAGAATGTACCTACCAAGGAATGCTTCCTTAAACAACTCCCATTCTATGGGACCCCCTCCAACTGGCCTATTGGCCTTCCATTGAGTAAACCAAATTTGGGCAACATCCTTCAATTGATAGGTGGCAACTTTCGCTTTTTCAATAGAAGTCACTCACATAGCATTGACTATCTTATACACCTCATCCAAAAACTCTTGGGGATCCTCTCCGACCTTAGAACCTAGAAAAACTGAAGGATTCATCTTCACAAAGTCTCTCAACCTAGAAACCTTAGAACCTAGAAAAACTGAAGGATTCATCTTCACAAAGTCTCTCAACCTAGAAGCCATAGTACTCACATTGGGGTTCACATTAGCCTATACACCCTATGTAGCTTGCGTCGTCATGGCTTGAGCTTGAGTAGGTCTTGAGCCATCATCAAAAGAGTTGACCTAACTTCCTCATTGGTCATAGCCGGGGGATCCATTGGAACTTGATTTCCTTGATTGCCTAGAGGAACTTGGTCACCTTGAGGACCTTGGGGAGGAACTCCCCCATTCACATTCTCCTCTACCATCCCCTTGTATTCATATCCTATAAACATAAGAGAAGGGTTAGGAAAAGTACACTTATAGATCTAAACTCTAAGGCACGACTTCAAGAATATGAAAGAAGTGTAACTCCCTAACGTCCTATATCCTCTTGCTCATAGATGTGTCGCGACTCACACCAATGAACAAGACTCTACTAGACATGGCTTGTGAGACATCAATCATAAAAAACTATTTCCAAAATCTTATGCTCTGATATCATGTTTTTCATGACCCGAGCCTATATCCCGAAAGCGACATGGTGTACTTGACCCCGAAAAGATCTCATACAAGCCTCATAGCATTTCATTGCATTCAATAAGAGAAATAGTATAGAATTAAAATTTTATTTAAAAACATACAATCAAAATACTCATTTAAAACTCTTGAAACACAGTGGAAGTCTATTGTCTCACATGGCCATCTAAAAACAATATCCCAAAACATAAAGTAGGGACACGGCCCTTTACAATCGAAAAGTCTAACAATAATCTTTTACATGAAAGAAATGGAAACATCAAGTACTTGTCCTCGATCTATGATGACATACCACTAAGTCTTGGAGAATCTCAAATCCAAGTCCTTGATCTAGAGAAAGCAACTCACTTGCCAGAACCTACACTTATAGTAAAACATTAAGAAGAATGGGTTAGCACAATTAAGTACTAAGTATGATAGCCATGCAAAAGCATTCTTAAAATGGACATTTTGTTTGAAAGTCATGCTTTTATGTCATTTTGATAAAACTTTATGAACATAAGCATAAGAGGCATAATATTCAACCATAACACTCAAGCTATACTTTATGCAATGTATGGATAGTGTCCCATACTACCATCCTATGCTAATGTACCACCTTAAGGTAACCAAAAGTGAACTTACCATTCAACCTTTTCATCTTCATAGAATACTCATACGTAAGAGACATAAACATTTCATAGGTCATATCATCATATAAGGATCATCACTTAAGACACCCCTAAGTCATACTTGTGCAATGTGCAAGTAGCATCCCATACTACTACTCACACTAAGTACTCCTTTGAAGTCACCATAGGCAAGGCACCTTCATACTCATTAAGTCATAATAAGAAAGTAACTCATAATACAATCCAAGTATAGCATACATCATCTCATTTAGACATATATAAGAGTCAACATTCTTCATTAGCTTCATTTTGGACACATTCGTACATTAGCCATTAAGACTTAGAGAACTCACCATAACCCTCTCAAAGCCTACTCGCGCAATGCATGGATGGCATCCCATACTACCACCTACACTTCATAGAACTCATTAAGAAACCATAATGCACATCTCACATGATGGGAATAGGCATTAACCGACATAGACCATGAGAGCTAAATCATGGAATCCGATGTCATATGACCCCACACCATAAAAAGGTGTTCTACTTGCCTAAGGTAGAACTAGTAACATTTTAGCTTGGATGGAATCCACTAGCTAATATCCTATGTGGCCACATAGTTATGGGATATGAAAGATGTTTATTGAAATCTGGCTAACGTCGGAAGAACCTCTATCTAACCATATCCTCTTGATGCTTAGCGTCCATTCCATATAGTATGTCATTTTCATCAACATTATTGTACTTGAGAAGGCAACCAACATTAGGGCTACCAACCCAATGTATATTACACAAGAAAGGGCCACCACCATGAGGTCTACAGATTCAAGTACATTAAGGAGAGCTCATTGAGTTTCCAAGAAGGACCACTAATAATTCGTCTAGTGATACAAGGTCATCATTTCACACATGAAAGGGCTACCAAAACTAGGTCTACCGATTCAAGGTTTATCATCACATTAGTTTCTAGACTCATCATGAAAGGCCACCAACATTAGGTCTACCGATCCAAGGTTTAGCCTATAATACTTTATCATTTATTCATTCATTCATGAAAGGCCACCAACATTAGGTCCACCAATTCAAGACATTAAGTCAAGATACATTCATTAGTCATTTATGAAAGAAATGCCATAAGCCTATCTATTCATATTCATTAAGTCAAGACACATTCACTATGCAAGAAAAGGATGCCTAAGCCTACCAATTCAAGGCATGATATTACATTCAAGGTCAGATTCATCAATACAAGAAAAGGATGCCTTAATGCTACCAATTCAAGATACATCAATCCATACTACTTTCATTTATACAAGAATAGGATGCATAAGCCTATCAATTCAAGATATAATATTACATTATAGAAACCCTTCACATTATATAAGCATCATTCCAATGGAGGTTTCTAGAGAGAGAACTTTTGGAGGGGATGGGAGGTTTGTATTTTCGATTTTGAAATAATGAAGTCTAAAATATGTTTTAATACTTTAAAAACCCTTAAAATACCATAAATAAATAATTAAAACCGTCCCCCAACAAAACTAGACTTAAGGTGAATTTACCAATTCACCCCCAACTTGGCTGAACCAAGACAACAAACCAGGTGGGGACTCATGATTCCAAACCACAGACCGTGGTCTGGATCACACCCCATCCTGGTCAGTCATGGTTCGTATCTATGGCTTGGTTTTGAAGGCCATGACCGTAGATCAAGACCACGAGTCGTTGTTGGACCTACGGGGCGTAGATCTCATCTATAGGTTCAACTTTTTGGACAAAGTCTTGGTTTCTTTGGGTTTTGGGGGTTAGTCTTTAGGATCCTCCTCAAGGACCCCTAGGGTGGTCCTTGTAGAGTCGTACCTTGACGTTTAACTCCTAAACCCCTCAACCATTGGTTGGAACAATATTTTACACCCTCAAACCTCATGACAACTCAAAGACACACAAGTTAGGCTCTAATTTCACTTATTTGTTTTACGGATCATTACAGCTAATTATTTGCTATGTTCAGCAAATGTGAATTCTGGTTCCAGTCGATCGCTATCCTAGGTCATATTGTGTCCAACGAAGGAATCTGAGTGGATTCTCAAAAAATAGATGCAGTGAAGCAATGGCCCAGACCCACCTCTCCAATAGATATCAGAAGTTTCTTGGTTTTTGATGGTTACTACATGAGATTCGTTAAAGGATTCTCATCCCTAGCATCCCCATTAACTATGTTGACTCAAAAGAATGTCAAATTTCAATAGTCAGTTGAGTGTGAGAAAAGATTCTCAGAACTAAAGATTAGGTTGACTACATCTCCGGTCTTGACCCTACTTGATGGTTCAGATCGTTATGTGATCCATTGTGATGCATCCAGGGTTGGCCTAGGTTGTCTGTTGATGCAGCGAGGTAAGGTCATAACTTATGCTTCTAGAAAGCTTAAGGTCCATGAGAAGAACTACCCGACTCATCAGTATTTGCCCAAAAGCTTTGGAGGCATTACTGGTATAGTGTTCACGTGAATGTGTTCATAGATCACAAGAGCCTCCAATATGTGTTCACCCAAAAGGAGTTGAATCTTCGCCAAAGGAGATGGCTTGAAATCCTCAAGGACAATGACATGCATATGCTTTACCATCCCGGTAAGGCCAATGTAGTACCTGATGCTTTCAGCAGACTGTCTATGGATAGTGTACCACATATTGAGAAAGACAAAAAAGTGTTAGCAAGAGATGTTCACCAACTTGCTCGCTTAGGAGTAGGTCTTATGGACATGTTAGATGGTGGTGTGATAGTTCAGAACAAATGAGAATCTTCAGTGGTGGAGGATTTTAAGGAAAAACAATATAGTGATCCTATATTACTTCAGTTTAAAGGTACAGTTCGTCAATAGAAAGTTGAGGTTTTCTCCCAAGGAGCAGATGGTGTAATTCTTTACTAGGGTCGCTTATGTGTTCCTAATGTGGGTGAGTTGAGACAGCAGATCCTTACAGAAGCCCATAAATCTAGGTATTCTATTCATCCATGTTCCACTAAGATGTACCATGATTTTCAAGAAGTATTTCGGTAGAAGGGCACGAAGAGGGATATCGTAGACTTTGTGGCTAAGGGTCCTAATTGTCAACAGGTTAAACTAGAACATCATAAACCATGAGGTATGACTCAAGAGATTAACATTCCTACATAGAAGTGGGAAGTGATAAACATGGACTTCATTACAGGTTTACCTCGTATAAACAGGCAACACGACTCCATTTGGATGATAGTAGACGAAGTTACTAAGTCTGCTCACTTATTAGCTGTCCAGACTACCAATTCAGTGGAGGACTTCGCTAAACTCTACATTAATCAGATAGTTAGGCTGCATTGGGTCCCCTTGTCTATCATCTCAGATAGAGATCCTTAAAGTTTACCTCTCATTTCTGGAAATCATTCCAGAAAAGTCTTGGTACTCAGGTAGATTTCAGTACAACATTTCATCTACAAACAGATGGACAGGCAGGGCGTACCATTCATACTATAGCAGACATGTTGAGAGCTTGTGTGGTCAATTTCAAAGGTAGTTGGGATGATCACCTGCCTCTTATAGAGTTCGACTACAATAATAGCTACTATTTAAGTATTCAGATGGCCATTTATGAGGCATTATATGGGCATAGATGCAGATCTCAAGTTGGTTGGTTTGAAGTAGGTGAAGCACCATTTATTGGGCTAGATTCGGTTTATGATGTTATGGAAAATGTTCATCTCATCAGAGATAGAATTAAGACAACTCAGAGTTGTCAGAGGTCTTATGCAAATGTAAGGAGAAGGGACTTAGAATCTGAGATCGATCATTGGGTTTTCCTGAAAGTGTCACCTATGAAAGGAGTGATGAGATTTGGAAATAAAGGGAAGCTTAGTCCAATATATGTATATCCTTACAAAATCCTAAAAAGGGTTGGTAATGTGACTTATGAGTTAGAGTTGCCAACAGAACTAGCAGCAGTTCATCGAGTCTTTTATATTTCGTTGTTAAAGAAGTGTGTGGGTGATTCAGCATCGATAACACCCTTATAGAGTCTAGCTCTGAAGGATAGTCTCACTTATGAAGAGGTGCGGGTTGAGATTCTTCGTAGGTCACTTCAGTGAAGGTTTTATGGAAGAGTCAATCTGTAGAGGGAGCTACTTAGGAAGTAGAAGCAGCCATTAAGGCCAACTATCCTCACCTCTTTCCTTCCGATTCCATTTCAGCTTCAAGTAATAGTTCCTCTCTAGTCTCTCAGTTTACTCTTGCATAAATTTAGTCTCAGTATCTTTTTCCTTTTGTTGTTCTTGCATTTTCAACATATTTACATGTTCTTGGAACTCATTTTAGTTAGATTTTCTGTACTACTACTTAGTGGTAGGGATTGCAGCTCCTTCCCTCCATATTCAGTTGGTTTAGAATTCATTCGAGGAAGAATGTTCTAAGGGGGACATATTGTAACACCCCAGATACAAGAATGGACAAAATGCAGACTTTTTAGAACTTACAGGTGCCACCGACAGAGGCCAGCTACGGACCGTAGGTGTGATCCGTAGGTTGGCCTACCAGAATTTCGAGAAAAGCCAGGACAAACATCAGCACCTACAGACCGTAGGTGGGACCACGATTCGTGTTTTGGGGTCCGTGGATCGTGACTCCGATTCATTGGTCAGGTCCGTCGATGGGTCCATAAGCTTTTATGTTAGGGTCGTTTTGGTCTTTTTCCCTATGCTTTGGGTATTTAAACTACATTGTTTTATGCCTAAACTATGTTGTTTTGCTTAATTTAAGCTTAGTAGTTTAGTCAGAACCTACCCTAATCAATTCATTCACCACAATTCATCAAAATAAGAGCAAAAATGAGGAAAGAGTTGACCAACCCCTCAAGAACACAGAATACATTTTCCTCTATTCCAGCCCCAAAATCGAAGGATTTCTACATAGATATCGTCACCAGGTATATGGATTTCACTAATGGATTTCTTTCATCCACTAGGTCCCTATAATTCAGTCAGATTCTTGGTTCTCTATAGCTTGTTTAGACCTAAGGTTTTTGAAACTCTGGATAATTGTTGTGATTTAGCTATTTTAGTATTCCTAATTGAATTATCATGTGTTTCTTGGAATGCTTACTTAGCTCCTTGCATGAAACTCAGAACCCTAGTTTTGTAAATTCTCTTAGTTCATGAATTACACTTGCCTCAGATGTGGAATGTTTCATTGTTAGTAAATAAATGTTGTATTCTCATTTATCATGTCAAATATGCTCCTAATCCAGTATTTCAGTTATGTTGTGTCATACGCATTTCTAGTTTGGAGTAGGCTTAGTACCTTGTTGAACTAGGGTTCAGCGTACCCACATAATCCCAGAACTACATCCCCCGTAGATTTATAAGTCCCCATTGTTGGGCATCAGATTTTAGTGATCACTCAAGTCATGCCTTTATACCTCTAGCAAGGTATATTTGGTCCTCTCGATGGAGGTGTATACATCTGACTCCACGTTTAGCTCACGTGGTTTTATGTCGGTTAATAGTAGCTCCCACAATGATAATTTAGTGCATTCGACCAGGTGTTCAGTTTATACTTCAGTATTCAGTCTCAAGATTTTATGTTCAATATTAGTACATGGTCTGTGCATTTAGCTCAGTTTTCAGTTATATTTAAGTATCTACGTTTCTGTTCAGATTATGTTATTGCATAGTTATATTTGTTCAACTTATATATTTGTTCAGCTATATTCTATATCATGCATGCTTAATACATTTCAAGTACTAACGCATACACTGTGCTACATTATTTCATTATATAGGTTCAGGTAATCAACATCTAGATCATGCATATATCGATTCCCGTTTCATTTCAGCAGATTCAGTGGTGAGTCCTCATACTTCGAGAATAATAAAGATGTTTTTGATATTCAATCTTTTATTTCAGTTTCAGTTTTGCTAGAGTTAGTTGGGGACATGTCCCAGCAACTTTAGTCAGTAGAGGCTTTTCAGACATAGTGTTAGATTCAGCTTTAGTTTTTGAGTGATTGTTTAGTATCAATATACTCCTAGTAATTTTTATATATTCAGATCTATTTTTGGTATTCCCCACTTTCAGTTAAGTATTATTTTAAGCTTCTGCATATTATATTTGTATTCAGTTGTTTTTAGTATGCTTGTGATATGCCAACTTCAGGGTTAGCATGGGGTCACTCGTGATCCTAGGTCCGGTGTTTACGTCAAGGGGGTAGCCTCAAGACGTGACATATATCGTGATGTGTAGGAGGTCTATTAGTGGAATGGGATGAAGAAGGATATTGTGGAATTCTCCACTAAGTGTCCAAATTGTAAACAAGTGAAAGTTGAGCATCATAAACCGAGAGGTTTGTCCCAAGATATTAGCATTCCTACTTGGAAGTGAGAAGATTTGAATATGGAATTTATTGCTGGTTTGCCTCGCACCCAGCGGCAACATGACTTGATTTGTGTGATAGTAGATCGGATGACCAAATCGGCACATTTGTCCATTATTCATTGGAGGACTATGCGAAGTTGTACTTGAGAGAAATGGTAAAGTTTCATAGAGTGCCTTTGTCCATTATTTCATATCGATGTACCCGGCCAATTCATTTCTCAGTTTTGGAAGTCATTCCATAAGGGTCTTGGTACTCGTGTTAAGCTTATGACCCTTCATCCCTAGTCCGATTGGCCAGAGAGCATACTATCCAGTCTTTGGAATATATGTTAAGGGCTTGTGTGATTGATTTTAAGGGTAATTGGAATAACCATTGGCCATTAATTGAGTTTGCTTACAATAATGGCTATCACTCGAGTATTGATATGGCTCCATTTGGGCCTTATATGGTAGGAGGTAAAGATAATCTATAGGTTGGTTTGAGGTGGGTGAACTTGCCCCAATAGGTCTCGAATTGGTACAAGAGGCCATAGAGAAAGTTAGGCTTATAAGGGAAAAATTAAAAACGGCTCAAAGTCGGCTAAAGTCCTATGCCAATTTGAGAAGAAGGGATCTAGAATTTGATATTTATGATTGGGTTACTTGAATATCTCACCCAAGAAGGGTGTAATGAGGTTTGGTAAGAAGGGAAACTTAGTCCTCGGTAAGTAGGCCCATATCAAGTTTTGAGGCATGTTGGTAAGGTTTCTTATAAGCTAGATTTGCCAAATGAGTTGGCATCGGTGCATCCTATTTTCCATGTCTCTATCCTTAAGAAATGTGTTCGAGATCCGACATCCATAGTTCCCTTAGATGGGTTGGGAGTTGATGAAAGTCTTTCTTATGAGGAAGTTTCGGTTGAAATTTTGGACCGGCAAATTGAAAAGTTGAGAAATAAGGAAATAGCTTTTGTGAAAGTATTGTGGAGGAATATTTATTTAGTTAAGGGTGCCACTTGGGAGGTCGAGGCCAATATGATGCCCATAAATCCTCATCTATTTCCTTCAACTCCTAATCTAGCTTGAGGTAATGAGTTCCTCTTGGTTTGTCCTTTGTTTTGGAGTCGTGTTTTATGTGTTTCAATGATTTCCTTATGTTATGTATGTTCATGAAAACTTGTGTTTTGAGAGAAAATGAGTTTACATGATTAATTTTCCTCATGTTGTTGTGCATTGAGTATGAGTTGCCTATAGATTTCATGAGATGAATTGATGAACATTCTTTAGCTATGCCTTTTGAGAATGAATTGCATATGCGCTCCATGAGATTGTGTTGAGCATGCTTTTCGCTTAGAGAAGGTAGTTCCTCATTGAACATGAGTAATTTTGAATATTCATGCATATTGGGTTGCTAGATGTAGCTCCTACTTCCATATGATGCATTGAGTATGTTTAGCTTGGAGTTGATGTTTCCTCCTTGTATATGGGCATTGCATGCATGATTGTTGTTAGACTTAGTTTCACCCCCCCCCTTATGATGTTTTGAGAATGTCCTAGCTTGGAGTCGATAGTTCCTCCTTGGTTATATGCATTCAGATGAAGTTGCATTGTAGTTTGGGTTGTTAGTCCCTCTCCTACTCTTTTAAAGCAGTTTAAATCTCATTCGAGGATTAATGGTCCCAAGGGGGAGATATCGTAATACCCCGTATATGAAAAAGGGAAAAGAAACAAGAGTTTTATGAAATTAAGCATGTATTGCAAGCTTTACATGAATTTATGATGAAATTCATATCTAACCCATGTTTTCTAAATGTTGATGATTGAAAGTGGGTTTTGAACCTCAAAAGGTAAATAAATGACATATGCATTTTCTTACGAAATCTATGCAAATGTTTTAAGGGTGCTTTGTGTAACACCTCTAAATATTAAAACTGATATTCACATTTCGATATACCTTTCCTTAACTACTTCAGTATGTTTTATTCTCATTTTAGGAACTTGAAATTTTGTAATATTTGCAAATTTGCATAACATAAATTGTGATAGTAATTTAAGGGACTGTATTGGGGTATTTACGTAATATACTAATTAGAATTACCTATAACTTGAAAGGGAGGTAAGGTAAATACATTTAGGTATATATGTATATATTTTGGGCAGCCAACGTTTTTACTTTTGGGCAGCCAACATTTTTACTTTTGGGCAGCCAACTTTTCTTTCAGCTATATTTATTAAGTGATAAAATCCCTTTTATAGCATATATTTTCACACCTCCTGTATATGTAAAAATCTAATTTTGTTGTTATCGATTCAAAATTTTGTGTAATTCATATACCTACAACTCTTGTGTTCTGTCCAGATTTCTGATTTATAAATCCTGTATGTTCAACTATTAGTGCTTTGATTATATATTTTTGTACAAAACGTATTTTGCAATGAATCTTGATTTTTCGTAACTTTAAGAGATATATCATCTTTCATGAAGGATATAAAGTCCAATTTTTCCACTTTCCTCTTTAAAACAAAGTTGCGACTTGAGGTACCAGGCTGGACAAATTCACTGTTTTGGGAGCATAGTTGTATTTGTCATGCTACGCTTACTTGTGATGATGATCCTGTTTTACGTCAACATTATTGAGTTAAAAGAAGTTAAACAAATTATTTAATTGTAGTTTGAAGGATATATATACTCATGTACAGGTTGAGGACCTTGATACGTTGATTGGTATATGGTTTGAACTCTTGAAGTTCGTTGGACTGTTTCTATGCTAAAGCCCGAGGTTTGTGCATAAACTTGTAGTTCTACTCTTGTTATATGCTTGTATATTTGAAGGGTTATCTCGATACCTTGGTTATCTTGTCACGTTGTATTGTCATATTGCTATTCTCTGAGACTTTCAAGACACTTGTGTAACTCGCCCACTAGTACATATTGCTTGATCGCCTCACATTCTTGTTGGGACTTTTTCCTTCTTGGGTATTTGATTTTGTCACTATTGGCATGCCTATAAATTCGGATCATTGGCCATCTTGACTCTGAATTTGTGGTTCGTCTTAAGTATGAAAGTTGTCCATTTGAAGTATGAACTAGGAAGCCATTTTTAATATGGTTCCTGATTCTCTTGATTATTGGGTTTTGACCCTTCTTGATAACAGGGCTTCTGTCCTTCTTGATACTTGATTACACTGGGTGTGATGGTATGATGTATATATTGGGCAAGACTTGGTATTGGATATCTTGGGAAATGGTCCTATGAGTGTTCTTGTCACATGGATCTTTAAATATAGAACTTGATATGCTTGATATATGGTTTACTTGAATTATTTATTATGTTTCAATTGTGCTGCCTATGACTTTTAAAAGGTAACTTGGTGAATCTAGTGGCTCCATGCATATAGTTTTTACACCACTAAGCTTTATACTTAGCGATAGTTGTTTCTTTCATAGGGAACGTTCGAGGCGTACTTGAAGCTGGCCATTGAAGATGGAGTTTTTGAGAGCTTTACGAAAGACCACACTTGCATATAGGCATCTATAGTTTTCATAAAATCTTGGGACTTGTACATGATTCATATGTTGTACATTTACATGAAATTTTGAAGGCTAATTTGATCATGTCACCATGGGTTGTAAAATAAGTATGACTACATGTTTTACTGATTTGGGGTGTGTAAACCCAAGTCTTGTAATGTATTGAATTTACACTTTAATTTGAAGGTTTGTGTGAAGCATGAACCAATCAAACTTCGGTACCACAAATTTAGTAATGTTTTATAACGTGTCTGGTAGTAAAATATATAATACATGAAAATCTCTTAGCATATTTTAAAAAAAAATTACTTTGAAAGATTCTTCCACCATAAATTAGGACTCTTGTCTTGTTTAAATTTGAGATCAACTAAATTTCTAAATAGCAAGCCTTTATACCTTTCACTTGCTATTTTGGGCTAAATTCCTCTAAATGAATTATAATTTATATTTCTTAGATTAATCCCTTTTAAATGTGAAAGTACTATATTAGCTTTCCTGTTAAGTAGTAGCATCCTTCCGAGAGGGTTGCTACACTTTGAGAATAAAATACCAATGATCATGATGTGTTATTGAAAAGATTTTCTCGTGTGCACATAAAAGCAAGATGTGAAAGGTTTTCTCACATAGAAAGGATTCTTAGGTAGAAAGGTTTTCTCACCTAATTAAATCAAAGAGTAAGAGCTATTCTAATGAAACTAGCTTGGATTGGTTATCCTAGGATGCCTTTCCATGAATAATAAGGTCAAGAAACAAATGACTATTTTGTGGGATTTATGCTTAGCACCGAGAGGATATTGAGATGGAGGTTCTCCTGTTAGTAGAGGCTGAGTTTCTAGAATCAATCTCCTTATCCCAAACCTATGTGCCCCCATAGGATTATTGCCTTAGACATTAGCTAGTGATTCCACTTAAGCTAGAAGTTCAAGGTTCTACCTTGGCAAGTAGGACAACCTTTTTCGGTGTGGAGACACAGGGGGATCATGTTATACCTCACATTGTCTCTATGTCGGTTATGGCTAATCCCCCACATTAATAATGAACTAATGTTACTTTAAGAAGTATCGCATATGAGTTCAAAGGTTTTAAAGATGATGCTAGCTTGCATTGACCATTGTTTTATGACTTACGTTTTCTATCACTTTTATATCGCATTTTGGTTGGGTCAATTGCATGTCATGAAATGAAATGTCCCTTTTAGCATGATTTAAATGTTTTATGCATGATTATCATACTTAGTACACTATTTTGAACAAATGCATACTCTTGCTTACGTTTTCCCCAAATGTAGACCGACAGTCAGGGTCATCAATTTCGTGTCTAGTGGTTAAGTTTAAGATTTATGAGCTTTGGTGAGTCCTTATTCTTCAAGGATGGAGTTTTATTGTTTTACTTTGTTTCATGTATTTCCCTTTTGGATATGATGTATTAGCTAGGCCCAATTTCATTTTATTGTATTAGATGGCTATGATGAGACAAGTGTTTTAGAATTCTGCTTTTCTTTAATAAGAATGTTTTGGACTTGGACTATTGTTTTACTCTTATTGCTCTATTTCTTATTATATGAGAACTAAGTGGCTTTTATAGAGTCATTTAGGGTTCTATACCCCATGTTACATCTAGGGTGAACCCCTGGGTAGTGACAAGAAACTGTCAAATAGATTTATTTTATATTTTTGCATACAAACAGAGTTTATATCATATTTTCTAATACATTGAGTTGTTATCTACTGTGTCAAAGCGTTTCTTTATACTGCACTATTTCAATTGCTTTATATTGAAATGAGTTGAGACGAGGTAAGTGTTTCTTAAATTCTAGTTCAAGCTTATGTCATGTTTTAGATTTCCCCTCACATGCTTGTATATTCCATGTACTAATGCCATTTGGCCTGCATCTTTTATGATGGAGATATAGGTAACCAGGATCAACATCCAGCGCTTCATTGATCTAGTTAAGTTCCAGAGTATTGGTGAGCCTCCTTATTTCCCAAAGATCCCTTCTTTATTCTAAGTAATTTCTGTTGTTGGGATGATCGGGGCTCTTGTCCCGACATTCCTCATAGTTTTAGAGTCTTCATAGATATATAGACACTAGTTCATGAGTCTTCTCATTTTCAGTTGTTCATGTTGAGACTTGAGTTGCCTCTTTTGTCCAGTTAAATGTTTCTTTAAACATTTCTGAGTTTATCTTTTTATACATTTGAGTTATAGTTTACTTTTTTTAAAGTGCTTTTAATATGAGTAAGCCTTCTGCTAAGAGTTTTAGCCAGACCAAGGTTCGCTTGGGGCCAACAATGGTTCTTGAGTGCCGGCCGCATCGAGGGTGTAGGCTTGAGGCGTGACAAACTTGGTAACAGAGTACAGAGTTTAAGAGTCCTAGGGTGTCTATGAAGCCATGTATGTAGAGTCCTAGTTATCGGTGTGAAGCATGCCACATCTATAATTAGGAGGCAGTGACATTTAGGAACTATGTCACTTCTTTCATACTCTTTTTGTGCGATAGACTTCATTTTGATAAAGTTCCTTTCTAACTAGTGCTTTTGCATATCTTCAGATCATGCCTCCGTGCATAGCTATCTGAGGTCATTCTTCTAGGAGGAGCGTTGAGGATCAAGGGGTACCAAATGCACTAGAAGTGAAACTCCAAGGAGAGGTCACAAATGTTAAGTTTCGTGAAGCTATCCGGATGTTGAGTCAAGTTGTGACCAACCAGGTTCTACAACAGTGAGATGGTTGATAGGATGTGGCTGATACATCAAGGATTCAGGAGTTCTTAAGGATGAATCCTCTAGACTTCACCGGTTCAAGTGTCACTGAGGATCTGAAAAACTTTGTCGAAGAACTACATAAGGTTTTTGAGATTATGCATGTTGCTGATGTTGAGCGAGTGGAACTAGCTGAATACGAATTGAAGGGTGTTGATAGATTCTTGTTTGACCAATAGAAGAAGAATAGAGCTGAAGGTGCACCAATTGTGAGCTGGACGGCGTTTGAGGAAGCCTTTTTGGGGTGTTTCTTTCCCTGTGAACTAAGAGAGGCCTTGGTAAGGGAATTTCTTACTCTTACATAAGAATCTATGATCGTACATAAGTACAACCTTAAGTTCACCCAAGTGTCCAGTTATGCCCCGGAGATGGTTGTTGACAAGAGGAGCATGATGAGTCTGTTCGTTGCAGGGTTGTCTAGTCTGTCAAGTAATGTAACGACCCTAAAAATGAATAAGTGAAACTAAAGCCTAACGTGTGTGTGTTAGAGTTTGGTGTGAGGTTTGATGGTGCTTTAGGTTGTCTTGAGCCAAGGTTGAGGTGTTTAGGGGTTAGAGGTCAAGGTATGACCCCCCAAGGACCACCATAAGGGTCCTTGAACAGGATCCTAACTCTAAACCTCAATACCCTAAGGAAACCATGAGGCTGCCCAAAATTGGGTGAACTACGGAAGGGTTCCACGCCCCGTAGATGGCCTTCGAAGGTCAAGAGCCCCCAAAATATGCCACAGCCCCAAATGAAGATGACTTGGATGGGCCATCAACCCATCCACGATCCGTGGATGAGGAGCTGTCCATCACTCCTGTGTTTGCTGTCTTGGTTCGGCCAAGCTAGGGGTGGATTGGTAAATTCACCCTAAGTCTTTTTAAGTGTATGGACGGTTATTTTAAGTATATTAAGATATTTTAAGAGTATTAAAACATTAAAACACTATTTTGAATTTCATTCTATAATTTCCCCAAATCAAAACCACTCCCTCTCAAAATATCTTCTCTCTAGAACTCGATTGAAGACCAAGAGAAGAAGAAGACTTAGGGCTTGAAGAGGAAAGGCTAATTGAGTGGATTTTCGTGGAATTCATCTATTAAGGTATGGTGATCCTTCATCTAGGGATAGCTTTCACCCTAGAGTCAATTTCAAAGAAGTTTTCAAAGTTTTCAAGTTCATGAAAAACCAAGGGTTTTACTCAATCTTATGGGTTCTTTCATTAAATGTTTTCAAATGGTTTCTAATGACAAATTATGATTGTATTGGTGTTGAATTGGTGATTTATGATGAAAATACTCAATGAACTTGTCACGCCCCAAACTCAAGGGGCGTAACTGGTTCCTAATGCCAAAAATCAGGTTCGAGCTGACCCTGCTGAACTAACAAGCTTTAGCAAACCAACAAAACAAGGCCAACATTGCCATAACATAGCTATAAACCCCCCACACTAGTCTGCAAGCCTCTATGAGTGGTCAAAATTGGTGGGACAGGGCCCCAGCCTACCCATAAAAATATGTACAACAAAAGATAACAAACCTCCAAACTCTGGAAGCTCCAGAAGAAAGGGGCTAGCCAACTGGATAGAAGTCAATCCTGCTGCTGAAGAGGTCTACTTAGTCGTCTATCGGGACGTGCATGCATGAATGCAGCACCCCCAGGCAGTGGGGCATCAGTACAAAATCATGTACGGAGTATGAAAGCCAATAGACTATGAGTAAGTATCCTAATATATTGGAATAATTCGATAAATAAATCAAGGATAATATAAGTGTACTGACCTTCTCCTAAATCTAAACTTATCAAAAATAATAAAACAACAACCTAACCAAGCCCCCATAAACTCGGCAGGTACAAACAGCAGACAAGACCACCTACTCAGGCCCCCATAAGCCTGAGAGATGCCAATCAGTCTATATACCCCTATCGATAGTCCCCTAGCCTCATAGGCAGTCTATGTCCTCTTAGGCATTAATATAGCCCCATAGGCAGCACATAGCTCTCTTAAGCATCAACATAGGTTATAGACAACTCATAGCCCTGTTAGGCAACAACATAGCCATGTAGGAAGCACATTGCGTTCTTAAGCGTCAATATAGCCCTGTAGGCAACTCATAAACCTTCTAGGCATCAATATAGCCCCGTAGACAACTCTAACTCATAGACCTTTTAGGCATCCATATAGCCCCATAGGCAAAACATAGCCCTTCTAGGCATAGATCACATTCCTGCAGCTAACCACAACAGCCCCAAGGGCAACAATAACAATCCAATCGCTAAAGCGTGCAATTTAGTTATAAGCAACCTATACAAATAGCCTCTAAGTCGTGTCCAACATAGGGACGCTACTAACTGAATAAGAATCCCGACAAGGGAGGATTATATCAACTCTAACAGCCAACAATCAACAATAACAACTAGAAGTATATCAAGGATAACAACCCAATTACATTGCTCCTATGCTTTAAGGAAACATGTCGTAAGTAGGGAATAGCCTTAACATACCTTTTTTCGCTGAATTCACGTGGCAAAATGACTTTTACTCATAACCCCCTCTATACTACAACAAGGCAGGACCATAATCAACATACAAAAATAGAAGATACGACGACAATCCAATAAAAGATATGTATTTTCGTCGCAAATTGCTATTTGCTGCTTATGAAAGCTAGAGTCGATGAATGAAGGGTCTTACCTCAACCTTAAGTTCGTAATACACCTCAAAACCTTCAAATATGTCCAAACCTTTGCTGTCCCAACACGAAAGTGTGAAATGCTATGAAATCAATAAAATAAATTATACCACGATGATGAGCCCAACGTGTAGAACAACTTTAGTCATGGACTTAAGTCAAGAAAATTTATACTTTAGTTGATCCTAGAAATGGGTTTCTCTAATTTTTCTGGTTCTTAGCTAAAAAATTAAGAAATGGTCGAAGAAGAAAATGTATATAAAGTTTGACCGACCTATGGCCCCACCTTATGTGCCTACTTGCGTAGTCCCACAAAAACGCGAATATCTCTCTATTCTAAAGTCGTATGAACAAACAGTTTGATGCGTTGGAAACTAGACTCGTAGACCTTCGATTTCGTAGATCGTAGGCCCCATAAATCTCTATATATTGGGAGAAAACCTCTAAGATTTGACCCAAATTTCAGAGAAATCTTTAAAAAGGAACTTACGATAACTTTTGCCAACTTTCATTTTGCCACTTACCTAACTTCAAAACTTAACATACCACCCTTGATCATTTAAAATATGACATACCACATCATTCTTAATTTACTACCTACCCTCCTGGTCTTTCCGTGAAGATATAAGTAATTTTATACTTTTCAAAAAGGTGGGGTGTTACATCCTTCCCCCCTTAGAAACATTCGTCCTCGAATGAAAACTCTTAGTCACACGGTTAAGTCCTTATGAGTTGCCAAAATTTAGGCAGTGTATCCTTTGTAAATGTCACTATCTAGGATCTTGGAACACAAAATTTTTAACTTAAGCGTCTCACACGATGACATAAATAGCTAAGCACAATAGCTTCACAATAACAGTGCGAGCAAATATACAATGACAACAACAATAATAATAAGAAACAAAAAAAATCAAATACCTATCTTACCTCACTGGCCTAATATAAACTGATATGCCATCACCTTGGGGTATGAAACAAGTGAGGATAGTTGGACCTCATGCCATCCTCAGCTTCCCAGGTCACCTCTTCTCTATTCTTGTTTCTCCACAATGCTTTAACCGAAGCCACCTCTTTGGTCCTCAATTTACGGACCTGTCGATCTAATATGGCAACTGGAGTTTCCTCATAGGACAAATCCTCTGTGATCTGAACATCCTCAACTGGGACAACCCAATAAGGGTCTCCTATGCACTTCCGTAGCATCGATACATGGAAAACTGGACGACTAGATTCTAGCCCCGAAGGCAATTATAACTCATAAGCCACTTGTCCTACCCTATGAAGGATCCGGCATGGCCCAATGAATCTTGGACTAAGCTTGCTTTTCTTTCCATATCTCATAACACCTTTCATAAACGAGACTTTTAAGAATACCCAGTCATTGAAAAAAAATTCTAAGTCCCTTCGTTGCACATCTGAGTATGACTTCTGTCAGCTTTGAGCTGTTAGCAACCTCTCCCAAATGAGCTTAACCTGCTCCACTATTTGATATACTAGGTCAGGTCCAATCAACCCTAATTCACCTACCTCGAACCATCCAATGGGGGATCTACATTTTCACCCATACAAAGCCTCATAAGGTGCCATCCCGATGCTAGAATGATAACTATTATTGTATACGAACTCAATAAGAGGTAAGTGGTCATCCCAACTTCCATTAAAGTCCAACATGCATGCTCGTAGCAAGTCCTCAAGTCTTAAAATAGTTCGTTCAGCTTGGCCATCTATCTGAGGGTGAAAGCCGGTACTGAGATTAACTTGCATCCCTAATCCTTTTCGAAAAGACATCCAGAAGTTAGCGGTAAATTGTGCTCCTCGATCTAAGATAATAGATATTGGGACGCCATGCAACCTAACAATCTCTCAAAAGTAAAGCCCTGCATAATCTTCAGCTATGAAAGTAGTCTTGACTAGTAAGAAATGGATTAATATTGTTAGTTTGTCAACAATTACCCAAATAGAGTCAAACTTATGATGCGATCGACGTCATAGTCTTTGTGTAACTCAAGCCATCGACAGTGTCGTAAATTTAACTCCTTTTGTCTAAAGATATATTGAAGGCTTTTATGATCTGTGAAGATGTCAACATGAAGGCCATACAAATAGTGTCTCTAGATCATTAAATACATGCACAATTATAGGCAACTCTAAATCGTGGGTCAGATAGTTCTCGTGCTTCCTCAACTGTCTTGAAGCATATGCGATAACCTTACCATGTTGCATTAGAACACATCCCAACCCAACACCAGAAGCATCACAGTACACTGTATATAGCCTTCCGAACCCTCTGGCAATTCTAAACTGGTGCTGATGTCAACCTATCCAAGCTCCTAGAAACAATGTTCGCAAGCCTCAGTCTACTGGAACTTAGCTGCTTTTTGATTCAGCTTCGTTAATGGTGCTGAAAGTGAAGAAACTACGAACCTTAGTCAGAGTCATAGTTCTGGACCAAGTTTTTACGGCCTCAATCTTTTGTGTATCAACCGAAATGCCTGCATCTAATACAATATGGCCTAATAAAGCTACAGAGTTCAAACAGAACTCATACTTAGAAAACTTTGCATAAAGTTCTCAATCTCGAAGAACTTGAAGGACTGCTAGCAGATGATTTGCATGTTCAACTTTTGAACGTGAATACACCAAAATATCATCAATAAATACAATCACAAACAAGTCTAGATAAGGCATGAATATACTATTCATTAGGTCTATGAACACTGCTGGGGAATTAGTTAATCTAAAAGACATTACCAAGAACTCAAAGTGTCCATATCTGGTTCTAAAAGCCGTCTTTGGAATGTCTTTCTCTCGAACTCATATCTGGTGATACATTGATCTTAAATCAATCTTTGAGAAGCACTCAACACCTTGTAACTGATCAAACAAGTCATCAATTCTCGGAAGGTGATACTTATTCTTTATAGTCGCCTTATTCAACTGTCGATAATCGATACACATTCTTAGTGAGCCATCTTTCTTCCTCACGAATAATACTGGCACACCCCATGGTGAAGCACTAGGTCCGATAAAGCCTCTATCCAGCAAGTCTTTCAGTTGATCCTTCAACTCCTTTAGCTCAACAGGAGCCATTCTATAAGGAGGGATAGATATGGGTTGTGTACCTGGTAGCATATCGATAGAAAAATCAATTTCCCGTTCTGGAGGGATACTAGGGAGCTCGTCTAGAAATACAGATAGAAACTCATTAACTATCAGAATAGACTGAAGAGTCAGTGGTTCTGCATCTATATCATGAACGTGAACAAGATGATAAATACAACCCTTAGTGATCATCATCCTCACCTTAAGATAGGAAATAAACCTACCTTTCGGCGTTGCTGTATCGCCTTTCCATTTCAGAACTGCCTTTCCTAGAAAGTGGAATCTAACAATCTTTGTCCGACACCCAACATTAGCATAACAAGAAGCTAACTAGTCCATACCCATAATGACGTCAAAATCGACCATCTCTAACTCTACCAAGTCTACAGATGTCTGACGATCGATAAATTCTACCATGCAGCCTCGATAGACTCTCCTGGCCATAATAGACTCACCAACTGGTGTAAATACAGTAAAGGGTCGATCTAATGACTCTGCTACTATACATAACTTCCCCATAATAAATGCGGTAATATAAGATAGAGTTGATCTAGGATCTATCAAAGCATAAACACAATGAGAGCAAACAATTAATGCACCTATCACAACATCTGGTGATGACTCTGAGACTTGTTAGCCAGCTAGTGAATATGTACGGTTCTAGCAACTACCAGAAATAGATGCTCCTTCTCTGCCTCTGCCTCTACCTCTACCTCTGCCTCTACCTGCTGAAGTCTGGGGTCCACGCCCTATAGACTGTGCTGATGAGGAGGAACCTACTACTGACCTGGTCGACTGACCTATACCACCCTGAGCTATGGTCGGGCAGTTACTCCACCATGTCCCTTCTGTCCACAAGAAAAACAACCTGTGGAACCCTGTTTGCACCTCCCAAAATGCATCCTACCGCAAGTAGCGCAATGCGGCGGTGCTGTCCTAGCCTAGCCTGAGCCTCTCTGCTATTGATATCTTGATGCTCGTGAACCATCACATGGGCCTGACTGTCCCTAATGATCAAATCTACCACCCTGGAACTGTTGTGGTGGAGGTCTAGGTGGCCTACTAGATTATCAAGGTCTGGGACCACCCTGAAAATCTCCATGTGAACCAGCGGGCCTATCCCTCTTCTGTCTCACTCCATCAGCCCTCTCTGTCATATAATATAGATGTCAACGATCCTCTATGCCTTGTGCAAAGGTATGAATTCATGAGATATCCATATTATCATTTAGTACAGCGGTAGAATAAGCATCGATATAGTTTGAGTCAAGCCCTCCCACAAATCTACGCACCCTATCATGCATTGTATTAATAAATACTAGTGCATATCTAACCAATGAATCAAATCTCAGCCCGTACTCTCAGACACTCATGCTGCCTTGTCGGACGTTTAGAAACTGGTCCACCCGGCTATCCCTAATATCTCGAGGCAAATAGTGATCTATGAAAGCTTTTGCAAAGCTATCCCAAGTGGGTAGAGATGCATCTTTTACCCTAGATCTCTCCTAGCTTTCATACCAAAATACTGCAACATCTCGCAATCGAAATGCTGCTAACTCAACTCACTCAGTCGCTGAAGCATGCAAGACTCTAAAGATCCTACAAAGCCAATCAACAAAGTTCTGAGGGTATTCTCTGCGATCTGTCTCTGTAAACTGTGGAGGATTCAAGGCAAGAAATTCATGAACTCTCAAACTTTCGGGCCCTTCAGAAGGTCCGGCAACATCTAGCGCAACTGGCTAGCACTGTGCAGCTACTAACTGTGCTAACATACATACTGCACTCTTGGAATCCTGGTCAGATGGAATAAGAGGAATTAGATGTGGTACTGTTGGTGGAGTCGGGGGTCCTATAGCCCTCGGAGGCTCTTGAAGTGTTGGAGAAGCTATAGGGGGCTGAGAAGATGTATCCCCCTATGTCTCACAATGGGCTACCTCCACTTGTGGTATTGGTAGTGCCCTCACCTACAGCTATATCTAGCCCCTGGCTAGCTGTGGTATGTCTGGTGTCAGCTATTTCTATCTGCATACATATATCAATTATAAGCCAGTAACCTTAACCCTTAAGACACCGCTCTATAGCATGAGGTGAGCAAAAGAACAATATTAATTCTAACATGTCCGGTAGCTTCTTGCTTATCGAATGTGGTGCACAACACATTTATAATCAAGACTCTACTAGACACATCCTGCAGACTCCCTAGGATACGACGTTGCTCTGATACCAAGTTTGTCACGCCCCAAACTCAAGGGGCACAACTAGCTCTTAATGCCAAAACTCAGATCCGAGATGACCTTGCTGAATCATTTGCTACTAGCGCATGGTAGCCACACATAATCAAGAAAATAAACAAGTATATCTCGACTTAATGCAAAGCCCTCGGCCGGCAAGGCCCTTATCAACAGATCTGTAAAAGAAACAACTACTCACAAGAGTTCATATAAAGAAATTGCCAATTAGCACAGAGGTCCTGATTGGGCCGCCATGGCCACCATAATCTCTATACCAAAACTGAAAGCAAGTATATAACAAGACAATGCATCACACAACTAATAAAGCTTCAGCAAACCAACAAAATTAGGCCAACATGGCCATAACGTAGCTATAAACCCCACACACTAGTCTGCAAGCCTCTAAGAGTAGTAAAGATTAGTGGGACGGGCCCAGCCTACCCATGAAAATATATACAACAAAAGCTAACAAACCTCCAAACTCTGGCAGCTCTGAAGGAAAGGGGCTAGCAAACCGAATAGAAGTCAACCCTGCTACTGAGGAGATCTACTCGGTCATCTATCGGGACCTGCATGCATGAATGCAGCGCCCCCAGGCAATGGGGTGTCAGTACAAAATAATGTACGGAGTATGAAAGGCAATAGACTATGAGCAGGTATCCTAATATACTTGAATAATCCGATAAATAAATCAAGGATAAGATAAGTGTACTGACCTACTCCTAAATCTAAACTTATCAAAAATGATAAAACAACAACCTAACCAAGCTCCCATAAGCTCGACAGGTACAAATAGCAGATAAGACCACCAACTCAGGCCCCCATAAGCCCGAAAGGTTCCAATCAGTCTATATACCCCTATCGGTAGTGCCCTAGCCTCTTAGGTAGTCACATAGCCCTCTTAGGCATTAATATAGCCCCATAGGCAGCACATTAATCTCTTAGGCATCAACATAGCTAATAGACAATTCATTGCCCTATTAGGCAACAATATAGCCATGTTGGAAGCACATAGCCTTCTTAGGCATCAATATAGCCCTGTAGGCAACTTATAGCCCTTCTAGGAATCAATATAGCCCCGTAGGCAACTCTAACTCATAGCCTTTTTAGGCATCCATATAGCCCCATAGGTAGAACATAGAGGCATAGATCACATTCCTGCAGCTAACCACAGGAGCCCCAAGGGCAACAATAACAATCCAATTGCTAAAGCGAGCAATTTAGTTATAAGCAACCTATACAAATAGCCTCTATGTTGTGTCCAACATAGGGATGCTACTAACTGAATAAGAATCCTGACAAGGAAGAATTATATCAACTCGATTAGCCAACAATCAACAGTAACAACTACAAGTATATCAAGGATAACAACCTAATTACATTGCTCCTAAGCTTTAAGGAAACATGCCGTAAGTAGGAATTAGCCTTAACATACCTTTTTTCGCTGAATTCACGTGGCCTAACGAATTTTACTCATAACCCCCTCTATATTACAACAAGGCAGGACCATAATCAACACACAAAAATGGAAGATACCAGGACAATCCGAGAAATGATATGTATTTTCATCGCAAATTCCTATTTGCTGCTTATAAAAGCTAGAGTCGATGAAAGAAGGGTCTTACCTCAATCGTAAGTTCGTAATATGCCTCAAAACCTTCAAATATGTCCAAACCCTTGCTGTCCCAACACTAAAGTGTGATATGCTATGAAATCGATGAAACAAATTATACCACGATGATGACCCCAATGCGTAGAACAACTTTCGTCAAGCTCTTAAGTCGAGAAAATCTATACTTTAGTTGATCCTAGAAATGGGTTTCTCTTATTTTCTGGTGCTTAGTTAAAAAATTAAGAAAAGGTCGAAGAAGAAGATGTATATAAAGTTCCACTGACCTATGGCCCCACCTCACGTGCCTGCTTGTGCAGTCCCACAAAAACATGAATATCTCTCTATTCTTAAGTTGTATGAACAAACAGTTTGATGCGTTGGAAACTAGACTCGTAGACCTTCGATTTCATAGGTTGTAGGCCCCATAAATCTTTATAGATTGGGAGAAAACCTCTGAGACATTTGACCCAAATTTCAGAGAAATCCTTAAAAAGGAACTTACAGTAACTTTCATCAACTTTCATTTTGCCACTTACCTAACTTCAAAACATGAGATACCACCCTTGAACACTTAAAATATGACATACCACATCATTCTTAATTTATTACCTACCGTTCTGGTCTTTTCGTGAAAATATGAGTAATTTTATACGTTTCAAAAAGGTGGGGTGTTACAGAACCCATGATTTCTCTCAATTCCTAAATTGTGCCTTATGAAGTGGGTTTGTTGATCATGAATGAATGTTGATGGATTATGCCTAAATTGATTTAGATTTTTGAATTGTATCATTATACATTCCTTAATTGTAGTAAATTGTTTGTGTGCTGGTGACTTTTGATCATGGCCTTGAAAGGGAAAGTTGTGACCTAATTACATGTTGATGTAGAATTGTGTTAGAGTTGTTGATCCACTTTAAAGGTGGAGGTGTTTACTTACTATATATAATGCAAGGGATATACATGTGATTTCAATGATAGAATGATGACCTTGTACATATTGTAATTGTGTTATTGTTGATAGTATATTCTCAATTGACACTCATCAATGATGATGATAGAATGTGAAGGATTTCTATAGTGAATGTTAAATCTAGAATTGGTAGGCTCATGCATCCTTTTCTTGTATAATGAATGTGTCTTGACTTGATGAATATGAATCGACAAGCTATGGTATTTCTTTCATATATGGGTGATGAATGTTTCTTGAATTGATGGATATGAGTTGATAGTCTTAAGGCATTGGCATTCTTTTCCTAGTGAGTCAATGTACTATGAATCAATAGGCTCATGGCATTCCTTTCATAAGTATTTGCATGTAATGAGGGACCATGAATCGATAAGCTTATGTCATTCTTTTCATGAGGACTCTAGAGCTATCCTTGAATGTACCATGGATTGATAGGCTTATAGCATTCCTTCCTTGTATAATGATATAACTTGGGTTGATAGGCCAATGGCATTCCTCCCTAGTTCACTAATGTAATGTGAATGAAATAATCTATGGGAATGTAGGCTAAGCACCGAGTGGATATGGTTAGATGGAAATTGTCCAAGGAACATCTTCCTATCCCATAACTATATGCCCACATAGGATATTAGTTAGCGGATTCCATCCGAGCTAATACTATCATTCTACCTTAGGCAAGTAGAACACCTCTTTATGATGTGGGGCTACATGACACCGGATTCCATGTCTAGCTGGCATGGTCTATGTCCGTTAAATGCTTATTCCCATCACGTGCGATGTTCACTTTAGTTACTTGATAGGTACTACAAAGTGTGGGTAGTAGTATGGGATGCTATATACACATTGCACGAGTAGGCTTTGAAGGGGCTATAGTGAGTTCTCTAAGTCTTAATGACTAAATGTATGAAAGTCCTCTAAATGCATGAATGTATCCTAAATGAACTAAATGAAGAATGTTGGCTTAAATGCATAAATGTAAAGATGCATGCTATACTTAGATTGTATTATGAGCTACTTCCTTGTCATGAATTTTGAGTGTGAATGTTCCTTGTCTAGGGTGACTTCAAAGGATTACTTAGTGTGAGTAGTAGTATGGGATGCTACTTATACATTGCACAAGTATGACTTATAGTTGTCTTAGATATTTGTCTTAATGTGATGATGTGACTCATGCAATGTTTATGTCTCTTATATGCTTTATTGTGAAAAGGTGGAAAGGATGAATGTTAAGTTCACTTTTGGTGACCTTAAGGTGGTACCTTAGTGTGGGTTGTGGTATGGGACTATCCATACATTGCACAAGGTATAGCTTGAGGGTTACTTGAGGTGGAGGCTCAAGGTAAAGGTAAAGGTTTATATGTGATTTTGTTCAAATGTGAATATGTGACTTGTATGTTGGTTGTAACTTATATTATGCCTCTTTTATAAATGTTCATGAAGTTTTACTAAATGGCATAAAAGCATGACTTTCAAACAAAAAGTCCCTTTTTAAGCATTTTTTTGCATTTTCATCATACTTAGTACATTACTGTATGCTAACCCATATTTCTCTTATTTTTACTACAAGTGTAGGTTCCAGCAAGTGATTGCATTCTCTAGTGAATCTTGGGATGAGACTTCTTCCAAGACATCTTTTGGTATGTCCTCACGGATCAAGGACAAGGACTTTTAATGTTTCTAGTTCTTTTATGTTTTAAGACTATTGTTAAGACTACGATTGTAAAGGGTCGTGACCCTATCTTATTAAAGTTTTGTCTAAGATGGCCATGTGAGACTTTAGTATTATGTTGCTTTATAAATGAATGTCTTTAGATTGTATGGTTTTTAAATACAAAGTTTTAATTCGGTACTATTTCTATTATCTATGCAATGAATGAAAGCTATGAGGCTTGTATAAGACCCCTTCAAAGTCGAGTACGTCATGTCACTTCCGGGGTATAGTCTCGGGTCGTGCCAAGTAAGGAGGGCAAGGCAGCTATGTTGATAGGATATATGGACATTGCAAGACTTATGATCCATGTGTAGCAGGTTGAGGTAGATAAGCTGAGTGATAGAGAAGAGTTTCAAAATAAGAAGGCAAAGACATCAGTAAATGAGTCCGGGCAGCAGAAGAGTAATGGAAACCAATCTTCTTATCTACACAAGACAAATAGACCTGCTCCATCATCTGCTAGTGCAACTGCAACAGAGGTTATTTCAAGGATTAGAATTTGCAAAACTTCAGAGCTAGACCTGCACAATCTCAAGGTAGTGTGGCACAAGGAGGTATTGGGACTCCTACATGTGCTAAGTGTGGTAGGACCCACTAAGAAGTGTATCGTGATGGCTCCACTCATTGTTTCAAGTGTTGTCAAAATGGTCACTTCATGAGAGAATATCCAAAGAACATGCAAGGTAGTGGTAATGAAGGCAATAGAGCCAATCTTTTTCAGGAATAGGCGAAGGAGAAAACCATGTGTATGCTACCACTAGTCGCCAAGAGCAAGAGAATTCGCCAGATGTTGTCACTGGTATGATCAAAGTCTTTTATTTTGATGTTTATGCTTTTCAAGATCCAGGTGCAAGTCTATCTTTTGTGATTCCCTATATTTCCATGATTTTGATATCCTTCCTAAGTAACTTCTTGAGCCCTTCAGTGTTTTTACACCTTTTTGTGAGTCTATTCTAGCTGAGATAGTTTATCATGATTGTACTATTTCCATCAATCAGAAGGACACCATGGCTGATTTAGTCGAATTAGACATGGTAGATTTTGATGTTATTTTAGGTATGGACTAGCTTCATGCCTGTTATGCCTCAATTGATTATAGAACTCGAGTAGTTAATTTCTAGTTTCCTAATATGCCAGTAATAGAGTACATGAGTAATTCAGCAGTGCTTAAGGGTTGTTTTGTTTTGTACCGTCAGGCGAGAAAGTTAGTTTCCAAGGGGTGCATCTATCACTTAGTGTGAGTTAATGACTCTAGCGTTGAGACACCACCTGGTCAGTCAGTTGCAGTTGTAAGAAAGTTTGCATAGGCTTTCCAAATGATCATCCCAAAGTCTCTCATGAGAGAGAAATAGACTTTGGTATAGATATTCTTTCCGATACTCATCCTATCTCTATTTCGCCATACTGAATGGCTCCAGCTGAGTTAAAGGAGTTAAAAGAGGAGCTGAAAGACATTCTTGAGAAAGGCTTTATTCAACAAAGTATGTCACCTTAGGGCTCTCGGGTCTTATTTGTGAGGAAAAAAGATGGTTCTCTTAGGATGTGAATAGATTACCGTCACTTGAACAAGGTTACTATCAAGAATGAGTATCCACTTCCGAGGATCAATGATCTCTTCAATCAACTTCAAGGTGCCACTTTTTTTCCTAAGATAGACCTCAGATCTGACTATCATCAGCTGAGAGTAAAAGAATGTGACATCCCTAAGAGAACTTTTAGGACCCTCTATGGTAGGGGTGGCAATTGGGGAGGGGCAGGTTACACTCTTAATAAGTCAGGGCAGGGAAATATGTCAATGGGGCAGGTTATGTTAGGGCAGGGCAAAATATTTTTTTGATAAATCCTAATGGGTTAGGGTAGGATAGGTTAAGTCCAAATTTATAAACGAGCCAGATTAAAACCTGCCTGCGCCCTACTTCAAAGAATGAAAGTAGCGGCTCTCTTCCTCAAATTTCATCGCTCTCAGTTTTCTTCTCCATTCTCCATCTGGGTTCTGACTTCGATGCTACGAATCATGATTGAATCGTTGTTTTTTTAAGACTATTCTTCCATATAATTTCATTTTCAGTTACTATTTTTCTCCTAGAACTGTAATTTATCAGTTGGATTTGATACTAGAATTCAAGAATTACAAAAAGAATTAGAAAGACTTAAACAATTATATGAAGAAAAATTAAAAGCAAAAGAAGAATATAAAAAAAAATGTCAATTATGTAAATAGTAAGGGTTAAGTTACTGTGTAAATAGTAGAGGTCAAATCGCATAAATAGTAAGAGTCGATCCTTTGCTCATGAATAGTAAAGGTCAAGTCACTGTTCATGAATAGTAATGTAAAGTTTTGCCTATAAATAAGATGAAGGAGAAAGGGAAAATCATCCCTCATCTCCCACTTCCACATATTTACTCTCAACTTCCGCAGATCCTTATATTGGTATCAGAGCTAGATAAGAAAAAATATATATGGAGAAATCTAGCAATAACCACGAAGCTATGAAGGAATCAATTCCAAAAAATCTACAAACTAAGGTATGTTCATATTTCAATATGAATAACTAAACTATCTTATTCCTGATAATCTCTTGATTATTATTAGATTATTATCATGTTATAGTATTGTTATATTGAATAAATTCGAAGTAGTTTGCTATGAACGAAGGTAAGCTGAGAATAGGTAAGCCCAGACTATGCCATCCGAAACCGGAAACCCAGTTAGGCAAAAGAGAAGCCGTTTGAGGGGAAGTACGAACTTGTTGAAGGCTATTAGGAATCGATTGAAATGAAAATCATAGTAGTGACCAAAAGAATTTATTTAGGATAACTTTAATATAATTTGATAATTGATAATAACAAACAAGAAGGTTAGAAGGAATAAACTTGTTTAGAAATCATGAAAATGACGAATATATACTTATTAAATGGAGATTATAATTATAAAATACTTATTTTATATATCCTTAAAACACTTAATATTGACATAAAACGAAAAATTTATGATCTTTTACTCATTGAAGAAATGACAAAAATAGACAAAATAATGGAACTCATAGAACAAAATTGGCAGGAACTAACTATCCAAAGCATGTATGAATTATATGACTTATATTCAGATTAATGATAAACTACGAATATCTAACATATTGGTTACAAACTATGGAAGATTTAGAACTATTAAATAAACTTTTAATAGAAAATATTATAACATATCGAAGAACCCAAGATATGGAATGCTTAGAATATATTTCAGAAAATATAAAAGAAATACAAAATCTTATGATAAAGAAACAAGAATATTATAAAAAAATGTTTTCAAACTTATAATGGATGAAACTTATAGAGAACAATTATTAGAAAAAATTAATGAAATAAAACAAGAATTAAGATTTAGACAAAATAGACTAGAAGAAAATATATGGGCAGGAGTATGCCAAAAATCTATAAAAGCACAAAGAAAAACGATATTCTTATTAGATCTACAATTACAACACTTAGAATATAAATATCAACATAACTTATAATGAATAAAGAAGAATATGCTGTAGAAGAAAAGATATATAAAAGTCAAGATGGATTAGAAATAAAAATAATACATTCAAACTTAGAACGAAGATATAAAAAAATAGGAACCCAATTATATTTAATGCCAGATAAAGAATCAGCAAAATTAGAGGATAGTCTAACAACTATGGTAAGATTAAATAAAGAAAATGAAGAAATAGATAGAAGAAAAGAAATTGAAAAAATTAGAGAACAAGCTAAAAAAGAAATTAAACAAATAGAAGAAGTAAAAGATACTAGAATTCAAGAATTACAAAAGAATTAGAAAGACTTAAACAATTATATGAAGAAAAATTAAAAGCAAAAGAAGAATATAAAAAGAATCAAGAATTAAAGTTAAATCAAGAAATAGAAAAATTTAAAACAATGTTAGAAGAAAGAAGAACTCGAATTAAAAATAGATGAAATAAACGAAATAAATGAAGAAGAAAATATTTGAAAATAATTATGAATCATATTGAAACATATCTGACCTTATAGAAAAGATAAAAATATAGAAATAAATGTAGGAAATTTAGATGAAACCTAGTACTTCAAATTCTAAAACGAATTGATACAACCCCAACATATTATACTTATGAAAAGAAAATAGAGATAAAGTTTTATGGGATAAAAGATTAAATAAAAATTGGATACCTAGACAAACTACGGATCAAAATAATTTCTTAGATTTGGATCATGTGAATACAAATAAAACAATTCAATTATGGATAGGTTATATATCAAAACAATTAATAGACAACAAAATATCAATAATGGATGCCCTGGGATATATAGAAAGAACACTTATAGGAGCAGTAAAAATATGGTTACAAAATTTAACAACAACAAGCTTAGAAACATTAAGAAATAATACGAAACTTAATAATGACATAGCAACATCAAGAATAGACATATTAACTAAATATGAAATATCAATTAGAAATGAATTTGGAAGTATGACAAATGAAATAGAAGAACAACGAGAAAGATAAAATAATAAATGAAATTTAATGAATAAATTAGCAATATGTAAAATGAGTTATATAGATGAATATACATGTGCATTTAGAGAATATTACTATAAAGGAATATATACAAATGAGGAAAGTAGAGAAATAAGAAAATTGTATTACACAAAATTACGAACCATTTAGTTCAAGAATAATAAAAGATTGGGAAGAATCAAATACAAGATACACTAGGAGCTAGAGTAAAATTCTTACAACAATGGTTTATGAAATTATGTGAAAAACATAAAGAAGAATTAAAACTAGAAAAATATTAGTAAAAACCTAGCATATTGTACAAGTAAATTAGCACCCCAATTTGGATGCAAAAATTCATATAAAAGAAAAGGATAAAAAGTATAAACGTTTCAAAACAAAATATAAAGATAAAATCCCAAGAAAAGATATTATATAAAAATTATAAACACAAAAGACCACATAGAGTTAAGAAAAATATATGAGAATGTAAATGTTATAATTGTGGAAAACTAGGACATTTAGCTAGAAAGCGTAAATTACCAAAAGATTTAAAGAAAAACAAATAACAGAGGTAATAATAGAAAACGATAAATATAAATGTAGATTATTTAGATTATGAATTAGAAAATGAAGATAGCATATACGAATTTACTGAGATATTGAACTAGAAGATGAAATAGAGACACACGATTATGGTGAAAGCGATATAAAAATAATAAGTAAAGAAGAATATCAAGATAATGAATATCAGAACAAAAAATAATATTTGACAATAATATGTTTGAACAAATAAAAGGAAAAGAATTAGACTTAAGCATAGATAAGATATTAGAAGTACCTAAACTAAAAAATTTATTCAAATTAAAACAAGATGAATATTATGTAATAAGCCAAAAAGAACATGTAATAGATTGTAAATATATTAAAGGAAAAGCTAAAATACCTATCATAAATAAAAAAATAATTAATAAAGAAATTCAAGATTTAAAATCAAAAAATCCAATAAAATATGTACATTTAGGAGCAACAGAAATATTAATAAAAGCATGTTTTAGAGAAGGAATAGATACACCTATAGAATTATATTTAGCAGATGATAGAATAATTCAACCTATAGAAAAAAGTATAATAAGTGCAGTTAGAGGAAATCTAATATACCAAAAATTTAAATTTATAATAAGTGCAAACTATTCAGTAGCAATAGAAGACAAGAACATAGATAAATCACTGGTACTATATTGGAAAATGTCAGGCATAGAATTAGCACCAGGAAGTAAAATATTTACAGCTAGATGTATAATTTTATATGTTTTAACTTCAAAGCATAAAACAACAGCAAGAAATAAGATCCAAAAAATCAAAATAGAAAATCCATTTGATAAAATAATAACAGTAATGGATAATAAAGATTACAGAAATAAAGAACTAGATATAGAAGAAGATTTAGAGATAGTAAAAGAAAGATTAAGTACATCGAAAAGATTAAGCTATGATACACCTTCATCATCAAGAACTAGTACATCTAGGAGATTAGATTATGATTTAATACCTAAGTTAAAAGAACTACAACAAGATGAAATCCAACCATACCAATATTATATTACAGGAATATTAGACCAAAGAAAATATTTAATATCTATAATTACAGGACAAACAGAAAACCAAATTATAAGAGAATTAGTCAAAGAACATGAAATAATTACAGGAGAAAATATAAACACAGAATTACCTAGAGCTTTGGTAAATATAGAAGAAACTACTGAACAAGAACTAATTATTGGAGGAATACCAATAAAAATTAAATTCAAAATACATCAAGGAAATAATAATATTACTTTAGGAATAAAATGGCTAGAAACAGTTAGACCATATAATATAGATGATAAACAAGTAACAATAACTTATGAAACTAAGAAAGTAATTATTAAAAGAACAATTATATGATAAAATAACAACATCTTAATATAATGACAAAAATATACATTTTAGCAAAGATAATTATAGAAGGATACTACAACAGTATTACACACCTATGATAGACACGGGAGCGTAAGCAAATATGTGTAAACATAATTGTCTACGGATAGTAAATGGGAAAAATTAAAAACACCATTAATAATGTGATTCAATAATGAAGGAAGCATGATAACACATAAAGCTAAAAATATAAAAACACAAATATGGGATAAAATATTAATAATCAAGAAATCTATAGTTATGAATTTACAAATAAAGATATTTTATTAGGAATGCCTTTTTAGAAAAACTATATCCACACACTATAACAAAACGCATTGGTGGTTCACTACCATATGTAATCACAAAATAGGAGCAAAAGAGTTAATAATAAAATTAGAAAAAATACACCATGGATAAAAGGAAGTGAAAAAATTACCCAAAAATTAGAAAATGTAACAACTAATGATCATAAAATAGAAATTATAATATTCACAGTAGATAAAATACAAGCAATAAACGATAAATTAAATTCATTATATAACGAAAACCCATTGCAAGGATGGGATAAACATAAAACAAAAGTAAAAATTGAACTAATAGATAAAAATAGTATAATAACACAAAAACCATTAAGATATAATTTTGAAGACCAATCAGAATTTAAAATGCATATAAATGAATTATTAGAAAATAAGTATATACAAGAAAGCAATAGTAAACATAATAGTCCAGCATTCATAGTAAATAAGCATAGTGAACAAAAAAGAGGAAAAACTAGAATGGTTATTGATTATAGAAATCTAAACGCAAAAACTAAAACATATAATTACCCTATACCTAATAAAATATTAAAAGTACGTCAAATACAAGGATATAATTACTTTAGTAAATTTGACTGTAAATCAGGATTTTACCATCTAAAACTAGAAGAAGAATCTAAACATTTAACAGCATTTACTGTACCACAAGGTTTTTACGAATGGAATGTTCTACCATTTGGATATAAAAACGCACCAGATAGATATCAACATTTTATGGACACATATTTTAACCAACTAGAAAATTGTATAGTATATATAGATGACATACTATTATATTCAAAAACAAGAGAAGAACATTTAAAGTTATTAGAAAAATTTATACATATTATAGAAATATCGAATTAGCTTATCAAAAAGAAAGTGAGATTATGCAAAATCAAATAGAATTCTTAGGAATACAAATAGACAAAATGGAATAAAAATGCAAACACATATTGTACAAAAATATTTGGTTCTCAAGAATTATTAGATACTAAGAAAAATTACAATCATTTTTAGGATTAGTTAATCAAGTAAGAGAATATATACCAAATTAGCGAAAATTTAAAACCATTACGAGAAAAAATTAAAGAAAGATGTAGAATATCATTTTGATGAACAAGATAAAAACATATCGTAAAAATTAAAACCATGTGTAAAGAGTTACCAAAATTATACTTTCCGGATGAACATAGACAATTTACTTATATAGTAGAAAGCAGGACTCAAGTGACCATAGTTACGGAGGAGTATTAAAATATAAATATATAAATGAAAAATAGAACATCACTGTAGATATTATTCTGGATCATATACAGACCCACAAATAAAATGGGAAATAAATAGAAAAGAATTATTTGCCTTATATAAATATTTATTAGCTTTTGAGCCATACATTGTATATAACAAATTTATTGTTAGAGCAGGATAATACACAGGTAAAATGGTGGATAACCAAAAAGTACAAGACTCGATTACAACAAAGAAATAAGAAGGCGGTAGTCAATATATTAAATTTTTCTTTTACAATTGAAGTTATAAAAACTGACAAAATTGTGATTGCAGATCATCTCTCAAGAGAAAATTATTGAAAAGACAAATACAATAGATCAGATACTCAACCTCCTAACTACACTTTGTAAAAAGTGGATAGTATGGATGGTGAGATACAAAAGCTAAAGGAGCAAGCTAGTAGTCGTGACATGACGTTAAAAATGCGAGCTACGTCGATCGGAAGACGTTAAAATTCGAGCTAGAAGGAGACGTTGGAAACTCCTAAAACCCATAATGTTTGTTTGAATACGGATGCGGTACATCCGGAGCTACAAAGAAAACTACGAAGAAAAAAGTTATACAAATACAAATATGAATAAACTTTTGATAAACCATATCTGACTCAAAAATACAAAAATCCGTACCTACTCCACAAACAACTACATATAAAAAAATTTAGCCCAACAGAAAAATACATATAACCACATCACACGTACCTATATAGAAAACATTTACAAAGTCCAAACTTATCTAAATAAAAACCCCGAGCTATAAATCCAAAAGAACCAAATACCGATTATATTACCCAACACTTACAAGGATACAACAAACTAATTGCCCTACCAGCACAAATACAAATTTGGTTACAACTTGTTACAACTACGGACTAATTAGTACGGTGTACATTCTGAGGAGATGAAATATCAAAGATACGAACTATACAAAGCCTTTTTAACTTATAAACGAATAACTAAAGGAACTCTATTTTTATAAAGTTCTATTCACAATGAGATACTATATGTGAGATAAAACCGGTTATACAAGTCATAAAGATAGGATTGACTAGAGATATGCTAATACCGGAGAAGATAGAAAAACAGAACGAGATATCTATTGTAGATATTCCAGAATTTTATGCAAATAAAAGAATTATTGGAATAGCTACAATATTGACAGAACTAGCAAATAACTATTTAAACAATATGGAGTTATTATAGCCGAGATAACACTATGATATATTCAAATTGTCGGGAAACAAGAGAAGGAGATATGGAGGAAATACGGCAATGGATACTAAGTCTCCTAAAACCAGAAAATACACCAACTACACGAGCTATCAAGAAAAATTTCATTTCACCAGTATTATTAACAAGATATTGTACAACTATCAGTAGTAAATATTCAGAGCATATATGTTCAAAATGCCAAGGAGAAGATAACCAAGTTCCAACTGCAATTTGGAATAAACTATCACAGAAGATACAAAAAAGCGTGACAGATGAAGACAATGACAAAACAAAAGATATGAAGAAGACATCTATGTAATTTAGTCAAAAGTAGGAATCTTCTTTTTTAAAGTTTTTTGTTTTCTTTTGTAAAAGTAAAGTAGTTTGTTTTTATTTGGAGTCACCGACAGGACACTATTTATAAATAGTGAAATGTCAATTATGTAAATAGTAAGGGTTAAGTTACTGTGTAAATAGTAGATGTCAAATCTTGTATAAATAGTAAAGTCGATCCTTTGCTCATGAATAGTAAAGGTCAAGTCACTGTTCATGAATAGTAATGTAAAGTTTTGCCTATAAATTGGGTTCCTATTTTTTTATATCTTCGTTCTAAGTTTGAATGTATTATTTTTATTTCTAATCCATCTTGACTTTTATATATCTTTTCTTCTACAGCATATTCTTCTTTATTCATTATAAGTTATGTTGATATTTATATTCTAAGTGTTGTAATTGTAGATCTAATAAGAATATCGTTTTTCTTTGTGCTTTTATAGATTTTTGGCATACTTCTGCCCATATATTCTAGTCTATTTTGTCTAAATCTTAATTCTTGTTTTATTTCATTAATTTTTTCTAATAATTGTTCTCTATAAGTTTCATCCATTATAAGTTTGAAAACATTTTTTTATAATATTCTTGTTTCTTTATCATAAGATTTTGTATTTCTTTTATATTTTCTGAAATATATTCTAAGCATTCCATATCTTGGGTTCTTCGATATGTTATAATATTTTCTATTAAAAGTTTATTTAATAGTTCTAAATCTTCCATAGTTTGTAACCAATATGTTAGATATTCGTAGTTTATCATTAATCTGAATATAAGTCATATAATTCATACATGCTTTGGATAGTTAGTTCCTGCCAATTTTGTTCTATGAGTTCCATTATTTTGTCTATTTCTGTCATTTCTTCAATGAGTAAAAGATCATAAATTTTTCGTTTTATGTCAATATTAAGTGTTTTAAGGATATATAAAATAAGTATTTTATAATTATAATCTCCATTTAATAAGTATATATTCGTCATTTTCATGATTTCTAAACAAGTTTATTCCTTCTAACCTTCTTGTTTGTTATTATCAATTATCAAATTATATTAAAGTTATCCTAAATAAATTCTTTTGGTCACTACTATGATTTTCAAATTTCAATCGATCTTACCTAATAGCTTCAACAAGTTCATTTCCCTCAAACGGCTTCTCTTTTGCCTAACTGGGTTCCCGGTTTGGATGGCATAGTCTGGGCTTACCTATTCTCAGCTTACCTTCGTTCATAGCAAACTACTTCGAATTTATTCAATATAACAATACTATAACATGATAATAATCTAATAATAATCAAGAGATTATCAGGAATAAGATAGTTTAGTTATTCATATTGAAATATGAACATACCTTAGTTTGTAGATTTTCTGGAATTGATTCCTTCATAGCTTCGTGGTTATTGCTAGATTTCTCCATATATATTTTTTCTTATCTAGCTCTGATACCAATATAAGGATCTGCGGAAGTTGAGAGTAAATATGTGGAAGTGGGAGATGAGGGATGATTTTCCCTTTCTCCTTCATCTTATTTATAGGCAAAACTTTACATTACTATTCATGAACAGGGACTGACCTTACTATTCATGAGCGATGGACTCTTACTATTTGTACAGTACTTGACCTCTACTATTTACACAGTAACTTAACCCTTACTATTTACATAATTAACATAGTGTCCTGTCGGTGACTCCAAATAAAAACAAACTACTTTACTTTTACAAAAGAAAACAAAAAACTTTAAAAAAGAAGATTCCTACTTTTGACTAAATTACATAGATGTCTTCTTCATATCTTTTGTTTTGTACTGCCTTCATCATCTGCGGCTTTTTGTATCTTCTGTGATAGTTTATTCCAGCTGTACGGTTGGAACTTGATTATCTTCTCCTTGGCATTTTGAACATATATGCTCTGAATATTTACTACTGATAGTTGTACAATATCTTGTTAATAATACTGGTGAAATGAAATTTTTCTTGATAGCTCGTGTAGTTGGTGTATTTTCTGGTTTTAGGAGACTTAGTATCCATTGCCGTATTTCCTCCATATCTCCTTCTCTTGTTTCCCGACAATTTGAATATATCATAGTGTTATCTCGGCTATAATAGTTATTTGCTAGTTCTGTCAATATTGTAGCTATTCCAATAATTCTTTTATTTGCATAAAATTCTGGAATATCTACAATAGATATCTCGTTCTGTTTTTCTATCTTCTCCGGTATTAGCATATCTCTAGTCAATCCTATCTTTATGACTTGTATAACCGGTTTTATCTCGTTATATAGTATCTCTGCTGTGGCTGAATAGAACTTTATAAAAAATAGAGTTCCTTTAGTTATTCGTTTATAGGTTAAAAAGGCTTTGTATAGTTCAGGTATCTTTGATATTTCATCTCCTGTAGCTGTGTACACTGTACTAAGTAGTCCGTAGTTGTAACAAGTTGTAACCAAATTTGTATTTGTGCCTGGTAGGGCAATTAGTTTGTTGTATCCTTGTAAGTGTTGGGTAATATAATCGGTATTTGGTTCTTTTGGATTTATAGCTCTGGGGTTTTTATTTAGATAAGTTTGGACTTTGTAAATGTTTTCTATATAGACGTGTGATGTGGTTATATGTATTTTTCTGTTGGGCTAAATTTTGTTTTTATATGTAGTTGTTTGTGGAGTAGGTACGGATTTTTGTATTTTTGAGTATATGGTTTATCAAAAGTTTATTCATATTTGTATTTGTATAACTTTTTCTTACGTAGTTTTCTTTGTAGCTCCGGATGTACTGCATCGTATTCAAACAAACATTATGGGTTTTAGGAGTTTTCCAACGTCTCCTTCTAGCTCTGGAATTTTAACGTCTTCCGATCGACGTAGCTCCGCATTTTTAACGCCATGCTGTGACTACTAGCTTGCTCCTTTAGCTTTTGTATCTCACCATCCATACTATCCACTTTTTACAAAGTGTAGTTAGGAGGTTGAGTATCGATCTATTGTATTTATGCTCAATATTTTCTCTTGAGAGATGAACTGCAATCACATTTTTGTCGCTTTTATAACTTCAATTGTAAATGAAAAATTTAATATATTGACTACGATCTTCTTATTTCTTTTATTTGTAATCGAGTCTTGTACTTTTTTGGTTATCCACCATTTTACCTGTGTATTATCTGTTCTAACAATAAATTTGTTATATACAATGTATGGCTCAAAGGCTAATAAACATTTATATAAGGCAAATAATTCTTTTCTATTTATTTCCCATTTTATTTGTGGAGTGCAGATATGATCAGGAATAATATCTACTGATGATGTTCTATTTTTTCATTTATATATTTATATTTTAATACTCCTCCGTAACTATGGTCACTTGAGTCTGTTTCTACTATATAAGTAAATTGTCTATGTTCATCTGGAAAGTATAATTTTGGTAACTCTTTACACATGGTTTTAATTTTTCTGATATGTTTTTTATCTTGTTCATCAAAATGATATTCTACATCTTTCTTTAATTTTTTCTGTAATGGTTTTAAATTTTCTGCTAATTTCGGTATATATTCTCTTACTTGATTAACTAATCCTAAAAATGATTGTAATTTTTTCTTAGTATCTAATAATTCTTCAGAACCAAATATTTTTTGTACAATATGTGTTTGCATTTTTATTCCATTTTTGTCTATTTGTATTCCTAAGAATTCTATTTGATTTTGCATAATCTCAGCTTTCTTTTTTGATAAGCTAATTCCTGATATTTCTATAATATGTATAAATTTTTCTAATAACTTTAAATGTTCTTCTCTTGTTTTTGAATATAATAGTATGTCATCTATATATACTATACAATTTTCTAGTTGGTTAAAATATGTGTCCATAAAATGTTGATATCTACCTGGTGCGTTTTTATATCCAAATGGTAGAACATTCCATTCGTAAAAACCTTGTGGTACAGTAAATGTGGTGAGAGTACTTAGATTGAATTAGTATATTAGTACTTTCCTAGATACCAGTAAAGGAATGAAGATTTAGAATAAGGGAAGAAATCTTTTATGAAACTCGAGTTTCTAAGAATACATCCATATAATTTTAATTGAAATAATTTGATGTAAATAGTTAATGGGATACACCATGCCCCGTTTTAATTTTAATGGGATATCAAGTACACTAGACAATTCATGTAGTAAATTTTTGTTGTAATGAGAGGGGTTTCTTATTTACCAGATAAACATATTTTGGTATGAGTCATATCCAAATATAGTATATTAAATGTGAGGACAATCAAAGATAAAAGTTAGTTATTTTAAATGTACCCAATAAAAATTGAGTTACTAGTTTACCATTTAAAATACTTCTTTTGTACAAAGCTGAAAATTCTAACAATTTAGTGCGTAGAATATCCCCAAATCTCTTTGATACAATGGGAACAACATGATCTCACTTCTCTTGATCACCATCCTATTAGTTTTTACTAAAAACACATCTAGAATTTTCCATCCATGTTCATCGGCAAGGAGGGACGAAGAGGGGAAGAATCTTACCTCAAATAGATGGAGATTTTTATTCTTTTAACTTTGGTTCTTAAAGAAGTGAGTTGTTATGGGCAATACTTCTAATTAGGGAAAAAGTTAAATTATAGTTATTAACAAAAGATGTGTTTCTTTAACATTTCTATGTATATGAATCTCTATAATATTGCATCCAGATATTTTCTTAAGAACTTTTTTCTATGATAAAAAGTCAATGTGTAAGAGGCATACAATTCTCACCTGTCACTTTTTATTCCTCTAGAATAACACTATTAAAGTTGAGTGTTCTTTACTCATATCCTAACGTGTATTTTTATTTTAGATCCTTAGTAGCTAAAACAATATTGTAAATGTACCTCTCCAAAGAAAATAATGAAAAACATTTCTAGAAAAACACGGTTATGAAAAAAGTAATTACAAATAACTCACATATTTCCTTCCAAGTACAACTATTCAAGAGTATTAAAAAAATCATCAATATTCCAAAAAAATCTCAGTTTATATAATTTTTTTAGGCAGGGTTATGAATTCTTACCTTGTTTTCGTGGAATTGAACATATCAAATAACTTAGCTTGGCTCCTAAACTCTGTTATTAATCAGTGTTGCAATATAATGAGGGCATCAAAATTTGAATAAAATGTTACATCAAATGCAAATTTTTCTTGTATGAAATTATATTTATCACTCATAATTCATATGCAATTTTTTTGGCAATTGCAATTTTAATATAAAAGTGTACTATCTTGTAGTGAACTAAGTAACCTAATATGAATTGAAGCATGAAAATTCTTTCCTTTACATTGAAAAATCTGTATGTACTAAGAATTACAAATTGTTTATACTTACAAAAATAAGTCAAACTAAAGCCTTCTTCATTAACGGAGAAGTTACAAAAAAAACCTTTGTATATATTCTCATAGTAGATGTATTTTCAAAATAAAAATCACATATTAACACAAATTTCATATTTAATCATTCAATCAATTATATTTCAATCAGAGACACAACACATATAAATTAATCATATATATTCAGAAAAATCAATTATTTAGCAAATTATTCTGCCAACTCACCTCTAGAAAATAAAAGCATATGTCAATATATAATTTTCAAGAGCACCTAAGTATGGAGAGAATAATTTTTAACATGGACAAAACATACATACCATTAATCAGAGTATAAACATAGAATTTCTAAAAAAATCTAGCACATGCAAAAAACAACTAGAGAAAATAGAGGTAAACCAAAGCATATTGTCATACAGCACACACATAGGGAGTAGCAGTTAACAGAGAAACAAAACAATGAAAATACATCCTTATATCCTAGGTTATTATATACATACAAAAAATGCATAAACAAGAAAAACTCTTTAGAGGAATTCCAAATTCCATAACCTTATCTTGGCGGGCATCGTTTGAGCTTCTAGGTGGTCATCATCACTGCAAAAAGAAAAATCAAGATGATGTATAATAGGAGAAGATGATCTATAATAGGAGAAAGAAGACACTCTCAAATCTTTTTAGGAGATCGATACTTACTATGAGATATCTTAGATCATACATTTATACATGTAAGGTTACAAAGATAACAGATCTGGGAGAAATCACCTTGGGAGGTTGAATCGAAACTGAAAATGTGACGAGGAAAGAAACATCGATGGGGTTTCGTAGATCTATATAGAGAAAGAAAGAGACACTTTAGTATGTTTTGTTCAAATATATACTTGCATTCTTTTGGGCTAGGTCTTTTTTGGGCCTTGTCACTATTTTATGCTAATATAATTATGGACTAGAATATTTTGGCACATTTTTTGTTACTTTCTTTTGTTGTTTTGTTTGATCTTTGATTTTAATACATATAAAGTTGGTCCATGGACCAAGTATTATTTCAAATTGATAGCACGAGATGTTTTTAAGAAATTCTATATATTCTCTTTTCAACAATACATTATACGCACATTACGAACACCATAATATTTATAGACATAATTTGTTCACTAACCATTAGTATACCACAATTCATATTGCTATATATATATATAAAATCCTAGGCCCACCAACGTTGCGCCACCACAAACAAGGATTCCCTTTTAAAAATAATTTATTTCCAAAATTTGCCTTCCCCTATAATGAAAATTTGGGACTTATGAAAAGTTGTGACTTTTTATTAAAAGTGGTGACTTTTATTAAAAGTTGTGACTTTTATTAAAAGTTTTGACTTTTATGAAGAGCTGCGACTTTTATGAAAGGTTGTAACATTTATGAAAGGTTGTGACATTTTCGAAGAGTTGTGACTTTTCCAAAGAGTTGTGACCTTTTCGGTAAGACACAATAAATATTTGTTCACACTACCCTTTGTTATCTATAAATAGAGGGGTTTGCTCTGATTTCAAAACAAGGAAAATTCTGAACTTCTTCTTCTTCTTTTGCACAATTAAATTTTTGATTCTAAACTTCTTCTTCTTTTTCTTCTTCTAGACAATTAAATATTTATGTACTTTGCTCCTGTTGAGTGGTTCACTGACACTATTGTTTTTATATCATTACATTGGTGAATAAATTCGTTTTATCCTGAGAGGATCTATTTCTTTAAACCTCGGATACTAGAGGGAAATGATTTTCTTAAGAAGACATTGTGCATTCAGTGGACTCAATTTTTCCTTTCTGTTTCATTCTATTGTTACAAGTACTGATATTTTTTTACACTCATTAATTTATGATTATGATATTAATTGTTATTTTGGAGTACATGTTTTAAACGTTGTTGTTTATGTTTCTGTAAAGTTATTGTTATAAGTATTTGTTAGTACATACTCTATGTAAATCCAACTACTGCAGATTTACAAATAACTTTTTATAGAATACATTTATTTACAATATTCTCCAAATAAATCTTTTCTTCTCCAAGAGATCAAGCCTAAAAATTTATATGATTTTTTGTTGTTCTCATAATACTGTTAATATTAACAGGAGTAAAAAAAGAGTAGAAAGTCAAATGATAGAATTAAAACTAGCAATTAATTACAATTATATGATACACAATGATGACTAATGCTCACACCAAAATACTTTTTTGAACTTCTTTCCAATTATCCCTTACTTCTCTTTCATCCTTTTCAAGGATCCTTAATGTTTTGTTTGTGGACAACTTCAATTCCAAAACACTATCATAACTATATTACATATGAAATTTGGATTTTGGAAGATTGCATTTTTTATTTTAAATCACATAATGACTCCATATTACTTATTGGTATATCATATGATTATGAAACCTTTGCTCTTGATAAACACACACACACACACACACACACACATATATATATATATATAAAATAGTTAATATTTTGAAAGTAATTGATAGTGTTATACTAACGAAATTTGCAAAGAAGAAAATTCAGAAAATATTTATTTGATTCTCTAATTAAAGACACTATGTAACCATGCATATTTATGATAGAAATAAACTAATCATTGTAAAATTTCTATAACGACCGGGTTTCGTCGTTATAGAAAAGCCAACGGGGAATTGGTCCGAAAAACTTTTTCATATTAACTTGGAATTTCTCAACCTAATCCATATTTGGATGAAATCGAAGTCATTAAAGTGTAGGGAAATCTGGTAACAATAGGGAGGGTCGCTGTGGCGGGCTAGACGCGACTTAAATTCGTAAATAAACCCCAAACGCCTTTATTCTGCACTTTTTGGTTTTTAGAGGAACTAACCCCAGGCGACTCTAGACTGTTTTCCACCATTCTTGAGGCTAAAGAAAAGATTTTAACTCCCCGAATCCATTTTTTGATCTGTAGAAAGTAATCTAATGGGTTATTATCGATGGGGGAGGGTTTTGATCTAGAAACTATGGTGGAAAAAGCCCTAATTTGGATACTTGGGATCATGGGTATGATCTAGGGTTGTTAGAATTGTTAGTAATTCGAGTAATTAGTGATTGTTTATTGATTCCCGTATTATATTAATTGTTCATAGACCAAGAACAAGCGAAATAAATTCGGAAAGGGAAGGATCAAGTTTCTTAGGGTTTCAAGCTTGTTTCGAGGTGGGTGATGGTTGTGATTCTATGATTATGTGATGTATGTTTATCTTGCTTCATTATGATACATGTATGAATGTGGATGTTGCATTATTGATCACACTTGTTGTAAATGAGTATATATTATGGATGCATGCCATAAATCATGACTTGACTTGTCTGATTATGAGAATGTACTTGCAATTGTGATTGTGGCTTGTTGAGTGGATCAGGTGTTGCGTTCCGACACACTAACTTCTATCGGTTGCAACGTTCCAGCATAATTATAGGATCGGTTGCCACATTCCGGCATAAACATTGGATCAGGTACCACGTTTCGGTATGCTAATTGTTTGGGTTTGGGTTCCATGAGATGAGCAATGAGTTGTCAATAATTGTGTATCTTGAGAAATGTGAAGTTGTTCATTATTCGTAAATGTTGATAATATTGTATATGTTTGATATATACATGTGATTATATTGTTGTATTGATTAATGTATGTTGCACTTAGTGGGATAGTTGTGTGATCCTACCAGTACACTGTGGTTGTGTACTAATACTACACTTGCTCTTTCTTTGTTGAGTATAGGGCATCTTCAAGCAACCTTTGGCTAAAGAAATTTAGACCTTAGAGTGTAAGTTCATGCAGTTGCGCATCTCCGAAAGAGGTGGGGTGTTACATAGCAGTGAAGTGAGGGCCACATTCATTGATAAGATCAAGGCCAAACAATTTGAAGATGAAAATTTAGAGGAGCTTAGAAAAAAGATTGCGATTGGTAAGGCACAAGATACCACTCTTAATGTGGAAGGTGTGCTCAGTTTTAAAGGAAGAATTTGTGTTCCTTGAGTTGATGACTTGATTCAGAAATTGTTGGCAGAATCTCATGGTTCGCGATATTCTATTCATCCGGGTGTGACGAAGATGTATCGAGATTTAAAGAGAATTTATTAGTGGCTGAGCATGAAGAAGGATATAGCGGGGTTTGTGGCTAAGTATCAAAATTGCCAATAAGTGAAATATGAACATCAAAGGACTGCAAGTTTGCAACAAAGAATGCCAATTTCGGAATGGAAGTGGGAGAGGATAGCCATGGATTTCGTGGTTGGTCTTCCCAAGACTTTAGGGAAGTTTGATTCTATTTGGGTAGTGGTTGATAGATTGACTAAGTCAGCCTATTTTATTTCGGTAAGAATAGATTATAATGCTGAACAATTGGCTAAGGTGTATGTGAAAGAGATAGTGAGGTTGCATGGGGTGCCCCTCTCTATCATCTCAAACCATGGTACCCATTCACATCCAAGTTTTGGAGGAAATTACATGATGAATTGGGAATATAACTCAATTTTAGTACAACCTTCCATCCACAGACAGACGGGCAGTCAGAGAGGACTATTCAAGTGCTAGAAGACATGTTGAGGGCATGTGTGATCGACTTTGGAGGTGGGATAAGTTCCTACCTTTGTGTGAATTGTCCTATAATAATAGTTATCACTTCAGCATAAATATTACACCATTTAAGGCACTCTATGGGAAGGGATGTAGATCATCCATAGATGGTCTGAGGCTGGAGATGTGAAACCATTGGGGGTCGATTTAGTGAAGGATGCTCAATATAAGGTGAGGAGTATTCAAACTAAGCTTCTAGCAGCCCAGAGTAGACAGAAGAAGTATGCAGATCATAAGGCAAGAGACATGGCATTTCAAAATTATGAGAATGTTCTTCTTAAGGTATCACCCATGAAAGGGGTGATGAGATTTGGCAAGAAGGGCAAACTAAGTCCGCGATACATTGGTCCCTTTGAGGTTTTTGAATGTGTAGGATTGGTGGTGTATAGATTGGCTTTACCTCATACTCTATCAGGTGTCCATCTAGTATTTCATGTGTCCATGTTGAAGAGATATCATGGCAACAGAGATTATATCATTAAGTGGGACTTAATCGTGTTAGACAAAGACCTCTAATATGAGGAGGAACTGATTGCAATTCTTTATCGTGATGTGTATAAGTTGAGGAACAAGGAGATTAAGTGCGTGAAGGTTCAATGAAAGCATTGTCCAGTTGAGGAAGCCACTTGGGAGACCGAGAGAGACATGCGAGACATGTATCCCCAATTGTTCGTCGATTTAGTTACTACTTCATCCCTTCTTTAGCCTGTTCTTCTTAAGTTTGTCACTCGGGAATGAGTGATGGGTAAATTGGTATCTATTGTAACGACCGAGTTTCGTCGTTATAGAAAAGAAACACGAAAATTTTTTTGGTCGAAAAACTTTTCGTAGTAACTTGGAATTTCCTAACCTAGTCCAGATTTGGATGAAATAGGAGTCATTAAGGTGTAGGGAAATCTGATAACAATAAGGTGAATTATTTATGATTTTGATTTCATGAGTAGTTATATAAGTCGTTAAGGAATCTATACAACTTTACAGAATTGAATTCAGGGGAGTAGAACTCCCGGAATTGATCTTAGCGTGAACGGTATTTTCTGAGCATCATTGGTTAAAAAGAGTGTTATGAAATGGGGGTCTTGGAATTATTAAAATAGCTCACTGTTTCATACAAGCCGCTTTGGTAGTAGTTTTGGTCGCTCTGGCCTGGCCACTGTAGCGAAGTGAGGGCCGTTGTAGCGGGCTACACACAACTTAAAGTCGTAAATAAACCCCAAAATATCTATATTCTGTACTTTTTGGTTTTTAGAGCTAAGGAACAAACCCGAGGCGATTCTTGAAAGTTTTCCACCATTCTAGAGGCTAAAGGTAAGATTTTAACTCCCCGAATCCATTTTTCGATCGTAGAACGTAATCTAATGGGTAATTATTGATGCGGGAGGGTTTTGATCTATAAACTATTGTGGAAAAAGCCCTAATTTGGATACTTGGGATCATGGGTATGATCTAGGGTTGTTAGAATTGTTAGTCATTCAAGTAATTAGTGATTGCTTATTGATTCCTGTATTATATTGATTGTTTGCAAACCAAGATCAAGCGGAACGAATCCGGAAAGGGAAGGATCAAGTTTCTTATAGTTTCAAGCTTGTTTCGAGGTAGGTGATGGTTGTGATTCTATGATTGTGTGATGTATGTTTTTCTTCCTTCATTATGATACATGTATGTATGTGGATGTTGCATTATTGATCACACTTGTTGTAAATGAGAGGATATATGATGGATGCATGCCATGAATCATGACTTGACTTGCATGATTATGAGAATGTACTTGTGATTGTGATTGTGATTGTGGCTTATTGAATGGACCGAGTGTTGCATTCTGACACATTAACTTGAATCGATTGCCATGTTCCGGCATAAATATTGGATCGAGTACCACGTTACAGTACGCTAACTCTTTGGGTTTGGGTTTCATGAGAGGACCAATTACTTGTCAATAATTGTGTATCTTGAGAAATGTGAAGTTCTTCGTTGTTCGTATATACTGATAATATTGTATATGTTCGATATATGTATGTGATTATATTGTTGTATTGATTAATGTATGTTGCACTTAGTGGGATAGCCGTGTGATCCTACTAGTACCTTTGTGGTTGTGTCACGTCTGCACTTGCTCTTTTTGTTGAGTCTGGGGCATCTTGGCGGTATTGACAGACCTCGCTTAGAAGATCAGTAATCATCGTTCGAAATTAAAGGGTGAGCTAGTTCTTCCAAGTTGCCATGAGTTCTCCTTTCGTCAATGTCCACATTTTGGAGTTAGACTTTCTAGTTAGTTGATTAGTTCATTAGTTTTGGGTTGTATCTCTTCTTGTTTAGACTTGTTGAACTTAGATGTTTTGGTACATTGACTTTCAGGCTCTAGATGTTATTTTCGCATTTGTTTAGTTGTTCGATCTTTTGGAAGTTTATGGGAACTTCAGTTTTGACTATTATTCATGTTTTCATATCCTTAAATACTTTAGTTTTTGGTTTAGTTGCTTGGTTTGGATTGTAGTAGTGGTTCTCCCACCGGAGGGTTAGTCAATCACGACAGTCTGGATTGTGACAATTTCAAAAGAAAATTAATGAATCTATAAAATGAAATTATGTAAACTTAGAGAAAATAGTGTTGTGATTTGTAATTTTGCCTTTTCTTTTAGGGAAAAGGCATAGATTCCCCCTGAACTTGTCCCGAAAAGTCAGTTACATGCTTAAACTATCATGGTGACCTATTTCACACCTTAACTACTCAAAAGTGAATTTATTACCCCCCCCCCCAGACGTATAACACCACTCTCACATATGTGGTGTATTACACTCGCTGCCACATAGCGCTACGTCAGTGTCATGTCATAAATTATAACTTTTTGTTTTCTTTTCTTTATTAATTAACTTTTCTTTGTTAAGTATATTTTACTCTAACTAATCCCTAATTAATTGTTTTAATTCTGTAATAGTTATATATATCTTCTTCATCACTAATCTCACCCATTTTCAATTCTCATTTAATCGGAAAATCATATCCGGTCCCACCTTTATTATTGATTTTGTTCTTCACCACCACTATATCACCTTCAATTTCTCTTCTTCGTTGTCACCCAACACCAAATATCATCACTACCATTATCAATATCGATTCATTCTTCTTCACCACCTTCAATTACCTATTTTAATGTTTGTCACCAGTCACCTATCACCACCAAACCCATAAAGCTGCTATTAACACCAAAACCAAAAATTGATTAACAAAGTAAAAAAAATAATGAAAAAGATAGAAATAATCAATCAAAAGTTTTCTAGATAAAATAAAATTATTCACTAATAAATCAATGGAATTAACATAATTGCGAATAAAAAAATATGCTTTAAGATTGTGATTAAAAAATAAAAGAAGTGTGATGAAAATAAAGAATGAAGAAGAAGAGGACAATGGGTCGGGTTAGAAGAAGAAGAGGGGTGTGGGGTGGGGTAGAAAGGAGGATTCTAACTTTTTTTTTACTTTAATTTCAAACTGACGCGCCTATTTTTTATTTTTGTTTTATTTTTTGCCATGTCAGTTTTACTGGGTAAGAAAATTCACTTTTGAATAGTGTAGGTGTGTAATAGGTCACTATGATAGTTTAAGCGTGTAACGGACTTTTTGGGACAAGTTCAAGGGGGAATTTATGTCTTTTCCCTTTCTTTTAATAAAACAAATGGTAAACTACAATTGAATAATCTCTATACTTTAAAAAACAAATTTATATTAAAATACTATAACATTAAAATACAAGGAAAATTTTATTGTAATAAATTTTAAAGAAGAATGTTGTAATCGCGCAAAGCGCTGGCCCATTTACAAGTACTTACATAGTAGAGATAGATCATGTCGTCAATGTGAAAAAAAGTTTTTAAACAAGAAAAATTTTATGTTTATCGATTTTGATAGATACAAGATTCAGAAGCATTATTACCTTGAGATCACCATGAAAAAACTAGGCAGTGAGTGATATTTTTCAATGTTATCTTTCAAAAAATATTTGTACCCTTCACTATCAACTACAATTATTCCAACATTTTATAGAGAATTCTTTAGTACTCTAACTGCTTCTTTTTAATATAGTTATGCATGTTGAATATATATATATATATAATGGTTAATGAACTGCTAAACGAAGTAACTATGTATTTGAAATGACTCTAACTAGTAAACCTTATCTACGTGGGGATGTTCCAATTTAATGTAACATTTATTGCTTGCATTGTGGTTCATCAAAAGATTTGGTGACTCATTAATTTAATATTACTTTGACGATCAAATAAAAAAAGGATCCAACACACAATTTTGGTAATTTTTGGGACAGTTTGTAGGTCATAAGTAATATGGAGCATTTATTAAATATTAAAGAAATCTCGTATAAGATGTAAAAATAATTTTGAAAATGGAGAGAACCAATGCAATTGTGGGTGAAAATCAATGGAAAATGTATTTTTAAAAATTAATTTATTATTTCTCTGAGAAGGACACAATAGAAAGAATTCAATACAATGAAATATTAAAAGATTAGAAATAACTTTCTATTTCAGTTCATAATTAGATTTAAGAAATTTAAAATTATATCTAATTAGTAAATTGGTCCGCCCTTCATATCGATCATAAGAAAACTAATTTTATTAATAATTAAAAAAGATATTAGTCCTCAAGGACCAATTTATTAGATTTTTAAGTTTAGTCCAATTTATCCTTTAGGTAAAACCATACATCTCTTTCGATATTTATGTTTTCTCTTTATTCTTCCTCTTTTACTTCTTCCTCACCCTTTCACTTTTTTTTCAAGAAAATGTCAATTTTGTTTTCTTTATTTTCCAATAATAAATGTAAATGAAGAGACTCAAAAGCATAGAAAATGTATGTAAATAATGAGTCTCAAATCATTAATGAGGTGATACAATTCATGAAATTGATTGACACCACGCTTTATGAATTTGTTAACAAAAAATACTTTGAATTATACATATTCCTGTCATAAATGTTGAAAAGTTGCAATTGTAAAACAAATTGAAAAATGCTCATTGGCAAAAATTAAAGTGATTTTTGTCCCGCATCAAACTATATAGTATATTCCAACAACATAATTATCATAAAGTAAAGGATCAACACATGCATTAGAAACTAATGTACCAAAAGAAGAATAACCTTAGATGGCTACCTATATATTAATAAGGTTTATACAGCCTTGCAAATTGTCATATGCAATGCAAGAAAAATTAAAAGTACAAAGAAAGAATCAAAAGTATAATTTTTAAACTGAAATGCTTTATCATTAAAAAATAAGTCTATGTAACTAAAATGTTAATGCATACATATCTAATTGTTCACTTGTGAAGATCCATCCTTCGTTACTTTTAAGCTGAGACTATTGTATCGTTCTCGTTAATAGTGGTCTTGAAACCTTCCTCCAATTTGTGTCAGCCTTCGACATGTTGGGTTTTAAAATGTGAATGAAAAATGAAGTTTTGTGACTTTTATGAAGAGACGTGACTTTAATGAAAAGTTGTGTCTTTTATGAGGTGTTGTTACTTATATGAAAAGCTGTTGTAACACCTCAGATTTGAAAAGATGGAAAAATTTAGCTTTCCAGGATCTAGTGTCAGAATAAATGGAAGATACCGACGGACCGTATGTCAGACCACGAACTCTAGGTGGTGCCGTTGTTGGGTTCCAGACTTAGGGGTCTCTAATCTCACTCACGGCCGACCAGTACAATCCATGGTTGGTCCGTACATAGGTGAGGGTTAACAACTATTTAGAGGAAAATGGCTTTTGGGTCTGTCACAACCCGAATCTACACCCTAGACGTGGCTGGCACTCGAGAACCATTGTTGGCCCCCAAGAGAACCCTCATCCTTGTTGACTACAAGCGGAAGACTAACTCAAGATTACAAAATCTTAAAACTGAATTAAATTTCACTAAACTCAATTACTCAGCCCTTTTAAAAGTCTGTAAATACTCAAAACTCATCAACTCTGTCTATCTATGAAGCCTCTACTATTATAGACGTCCTAACAAACTAAACATAAAAGTTGAACCCTCCGGAAGCAAGGAGGCCCACCAACGCTAACTGGAACTACAAATGGTATCAACAAAGCTTCTGTTTATGACCCTGAATACCTGTATCTGTATCATAAAAGATGCATGCCAAATGGCATCAATACATGGAATGTACCAGCATGTAAGGGGAATTCTAAAACATTTACATAAGCTTGAATTGATGGAAAAGAAACATACTTACCTCTTTTCAACGCTCTCAACTGAACTCAACTAAACTCAATGAAATAGGGCTCAACTTAACAATAAGGTACTCAACTAAGTGAAATCTAGTTCAACTCAACTCATGAAAATAAGGCTCAATTCAATGATAAGATACTCAACTTAGTGGAACATAATTCAACTCAACTCAGAGAAATAGGGCTCAACTCAACAATAAGATACTCAACTTAGAGAAATAGCGCCCAACTCAATAATAAGATACTCAACTCAGTGGAACATAGTTCAACTCAACTCAGAGAAATAGGGCTCAACTCAATAATAAAATACTCAACCCAGTGGAACATAGTTTAACTCAACTTGGAGAAATGGGCCTCAAATCATTAATAAGATACTCAACTAAGTGTAATATAGTTTAACTCAACTCAGAGAAATAGGGCTTAACTCAATAATAAGATACTCTACTCAGGATAATACCCAAGGATAAAGCAACAAAAGAAACAATATATCAAAAGTTGTAAAACAATAGATAGCAACTCAATAATATTTAAAAAATACAACTATAACTCATTTGTATGTGAAAACACAATAATAGCTCTTATTTGGGAAATTCTGTAGCCGACAACCATCACTATGAGTTGTGTGATGATAGAACGTCTCGCCCATGCTATCAGAACTGTCCAACACCTTGCCGGGGTATAGAACTCCTCAACTAAGTGGATCCACTAAGCTATGCTTAAAAAGTAATAAGGAATCATCTAACAAGCATGACCCTTTCTACCTACGTTGGCTACTTGGTTTATGAGGGCTGTGAGTTTTTTGAACTCTCCCCCATATCAGTGCTCAATACTACTCCCAAAATATAATTTAACTCATATGTTTTTTTTTAAACTCATATCCTTATCCTGAACTTTGAGATTATTACTCAAAACGTTTCTCTTAAAAGAGATTATACTCAAAACTCCTCATGAACTCTTTTGAAAATCAGTGTTTCCTCTCTTCTTAAACTTTTTCTCCCTTGAATCTTCTCCCTAAAACACTAAACTCTTTGGGGATAAATGAGAATGATTCCAATCAGTTTAGAAAACTCGATGCCATTGGGTCTCCTAACTCATCATGTGCTTAAAGTTATGGTCATTTGGAGTTGACCCAAAACTTAGAAGAATTAAGAATGACTTGTATGAACTCTTTGTAGTTCTTTTTAAAACTCAAGGTGCTACATCGATTGAACTTAATACTTAAGAGAATTTTAAATTCCTCGGTAAAATCTTGCTCACTACAAATAATAGTTCGAGTCTTAGTTAAGAAAATTTCTGGGGTGATACATTATCTTCCCATTGGGATCATTTATCCTCGAATGACGGCTAGACTGGGTATGGAGCAGGGTTACTCTAACTATCACTTCAGACTCATGAACTTGCCTACAAACACAGGTTGGTCTGATTCATACCAAGAGTTGGGACCTTCTATAGCACTTAAATAAGAAAAATTTTGTTGTGAACATAGCCATGCTCTCTATGAAGTTACCTTATCTGAAGCAAAGAACATTTAGGCATGAAGTAAGACTAAGAATACCATGCCTCATTGGCTGCAACTCATATCTCCCACAAGGATACATGAATCCTCTTACCAAGGTTTGAGTCTAATGGTAAGCTATTGTTGTATTCAAGCTTAACCCAAATGTAACAGCCCGTATTATGCATATGCTTGTTCTATTCTTGTGATACTTGATATAGCCTTACAGTATAGGTGAGGGACCATGTTTCTTATATGATTAGATTTGGTTTAAATTAGATCAGAAGGTGATGTGATGCCTTGCACGTTTCAGCATGTGTACTGCAAGTTAACTCTAACGGGAGTATTTAAACTCAAAACAGTAAGGTGGTAATTGAGCTTAAAGTTGGAAGTTAAGTGCTATGTTAAAGCACAACGGTTTAATATTTAGAAAATGGAATTAAATAAGTGAGCTGCTTGCTTGACTTAACTAAGCTAGTAGGTAACAAGTAGGTGCATCACCTACTTTGACTTATTGACCAATCCAAAGGACCAAGTTGTTGCATCACCTATTAAGACTCTTTTGACCATGTAATTGGGCCAAGTATACTACCACCTACTCACATTAATTATGGCCCAAATTGACAAGAATTGGCAGCAAGGCCCAACAAGTGTTAAAGTCACAAAGGCCCATGTTACATGGCCAAGTAGGTGGGTCTCCTACTTAACAATATATGGCCCAAAATTGGCCAAGAAAGTTGGCAAATGCACTTCCTTTTTAAAGGGATAAAGATCAGATCTTTTGCTTCATTTTTAACTTGGAAAATTTTAGATTTATTAAGTTCTCTCTTGGTCTTTCTTGGATTAATACAGCAGCCCTAAAATACCTTAGGGTTCTTGAATATTTTTCCCTTTTTCAAGTAAAAGTTTGAAGGACAGTTTCAGTTCTTGAAGTACAAATTTAGAGGATAAATTTCCAGAAACTAAGGTAAGGCTACTGCCTATTTTTGCCTCTCTTTAAATACAGGTTTGGGGTGGAAAGTTTTGTATATATTTGTCAAGAACTCATGGATGGTTATAAATCCTTAAGTTCAAAATTCTCCTATTATGCTGAAAGATTTTTGGGGATTGATAGTGGTTGCCTTATGTATATTGTTGTTGGGGGCAGCTTGGGTATCTTGGCAAAGGATATATGAAGTTGTATTAATGTATAGAAGAAGGGTGTGGTGGTTCGCCCTTTGTGTAAGGGTTGTATGGGCCTAGTTTCCGTCATGTGTTTTGCTACTATTTTTCGAGGGCCTTAATGTGATTAGCTGCTAACATTAGATTAATCATGACTTATATTGTAGATTAGCACCAAAAAGGGAGGCTGAATCATGATAGTTATATTGTCAGGAAAAAAAAATGTATGTAAGGCTATTTGATTCAATATTCTTTGGCATGAAATCTGATACTTGCGATTAATATCAATAAGTGAATTTCCTAAGTTCTATTCCTAGTAAAAAAACATAGTGGCAGCGTACGATCTCCAAATAAGCTAACAATATTTCCCCCTATCCTTAATGTATCAAACTACTTCATTATATGCTTACTACTCTATACTTGTGTAATTATCCTCCTATGTGCTGGTATAGGGATGGTATTTGCAAAAGCAAGTTTGGTGAATCCTTCTCCAAGTCAATTGAAGTCAATTGTGTCATTTAAGCTCACAAGTAATGCATTGATGTTACATAGCTCCTTATGTCATTGTTATTGCCTTGAAGTATTATTTTCATGTCTTCTACTACTGGTCCGTAGTTCCAGTATCACAAATGATTATGACCACCAAAACAACAATCTCAAAGATTTGAGGAAGGCAGTCCAATTATTGACTCGTATAGTTACTGGCCACGGCCAAAGGCAAAAAGGTCCAGTTGCAGGTACTAGTGGTGTAGATAGAGCAACTGGCACGCGGATACGTGACTTCCTTAATTTGGACCCTCCATCATTCACCAATTTAGATCCTAACGAAGCTCAATAGGACTTTATAGATCAAATCCAACGTACATTGGATGTTATGCATGTAAGTGGTAAAGAAGCACTTGAGCTAGCAACATATAGATTAAAGGTGTGGCTATATTGTGGTATGAAGCTTGGAAGCAATCTAGGGGAATAGATGCACCTTCAGCTACATGGAAAAAGTTCAAAAAGGTATTCCTTGACCATTATATGCCATTGGAGATCCGAGACGCCGGTGCAGATCAGTTCTTAAATCTCCACCAAGGAAGTTTGAGTGTGGGAGAGTACATTCTCAAATTTAATTCCTTAGCCAGGTATGCTCCTAATGTAGTAGCTATTATGGGGGATAGAGTTCATCGATATGTGGATAGATTAGATTCATATCTGGTTAGAGACTATACCAATGCTTTGTTGAATAAATATATATGTATATAGCAAGGATGCAAGCTTTGGCGCAAAAGTTGGAGGATCAAAGGCAAAGAAGGACACAAGAGTAAAAAACAGGGCATTCTAAGAGGGCCAAATCCATGGGGCAGTTTACACCATCCCAAGGTGAGTTTAGGCCTCGATTCTTTAACAGACCGCCTAGGCCATAATCTTCCTACTCTATAGCTAGTGCCCCCCCACGGTTTCAAGGATTTAGGGAAAATCAGTTTGGGCAAAGAAGTGAAAGCCAAGGTTCACAAATAGCGGGTCATCAAGAGCAAGAAAGTACGAGCCAATCAAGGCATCCTCGACAACCTTGTAAACAATATGGAAAGAATCATCTAGGTGCATGTAGGTTTGGGACAGATGTTTGTTTTTGGTGTGGTACACCGGGTCATATGATGAGAAATTGCCCTCATAGGGGTGTGGGTGGTGTGGCACAACCTATTAGATCAGTTGTTGCATCATCATCATCAGAACCTTCTTTGGGTAGGGGACAGATGCCTACTGGTCGTGGTAAAGGAGCTAGGGGAGCAGCTAGTTCTAGTGGAGTTCAGAATCGCACATATGCTTTAGGGGATCGACAAAATTTAGAAGCCTCGCCGGATGTGGTTACAGGTACATTGTCCATCTTTTCACATGTTGTATATGCATTAATTGATCCGGGGTCTACACTATCATATGTTACTCCATTGATTGCTGAAAAGTTCAAAAGAACACCAGAATTATTAGTGAAGCCATTTGAAGTGCCTACACCGATTAGTGAGTCTATTATAGCTAAAAGGGTTTATTGTAATTGCATTGTAACTGTTTGTGATCGTGATACATTGGTCGACCTTGTTGAGCTAGAAATGGTAGATTTTGATGTTATAATGGGTATGGATTTGTTAGCTTCTTGTTATGCTATGGTAGATTGCCGAACTAAGAGGGTGCATTTCCATTTTCCAAAAGAGGTAGTCCTGAATGGAAAGGTAATATTGGAGCACCAAGAGGTAAAGTTATTTCTTATCTTAAGGCAAAGAAGATGATGTCCAAAGGACACATATGTCATCTAGTGAGAGTGAAAAATATAGACGTGGAGCCACCAACTGTTCAATCCATTTCGGTAGTGAATGAGTTTCCTGATGTGTTTCCTGAAGATCTTCCAGGTTTGCCTCCAGAACGAGAAGTAGAGTTTGGTATTGATGTGATTTCAAATACTCAACCTATCTCCATTCCTCCGTATAGAAAGGCCCTAGTAGAATTACGAGAGTTGAAGGAGTAATTAAAAGACTTATTAGAAAAAGGATTCATAAGGCCAAGTATGTCCCCATAGGGAGCACCAATTTTATTTGTACGCAAGAAAGATGGCTCGTTAAGAATTTGTATAGACTATCGGCAGTTGAATAAGGTAACGATTAAGAACAAATATCCCCTCCCTAGAATTGATGATTTGTTTGATCAGTTACAAGGTACTAGGTGTTTTTCAAAAATTGACCTGAGATCGGGTTATCACCAAGTGAGGGTCAAAGACAAAGATATACCCAAGACAACTTTCCAAAAACGGTATGGTCATTTTGAATTTTTAGTCATGTCATTCGGGCTAACAAATGCACCAGCAGCTTTTATGGATTTAATGAATAGGGTGTTCAATCCATATTTAGATGTGTTCATGATAGTATTAATAGATGACATTTTGGTGTATTCAAGATCAGAAGAAGACTATGCTAACCACCTGCGGCAGGTCTTACAAATTCTTCGTGATCGTAGGTTGTATGCAAAGTTCTCTAAATGTGAATTCTGGTTAAAATCTATGGCATTCTTAGGTCATATTGTATCCGATGAAGGAATAAGGGTTGATAACCAGAAGATAGAAGCCGTGAAAAATTAGCCAAGACCTACAACATCGACGGAGATCCGTAGTTTTCTTGGATTGGTAGGTTATTACAGAAGATCCGTTGAAGGATTCTCTTCCATAGCTGCACCCTTAACAAAGCTAACACACAAAGAAACCATGTTTCAGTGGAATGATGAATGTGAAAGAAGCTTCCAAGAGCTGAAGAATAAATTAACTTCTACACCTGTATTGGTACTGCCAGAAGGCACAAAAGGCTATGCAGTGTATTGTGATGCTTTGGAAGGGGGATTAGGTTGTGTATTGATGCAGCATGGTAAAGTAATAGCTTATGGCTCAAGGCAGCTGCGGCCACATGAGAAAAATTATCCAACCCATGACCTAGAGCTAGTAGCAGTTGTGTTTGTTTTGAAGATATGGCGCCACTACTTGTATGGAGTTCATGCACATATACACTGATCACAAGAGTTTGCAATATATCTTTAAGCAAAAGGACCTAAATTTGAGGCAGCGAAGATGGCTGGAGCTATTAAAAGATTATGACATTGATATCTTATATCATCCCGGTAAAGACAACATAGTAGCTGATGTTTTAAGCCATAAAATAATGGCAAGCACTTATGGGCAGTCTATGGAAAGACAAGGAATAACTAAGGATCTATGCCAACTAGCTAGCTTGGGGGTTCGCCATCTTGAATCTCCAGACGAAGGGGTTATTGTGTAAAATGCGGCAGAGTCCTCATTAGTAGTGGAAGTGAAAAAGAAACAGTACACTGAGCCTATTCTATTACAACTTAAGAAGAATGTACAGCAGGGTATGACAAAGGCATTTGAGCTTATGCAAGAGGGAGTACTTCGGTGTCAAAACAGATTGTGTGTACCTAACGTAGATGAATTAAGAAAGAGGATTATGATGGAAGCACATCATTCGAGATATTCTGTCCATCCAGGGTCAACTAAAATGTACCATGACTTGACAGAAATGTATTGGTGGGGGGACATGAAGAAGAACATTGCGGAATTCGTGGCTCAATGTCCAAATGTCAACAAGTAAAAGTAGAGCACCAAAACCCCGGAGGTTATATGTAGTGTATAGAACTTCCAATTTGGAAGTGGGACATGATCAACATGGATTTTGTCAATGGTTTTGCTCTCTCATTTCGGAAGTTTGACTCCATATAGGTAATAGTTGACAAACTCACCAAATCAGCACACTTCTTGCCGGTGAAGACTACTTACACAGTTGAAGAGTATGTAAGGTTGTATATTAAAGAGATAGTTCGGCTACATGGAGTGCCAATCTCTATTATATCGAACAGGGGAGCTCAATTCACTGCAAATTTTTGGAAGTCATTTCAGAAAAGTTTAGGAACACAAGTGAATTTAAGTATAACCTTTCATCCTCAAACAGACGGTCAGGCAGAGCATACAATTCAAACACTTGAGGTTATGCTGCGAGCTTGTATATTAGACTTCAAAGGTTGTTAGGGTGATCATTTGCCATTGATCGAGTTTGCATACAACAATAGCTACCATTCAAGTATTAAAATGGCACCTTATTAAGCTGCCACTCTTCTATACAAATTGGGATAGACCTATGCTAGGCATTTGCTCCTGGGCTGCCACCCATAATTAAACAGATTGCTTCACTTAGATTCTTTAATCTTTGAGATTGTTGTTTTGGTGAACATAACTCTTTTGAGATTGTTCTTTTGATGATCATAACTCTTTTGAGATTTCTGTTTTGGTGGTCAAAATCATTGTTGAGATTTGGAACTATGGACCAGTAGTAGAAGACATGAATATTGACTTACGATAATAACAATTGTATGGGAAGCAAAAATGTAATACTTAGGAGCTTATATGACTCAGTAAGCATTTTGACATCTCATATTGAAGCACATATCAAGTGGAAATATTTAACATTCAGCCAAGAGATTGTATAGCCTGAATAGCCTGAATTTTAGACTCATCAACTTCAACCCCTCCTGAACTCACAACAAAACCTAAGAAGACAACTTCATTAACATAAAAAGAACACTTATCAAGATTAGCATAAAGTTGTTCCTTACTAAGAACATCAAACACACATCTCAAATGCTCAACATGATCATACATGGTCTTGCTATAAATCAAAATATCATCAAAATAGACAACCACAAATTTCCCTATAAAGGGTTTCATCACATGATTCATGAGACACATAAAGGTACTAGGAGCATTAGTGAGACCAAAGGGCATCACCAACCATTCATATAGACCAAACTTGGTCTTAAATGCGGCTTTTCATTCATCACCGGGGTTCATTTGGATTTGATGATAACCACTCCTAAGATCAATCTTTGAAAACACATAAGAGCCATTCAATTCATCAAGCATATGATCTAACCTTGGATAGGATGCCGATACTTTACCGTAATTTTGTTGATGGCTCAGTAATCAACACACATGCGCCAAGTTCCATCTTTATTTGGAACCAATAGAACCGGCATGACACATGGACTCATGCTCTCCTTCACATAACCTTTGTTGAGGAGTTTCTCAACTTGTCTTTGTAGCCCTTGGTGTCCTCCGGATTTCTTCTATAAGCCCGCTTGTTTGGTATTTGCGATCCCGGCACAAAATCAATTTGGTGCTCAATTCCCCGAATAGGGGGCAATCCACTTGGAAGCTCCTTTGCAAAGACATCCTCATAATCCTGCAAAAGAAAGGAAATAGAATTGGGAAGTGATGAATGAGATTGGTTAGTTTGTAGTACATGATCCCTATGTGTGATAAGGATCAAAGAACTTTCGGACTCAATTTCCTCCCTTATCTCTTTGTAATTAGCCAACAACACTTGGGCCTTTCCTTTGAGCTTCCTCCTCTCCTCCTCTTCTTGGCTCTCAACCTCCACACTTCTTCTTTTCCCTCGACTCATTCATTCTTTGATATATATCATTGACTTGAGACGGGGACATAGAATGAAGAACATAGTTATGATCATTCAACACAAGTGAATACTTGTTGGTTCTTCCATCATGTTTGGTTGAACGATCATGTTGCCAAGGTCTCCCGAGTAGCACATGACAAGCTTGCATTGGGACCACATCACATAGAACCTCATCTTGATACTTCCCAATCTTAAACTTAATCATCACTTGTCGATGGACTCTCAATTCTCCACACTCACTCAACCATTTAAGTTTGTAAGGTGTAGCATGCTTAGTGGTAGGAAGCTTTAAGACTTCCACTAATGCAGTGCTAGCAACATTTGCACAACTCCCGCTCTCAATGATTAAGGAACACACATTATCCTTGATGAAGCACTTAGAGTAAAATAAATTCTCTCTTTGACTCGGATCATCCAAGGCCTTACTAACCATTGCCCGTCTCACCACATATAGAGGAGAGACACTCTCTCCTTCTTTGAAACAAATGCCTGGTTCCTCATCTTCTCCATCTTCAAACTCATCCTCTTCTTGAGGATCTTCTTCACAACCTTCTTCTTGCTTCCTTTCTTCACTAAGGTATATTTCTCCTCCTTGAAGTAGAGCAATGAGTCGATTGGGACACTCACGAATTATATGACCCCATCCCCTACATTTGTGACATTGACTACCTTTAGGGAACTTAGTTGGGTCAGTGATACCTTTGTCTCTAGGCGGGTACTTTGGAGTGTTTCCTTCGAAGGCTTCTTCTCATAAGGCTTCTTAATATCCGAACCCTTGTTCCAACCCAACGATGTTTGAGCTCCCCCTTTGTCTTGCTCCAAGAATTGGAAGATGAAGTCTTGTACTTAGCCACCTTCTCCTCCTTGAATTCTAACTTTATCTCATGGGTGGCTTCAAAAGCATCATTCAAAGTAGCAAACCTATGAAGGGTCATCTTAGAAGAAATCTCTTTGTTCAACCCTACCTTGTAGCAAATCACGGCATGCTCTTCAATTTCTCTATATTCCAAATTCATGACTATGTTTTGGAACTCGTCATGATAGGCTTCAACATTTTTTCTTCCTTGCCTCAAGTTATACAATTCGGCAAGTAATCCTTGGCGGTACCTTTTCGGCACATACTTAGCTCTCATCAACCTTTTCAACTCGGGACATGATGGAGGATGACTTTCTTGAATAGCTAAGTGATACCTCTTCATGTACTCCCACCATGTGACAACATACCCCTCTAATTGAGCAATAGCATAGCAACTACTTTTGACCTCTGTCAATTCATTCACATTGAAAATCCGGTCACATTGTGACTCCCATTCTAAGTAAGCATCAGGATTGCATTCCCCTTTGAATGTCGGAAGAGTCGTTTTGATAGAGCTGATACGGACATCTCGACCTCCATGTCCACCTTGGTCATTATAGTGATAACCCCTTTGATGCCCTCCTTGATAGCGGTTACCATGTTCTTCCCTAGCTTCTTGACCAACTTCATGATTGGCATTGACCTCCCATTGGTCTCTACCTGGAGGGTGGTTTCCATGTTGTCTCCTATTAAATGGCATTGGACCCAATCTACCACTTGGTCCACTTTGCAACAATTGTGCTCTTGGTCGATTCCTTGGTGACTCATTCCATGGTGCTTCTTCACTTTCACCCTCATAACCTCCTTTATCTTCATCATTCCTTACCTCATTCACGGGATTTGGTTGTGGTTGTGGTCTTTGGTAGGGAATATTTTGGTTAGGTGGTGTAACAGCCCATATTATGCATATGCTTGTTCTATTCTTGTGATACTTGACATAGCCTTATAGTATAGGCGAGGGACCATGTTTCTTACATGATTAGCGTTGGTTTAAACTTGCTCGGCAGGTGATGTGATGCCTTGCATGTTTCAGCATGTGTACTGCAAGTTAACTCCACTGGGAGTATTTAAACTCGAGACAGTAAGTTGGTAATTTAGCTTAAAGTTGAAAGTTAAGTGCTAAGTTAAAGCAAAAGGGATTAATATTTAGAAAATGGAATAAAATAACTGAGCTGCTTGCTTGACTTAACTAAGCTAGTAGGCGACAAGTAGGTGCATCACCTAGTTTGACTTATTGACTAGTCCAAAGGACCAAGTAGGTGTATCACCTACTTGAGCTATGTGAATCTAGTTAAAAAGGCAAAGGTTTATGGATAAGATTTGGGCCTATGCTAATGGACTCACTTGAGGCTCAAACGAAGTTAAATAAAAGAAAAATGAAATTAAAGTCCAACAGTCAAATCTGTCAAGGCCCAATATATTTAAGCCCAAGTGAAAGCAAGTAGGTGCATCACCTAGTTTGACCTTTTGAGCTGCTTGATGTACACAAGCAGGTACATCACCTACTTGACCAATTAGTGGCTGAAAATGGAACAAAAAAGGGAGGTTCTAGAGGATATTCTTAAAGGTGAAGAAAGCTCAATATAAGATATATTGGCTGCTATTCTCACTCATTTTTAACACACAATATTGAGACTTAACTCCAGCTCTCTCTCTCTCTTCTCTTAAGGATTAAAATAGCAGCCTTAAAGTTTTGCAAAGCAAGGTAAGAGAAACAATTATGAATTTAGCTTAATTCTCCCATGGAAGACTAGAAAACATCTTATTCAAGCTCAATTATAAGTAGAAGGTAGAAGTTCCCACAAGCTACTGCTCACTTTCCTTAATTATTAAGATACTTTTCTCTTCTTCTTTGGTTTAAGTGTGAAGGTAAGTTGAAGTTCTAAATGAATTCAAGTTATATGGAGAAGTTGCAGAAATTAAGGTAAGGTGACTGCTCCATTTTCTTCCTCCTTATGTATGAGTTTAAGTGAGGAATTATGGGTGTGCTGTCATAAAGAACTCAAGGGGGTGGTGAGTTCAATAATTGGTTGTATGATAAAGAATATTTGACTCTATTTTATGTGTATTGTTGTTGGTGCAGCTACAGTAATCTTGGAAAAGGATATATAATGCATGTATTGGGTAGAGAAGGAGGGTGTGGTGATACACATTATTTTAAGGGCTGTATGGGCTCATTATCCGTCAAAGTTAGCTACTATTTTACGGGGCTCACGGTGTGATAGCTGCTAATTTTAGTTTATTATGACTTATATTGTAGATAAAAACCTAAAAGGGGAGGCTGAATCGAGATATTTCTATTGGTCAGAAGATAAGGTATGTAAGGCTATTCAATTCAATATTCTTCGGCATGAAATCTAATACTTGCGATTAATATCAATAAGTGAATTTCCTAAGTTCTATTCCTAGTAAAGGAAACATAGTGGCAGTGTACGGTCTCCAAATAGCTAACAATATTTCTCCCTTTCCTCAGTGTATAGAATTGCTTCATTATATGTTCAATACTCTATACTTGTGTAATTATCCTCCTATGTGCTGATATAGAAATAGTATTTGCAAAAACAAGTTTGGTGAATCCTCCTCTTAGTCAGTTGAAGACAATTGTGTCATTTAAGCTCTTATGTAATGCATTGATGTTACATAGCTCCTTATGTCATTGCTACTGCCTTGAAGTATTAGTTTTATGTTTTCTACTACTGGTCCATAGTTCAAAATCTCAAAAATGATTATGACCACCAAAACAACAATCTCAAAGATTAAAGAATCTAAGTGAAGCAATCTGTATAATTATGCCCATGGGCGAAAGCCTAGCATGGGACGATCCCAATTGGTATAGAAGGGTGGCAGCTTAGGGGCGAAAACCTTGCATGTGCCGATCCCAACTTCTGTAATTATTAGGACCGAATCCAGGGGTTAAAATGCCTATCATGGGTCATCCGCATCTACCAGCGATCACTTGGTCAATCGAATCACATGCCTTATAAAGATCATAACACATAGAAAGGTAAAGACAAGAATGTAACATACATGATCCCACAAGAGTTAACAAAGGTGGTCTTTTGTTCAGATTTATGCACACATATATTGATACTTGGTTTCATTCGAACTCTTATTTTATATATGTTATTTCCTTACATATTCAGTACATTTTTTCATATTGACATCCCTCACGGGGGACGCTGTATTTCATGCTGTAGGCACAAGTACTTTATCTAGTAGACGTCCTCAATTGGAGCACACGACACTCAGCTACTTTTGGTGAGCTCCAAGTTATTTCGGAGCTTTACTGAGTCCTTGGTTAATTCATTTTGGTATTGTATCATAGTTAAAGGTAAGGCGAGGATCTGTACCGACCTACTCTAAGGTTTTCAATCTTTTAGAGGCTTTGTATATTTATGTATATGGTTCAGTTGCGTCTTAACAAGTTGTGGCCTTAACGACCAAGTATTGTATATAAGTTTTGGGTTTACTTATGTTGCTTTGTATCGATGTATCCTATGTGAACTTGTCGCAAGATTGTCATAGTTATATGCATAGTAAGCACAGGTTACATGTTGGCTCTCTCAGGAATTCGGGGCATCGGGTGCCTGTCCGTCTTAATGGGATTTGGGGTGTGACAAAGTGGTATCAGAGCAGGTCATCCTAGGGAGTCTACAAAGCCGTGTCTATAGAGTCTTTCTTATGGATGTGTTGTGCACCACATTTACAAACAAGAGGCTAGGAGACATGTAGGAGTTGTCTCATTTCTTTCATTTCTTAGATCGTGCGATAGAACCAGTGTTGTAGGCGAATCATATCTAATTTCTAAATTATTTTACTATATCAAAGATGCTGGTTATGAGAAAGAGTAAAAGTACTAGTAAGCGAGTAGATGTGGCTGCCCAAAAAAGGACCAGCTAACCATCACCTAGTCAAGCTGTTCAAGGTGAAGCTCAAGATGAGTCTCTATCACAGACTTTCCCGACCCCTACATCTCTAGAAGATCTAAGGAGGGAAGCTGCACCTCATGAACCCACTATTAATGCTACCGAGCAAGATTTGAGGAATGCAGTTCAATTATTGACTAGTGGTGTAGATAGTGCAGCTGGCACGCGGATACATGACTTCCTTAATTTGGACCCTCCATTATTCATCGGGTTAGATCCTAATGAAGATCCATAGGACTTTATAGATCAAATCCAACGCACTTTGGATGTTATGCAGGTAAGTGGTAAAGAAGCGCTTGAGCTAGCAACATATAGATTAAAGGGTATGGCTATATTGTGGTATAAAGCTTGGAAGCAATCTAGGGGAACAGATGCACCTTCAGCTACGTGGAAAAGGTTCAAAAAGGCATTCCTTGACCATTATCTACCATTGGAGATCCGAGAGGCCCGTGCGGATCAGTTCTTAAATCTCCACGAGGAAGTTTGAGTGTGAGGGAGTACAGTCTCAAATTTAATTCCTTTGCCTGGTATGCTCCTAATGTAGTAGCTACTATGGAGGATAGAGTTCATCGATATGTGGATAGATTAGATTCATATTTGGTTAGAGACTGTAGCATTGCTTTGTTGAATAAAGATATGGATATAGCAAGGATGCAAGCTTTTGCGCAAAAGTTGGAGGATCAAAGGCAATGAAGGACAAAAGAGTCAGAAACAAGGCACTCTAAGAGGGCCAGATCCGTGGGTCAGTTTACACCATCCCAAGTTGAGTTTAGGCCTCAGTTCATTAACAGACTGCCTAGGCCATCATCTTCTTACTCTACAGCTAGTGCCCCACTTCGATTTTAGGAGTCTAGGAGCTATTAGTTTGGGCAAAGAGGTGAAAGCCAAGGTTCACGAACAGCGGGGTACCAAGAGCAGGGAAGAATGAGCCAATCAAGACCTCCTCAATAGTTTTCTAAGCAATGCGGAAGAAATCATTTAGGTGCATGTCAGTTTGGGACAAATATTTGTTTTTGGTGTGGTACACCAGGTCATATGATGAGAAATTGCCCTCATAGGGGTGTGGGTGTGGCACAACCTACTAGATCAGTTGCTGCATCCTTTTCATCAACACCTTCTTTAGGTATGGGACAGATGCCTACTTATCATAATAGAGGAGCTAGGGGAGCTACTAATTCTAGTGGAGTTCAGAATCGCACATATGCTCTAGGGTACCAACAAAATTTGAATGCCTCGCTGGATGTGGTTACAGGTACATTGTCCATCTTTTCACATAATGTATATGAATCAATTGATCCGGGGTCTACATTGTCACATGTTACTCCATTGATTGCTGGAAAGTTCAAAAGAACACCAAAATTATTATGAAGCCATTTGAAGTATCTACACCGATTGGTGAGTCTATTATAGCTAGAAGGGTTTATCGTAATTGCATTATAACTGTTTGTGATCTTGATACATTGGCTGATCTTGTTGAGCTAGAAATGGTAGATTTTGATGTTATAATGGGTATGTATTGGTTAGCTTCTTGTTATGCCATGGTAGATTGTCAAACTAAGCGCATTTCCAATTTTGATGGTAAATGAATTTCCCGATGTATTTCCTGAAGATCTTCTCGGTTTGTCCCCAAAATGAGAAGTAGAGTTTGGTATTGATGTGATTCCAGATACTCAACCTATCTCCATCCCTCCAAATAGAATGGCCCCACATAATTAATGGAGTTCAAGGAGCAATTAAAAGACTTATTAGAAAAAGGATTCATAAGGCCTAGTATGTCCCCATGGGTGGCACCAGTTTTGTTTGTACGTAAGAAAGATGACTCGTTAAGAATGTGTATTGACTACCGAGAGTTGAATAAGGTAATGATTAAGAACAAATATCCCCTCCTTAGAATTGATGATTCGCAGTTTCCTTGGATTGGCAGGTTATTACAGAAGGTTCGTTGAAGGATTCTCTTCCATTGTTGCACCCTTAACAAAGCTAACACAAAAGAAACCAAGTTTCAGTGGAGTGATGAATAGGAAAGAAGCTTCCACTTTCCTTAATTATTAAGATACTTTTCTCTTCTTCTTTTGTTTAAGTGTGAAAGGAAGTTGAAGTTCTAGAGGAATTCAAGTTATATGGAGAAGTTGCAAAAATTGAGGTAAGGTGACTGCTCCATTTTCTTCTTCCTTATGTATGAGTTTGAGTGAGGAATTACGGGTGTGCTGTCATAAAAAACTCATGGGGGTGGTGAGTTCAATAATTGGTTTTATGATAAAGAATATTTGAGGCTATTTTATGTGTATTGTTGTTGGCGCAGCTTGGGGAATCTTGGAAAAAGATATATAATGTATGTATTGGGCAGAGAAGGAGGGTGTGGTGATACATAGTATTTTAAGGGCTGTATGGCCTCATTATTCGTTAATGTTAACTACTGTTTTACGGGGCTCACGGTGTGATAGGTAATAATTTTAGTTTATCATGACTTATATTGTAGACTAAAACCTAAAAGGGGAGGCTGAATCGTGATAGTTCTATTGTTCAGAGGATATGGTATGTAAGGCTATTAGATTTAATATTCTTCGGCATGAAATCCGATACTTGCGATTAATATCAATAAGTGAATTTCCTAAGTTCTATTCCTAGTAAAGGAAATATAGTGGCAGCGTACGATCTCCAAATAGCTAATAATATTTTCCCCTCTCCTTAGTGTATAGAATTACTTCATTATATGTCGAGTACTCTATATTTGTGTAATTATCCTCCTATGTGTTGAATAGAAATGGTATTTGCAAAAACAAGTTTGGTGAATCCTCCTCTTAGTCAGTTGAAGAAAATTGTGTCATTTAAGCTCACAAGTAATGTGTTGATGTTACATAGCTCCTTATATCATTGTTACTGCCTTCAAGTATTATTTTTATGTCTTCTACTACTGGTCTGTAGTTCCAAATCTCAAAAATGATTATGACCACCAAAACAACAATCTCAAAGATTAAAGAATCTAAGTGAAGCAATCTGTGTAATTATAGGTGGCAGCCCATGGGCGAAAACCTAGCCTAGGCTGATCCCAATTGGTATAGAAGGGTGGCAGCTTAGGGGCGAAAGCCTAGCATGGGCCAATTCCAATTTGTGTAATTATGAAGACCGCATCCCAGGGGTTAAAATGCCTAGCATGGGTCATCCTCTTCTACCACTGATCATCTGGTCATTCGTATCACATGCCTTATAAAGATCATAATTCACGAATGTAACATACATGATCCCACAAGAGGTAACAAAGGTGGTCTTTTGTTGTAATTTATGTACACATATATTGATACTTGGTTTCATTCAAACTCTTATGTTATATATGTTATTGCCTTATATATTCAGTATATTTTTTCATATTGACGTCCCTCACGGGGGACGCTGCATTTCATGCTGCAGGCACATTAACTCTAGCTAGTAGACTTCCTCAATAGGAGCACACGACACTCAGCTATTTTTGGTGAGCTCTAGGTTGTTTCGGATCTCTACTGAGTCCTTGGTAGATTCATTTTGGTATTGTATCATAGTTAAGGGTAAGGCGGGGGTCTATCCCGACCTACTCTAAGGTTTTCTATCATTTAGAGGCTTTGTAGAGTTATGTATATGGTTCAGTTGCATCTTAACAAGTTGTGGCCTCAACGGCCAAGTCTTGTATAAAAGTTTTGGGTCTACTTATGTTGGTTTGTATCGCTGCATCCTGTGTGAACTTGTCACAAGATTGTCATAGTTATATGCATAGTAAACACAGGTTACACGCTGGTTCTCTCGGGCCTTTAATTGCATTGGGTGCATGTCTGTCTTAATGGGATTTGAGGTGTGACAACTGGGGTTTGGTAAGGATGGCTTTGATTTGGTGAAGCTTCTTGACTAAGCGGAAAATGGAATGGTCGATGGGTACTTTTGCTAATTGAACCCAATTCCATAAATGTTGGGTGCTAGGATTGGTGGAGGGTTCCGGGTGTGAGACTAGGAGAATGAGTGTGATCTTGCCCACTTGTAGTAGCATGAAAAGTAGCATGTGGTGTGGAGTCATTGGAATTGACTCTACCTTCAACAGTGGTCAGCCTCCCATTCATTCTTGATATATCACCCCACACATCGTTTAATACTTGCAACAAGGTTGCCAAAGTAATTTCTTCGACGGATGCTTGAGTGTCTCCTCCTATCTCCATTGTACCTGACATTAAGACAACTCACAAAACAGCAAACAACGTTAGCGTTAATAAAATGAACTCACAATCACTCGTGCTTACATACCTTTGATTGCCTCTCAATTGGCATGGCTAATGTTGACAATTAATTATACTCCATCGATCCCAAGGTACCAATTTCAACTCTAGGTCGGAATGGATTCTTATTTGAAGAAGAACGGATGACTCGATAAACAAACGGACTTGAATCAATAATTAACTACGAAGTAAAACAAGAAAAGCACGAAAAGAAAAGGCACAAACAAAGAAGTGAATTCTAGAACCAATAGTCAACAAGTAGAGTATTTACGAGTTGAAAATTGGTTTAGGATTCGTGAGAACGTTTGAGAAACAAAAGAAAGAAACTAATAATTTAGAACCTGAGATTAGGAGTAACTCGAGTAACCGATTGCCGAATGACCTGTTTTCTTTGCCAAAAGTGAAGTTCAGCTAGCCAACTTGAGAAGGACTCGCCAAACTCAACAATCTGCCAAGGCAACTTGGCGAGGTAAGAGGAAGTTCGGCGACCAAGGCTTGGTCTCGCTGAAAGTTCCAGTAGCTCCCTCAAATGGGCAGCCAATTCGGTGAGCAACCTGCCCAAAGGGTGAGGCACCGATTGGTTAGGGATGCCCGCCTTTGCTCGCCCAATAGACCTCTGTACCTCCCTCAACTTTCTGAATTGGAACTCATGTAGTCCCACTTATACTTGTCCTTTAGTATATATTCACCCCTTTAGGTAAATTCCCTATTTAATAACACTTTTACTCTTTCTCTTTCTTCCCTTTTTGAATCAAACACTTGCTTTTTCAAATATTTCATTTCTTGAAGATATGAATGTTCTTCAAGAACTTCAAGAACAAGATGAACCCAAAATTAAACCCTTAAGATTTTTGTCTCGGAATTTCACGAAAATTTAGGTGAAGGCTCTCCTTGATGTGGGGAACAACATCCAATCCTTTTATCCATGGTGTATTTTTTCTAATTTTATTATTAACTCTTTTTGCTCCTATTTTGTGATTACATATGGTAGTGAACCACCAATGTGTTTTTGTTATAGTGTGTGGATATAGTTTTTCTAAAAAAGGCATTCCTAATAATATATCTTTATTTGTAAATTCATAACTATAGATTTCATCTATTAATAATATTTTATTCCATATTTGTGTTTTTATATTTTTAGCTTTATGTGTTATCATGCTTCCTTCATTATTAAATCCTGTTACTATTAATGGTGTTTTTAATTTTTCCCATTTACTATCTGGTAGACAATTGTGTTTACACATATTTGCTTCTGCTCCTGTGTCTATCATAGGTGTGTAATACCTGTTATAGTATCCTTCTATAATTATTTTTGCTAAAATATATATTTTTGTCATATTAAGATGTTGTTATCATATAATTGTTCTTTTAATAATTACTTTCTTATTTTCATAAGTTATTGTTAGTTGTTTATCATCTATATTATATGGTTTAACTGTTTCTAGCCATTTTATTCCTAAAGTAATATTATTATTTTCTTGATGTATTTTGAATTTAATTTTTATTGGTATTCCTCCAATAATTAGTTCTTGTTCAGTAGTTTCTTCTATATTTACCAAAGCTCTAGGTAATTCTGTGTTTATATTTTCTCCTGTAATTATTTCATGTTCTTTGACTAATTCTCTTATAATTTGGTTTTCTGTTTGTCCTGTATTTATAGTTATTAAATATTTTCTTTGGTCTAATATTCCTGTAATATAATATTGGTATGGTTGGATTTCATCTTGTTGTAGTTCTTTTAACTTAGGTATTAAATCATAATCTAATCTCCTAGATGTACTAGTTCTTGATGATGAAGGTGTATCATAGCTTAATCTTTTAGATGTACTTAATCTTTCTTTTACTATCTCTAAATCTTCTTCAATATCTAGTTCTTTATAACTGTAATCATTATTATCAATTCTGTAATTATTTTATCAAATGGATTTTCTATTTTGATTTTTTGAATCTTATTTCTTCTGTTATTTTATGTTTTGTAGTTAATACATATAAATTTTTACATCTTCTTTGTAAATATTTTACTTCACAGTGCTAATTCTAGTCTGACATTTTCCAATATAGTACTAGTGATTTATCTATGTTTTTGTCTTCTATTGCTCTGAATAATTTGCACTTATAATAAATTTAAATTTTTGATATATTAGATTTCCTCTAATCGCACTTATTATACTTTTTCTATAGGTTGAATTATTCTATCATCTGCTAAATATAATTCTATAGGTGTATCTATTCCTTCTCTAAAACATGCTTTTATTAATATTTCATTTACTCCTAAATGTACATATTTTATTGGATTTTTGATTTTAAATCTTGAATTTCTTTATTAATTATTTTTATTTATGATAGGTATTTTAGCTTTTCCTTTAATATATTTACAATCTATTACATGTTCTTTTTGGCTTATTACATAATATTCATCTTGTTTTAATTTGAATAAATTTTTTAGTTTAGGTACTTCTAATATCTTATCTATGCTTAGGTCTAATTCTTTACCTTTTATTTGTTCAAACATATTATTGTCAAATATTATTTTTTGTTCATATTCATTATCTTGATATTCTTCTTTACTTATTATTTTTATATCGCTTTCAGTCATAATCAGAAGTTGTTTCTATTTCATCTTCTAATTCAATATCTGTGAATTCGTATATGCTATCTTCATTTTCTAATTCATAATCTAAATAATCTATCTGTTTATATTTATCATTTTCTATTATTACCTCTGTTATTTGTTTTTTCTTTAAATCTTTTGGTAATTTACAGTTTCTAGCTAAATGTCCTAGTTTTCCACAATTATAACATTTACATTCTGTTATATTTTTCTTAACTCTATGTGGTCTTTTGTGTTTATAATTTTTTATATAATATCTTTTTCTTGGAATTTTATTCTTATATTTTGTTTTAAAGCGTTTATACTTCTTTATTCTTTTCTTTTTATATAGATTTTTACATCCGAATTGGGGTGCTAATTTACTTGTACAATATGCTAGGTTTTTTACTAATATTTTTTCTAGTTTTAATTCTTCTTTATGTTTTTCACATAATTTCATAAACCATTGTTGTAAGAATTTTACTCTAGCTCCTAGTGTATCTACTGTATTTGATTCTTCCCAATCTTTTATTATTTTTGAACTAAATGGTTTTGGTAATTTTGTGTAATATAATTTTCTTATTTCTCTACTTTCATCATTTGTATATATTCCTTTATAGTAATATTCTCTAAATGCACATGTATATTCATCTATATAACTCATTTTACATATTGCTAATTTATTCATTAAATTTCTGTTTATTATTTTATCTTTACATTTGTTCTTCTATTTACATTTGTCATACTTCCAAATTCATTTCTAATTGATATTTCATATTTAGTTAATATGTCTATTGCTGATGTTGCTATGTCATTATTAAGTTTCGTATTATTTCTTAGTGTTTCTAAGCTTGTTGGTGTTAAATTTTGTAACCATATTTTTACTGTTCCTATAAGTGTTCTTTCTATATATCCTGGGGCATCCATTATTGATATTTTGTTATCTATTAATTGTTTTGATATATAACCTATCCATAATTGAATTGTTTTATTTGTATCTGCTACGCAGTCCAAATCTAAGAAATTATTTTGATCTGTAGTTTGTCTAGGTATCCAATTTTTATTTAATCTTTTATCCCATAAAACTTTATCTCTATTTTCTTTTTCATAAGTATAATATGTTGGGGTTGTATCAATTCGTGTTTTAGAATTTGAAGTACTAGGTTTCTCATCTAAATTTCCTACATTTATTTCTATATTTTTATCTTTTTCTATAAGGTCAGTATATGTTTCTGAATATGATTCATAATTATTTTCTGAAATATTGTCATTTTCTTCTTCATTTATTTCATTTATTTCATCTATTTTTAACTCAGGTAATTCTTCTGTTTCTTCTAACATTGTTTTCATTTTTTCTATTTCTTGATTTAACTTTAATTCTTCAGTTCTTTTTTTATATTCTTCTTTTGCTTTTAATTTTTCTTCATATAATTGTTTAAGTCTTTCTAATTCTTTTTGTAATTCTTGAATTCTAGTATCTTTTACTTCTTCTATTTGTTTAATTTCTTTTTTAGCTTGTTCTCTAATTTTTCAATTTCTTTTCTTCTATCTATTTCTTCATTTTCTTTATTTAATCTTACCATAGTTGTTAGACTATCCTCTAATTTTGCTGATTCTTTATCTGGCATTAGATATAATTGGGTTCCTATTTTTTTATATCTTCGTTCTAAGTTTGAATGTATTATTTTTATTTCTAATCCATCTTGACTTTTATATATCTTTTCTTCTACAGCATATTCTTCTTTATTCATTATAAGTTATGTTGATATTTATATTCTAAGTGTTGTAATTGTAGATCTAATAAAAATATCGTTTTTCTTTGTGCTTTTATAGATTTTTGGCATAGCCCATATATTTTCTTCTAGTCTATGTTGTCTAAATCTTAATTCTTGTTTTATTTCATTAATTTTTTCTAATAATTGGTCTTTGTAAGTTTCATCCATTAATAAAACATTTTTTTATAATATTCTTGCTTTTTTATCATAAGATTTTGTATTTCTTTTATAGTTTCTGAAATATATTCTAAGTATTCCATATCTTGGGTTCTTCGATATGTTATAATATTTTCTATTAAAAGTTTATTTAATAGTTCTAAATCTTCCATAGTTTGTAACCAATATGTCATATATTCGTAATTTATCATTGTTCTGAACATAAATCATATAATTCATCTATATTTTGAATAGTTAGTTCTTGCGCTTTGTTCTATTAGTTCCATTATCTGATCTAGTTCTATCATTTCTTCAATAATTAAAAGGTCATAGATTTTTCTTTTTATGTCAATATTAAGTGTTTTAAGAACATATAAAATAAGTATTTTATAATTATAATCTTCATCTAGTAAGTATGTGTTCATCATTTTTATGATTTCTAAACAAGTTTATTCCTTCTAACCTTCTTGTTTGTTATTATCAATTATCAAATTATATTAAAGTTATTCTAAATAAATTCTTTTGGTCACTACTATGATTTTCAGCTTCAATCAGTTACCCTAACAGCGCCTTCAACAAGTTCGTACTTCCCCTCAAACGGCTCTCTTTTGCCTAACTGGGTTTCCGGTTTCGGATGGCATAGTCTGGGCTTACCTATTCTCAGCCTACCTTCATTCATAGCAAACTACTTCGAATTTATTCAGTATAACAATACTATAACATGATAATAATCAAATAATAATCAAGAGATTATCAGGAATATGACAGTTTTTTGTTTTCTTTTGTAAAGTAAAAGTAAAGTAGTTTGTTTTTATTTGGAGTCACCGACAGGACACTATTCATAAATAGTGAAATGTCAATTATGTAAATAGTAGAGGTCAAGTACTGTACAAATAGTAAGAGTCAGTCACTGTTCATGAATAGTAAAGGTCAAGTCACTGTTCATGAATAGTAATGTAAAGTTTTGCCTATAAATAAGAAGAAGGAGAAAGGGAAAATCATTCCTCATCTCCCACCTTCCTCATATTCTCTCTTAAATTCCGCAGATCCTAATATTGGTATCAGAGCTAGATAAGAAAAATATAAATGGAGAAATCTAGCAATAACCACGAAGCTATGAAGGAATCAATTCCAGAAAATCTACAAACTAAGGTATGTTCATATTTCATTATGAATAGCTAAACTGTCATATTCCTGATAATCTCTTGATTATTATTTGATTATTATCATGTTATAGTATTGTTATACTGAATAAATTCGAAGTAGTTTGCTATGAACGAAGGTAGGCTGAGAATAGGTAAGCCGCACTATGCCATCCAAACCGAAACCCGCTTAGGCAAAAGAGAGCCGCTTTGAGGAAGTACGAACTTGTTGAAGACAAGTGTAGTAACTGATTGAAGCTGAAAATCATAGTAGTGACCAAAAGAATTTATTTAGAATAACTTTAATATAATTTGATAATTGATAATAACAAACAAGAAGGTTAGAAGGAATAAACTTGTTTAGAAATCATAAAAATGATGAACACATACTTACTAGATGAAGATTATAATTATAAAATACTTATTTTATATGTTCTTAAAACACTTAATATTGACATAAAACGAAAAATCTATGATCTTTTAATTATTGAAGAAATGATAGAACTAGATCAGATAATGGAACTAATAGAACAAAACTGGCAAGAACTAACTATTCAAAATATAGATGAATTATATGATTTATGTTCAGAACAATGATAAATTACGAATATATGACATATTGGTTACAAACTATGGAAGATTTAGAACTATTAAATAAACTTTTAATAGAAAATATTATAACATATCGAAGAACCCAAGATATGGAATACTTAGAATATATTTCAGAAACTATAAAAGAAATACAAAATCTTATGATAAAAAAGCAAGAATATCATAAAAAAATGTTTTATTAATGGATGAAACTTACAAAGACCAATTATTAGAAAAAATTAATGAAATAAAACAAGAATTAAGATTTAGACAACATAGACTAGAAGAAAATATATGGGCAGGAGTATGCCAAAAATCTATAAAAGCACAAAGAAAAACGATATTTTTATTAGATCTACAATTACAACACTTAGAATATAAATATCAACATAACTTATAATGAATAAAGAAGAATATGCTGTAGAAGAAAAGATATATAAAAGTCAAGATGGATTAGAAATAAAAATAATAAATTAAAAATTAGAAATAATATATAAAAAAAAAGGAACCAAATTATATCTAATGCCAGATAAAGAATCAGCAAAATTAGAGGATAGTCTAACAACTATGGTAAGATTAAATAAAGAAAATGAAGAAATAGATAGAAGAAAAGAAATTTAAAAAATTAGAGAACAAGCTAAAAAAGAAATTAAACAAATAGAAGAAGTAAAAGATACTAGAATTCAAGAATTACAAAAAGAATTAGAAAGACTTAAACAATTATAGGAAGAAAAATTAAAAGCAAATGAAGAATATAAAAAATGAAATTAAGAATTAAAGTTAAATCAATAAATATATAACATAAAAACAATTTTATAAGAAACATAATAATTACATGAGTTAAAAATAGATGTAATAAATGAAATAAATGAAGAAGAAAATGACAATATTTCAGAAAATAATTATGAATCATATTCAGAAACATATACTGACCTTATAGAAAAAGATAAAAATATAGAAATAAATGTAGGAAATTTAGATGAAAAACCTAGTACTTCGAATCCTAGAACACGAATGGATACAACACCTACATATTATACTTATGAAAAAGAAAATAGAGATAAAGTTTTATGGGATAAAAGATTAAATAAAAATTGGATACCTAGACAAACTACGGATCAAAATAATTTCTTAGATTTAGACTGTGTAGCAGATACAAATAAAATAATTCAATTATGGATATGTTATATATCAAAACAATTAATAGACAACAAAATATCAATAATGGATGCCCCAGGATATATAGAAAGAACACTTATAGGAACAGTAAAAATATGGTTACAAAATTTAACACCAACAAGCTTAGAAACACTAAGAAATAATACGAAACTTAATAATGACATAGCAACATCAGCAATAGACATATTAACTAAATATGAAATATCAATTAGAAATGAATTTGGAAGTATGACAACAGAAATAGAAGAACAACAGAAAGATAAAATAATAAACAGAAATTTAATGAATAAATTAGCAATATGTAAAATGAGTTATATAGATGAATATACATGTGGATTTATAGAATATTACTTTAAAGGATTTTATACAATTGATGAAAGTAGAGAAATAAGAAAATTATATTACACAAAATTACTGTAACCATTTAGTTCAAAAATAATAAAAGATTGGGAAGAATCAAATACATAGATACACTAGGAGCTAGAGTAAAATTCTTACAACAATGGTTTATGAAATTATGTGAAAAACATAAAGAAGAATTAAAACTAGAAAAAATATTAGTAAAAAACCTAGCATATTGTACAAGAAAATTAGCACCCCAATTTGGATGCAAAAATTCATATAAAAAGAAAAGGATAAAAAAGTATAAACGTTTTAAAACAAAATATAAAGATAAAATCCCAAGAAAAAGATATTATATAAAAAATTATAAACACAAAAGACCACATAGAGTTAAGAAAAATATAACAGAATGTAAATGTTATAATTGTGGAAAACTAGGACATTTAGCTAGAAACTGTAAATTACCAAAAGATTTAAAGAAAAAACAAATAACAGAGGTAATAATAGAAAACGATAAATATAAACAGGTAGATTATTTAGATTATGAATTAGAAAATGAAGATAGCATATACGAATTTACAGATATTGAACTAGAAGATGAAATAGAGACAAACGATTATGATCAAAGCGATATAAAAATAATAAGTAAAGAAGAATATCAAGATAATGAATATACAAAAAATAATATTTGACAATAATATGTTTGAACAAATAAAAGGTAAAGAATTAGACTTAAGCATAGATAAGATATTAGAAGTACCTAAACTAAAAAATTTATTCAAATTAAAACAAGATGAATATTATGTAATAAGCCAAAAAGAACATGTAATAGATTGTAAATATATTAAAGGAAAAGCTAAAATACCTATCATAAAAAAAAAATAATTAATAAAGAAATTCAAGATTTAAAATCAAAAATCCAATAAAATATGTACATTTAGGAGTAATGAAATATTAAAAAAGCATGTTTTAGAGAAGGAATAGATACACCTATAGAATTATATTTAGCAGATGATGAATAATTCAACCTATAGAAAAAGTATAATAAGTGCGATTAGAGGAAATCTAATATACCAAAAATTTAAATTTATAATAAGTGCAAACTATTCAGAGCAATAGAAGACAAAAACATAGATAAATCACTAGTACTATCTTTGGAAAATGTCAGACTAGAATTAGCACTGTGAAGTAAAATATTTACAAAGAAGATGTAAAAATTTATATGTATTAACTACAAAACATAAAATAACAGCAAGAAATAAGATTCAAAAAATCAAAATAGAAAATCCATTTGATAAAATAATTACTGTAATTGATAATAATGATTACAGTTATAAAGAACTAGATATTGAAGAAGATTTAGAGATAGTAAAAGAAAGATTAAGTACATCTAAAAGATTAAGCTATGATACACCTTCATCATCAAGAACTAGTACATCTAGGAGATTAGATTATGATTTAATACCTAAGTTAAAAGAACTACAACAAGATGAAATCCAACCATACCAATATTATATTACAGGAATATTAGACCAAAGAAAATATTTAATAACTATAAATACAGGACAAACAGAAAACCAAATTATAAGAGAATTAGTCAAAGAACATGAAATAATTACAGGAGAAAATATAAACACAGAATTACCTAGAGCTTTGGTAAATATAGAAGAAACTACAGAACAAGAACTAATTATTGGAGGAATACCAATAAAAATTAAATTTAAAATACATCAAGGAAATAATAATATTACTTTAGGAATAAAATGGCTAGAAACAGTTAAACCATATAATATAGATGATAAACAACTAACAATAACTTATGAAAATAAGAAAGTAATTATTAAAAGAACAATTATATGATAACAACATCTTAATATGACAAAAATATATATTTTAGCAAAAATAATTATAGAAGGATACTATAACAGGTATTACACACCTATGATAGACACAGGAGCAGAAGCAAATATGTGTAAACACAATTGTCTACGGATAGTAAATGGGAAAAATTAAAAACACCATTAATAATGTGATTTAATAATGAAGGAAGCATGATAACACATAAAGCTAAAAATATAAAAACACAAATATGGGATAAAATATTATTAATAGATGAAATCTATAGTTATGAATTTACAAATAAAGATATATTATTAGGAATGCCTTTTTTAGAAAAACTATATCCACACACTATAACAAAAACACATTGGTGGTTCACTACCATATGTAATCACAAAATAGGAGCAAAAAGAGTTAATAATAAAATTAGAAAAAATACACTATGGATAAAAGGAAGTGAAAAAATTACCCAAAAATTAGAAAATGTAACAACTAATGATCATAAAATAGAAATTATAATATTCACAGTAGATAAAATACAAGCAATAAACGATAAATTAAATTCATTATATAACGAAAACCCATTGCAAGGATGGGATAAACATAAAACAAAAGTAAAAATTGAACTAATAGATGAAAATAGTATAATAACACAAAAACCATTAAGATATAATTTTGAAGACCAATCAGAATTTAAAATGCATATAAATGAATTATTAGAAAATAAGTATATACAAGAAAGCAATAGTAAACATAATAGTCCAGCATTCATAGTAAATAAACATAGTGAACAAAAAAGAGGAAAAACTAGAATGGTTATTGATTATAGAAATCTAAACGCAAAAACTAAAACATATAATTACCCTATACCTAATAAAATATTAAAAGTACGTCAAATACAAGGATATAATTACTTTAGTAAATTTGACTGTAAATCAGGATTTTACCATCTAAAACTAGAAGAAGAATCTAAACATTTAACAGCATTTACTGTACCACAAGGATTTTACGAATGGAATGTTCTACCATTTGGATATAAAAACGCACCAGGTAGATATCAACATTTTATGGATACATATTTCAACCAACTAGAAAATTGTATAGTATATATAGATGACATACTATTATATTCAAGAACAAGAGAAGAACATTTAAAGTTATTAGAAAAATTTATACATATCATAGAAATATCAGGAATTAGCTTATCAAAAAAGAAAGCTGAAATTATGCAAAATCAAATAGAATTCTTAGGAATACAAATAGACAAAAATGGAATAAAAATGCAAACACATATTGTACAAAAAATATTTGGTTCTGAAGAATTATTAGATACTAAGAAAAAATTACAATCATTTTTAGGATTAGTTAATCAAGTAAGAGAATATATACCGAAATTAGCAGAAAATTTAAAACCATTACAGAAAAAATTAAAGAAAGATGTAGAATATCATTTTGATGAACAAGATAAAAAATATATCAGAAAAATTAAAACCATGTGTAAAGAGTTACCAAAATTATACTTTCCAGATGAACATAGACAATTTACTTATATAGTAGAAACAGACTCAAGTGACCATAGTTACGGAGGAGTATTAAAATATAAATATATAAATGAAAAAATAGAACATCATCAGAGATATTATTAGGATCATATACACTCCACAAATAAAATGGGAAATAAATAGAAAAGAATTATTTGCCTTATATAAATGTTTATTAGCTTTTGAGCCATACATTGTATATAACAAATTTATTGTTAGAACAGAGATAATACACAGTAAAATTGTTGATAACCAAAAAAGTACAAGACTCATTTACAACAAAAGAAATAAGAAGACTTGTAGTCAATATATTGAATTTTTCATTTACAATTGAAGTTATAAAAACTGACAAAAATGTGATTGCAGATCAACTCTCAAGAGAAAAATATTGAGCAGACAAATACAATAGATCGGATACTCAACCTCCTAACTACACTTTGTAAAAAGTGGATAGTATGGATGGTGAGATACAAAAGCTAAAGGAGCAAGCTAGTAGTCGTGATGACGTTAAAAATGCTGAGCTACGTCGATCGGAAGACGTTAAAATTCCAGAGCTAGAAGGAGATGTTGGGAAACTCCTAAAACCCATAATGTTTGTTTGAATGCAGATGCAGTACATCCGAGCTACAAAGAAAACTACAGAAGAAAAAGTTATACAAATACAAATATGAATAAACTTTTTGATAAACCATATCTGACTCAAAATACAAAAATCCGTACCTACTCCACAAACAACTACATATAAAAACAAATTTAGCCCAACAGAAAAATACATATAACCACATCACACGTACCTATATAGAAAACATTTACAAAGTCCAAACTTATTTAAATAAAAACCCAGAGCTATAAATCCAAAAGAACCAAATCGATTATATTACCCAACACTTACAAGGATACAACAAACTAATTGCCCTACTGTACAAATACAAATTTGGTTACAACTTGTTACAACTACGGACTATTTAGTACAGTGTACACAGCTACAGGAGATGAAATATTAAAGATACCTGAACTATACAAAGCCTTTTTAACCTATAAACGAATAACTAAAGGAACTCTATTTTTTATAAAGTTCTATTCACCACAAAGCAGAGATACTATATGACGAGATAAAACCGGTTATACAAGTCATAAAGATAGGATTGACTAGAGATATGCTAATCTGAGAAGATAGAAAACAGGCGAGATATCTATTGTAGATATTCCAGAATTTTATGCAAATAAAAGAATTATTAGAATAGCTACAATATTGACAGAACTAGCAAATAACTATTTAAACAATAATACAATATGGAGTTATTATAGCCGAGATAACACTATGATATATTCAAATTGTCGGGAAATAAGAGAAGGAGATATGGAGGAAATACGGCAATGGATACTAAGTCTCCTAAAACCAGAAAATACACCAACTACACGAGCTATCAAGAAAAATTTCATTTCACCAGCATTATTAACAAGATATTGTACAACTATCAGTAGTAAATATTCAGAGCATATATGTTCAAAATGCCAAGGAGAAGATAACCAAGTTCCAACCGTACAGCTGGAATAAACTATCACAGAAGATACAAAAAAGCCGGCAGCCTGATGAAGACAGCCGACAAAACAAAAGATATGAAGAAGACATCTATGTAATTTAGTCAAAAATAGGAATCTTCTTTTTTAAACTTTTTTGTTTTCTTTTGTAAAGTAAAAGTAAAGTAGTTTGTTTTTATTTGGAGTCACCGACAGGACACTATTCATAAATAGTGAAATGTCAATTATGTAAATAGTAGAGGTCAAGTACTGTACAAATAGTAAGAGTCAGTCACTGTTCATGAATAGTAAAGGACACTATTCATAAATAGTGAAATGTCAATTATGTAAATAGTAGAGGTCAAGTACTGTACAAATAGTAAGAGTCAGTCACTGTTCATGAATAGTAAAGGTCAAGTCACTGTTCATGAATAGTAATGTAAAGTTTTGCCTATAAATAAGAAGAAGGAGAAAGGAAAAATCATTCCTCATCTCCCACCTTCCTCATATTCTCTCTTAAATTCCGCAGATCCTAATATTAATTAGTCCTCCTAAAATGAACCCCTAAGGGCCGATTTATAGTTTTAGGTGTTATTACGTAGATTGGCCCAAAAGTGATCCGAAATGGGTGAGCCAAGTAGAGCTCTCAAAATGGCTCAGTGATGCGCCTAATGGGTTCGGCGAGAATACTGCTCTGTGGCTTCTCCCTTGAAGGCTTGCTGTAACTTTTAGCGGTCTTGGGTTCCATTGGGCTATGCGCCGATGGGCCTCCTGTCCACTTGGCAATGGACCCTGCTCCTGATGCCTATTTGGATTTTAGGCGATCTGGTGGTCATCACCCAAGCCGTTGGACGATGCGCCGATTGCTCTTCAGGTCGCCGAGTAAGGGACTTCTAGTTGTAGTTCATATGTTCCCATGCTAGGCATGGAACCCTCTTCTCATTATCCATGTATGCCAAACACCCTCCATCCTTATGAATACTCCATCAAAGCATTGAAGTTCGTGAATGGATAGCCTTGACGCAATCTGGATTGCATCATTCTCCCCTTCTTGAAAAGGATTCGTCCTTGAATCCATACCATGAAAAACCATAGGGAGAGCAAACAAGAACAAGATCCTCATGGCATGAGGGTTAGCGTTAGCAATAGCAATTTCATCACCATGCCAAGGATGCACAAACTTAACATATAACCAAGCATCAAAATGGTCAACAAAAGGTCTGTAATCCATCAAAACTCGATACTTGGCGAAGCAAGAAACATTGACAAAGGGGTAGAGCGAAGGAACCAATACACTTAAACAAAGTCAAATGTAAGCCCTCATTGGTTCCATATTCAAACAAACAAGCACAAGGCCTCCCTTATGTCAAGTAGATAAAATTGAGTGCTCGAATCCAAACCTTTACAAAATCATATAGATCACAAGAAGAAACTTATCCTCTTAAAATGATGGATAGTACAAAGGGTAGCACTTAAAACATTTAATCGAGGAGACTCAAAGTTAAGGAACAACCAAACTTCCTCTATGGTCATGGCTACCCAGCCCACAAATGTAGAACAAGGACAGTGATTATTCTTCTCACCAATATGGTAATACCATACAAAAGATGATACCCCCACTAGTTCAAATACATTCATGCATCCGCCGGGATCAAAATAATAGGATGTCCACAGAACTGGATCATATCAATAAGTGTAAACCACAATGACACCCTGATCCACATGGAATGCACATTTAATCCAACTAGGGATTTCATCATATGCAAAGAGATAGTACAAAAAGGTACATACTTCACCTTCTCTTGGCAAATATCTTCTACCCCCATAAGATGCACGGTCAACAAGATCATGCTCAGAATAAGAAATAGAAAAAGGGTCTAGGAAGTTATCTATCCCCACACACAATGTAGGCCTTTCAAGTGGATGGCAAAACCTCAAGAAAAGCTTTCCTGCATAGGGAAAGGAATAAACAACGTCACCCACCTTATGCCTTCCATTTTGACCACGCATTCCCACATGAATTTCATAACTCAGCTCATTATCGGGGTGAAATGGAAAGGTCTTCCAAGAACTTGGATCAAGTGCACCTCCATATATCAAGTTGGCACTCTTTCCTCCCAACAACATACTCCACTCAACAGCATAAGCATCATCATATGTAAACAAATAATAGAGAAAAATCTCTCAAATCAACTTCCTCTAGGGTGATTTCATGGGTATGACTACAAATAGGCTCAAAAGCAATGGTCATACCATCAAGAAGTGAAACACACCAAGAAGAAGGTAATGGGAAAACAAACACCACCTTCCTCCTCATCACAATCCTTCCCTACAAGAGTACTCTCATCTTCCAAGAAGAGATTTCCATCTTTGGGAGGGAAAGCCTCACACCATAGTGGGTTACTATAACAAGTATAGCTATCAAGAACTATACTGCTCTCAAGATTCACACTACTAGGTACATCACTAGAAGTGATTTCATCATCTTCAAAAAGGATATTGTACTTAAAAAGGGAATGATCAACCACTAGGGAAGAATTAAAACATTCAAGTTCACCCTCAATAAGACATATATCATTTTTCAAAGCATTTTTGAGCACATGATATCTATGAGCAAAGCAAGCAATTGGATCTTCCACAATAGATATTCTGAAAGAGTCACTCCTAATCAATTGATCAACATTATCATTACTGCCACCAACTTGAGGTTCCTTAATCACATTGCAAGAACTCTGAACCAGTGAACTACACTCACAAACAGGTTGATCAACATTTGGTATCAGGCGGTGTGGGGACCATCGCCAATCCACTTGGTGATTCACCAATGGTCTTCAGCTCGCCTAATGAGCATATTTTCCCTTCGCAGCTCCTTGGGCCAGTTGGCAATCTTGGAACCCTCGCCAAGGAGCTTTGGCGAGTCGCCGGTGTGGAGGTCAACTCGTCGAATGGAACAACATCTCCAGTTGCTCCTCCTTGCTTTGTTAGGCCTCCCATGCTCCAAGCTGTCATCCAAGCATGGTGTTGCCCAACTGGGAGCTCCTTTAAGGTGCATATGTTCCTATGCAAGGAATGGAACTCCCTCATTGTCATCCATACATGCTCAACAGCCTCCATCCTTGTGAACGATACATCAATATGTTGAAGTTCATGAATGGATAGCCTTGAGGTAATCTGTATTGTATCATTCTCCCCTTTTTGAAAAGTATTCATCCTCGAATCCATACCTTGCAAAACCATAGGGAGAGCAGGCAAGAACAAGATCCTCATGGCATTAGGGTTAGCATTAGCAATAGCAAGTTAAATACCATGCCAAGGATGCACAAATTTAATATATAACCATGCATCACAAATATCAACAAAGGGTCTATAACCCATCAAAGAAATAGATACTTGGCTAAGTAAGAAACATTGACAAAGGGGTAGAGCTAAGGAACTAATACTCTTTAACACTCTCATATGTAAGCCCTAATTGGTTCCATATCCAAATAAGCACAAGGCCTCCCTTATGTCAAGCAGCAAGAGAACACTCTGATACCTAAGTGTGAAGGTATAAGTAGTGTTAACCCAAGTTAAGACCCCATCCAATGCACTAGATAACTTCAAGAGAGTAAGTATTCCCAATTTATGAGCAGGTTCACATACACAAGTATTCCCCACCCAAATTGGTAAATATACCTCATTCAAGCACATTGGGTCAAGTAATAACACCAAAGAAGAATCTGTAGAATAACAGAATGTGTTATTACTACACTCAGCACACTTAGAATCGACACCAGGGTCAAATGGGAAAGGATTGCATAGCATCAAGTCAAGGAGACTCTTATTTGCCCTATTGATACCACTACTAACATAAGATATGCTACCCACACAGGTATGAATATCACCATATGCAAGTAGATAGGATTGAGGCCTCAAATCTAGACATTGTAAAACCATATGGATCATAAGCAACAAGCTTATCCTCTTAGCATGAGGGGTAGTACAAAGGTTAATGCTTAAAATAATTAACCGATGAGACTCAAAAACAAGGAACAACCAAAAATCCTCTATGGTTATGGCTATTAAGCCCACAAATGGAGAACAAGGACAATGGTCATTCTTCTCAACAACAAGGGAATACCACCCAAAAGATGATACTTCCACCAATTCAAATGCCTCAAGCATCCACCGGGATCAAAAGGATAGAAGGTCAATGCACGTCTAATCCAACTAGGGATCTCATCATATGCAAAGAGCTATAGTAAAAGAAGGTACAAACTTCACCTTCGTTTTGCAAATATCTCCTACCCCCATGAGATGCACATTCAATAAGATCATGCTCAGGGTAAGAAATACAAAAGGGGTTTAGGAAGCTATCCGTCCCCCACACAACAATGTAGGCTCTTCAAGTTGATGGTAAAACCTCAAGAAGAGCTTTCCTGCATAGGGAAAGCAATTACAATGTCAACCACCATTTGCCTGCCATTTTGACCAAGCATTCCCATACAAATACTACAATTAGCTCATTACTAGGGTCAAATGGATAGGCACGCCATGTACGAGGATTAAGAGCACATCTATTTATCAGGTTGGCACTCTTTCCTTCTAACAACATACTACACTCAACAGCATGAGCATCATCATATGTAAATAAGTAATAGAGAAATGTGTCTCGCAAACCTCCTCTACGGTGTTTTCATGTGTATGACTACCAATAAGCTCAAAAGCATTGGTCATACTATCAAGGAGTGAAACACACCAAGAAGAAGAAGTAACGGGAAAACACACACCACCTTCCTGCTCATCACATTCCTTCTCCACAAGAGTAGTCTCATCTTCCAAGAAGAGAACTCCATATTTGGGAGGGAAAGCCTCACACCATAGTGGGTTAATATAACAAGTATAGCTATCAAGAACTATACTGCTCTCAAGATTCACACAAAGGTACATCACTAGGAGTGATTTCATCATCTTCAAATAAGATATTGTACTTAAGGAGGGGAGGTTCAACCACTAGGGAAGAATTAAAACATGCAAGTTCACCCTCAAAAAGACACATATCATTTTTCGAAACATTTTCAAGCACATGATCTCTATGAGCAAAGCAATTAATTGGATCTTCCACAATAGATATGGTCAAAGAGTCACTCCTAATCAACTGATCAAGATTTTCATTAGTACCACCAAATTGAGGTTTCCTAATCACATTACAAGAACTCTCAACCAGTGAACTACATTCACAAACAGGTTGATCAATACAATTATCATAAGATAGTGAAATTTCATTCAAAGCATGGGTGTCAACACTAGGTGGACACAAATTGATCTTGCTAGAAGAATCAATTTGGTCATCAATAGGATCAACTAGTATATCCACACTCTCAACAAGCACATTATCAGCACATGGTAAAGAATCAATAATAAGCTCACATAAAGACAAGCTAACATTCACACTTTGTTCATTTGCAATGGTAAAAGTGCTAAGTTTAGCTATTGTACCTTGATGCCAGCAAGAAAGATCTTCTTTACCTTGGATGTTGGGACATTCCCTAAGTGCATCCATCACTCCTTCGACTGTAGGGTTGTTGGCTGGAACTTGTGTTCCTCCATTTATCATGCATCCTTACATAGTGAAGAATAAACAACAAGGTTAGGTTGAGATCGTGGCACCCTATTCGAAGGGGTGTTCAACCTCTCCTCCATTCTTGACAGCCTACCCTCCATGGAGGTCATTCGCTCTTTTATGTTCGCCATTCTCTAAATCACATCAGCAATTGCCTCTATTATGGATTCCTGGGTAACCCTCCCCTTAAGTGGGAGGGTCTCACTTCCTGTGGCCATGGTACATAACAATTAAGACGACTCAACAAAACAGCACACAATGTCAGCATTAGTTAAATGAACTCACAATTACTCGTGTTTACACACCTTTGATTGCCTCTCAAATTGGCACAGCTAATGTTGAAGATTTCTTATACTTGGTTGATCACAATGTCTCAATTTCTACTCTTTGTCAGAGTGCATTTTTGTTTAAAGAAAAATGGATGACTCGATTAAAGCAAACAGATTTGAATCAAGAAGTTACTACGAAGTAAAACGAATAAAAGCACAAAAAGAAAAGGCACTAACAAAGAAGTGAATTCAAGAACCAATAGTCAACAAATAGAGTAATTATGAGTTGAAAATCAGTTAAGAATTCTTGAAAATGAACGAGAATCAAAAGAAAGAAACTAGAATTAGAACCTGAGATGAAAAGGGTCATAAGGCAAGTTTCCCATCGCCAAATGGCCTGTATTCTTCGCCAAATGTGAAGTTTAGCTCGCTAACTTGAAGATTGACACGCCAAACTTAATGGTCTGCTACAAATACTCGGCGATCTGGGTGGAAGTTCGGCGATGCGCCGAGTGGATTCGGCGACCAGGGCTTAGCTCGCCAAATTTTCCAGTGTCTTCACCAAAAAGAGGTCCAACTCAACGATCTAGCTGCCCAAAGGGCACGACGCTGCGTGGAATGGGTGATCCAAGTCAAGATTTGCCCAAATTCCTCAAGCTGCAACTGCTAGACTCCAAAAATTGAACCTTGGTGGTCACCCCCTCTTTTTTGGCCTTTAGTATTTACCCTTTTTGATAAATTCTCTTTTTACAAACACTTTAACACTTTCCCTTTCTTCCTTTTTGGAATCAAACACCTCCTTTTTGAATATTCTTCCCTTTGAAGATATGAATGTTCTTCAAGAACTTTAAGAACAAGATGAAGACCCAAAATAAAACATTTTAGAATTTTAGCTCGGAATTCGATGAAATTCGAGATACAAGCTCTCCTAGATGTAGGAAGCAAACCGTAATACTTTTTATCCTCCAATTCCAAACAAAAAACTTCAAACTTCAAAACCAATTTCCTTCTTTCTTCAAGTCATAAAGAACACCATGAACATGAACAACACCTAATTTTCAAACCCAAGGGATTTCTATTCCATTTTCACCCAAATTTCAGAGATGAACTCCTAAGGTTATCGAGATCAAACCCCAATACCCAAGAGTATCCAATTTAACCTAAATCTGAAAACCCATTTGAAGTTCTTTAATCTTCTTCACCCAACAATGGTGAATTCTTCAATAGAGCTCCAAACTTTACCAAATCTCATATCCAAACTCAAATAAGGTTAGAGAATATTAATCTAACCTTAGAAACCTCAAACAAGACTCAAATCAACAAAATATTTTTGGGGTTTTCTAGAAAAACATTTTTTGACACTTTTTTTTGTAGTAACAGACCCAAGACTAGAATCATAGGAATGATACTAAGCTCGGCTCTGATACCAAATGATATGATTCTCACAAGAAGAATCACTAAAATAGCAGAAATCAAATACAAGAAAGTAAATGATAAATAGATAGACACAAAAAAGAGGAAACAAAGATCAACCTAACAATATTTTAAACCCTAATACTGATTTTGAATATTGTGGTTGTAATCCTAAACTCCTTGTTTGAGTGTTTGAAAGCTTGGTAAAGCTTTTGTTGATTCTTGTTTAGAAATGGTGGTTGTTTGGGATATTGATTCCCTTGAGGTCTTCGTAAGAGTTAGGTGTTTTTTGTTGGATTAACGAGGTGAGGTCTTTAGGTTTAAGATACCCTTAGATTGCTCTTTGTTTCCTTTTGTTGTGTCTATCTATTTATCCAGATTAGGTGCTTGTTAGGATCTAGATTGGAGGTTATTGGATTTAATATATCCTTTAGTTGCCAATTGTTCTTATGTTGTGTCTCTTCTTCTATCGTTCTTGTTTTCTGCTATTTTTGTAATTCTTCAAGTGAGAATCGTATCATGGAACATGGCGCATGTGTGTTGATTGCTGAGCCTCAACAAAATTATGGTAAAGTATCGTGTCCTATCTTTAGGTTAGATCATATGCTTAATGAATTGAATGGCTCTTGTGTGTTTTCAAAGATTGATCTTAGGAGTTGTTTCATCAAATCCGGATGAATCCTGGTGATGAATGGAAAACCGCATTCAAGACCAAGTTTGGTCTATATGAATGGTTGGTGATGCCCTTTGGTTTCTCTAATGCTCACCTTTATTTGTCTCATGAATCATGTGATGAAACCCTTTATAGGGAAATTTGTGGTTGTCTATTTTGATGATATTTTGATTTATAGCAAGACCATGCATGATCATGTTGAGCATTTGAGATGTGTGTTTGATGTGCTTAGGAAGGAACAACTTTATGCTAATCTTGATAAATGTTCTTTTGATGTTAGTGAAGTCGTCTTCTTAGGTTTTGTTGTGAGTTCAAGAGGGGTTGAAGTTGATGAGTCTAAAATTGAGGCTATTAAGAATTGGCCAATTCTGAAATCCATAAGCAATGTTAGAAGCTTTCATGGGTTGGCTAGTCTTTTTAGACGATTTGTCAAAGGTTTTAGTACCATAGAAGCCCCCTTGATAGAGGTAATAAGCCTTTTAAGTGGGGGGAGGAACAAGCCAAAGCTTTTGAGGCTTTAAAATCCATGCTTAGTTCTGCTCCTTTGTTGCAATTACCTGATTTTGATAAAATGTTTGAAGTGGAATGTGATGGTAGTAATGTTGGCATTGGACCCGTCTTAATGCAAGACTAAAAGCCCATTGCTTACTTTAGTGAAAAGCTAAAAGGTGCTACTTTGAATTATTCCACTTATGATCTTGAGTTGTATGCCTTAATTAGGGCTTTGGGTAATTGGCAACACTACTTGTGGCCCAAAGAATTTGTCATAAGGACTGACCATGAGTCCCTAAAACATATTCGGGCACAAGGAAAGTTGAACAAGAGTCATGGCAAATGGATTGAATTCTTTGAAACTTTCCCTTATGTAATCTAATACAAAAAGGGAAAGGGAAATGTGGTGACTGATGCCTTTTCTAGGAAACATGTGTTGATAAATACATTGTTTTCTAAATGGATTGGCTTTGAATGTTTGAAGGCATTGTATCCCAAGGATCCCGTGTTTGCTCAAATCTTTAAAGATTGTGAGGAATGAGAGAGGGAAAGATGGATGAGGGATAGGTCTTCTACTCCCTATTCCATTTTTGATGGTTTCTTGTTAAAAGGCAACAGACTTTGTGTGCCTATGAGCTCTTGGAGAGAACTATTTGTGAGGGAGGCACACAATGGGGGTTTAATGGATCATTTTAGTATTAACAAAACTATGGGAATTCTTGAGCAACAATTCTATTGGCCAAAAATGCATAAAGATATTATTCGAATTTGTGGTCAATGTGTTGAATGTCGACATGCTAAGTCGTACCTCCTTCCCCATGGTTTATACACTCCACTCCCCACCCCTCAAATACCTTGGCTTGATATTTCAATGGACTTCATTTTGGGATTGCCAAGGACCAAAAGAGGTAGAGATAGCATCTTTGTTGTTGTTGATCGATTTTCAAAGATGGCTCATTTCATTCCATGTTATAAATGTGATGATGCTCCCAATGTAGCATCTTTGTTTGTTGACCATGTTGTTAAATTGCATGGAATTCCTCAAACCATTTTGATACGATTCTCACAAGAAGAATCACCAAAACAGCAGAAATCAAATACAGGAAAGTAAAGGATAAATAGATTGACAAAAAAAAGAGGAAAAAAAGAGCAGTCTAAGGGTATATTAAACCCAAAGACTGATTTTGAATATTGTGGTTGTACACCTAAACTCCTTGTGTGAGAGTTTGAACGCTTGGTAAAGCTTTTGTTGATTCTTGTTTAGAAAGGTTGCTTGGGATATCAATTCCCTTGAGGTCTTCGTAAAAGTTAGGTGCTTCTTGTTGGATTAACAAGGTGAGGTCTTTGGGCTTAACATAACCCTTAGGTTGTTCTTTGTTTCCTATTGTTGTGTCTATCTATTTATCCGGATTAGGTGCTTGTTAGGATCTAGATTGGAGGTTATTGGATTTAATACATCCTTTAGTTGCCAATTGTTTCTTATCTTGTGTCTCTTCTTCTATCTTTCTTGTTTTCCGCTGTTTTTATGATTCTTCTAGTGAGAATCGTATCACACTGCAAGTGATAGGGATCCTAAATTCCTTAGTCACTTTTGGAAGGAATTGTGAGGTAGACTCGGTACTAAGTTGTTGTTCTCAACTTCTTGTCACCCACAAACTGATGGCCAAACTGAAGTTGTGAATAGGACTTTGGGTTCTATGATTCGTGCCGTAGTGCATGGGAAGTTGGCCTCGTGGGAGGAACATTTGCCTTTAGTTGAATTTGCTTATAATCGTGTTATTCATAGAACTATTGGCATGTCTCTATTTGAAGTTTTATGGTTTTAACCCCCTAACCCCTTTAGATCTCACTCCTCTTTCTCAAGATCTTGTGTTAAGCTTAGATGGGAGTAAGAAAGCTGAAGCTATGAAGAAGCTTCATGAAAAGGTGCGGCTGCACTTAGAGAAGAAGAACCAAGAAGTAGCCAAAAAGGATCGTGTTTGAACCAAGTGATCTCATGTGGGTCCACTTTCGCAAAGAGCAATTTCCCACCCATCTCAAAACAAAGCTGATGTCGAGGGGTGATGGACCATTCCCAGTGCTTGAGCGGCTTAATGACAACGCCTATAAGGTTGACCTTCCTCCGGAATATCAAGTGCACAACACTTTCAATGTGTGCGACCTGTCACTTTTCCCAACTGTTGCTGATGATCCATCGAATTTGAGGACAAATTCTTTTCAAGAAGGCAAAAATAATGTAATACAGATTACATCAAGGCCATTTACGAGAAAACAGGCTCAAGACCTTCAGAGGATACAAGGGCTATTCATGAAGATGGAGGTGCTTGAGATGGTATTGACAGCAAACAAGGGATTCCACTCCTTGAAAGTTGGAATTGGACATTTTGGCAAGCCAGAGACAATCGGCGGATCACCCAAGTCACTAGGTGATGAGCCCAACTCACCCTTTGATCCACAACGTGGCTAAGCTGAACAACCATGCAAGAAGGCTCGCCAACCAAGTCGGTGCATCACCCAGTCACTAGGCGACCCAACCCAGCTCACCCTTTGGCATTTCGGGTCACTTTTGGGCCCTTTTATATTAAACCTATAAATAGCTAGCTTGGGTTCATTTTAGACTCAGATTATTTTGAATGTTAAAAACTGAAAACTCATGTTTGAGTGTTGAGAGCTTTGTTAAGCTTTTGTTAGAAATGTTGGTTTATGGGGATATCGATTCCCTTGAGTTCATCGTAAGAGTTAGGTGCTTATTATAGGATTAACAGATCGAGGTCATTGGGTTTAATATACCCTTTGGTTGCTTTTTGTTTCCTCTATTTGTGTCTATCTATCTATCTATCTCTACTTTTCGTCTTTGATCTCCGCATTTTAGTCTGATTCCCTTATAGAAATTACATCAGACCAGCACTTAGCTCACCGAAATTTCCAGTATCTTCACCAAAATAAGGGCTAACTCAGCGACCTAGTTGCCCAAAGGGAAAGGCGCTGAGTGGACTAGGCGAGCTAAGTCGGGGCTCGCCCAATTTCCAGCGTCTGCAACTATACAGCTCTGAATTTTGACCTGCTGTGGTCCTCCCCCCCTTCCTTTGTCCTTTAGTATTTACCTTTTTTGGTAAATTCCTTTTGTACAAACACCTTTATACCTTCTCTTTCTTTCTTTTTAGAATCAAACTCTTTCTCTTTTGAAGATTCCTTTCTCGAAGGTTTGAATGTTCTTCAAGATCTTCAAGAACAAGATGAAGACCCAAAATAAAACCCTTTAGATTTTTAGCTTAGAATTTGACGAAATTCGAGATACAAGCTCTCTTAGATATAGGGAACAAACCCCAATACTTTTTAGCCTTCAATTCCTTGCCAAAACTTCCAGATTTCAAAACTCACTTTGTCTTCTTCAAGCCTTCTTAAACCAACAATGGTGGTTTCTTCAATAGTGAACCAAACCCTTTCAAATCTCAGCCCTAGACTCGAAATAGGTTAGGGAACACTAATGTAACCTTGGAAACTCCAAAGAAGACTTAAATCAACAAGACCCATTTAAGAATTCCTCAAAAACGTTTTGAACAATTTTTTTTTGTAGCTTGTAACCCAAGACTAGAATACGATTCACATAAGAAGAATCACAAAAATACAAGAAATAAAGGAAAAATAGATAGACACAAAAAGAGGAGACAAAGAGCAAACTAAGGGTATATTAAACCCAAAGACCTCACCTCTTTAATCCAACAGGAAGGACCTAACTCTTACGAAGACCTCAAGGGAATCGATATCCCAAGAAACCCCCGTTTCTAAACAAGTTTCAACAAAAGCTTTACCAAGCTTTCAAACACTCACACAAGGAGTTTTAGGTTTAAAACCACAATAATAAAAATCACAGATTATCACAAAAGGGAGCGCATAATATACTGGCATTAAGCTATAGAAATATATGGTGTAAACGCGTATATGGTTCATAGGGCAGTGTGTGATCGAATGAGTTATAATGCATGTAGGAAATGGACTAGATGAGCACATGGTGCATGAGTACTAAAGCAACAAAATATATAATGTAAGCAAGTAGACGAAAATCAACTACTGAACACAAATCACATTGAGCAAGTGTGTTATATCGCATGGATAGGTGGACTAACATGTTGGTGAGTACATATGAAATATGAGCAAGTGAGCACATAAGCTATAAGGCTGGTAATATTTAAGTAAGTAGGCTACGAGGTATGTAAAATATATAGAAATGGTCATATGATCAAATAGCATGTAGTACCCACACAATATGGACAAGTGACATGAGGAAAGTAACCAGTGCAATAAATAACATGTAGGAAGAAGGTCCTATGAAAACATATAGCAATAAACAAGGTGCTCTGAAGCGGATAACACTTACATGCAAGCATTCTATGGTATTAGGTAATTTGTGAGAAAGTAATCCACAAAGGGCAAATGACATACAACTAGATAACTTAAAGAACATGCAACATGTATAATTATATAACAAACCAACATTGGAATCTATGAGATATCCTATAGAACCACTCTACCGTTTAAGGTCAAACACACTGTCTTAAGCGTTAAGTCATAGGTGAGATAGTTCTGATCATATTCCTTACTCATCCAAAAACACATACAATTTTTTACCCATCTACTCTCTTCAATCTCCTAAGAATTCTTATAGGTGTTCTACTATTGGAATTTGGCTCCCTTCTAGGTCAATATAAATACTCCAGTTAAGATAGAAAAGAAAGATCCTCAATAGTTCATCTTTTGGAGTAGGAGGTCGAGGTCAACTTTACCTTCATTACTCGTTTGTGTTACATCACACTCAATGTTTGGTGCCTTTTGAAGGTCATAATAGAAAATAAATAGTGAAGCTTGAACGCACCATAAAACATGAACTCTAATTACATGTAAATGTCATGTACCTATAAATTATATCATGATTCATAATGTCTTAGAGTTAGCCGATTTGACCTTAACTAGATAGATCTAGCCATACTAATAGATTTCCTCTTTTTTTCTATAACAAGTGAGCGTCCTCCGACTCTTTTCCCATGCAAGATAGCAAATAAGAACACCTAGCAGATGATCAATTTTTCCTCTCCCTTAACTGGACTAGGATTGATGAATTATTGTAGGCATATATTAAATGAATCCGGTAACAGTCCATTCAATTTGATGGAACTCTATACATGTGTATAATTCTCTACTTCTCTTTTGTACTAATGATGTGGATGAACTAGGCCCATATATCTTCTATCTAGGTAACCTGAAATTCACCACTTTTTTTCTTGTTGTTATCAAGACCAAATATCAAGACTTGAATCAATACTAATTTGACTTCTCTGTCTAACAAAGGTTCACAAAGTTGTTCCTAGGTGCGCCATTATAACTCGTTAGGATTGAAGAGTTCATACCATTTTCTTACCTCATACACTTAGCAATCACTCTTTCATAACCACCTATTTCACCCCTCTATAGCATCCTCACATCACCTCTACTCCTATGTTTAGGGAATTTGAAATATCTCATCTCTTTCTACCTAGAAGCTCTACGTACATATTTGTCCTATGTCATTCAAGCTTCATTCTCACATGCTTCCTATCTAACAAGTACCATTTAATTAAAACTAGTAGCTTCATGTACTCTAAGCCCACTATGTACAACCTAACTAATCACAACTGAGGTCTGACCAATCAATTTTTCTTTTGTTAACCTTATCCTTTAGTCACATACTACTTCTCTATAGCCAACGCATATATCATAATAGGAACTACCATACATAAATCATTTGCAGTAATTGCCACAATTATCCCAAAGTTTTATAACCATGAAAAGAATACAAATGTTATTAGTATGTATTCGGGGTTGTTGGCACATACCATATTTTGCCAAATATTAACATACTCGGGATGAAATATGGTGAGAATTTGGGACTTGTCAGCCAATTAGGGGGATCTATAGTAACACTATTGAACTGATACATCCACCTATCAGATTGTGCCATTGCCTTTTTCCAACTAAAAAAAATTGGTTAAACAAATCAATTTCGAGAACACGTGTAACGCTGAAAGTTCTATGTATGTCACAGACTAAGAACAAGTGTCCTCTATAGGAGTAGATCCTATAAGTATGGAGGAAATATAGAACTCAAGAGTTGGTTACATTCTCCTAAGAAGATGTGCCTGAAAATGCTACAGCTCATATATGTAACTAGGTAACCAATCATTTTTTAAGCATATACTATATCTTTCTCAATTTAACCAACATGATACAAATGGTACAAATGCAACTTTAGATGCAACTAACGTAAAAGCCTTTACATACCTTGTGGAGAGAGACGGTAGAATAAAATGAGCTCAATCTAGTCTAAATTTTGGTAACTTAAGATCCTTTTCTGTATGTTACATGTTGACACTTTAGCTACAATTAATCTTAACCATAGTAAGCATAATATGAATAACATGATCATGTACAAGTGGAAATTGACTTCTTAACTTTGCTCTATCGCACCATCTGGATTACAAAGGAAGATAACATTTCCTACCAAGCATCCCCCTAATTATAAATGTGGTGTGCAACACATTCATAAGTAAGGCTCTACTAAACATGGCTTTGTAGACTCCCTAGGACGAACTGCTCTGATACCACTTTTGTCATACCCCAAACCAAGGCGAGGTGGACAAGTACTATATGAACACATGCTTTACAAGTGATATATGATGAGACAATGAACTACTATGCAGATAGATTTACTAATGAGAAGCTACATATACAACACATGTCGACTAGCTGAACCAGAACATTTGATAAGTAAGACTATGAATATAGATGATAGCTTTACAATGTCCACAAAGCCTCTACTGAAATCCATGACTATACCACTATGAAAATATGCATAGTAAAGACTTGGCAATGCCCCAAATCAACTTGCAGCTCACCAACAACCGCTAAAGATCTACTAGCTGAGTACTTGTACCTGCATCATGAAATGCAACGTCCCCAAAATAAAGGACGTCAGTATGAAAAAATGTACTTAATATGTAAGGCATAATACAACCATATGTAAACTGACAGCTCAAATGAAACCAAATACAAATAGATAAGGGTTTGAGACCACCTTTGTTTATACTTGTGGAATCCTATATGCTACATTCTTTTCTTTACTTTTCTATACTTTATAATATTTGTACGGCATGTGATACACATGACCAGCTGATCTGTGGTAGAAGAGGATGACCCATGCTAGGCATATTAACCCCTGGGATGCTGTCTTCATAATTACACAAATTGGGATCGACCCATGCTAGGCATTCTCATGAGCTGCCACCCTTCTATACCAATTGGGATGGGCCCATGCTAGGCTTTCACCCCTGAGCTGCCACCCTTCTATACCAATTGGGATTGACCCATGCTAGGGTTTTGCCCCTTGGCTAGCACCCATAATTATACAAATTGCTTTCTTAGCTTCTTTAATCTTTGATATTGTTGTTTTGGGATTCATAACTCTTTCAAAATTGTTCTTTTGATGATCATAACTCATTCGAGATTGCTGTTTTGGTGGTCATAATCCTTGTTGAGATTTGGAATATAGACCAGTAGTAGAAGACATATGAATATAGACTTATCATAATAACGATGACATGGGAAGCAAATGTGACACAAACTTAATACTTAGGAGCTTATATAACTCAGTAAGCATTTTGACATCTCAAATGGAAGCACATATCAAGTGAAGACATTTAATATTCAGCCAAGAGATTTGAACTCTATATGATAGTCAAATACTCACTAATTAATATCATATACAAGGTGTACATGAACATGGAACCAAGGGGGAACGTGGGCAAATTCAACTTAAGGATGGATACATATTCCAAGTAAGTACATATAAAACGTACAATAGAGCAAGTAGTGATCTTGTGAGGTAACATTATAGTCTAACACAATGTGAGTAAATAACCAATAAATGGAACATATGAACATGTGAAAAGATGACATATATGATGGAATAGGCAAGTGAAGCAAGTTGGCATGATATGTGCGGATTGTATATCCAACATATAAACATATGTACCATGTTTAATCTAGGATCATTTTTATTTATATCAGGGGAATACTTGCCAATGGTACTTTAACGACGAAACAAGTTTAAACCTTTGCATGCTAACACTTGGTAGAATAAACACGTACATTTAGTAATAAACTCATATTAGAGTACTCACTTTAGTGCTCTAAGGAGTAGGAACTGCAACTATGGATCAGTCACTACCAAGGTCACTTAGAAAGCTTACATTGTAATACAAGTGTTGGATTCATGCCAAAGAAATAGGAAATTAAATAGCCTTACATACCTTATTTTCAGACCAATATAACTATCACGATTCAGCCTCCTTTTTTGGTGCTAATCAACAATAAAAGTCATGATTAATCTAATGTTAGCAGTTAATCACATTAAAGGCCCTCGAAAAACAGTAGTTAAACACTTGATGGAAAGTAGGCCCATACATCCCTTAAAAAAATGGTAAATCACCACACCCTTGTTCTATACATTAATACAACTTCATACATCCTTTGCCAAGATACCCAAGCTGCCCCCAACAACAATATACATAAGGCAGCCACTATCAATCTCCAAAAATCTTTCAGCATAATAGGAGAATATTGAACTCAAGGATTTATAACCATCCATGAGTTCTTGTCAAATATATACAAAATTCTCCACCCAAAACCTGTATTTAAACAGAGGGAAAATGGGTAGTAACCTTACCTTAGTTTCTAGAAATTTATCCTTTTAACTTGTACTTCAAGAACTGAAACTCTCCTTCAAACTTTTACTTGAAAAAGGGGGCAATATTCAAGAACCTTAAGCTATTTTAGGGTTGCTGTGTTAATCCAAGAAAGACCAAGAGAGAAACTTAATAAATTTGAAATTTTGCAAGTTAAAAATGAAGAAAAAAATCTGATCTTTATCCCTTTAAAAAGGAGGTGCGTTGGCCGACTTTCTTGGCCAATTTCGAGCCATATATTGTCAAGTAGGTGACCCACCTATGTGGCCTTTTAACTTGGGCCTTTGGGACTTCAAAACTTGTTGGGCCGTGCTGCCAATAGGTGATGCATCTACTTGGTCCTTTGAGCCGGTCAATACGTCAAAGTAGATGATGTACTTGGTCCTTTGGGCTGGTCAATAAGTCAAAGTAGGTGATGCACCTACTTGATCCTTTGGGCTGGTCAATAAGTCAAAGTAGGTGATGCACCTACTTGGTCCTTTGGGCTGGTCAATAAGTCAAAATAGGTGATGCGCCTACTTGTCACCTACTAGCTTAGTTAAGTCAAGCAAGCACCTCAATATTTTATTCCATTGCTAGACCTTAATTCCTTTAACTTTACCTAACTTGATACCTATGTCAATTTAAAATTTAGACTCAAATACCACCTTATGATCTCAAGTTTAAATACTTCCATCGATTTCAACTTAATCGGGTCGCATTAATATCTATGGACATTTCACTTTAAACCTATTCTATTGTCACTAGTCGCATAGGAAACCGAGTCCATAACCATACCACCGTGCAATTTATAAGCATCATATGAATAGAACTAGTACACGTAGAATATGAGGTGTTACAGTAAAGACTCAGCAAAGCCCCGAATCAACCTGGAGCTCACCAACAATCGCTGAGTATCATGTGCTTCTATTGGGGAGATCTACTAGTTGAGTACCAATACTTGCACCATGAAATGCAACATCCCTAACAAGGGACGTCAATACAAAAGAATGTACTGAATATGTAAGGCATAATACAACCATATGTAAAATGAGAGCTAAAGTGAAACCAAATACCAATAGATTAGGATTAGAGACCACATTTGCTTATACTTATGGAATCATGTATGTTACATTCTTCTCTTTAGTTTTCTGTGCATTATAATCTTTATAAGACATATGATACAAATGACCAGTGGATCAGTGGTAGAAGAGGATGACCCATGCTAGGCATTTTAACCCCTGGGATGCTATCCTCATAATTCCATAAATTGAGATCGGCCCATGCTAGGCTTTTTCCCTTTAGCTGCCACCCTTTTATACCAATTGGGATCGGTACATGCTAGGCTTTCCCCCCTGAGCTGCCACCCTTCTATACAAATTGGGATCGACCCATGCTAGTCATCTGCCCCTAGGCTGCCACCCATAATTATATAGATTGCTTCACTTGGATTCTTTAATTTTTGAGATTGTTGTTCTGGTGGTCATAACTCTTTTGAGATTGCTATTTCGGTGGTCATAATCATTGTTGAGATTTGAAACTATGGACCAGTAGTAGAAGAAAAGAATATGGATTTACAATAGTAACAATGACATGGGGAGTAAATGTGACACCAACGTAATACTTAGGAGCTTATATGACTCAATAAGCATTTTGACATCTCAAATTGAAGCACATATCAAGTGAAGACATTGAACATTCAGTCAAGAGATTTGAACTCTATATGATAGACAAATACTCACTAACATTAAATACACGGTATACATGAACGTGGAGCCAAGGAAGAACGTGGGCAGATTCAACTTAAGGACGGATACATATTCCAAGTAAGTACATATAAAATTGTATAATGGAGCAAGTATAGATCTTGTGAGGTAACATTATAGTCTAACACAATGGGAGTAGTAACCAATAATCGGGTTGCATCAAAATCTACAAACAGTTCACTTTAAACCAATTCTATTGTCACTAGTTGCATAGGAAACCGAGTCCATAACTATACCATAAGAAAATTTATAAGCGTCATATAAATAGAACTAATACACATAGAATATGGGGTGTTATAGTTTAGGATTTTAGGTTTGGGGTTTAGGGTTTAGGATTTAGGGTTTAGGGTTTAGGGTTTAGGGTTTGGGTTTGGGTTTAGGGTATTAGGTTTAGGGTTTAGGGTTTGGGGTAAAGGGTATTGGGTTTAGGGTTTAGGGTATAGGGTTCGGGCTTAGGGTTTAGGGTTTAGGGTTTGGGATTTAGCATATGGGGTTTAGGGTATAAGGTTTAGGGTTTGAGGTTTAGGGTTTATGCTCTAGGGTTTAGGGTTAGGGTTTATGGTTTAGGGTTTACGGTTTTGGGTTGAAGGTTTAGGGTTTAGGGTTAGGGTGTAGGATTTAGTGTTTAGGATTTATGGTTTATAATTTAGGGTTAAAGGATTAGGATTTTGGGTTTAGGGTTTGGGGTTTGGATTTGGGGTTTAGGGTTTTGGGTTTATGGTTTTAGGGTTTGGGATGAGGGTTTAGGGTTTGGGGTTAGGGTTTAGGATTTATGGATTTAGGGTTAGGGTTTAGGGTCTAGGGTTAAGGGTTTATGATTTTTGGTTTAGAGTTTAGGGTTTAGCATTTAGGGTTTGCAATTTAGGGTTTATGGTTTGGGGTTTCGGGTTTTGGGTATTGTGTTTTGGGTTTAGGGTTTAGGGTTTAGGATTTGGGGTTTGGGGTTTAGGGTTTAGGGTTTAGGGTTTAGGGTTTAGGGTTTAGGATTTAGGGTTTAAGGTTGAGGGTTTAGGATTTGGGATTTAGGGTTAGGGTTTAGGCTTTAAGGTCGAGTGTTGAGGGTTTAGGGTATAAGGTTTAGTGTTTAGGGTTTGGGTTTAGGATATAGAGTTTGGGGTTTGGGGTTTGGGGTTTAGGGTTTGGGGTTTAGGGTTTAGGGTTTAGGGTTTGGGGATAATGGTATTGGGTTTAGGGTTTAGGGTTTTGTGTTTGTGGTTTAGGGTTTAGGGTTTAGGGATTAATAAAATTTCTAAGTGTCCAAATTCATTTCTTCGTTTGTACTCTTTTATTTCAGCTTCAAAATTTGGCTAAGTATGGGAATTGTTGTGGCCTTAAATTTTTTCTCTAAGTCCAAATTCATTTCTTCTTCTTCTAAACTCATTTTTCGTCCATTCCTTAACTATTTTGTAACTAATTAACATCATGAATTACTTGTTAACTAGTTTTAATCATCAAATTATCCAATCAAAGTATTACAAGAGTTGAACTTCTTTGAGGCTTAATTTTTTTTTACGTGTCCAAATTTACTTCTTCTTCTTCCACACTAATTTTTCTTTGTTCCTCAATTATTTAACTTTTAATTAACATCTTTAATTCTTTTTAACTAGTTTCTAATCAGCAAATCAGTTCGTTGATCCTTCAAATTAAGTAACAACACTTATCTTCTACTTTTGTTACTTAGTTTGTTTTGAGTCCAAATCTCTTTGTACATGTCTCGTCTTAGTTTGTTGATAACCTTCTTGATTCAAGTCCATAGCTTTTTCTTGGGTCATTCTTCTTCAAGAGTCAAAAGAATCCACTCCATCACAAAGAATAGGTGACCTTGAATTGGTTGGCAAAGCTACTTCACTATCAATTTTGTGGCTAGTAGCCAATTGAGTATACGCGATAGCATATATTCATGTGATCTTAACAATTCTCTGCCTCATAGTGGTAATGTATTTGTGAGAGTGTTCATTCACTAATTTATCCTATTGATGACTGAGTAGATTCTTCTTGTATAATTAATTTGTATCCACCTAGTGTTGTCTCTTGTGCCTTGAGTTAGATTAAATTGTCAAATAGTTCTTTTCCATGATTTTATATTGTACATATTGAGAATGTGGATACAATAGTTGAGGGTTTGGGTTTATGGTTAGAGTTCCATGTTTAGGGTTTAGGGTTAGAGTTCAATGTTTAGGGTTTATAGTTTAGGGTATAGAGTTTAGGGTTTAGGGTTTATCGTTTAGGGTTTAGAGTTTAGGGTTTAGGTTTAGGGTTTAGGGTTTAGGGATTAGGGTTTTGGGTTTATGGTTTAGGTTTTAGGTTTTAGGGTTTACGATTTTGGGTTCAGGGTATAGAGTTTATGGTTTATTGTTTAGGGTTTAGGGTTTTGAGTTAAGGGTCTAATGCTTAGGGGCTATGGTTTAGGGTTTCGAGTTTCGTGCTTAGGGTTTAGAGTTTTGATTTTTGAGTTTAGGGTTTAGAGTTTTGGATTTAGGTTTTAGGTTTTAGGGTTTAGGAGTTTGGGGTTAGGGGGTTAAGGGTTAGGGTTTAGGGGTTAGGGGGTTAGGGTTTAGGGTTTAAGGTTTAGGATTTTGGTTTTAGGGTTTAGGGTTTTGGGTTTAGGGTTTAGGGTTTAGGGTTATGGTTATGGTTTATGGTTTGGGGTTTAGGGTTTGAGGTTTAGGGTTTGGGGTTTGGGGTGTAGAGTTTTGGGTTTAGGGTATAGGGTTTAGGGTTTAGGGTTTAGGGTTAAGGTTTAGGGTTTAGAGTTTTGGGTTAAGGGTTTAGGATTTAAGGTTGAGGGTTTTGGCTTTGGGGTGTGGGTTTGGGTTTTTGGGTGTTGGGTTTAGGGTTTAGGGTTAGGGTTTTAGGATTTAGGGTTTAGGGTTTAGGGTTTAGAGTTTGGGGTTTAGTGATGTAATTCTGACAAGAAGAATCACAATAAAATGCGGAATTTAAATATGGAAATTAAAGATAGATAGATAGACACAAAAAGAGGAAACCGAAAGCAACCAAAGGGTATATTAAATCCAATGACCTCAATTCGTTAATGCTACAATAAGTACCTAACTCTTATGAAGACCTCAAAGGAATCAATATCCCAAGCAACCACCGTTTCTAACAAAAGGCAACAAAAGCTTAACCAAGCTCTCACCACTCAAACATGACTTTTCAGTTTTCAACATTCAAAATGATCTATTTGTAAAATGAACCTAAACTAGCTATTTATAGTTTCAGAATTAAAAGGCCCACAAGTGACCCATAATGACAAAAGGGCTCGCCAAGTCGGGCTTGCCTAGTGACTTGGGCGATGCGCCGACTTGGTTGGCGAGTTTCTCTGTGTGGGTCTCAGCTTAGCCACGTTCTGTAACATTAGGTGAGCTGGGACCATCACCTAGTCCCTTGGGCAGTATGCCAAGTGGATCTTCCTCGCCAAAAGGACCCCCTGTAACTTTCAAGGTCTGAAATCCCTTGTTTGCCATCAATACCATCTTGAGGACCTCCATCTTCATGAATATCCTTGTATCCTTTGAAGATCTTGAGCTTGACTTCTAGTAAATGGCCTTGATGTAATCCATATTACATCATTCTCTCCTTCTTGAAGAGAATTTGTCCTCAAATTCGACGGATCAGCATCATCAACAGTTGGGAAAGGTGATAGGTCATACACATTGAAAGTGTTGTGCACTTGGTATTCCGGAGGAAGAGCAACCTTTTAGGCATTGTCGTTGAGCCATTCAAGCACTGGAAATGGTCCATCATCCCTCGGCATCAGCTTTATCCTGCGATGGGTGGTAAATCGCTCCTTGCGAGAGTGTGCCCACACCAAGTCACCTAGTTCAAACACAATCCTCTTACGGCCCTTGTTAGCCTTTTTTGCTACATCTTGGCTCTTCTTCTCTAAGTGTAGTCGCACCTTTTCATGAAGCTTCTTCATGGCTTCAAATTGCTTACTCCCATCTATGCTTAACACAACAGCTTGAGAGAGGAGTGAGATCTAAAGGGGTGAGGGGGTCAAAACCATAAACCACTTCAAACGGAGTCATGCCAATAGTTCTATGAATAACTCAATTATATGTAAATTCAACTAAAGGTAAATGTTCCTCCCACGAGGCCAACTTCCCATGCACTGCGACACGAAGCATAGAACCCAAGGTCCTATTCACAACTTCAGTTTGGCCATCAGTTTGTTGGTGACAAGAAGTTGAGAACAACAACTTAGTACCAAGTCAACCCTACAATTCCTTCCAAAAGTGACGAAGGAATTTTGGATCCCTATCACTTACAATGGTTTGAGGAATTCCATGCAATTTAACAACATGCTCAACAAACAAAGATACTACATTGGAAGCATCATCACATTTATGACATGGAATGAAATGAGCCATCTTTGAAAATCGATCAACAACAACAAAGATGCTATCTCTACCACTTTTGGTCCTTGGCAAACCCAAAATGAAGTCCATTGAAATATCAAGCCAAGGTCTTCGAGGGGTGGGGATTGGAGTGTATAAACTATTGGGAAGGAGGCGCAACTTAGCACATCGACATTCAACACATTGACCACAAATTCGAACAATGTCTTTATGCATTTTAGTCCAATAGAATTGTTCCTCAAGAATTCCCATAGTTTTGTTAATACCAAATGATCCATTAAGCCCCCATCATGTGCCTCCCTCACAAATAGTTCTCTCCAAGAGCTCATGGGCACACAAAGTGTCTTGCCTTTGAACAAGAAACCATCAAACTTGGAATAGGGAGTAGAAGATCTATCCCTCATCCACCTTTCCCTCTCCCATTCCTCACAATCTTTTAAGATTGGAGCGAACACAGGATCCTTGGGATACAATGTCTTCAAACATTCAAACCCTATCAATTTAGAAGACAAGGTATTTATCAACACATGTTTTCTAGACAAGGCATCGGCCACCACATTTTCCTTTCCCTTTTTGTATTGGATTACATAAGGAAAAGTTTCAAGGAATTCAATCCATTTGGCATGCCTCTTGTTCAACTTTCCTTGGGTCCGAATATTCTTTAGGGACTCATGGTCAGTCCTAATGACAAATTCCTTGGGCCACAAATAGTGTTGCCAATTACCCAAAGGCTTCAAGGCATACAATTCAAGTTCATAAGTGGAATAATTCAAAGTAGCACCTTTTAGCTTTTCACTAAAATAAGCAATGGGCTTTTGGTCTTGCATTAAGACGTCTCCAATGCCTACTTTACTAGTATCATATTCCACTTCAAACATTTTATCAAAATCAGGTAATTGCAACAAAGGAGCAGAACTAAGCATGGATTTTAAAGCCTCGAAAGCTTTGGCTTGTTCCTCTCCCCACTTAAAAGGTTTTTCCTTTCGGATTACCTATGTCAAGGGGTCTACTATGGTACAAAAACCTTGGACAAATTGCCTATAAAAACTAGCCAATCCATGATAGCTTCTAACATCGCTTATGGATTTGGAATCGGCCAATTCTTAATAGCATCAATTTTAGACTCATCAACTTCAACCCCTCTTGAACTCACAACCAAACTGAAGAAGACAACTTCATCAACATAAAATGAACACTTATCAAGATTAGCATAAAGTTGTTCCTTCCTAAGCACATCAAACACACATCTCAAATGTTCAACATGATCAGGCATGGTCTTGCTATAAGTCAAGATATCATCAAAATAGACAACCACAAATTTTCCTATAAAGGGTTTCATCACACGCTTCATGAGACTCATAAAGGTACTAGGAGAATGTAACACTCTGTATTCTACGTGTATTAAATCTATTTTGATGTGACCCAATTAAGTTGACGTTGATGGAAGTATTTAAACTTGATATCATAAGATGGTATTTGAGTCTAAAGTTTAAGGTGACATAGTGTATATAAGCTTTAAGTTAAGTTAAAGGTATTAAGGTCTAGTAATGGAATAAAATATTGAGGTGCTTGCTTGACTTAACTAATGTAGTAGGTGCATTACCTACTTTGACTTATTGACCAGCCAAATGACAAAGTAGGTGCATCACCTACTTTGACTTATTGACCAGCCCAAAGGACCAAGTAGATGCATGACCTACGAAGAATCTTTTGACCATGTTATTGGGCCAAGTACACTACACCTATTTGCATTAATCTAGCCCATGTTGAATAGAAGAATAAGGGAAAAATGGACAGCCAAGACCCAATCTTTCCAAGCACACAAGAAATAATTTGAATGGAAAAATGGGTGCATCACCTACTTATGTGTGGCCTAAATTAAAGACACATGTTGGCTGCAAATGAAGTACAAGAAATGTGGCAAAAGAGAACCTATTAAGGCCAAAAATCTTATACAAATATCTCATTTTCCTCTTATCCAAATTTTAAGCTCTCAAGTTCATATATTTCTCTCTCTCAAGATGAAACAAACACCCAATATTCCAACTAGGGTTCTAACTATTTTTCATCTTATTTCTTCCAAAGCAGCCACAGGATCACCTTCTCTCCTCTATTGTTTTAAGTGTATTGGACAGTTCTTCAAGGGGAGTGAACTAGAGATAGCTATATTTGTGGGCAGCCATTTTTCTGCCACTCTCTTCCAAAGATTAAAAGAAGGTTACAAAAATAGGAATTGAAAGAGAATAACAAATTTAGATAGCCAAGGTAAGGGTGCTGCCACAACCTCTAATTATTAGTTTATTTGAGATTTCTAGACTTACATGTTTATTGCAGCTCGTGGGATGGTGATTGAAAACCATAAATTCAAGTCTTTTGATTATTTTTGAGTTTTGAGGACTACTATTGTATTGATTTGATTATGGGAGGTCATGGATGTACTTAAGAATGATTATGGAAAGCTGTAGTTTATAAGCTATGGTGATGCACAATTAAATTACAATTTTGGTAAGCTCACAGCCCGTTCCATGGGAAGGTTGTTTAGTGTAAATAACTATAGCAGACAGAATTTGTGAAAGAAAACAATCAATTAGAAGGATTATGGGCAGGCTACCTGGCTACTGTTTTGATGAGTTGAAATATCTCGAGTTGGTTGGTAAGCTGCTAATATTAGCCTTAATGATTAGTTGTTGTAGATGAAGACTATGATCTTAAAGGACAGGTTGACACTTCGTAAGCTATATGAATTGGCAATTGAGGTATCTAAGGCTATTCGATTTCCCATTTCTTTGGCATGAATTCAACACTTGTATTACAAAGTAAGCTTTCTAAGTGCCCTTGGTAATGACTGATTCATAGTTGCAGTTCCTACTCCCTCGAGCATCAAAGTGAGTACTCTAATATGAGTTTATTACTAAATGTACATGCTTACTCTGCCAAGTATTAGCATGCAGGCTTTAAACTTGTTTCATCGTCAAAGTACCCTTGGCACGTATTCCCCTTATACAAATCAAAATGATCCTAGATTACGCATGGTACATATGTTAATATGTTGGATATACGATCTGCCCATATCTTGCCAAATTTCTTCAATTGTCTATTCCCTCATATATGTCATCTTTTCACATGTTCATATGTTCCCTTTATTGGTTATTACTCCCATTGTGTTAGAATATAATGTTACCTTACAAGATCTTTACTTGCTCTATTGTACATTTTATATGTGCTTACTTGGAATATGTATTCGTCCTTAAGTTGAATCTGCCCACGTTCTCCCTTGGATCCACGCTCATGTATACCTTGTATTTGATATTAGTTAGTAAGTATTTGGCAATCATATAGAGTTCAAATCTCTTGGCTGAATGTTAAATATCTTCACAAGATATGTGCTTCAATTTGAGATGTCAAAATGCTTACTGAGTCGTATAAGCTCCTAACTATTACACGTTCATGTCACATTTGCTTCCCATGTCATTGTTATTATTGTAAGTCCATATTCATATGTCTTCTACTATTGATCCATAATTCCAAATCTCAACAATGATTATGACCACCAAAATAACAATCTCAAAAGAGTTATGATCATCATAAGAACAATCTCAAAAGAGTTATGATCATCAAAAGGACAATCTCAAAAGAGTTATGAACATAAGAGCAACAATCTCAAAGATTAAATAATCAAAGTGAAGCAATCTGTATAATTATAGGTGGCAGCGCAGGGGCAAATGCCTAGCATGGATCGATCCCAATTGGTATAGAAGGGTGGCAGATCAGGGATGAAAGCCTATCATGGGCCGATCCTAATTGATATAGAGGGTGGCAGCTTAGGGGCAAAAGCCTTGCATGGACCGATTTCTGGAATTATGAGGACATTATCCCAAGGGTTAAAATGCCTAGCATGGGTCATCCTCTTCAACCACTAATCAACTGGTCATTTGTATCATATGTCTTATAAATTTTATAATGTACAAAAAAGTAAGGAAAAGAATTAACATACACGATTCCATGTATAAGCAGAGGTGGTCTCTAATCTATATCTATTGGTTTATGGTTTCACTTGTCCTCTCATTTCACATATGGTTGTATTATGCCTTACATATTCAGTACATTCTTTTGTACTGACATCCCTTATGGGAATGCTCAATTTTCTGTTGCAGGTACAGGTACTCAACTAGTAGATCTCCCCAATAGAAGCACATGATACTCAGCGGTTGTTGGTGAGCTCCAGGTTAATTCGGGGCTTTGTCGAGTTTTCCTATGCTTGTTTTCATAGTGATATAGTCATGGATTCCAGTAGAGGCTTTGTTGACATTCTAAAGCTATCATCTATATTCATACTTTCACTTGTCACATATATCGGTTCAGCTAGTCAACATGTGTTGTATGTAAAGCTTCTTATCAATAAATCTATCTGAATATTAGTTTACTTTCTTATCATAGGTCACTTGTAAAGCATGTGTTCATATGGTACTGGTCTGCCTCACCTAGGGTTGGGGTGTGACAAAAGTGGTATCAGAGCGGTTCGTTCTAGTGAGTCTACAAAGCCGTGTCTAGTTGAGACTTACTTATGAATGTGTTGGGCGCCACATTTATAATTAGGGGTCTGCTTGGACATTTAGAAAATGTAACCTTCCTTCATAATCTAGATCGTGCGGTAGAGCGAAGTTAAGAAATCAATTCCACTTGTACCTATCATGCTATTCATATTATGCTTACGATGGTTAAGGTTAACGGTAGCTAAAATTTCAATATGCAACCTACAGAAAAGAATCTGAAGTTATCAAATTTAGACTAGATTGAACTCATTTTATTCGACCGTCCCTCTACACGAGGTGTGTAAAGACTTTTATGTTATTTGCATTTTAAGTTGCATTTGTACCATTTGTATCACGTTGGTTCAATTGAGAAAGATATAGTATGGTTATCCAAATGCTTAAAAAAATGATGGGTTACCTAGTTACATATATGAGCTGTAGCATTTCCAAGCACATCTTCTTAGGACAATGTAACTAACTCTTGAGTACTATATTTCCTCCATATTTATAGGATCTATTCCTATAGAGGACACTCGTTGTTAGTCTGTGCTATACATAGAATTTTCGGCATTACACATGTACTCGAAATTGATGTTGTTGAACTAGTTTCTTTAATTTAGAAGAAGGCAGTGGCACAATCTGATAGTTGAACGTATCAGTGCAATAGTGTTACTAGAGATACCCCTAATTGGCTGACAAGGCCTAAATTCTCACCATATATCATCCCGAATAGGTTAATAGTTGGCTTTTTATATGGTATGTTCCAACCACCCCCAATAAGTACTAATAACATTTGCATTCTTTTTATGGTTATAAAACTGATAAGTGTGCCAATTGTTGCAAATGATATATGTATGGTAGTTCCTATTGTGATCTATATGTTGGCTATAGAGGATTAGTATGTGACTAAAGGGTAAGGTTAACAAAAGGAAAATTGATTGGTTAGACCTAAGTTGTGATTAGTCGATTGTACATAGTGGGATTAGAGTACATGAAGCTACTAGTTTTGATTAAAAGGTACTTGTTAGATAGGAAATAATTTAATTCCTATAAGGGAATCACACTAAACTGCAGAAATCAAAGACAGAAAGTAAAGATAAATAGATAGACACAAAAAGAGGAAACAAAAAGCAACCAAAGGATATATTACACCCAATGACCTCAATCTGTTAATATTACAATAAGTACCTAACTCTTACGAAGACCTCAAGGGAATCGATATCCTGAGCAACCAACGTTTGTAACAAAAGTCAACAAAAGCTTAACCAAGCTCTCAATACTCAAAACATGAGTTTTCAGTTTTCAACATTCAAAATAATCTAAGTCTAAGATGAACCCAAGCTAGCTTTTTATAGTTTTAGAAATAAATGGCCTAAAAGTGACCCGAAGTGCCAAAGGGTGAGCTGGGTCGGGTCTCCTAGTGGATTGGGTGATGCGCCGACCGGGTTGGCGAGTCTTCCTGCATGGTCTTCAGCCATGGCCATGCTCTGGAACTTTAGGCGAGCTGGGACCATCGCATTACCCTTGGGCGATGCGCCAAGTGGGTTCTGCTCGCCAAAAGGACCCCATGTAATTTTGAAGGTCTGAAATCCCTTGTATGCCATCTATACCATCTCAAGCAGCTCCATCTTCATGAATAACCCCTGCATCCTTTGAAGGTCTTGAGTTTGGCTCCTAGTAAATGGCCTTGATGTAATCCATATTACATCAGAAAGCATGTGAGAATGAAGCTTGAATGACTCGGGCCGAATATGTATGTAGAGCTTCTAGTTAGAAAGTGATAGGATATGCCAAATTCCCTAAACATAGGAGTAGGGGTGATTTGAGGATGCTATAGAGGAGTGAGATAGATAGTTATTAATAAGTGATTGCTAAGTGTATGAGGCAAGAAAATGGTATCAACTCTTCAACCTAACGAGTTATAATGGCGCACATGGGAACAACTTTGTGAACGTTTGTTAGACAGAGAAGTCAATTTAGTATTGATTCAAGTCTTGATATTTGGTATGGATAACAACAAAGAAAAATAGATGAATAGAAATGTTACCTAGATAGAAGATACATGCACCTAGTTCATCCACATCATTAGTACAAAAGAGAAGTAGAGAATTATACACATGTATAGACTTCCATTAAATTGAATAGAGCTACTACAGGGTTCATTTAATATATGCCTGCAGTCATTCATCAGTCATAGTCCAGTTAAGGGAGAGGAAAAATTGATCATATGTTAGTTGTTCTTATTTGCTATCTTGCATGGGAAAAGAGTCGAAAAACCCTCGCTTGTTATAAAAAAAGAGGAAATCTATTAGTATGGCCAGACCAATCTAGTTAAACCCAAAGCGGCTAACTCTAAGACGTTATGAATCATGATATCACTTTATAGGTACCTGACATTTACATGTTATTAGAGTTCATATTTTATAGTGCGTTCAAGCTTCACTATTTATTTTCTATTTCCACCTTCAAAGGGCACCAGACATTGAGCATGACATAACACAAGCTAGTAATGAAGGAAAAGTTGACCTTGGCCTCCTACTCTTAAAGATGAACTATTGAGGATTTTCTTTTTCTGTCTTGACTATAGTATTTATATTGACCTAGATGGAAGCCAAGTCCCAATAGCAGAACACCTATAAGAATTCTTAGGAGATTGAAGAGAGTAGATGGGGAAATCAATTGTATGTGCTTTGAGGTGAGTAAAGAATATGAACAGAACTATCCCACCCATGACTTAACGCTTAAGACAGTGCGTTTGCCCTTATTATGGTAGAGTGGTTCTATATGATATCTCCTAGTTTCCAAAGATGGTTTGTTATATAATTATACATGTTGCATGTTCTATAACTTCTCTATTTGTTTGTCATTTGCCCTTGGTGGATTACCTTCTCACATGTTACCTATTGTCATAGAATGCTTGCAAGTAAGTGTTATCTGCTTTGGAGCACCCTTGTTTATTGCTATATGTTTTTGTAGGACCTTTTTCCCTACATGTTGTTTTGCACTGGTTACTTTCCTCATGTCACTTGTCCATATTGTGTGGGTACTGCCGGCTAATTGATCATATGGCCATTTTTATAAATTTACATGACTCGTAGCCTACTTCCTTAAACATTACATGCCTTATAGCTTTTCTAGCCATGTGTCATGTACTCACTTGTTCATATTTCATAAGTGTACTTATTGACTTGTGAGTCCACCTATCCATGTGATATAGCATGCTTGCTCTATGTGATTTGTGTTCCATAGTTCATTTTCTTATATGTCTAATTTTCATATAGTCTACTTGCTTACGTATGACATATTTCGTAGTTTTAGTACTCACGCATCATGTGCTCATCTAGTCCATTTCCTACATTCCTTATAGTTCATTGGCTCACACGCTACCCTATGAACATATGTGCGCATACAACATATATTTCTATAGCTTAATGCCCATATATTATGCGCTCCCTTTCGTGCTATGTGTCATACCCAATGTGACTTATTTATTTGTATACTATGCCCCTTTGTGTTTATTGACTTGAGTTTTGAACATTTTGGGAAAACATTTCCTTATATCATTATGTAGTGAAGATTTTGACCAGAAAAGGTTGGGCATTTTTGTAAATTTTATCACAATCATAGATAAATAACCTAGCATAATGACTTATCCAAAGGTGTGGCATAAACCTTTAGATTTTATATTAACAACTATGCGTTCTTATAAGACTCACCTTTGATTAGCATTATAAGATAAAAGAGAAGGAAAAGTAGAGCCCCGATAGATTTGGCCTATGTTTTTATGTGTCAGTTCCATATAAAAAATTGGGAGATACTATAGTAATTCTTGATTGTTTAGGCCTGGAAGCTAAGAACAAAAGGTGTAATCTCCATTTAAGTATTGTGGAAGGACTAGAATATAACATAAGATACTTGGGAATAGAAGATGGTAGAGATCTTATATACCCCTCCTTATGATAAACATCAACATAAGGAGCTAAGACCATGTGGTCCCTTATATGATCATAAGTCCTACTAGAATTTGTTCATTTGATATGTCATTTGCATGTCTTGTGTTTAGGAATATTAAATTCCTTATTTGTATGAGTTCTACTTGTGTATCCTCAGTGAATTACATGGTCAAGAAAGGGGTTTGCTTTGTCTTATTCTTATTTCATGAATCATATCTATTGAGATCCGAGACATGTCTATACGTGTTTTAGGTTAGTCTATATATTTTGGATAGTCCTATTTACAAAGGAAACTCTGGCAAATCTCCAAATGAAATTTCAAGGTTAACCAAACTATCAGCTTAACCTATCATTCGAGGATGAAAAATCATAAAGGGGGGGGGGGGGAAGATGTAACACCCCGTATTCCACGTGTATTAGTTCTATTTATATGATGATTATAAATTGCCTTGAGATATAGTTATGGACTCGGTTTCCTATGCAACTAGTGACAATAAAATAAGTTTAAAGTGAACTGTCTGTGGATTTTGATGCGACCCGATTAAGTTGATGTTGATGGAAGTATTTAAACTTGAGATCATAAGATGGTATTTGAGTCTAAAGTTTAAAGTGACATAGTGTATATAAGTTTTAAGTTAAGTTAAAGGTATTAAGGTTTGGAAATAGAATAAAATATTGAGGTGCTTGCTTGACTTAACTAAGGTAGTAGGTGACAAGTAGGTGCATTTCCTACTTTGACTTATTAACCAGCCAAAGGACCAAGTAGGTGCAACACCTACTTTGACTTATTGACTAGCCCAAAGGACCAAGTAGGTGCATCACCTACTAAAACTCTTTTGACCATGTTATTGGGCCAAGTACACTACACCTACTTGCATTAATCTGGGCCAAGTTGAATAGAAGAATAAGGGGAAAATGGACAGCCAAAGCCCAATCTTTCCAACCCCACAAGAAATAATTTGAATGGAAAAGTAGGTGCATCACCTACTTAAATGTGTAGCCTAAATTAAAGACACATGTTGGCTGCAAATGAAGTACAAGAAAAGTGGCAAAAGAGAACCTATTAAGGCCAAAAATTTGATACAAATATCTCATTTTCCACTTATCCAAATTTTAAGCTCTCAAGTTCATTATTTCTCGCTCTCAAGATGAAACAATCACCCAATATTCCCACTAGGGTTCTAACTATTTTTCATCTTGTTTCTTCCAAAGTAGCCACAAGATCACCTTCTCTCCTCTATTGTTTCAAGTATATTGCACAGTACTTCAAGTGGAGTGAACTAGAGATAGCTATATCTGTTGGCAACCAAGGTTTTGCCACTCTCTTCCAAAGATTAAGAGAAGGTTACAAAAAAAGTAATTGAAGGAGAAAAACAGATGTAGATAGCCAAAGTAAGGGTGCTGCCACAACCTCTAATTATTAGATTTTTTGAGAATTCTAGACTTACTTGTTTACTGATTTATTTATGGAAGGTCATGGATATACTTAGAGAATGATTGCGGAAAGCTGTAGGGGGCAGATTTATAAGCTATGGTGATGCACCATTAAATTAAAGTTTTGGTAAGCTCACTACCCGTTCCATGGGAAGGTTGTTTCATGTAAATAACTATAACGGACATAATTTGTGAAAGAAAACAATCAATTAGAATGATTATGTGCTGGCTGCCTGGCTATTGTTTTGATGAATTGAAATATCCCGAGTTGGTTGGTAAACTGCTAATATTAGCCTTAATGATTGGTTGTTGTTTATGAATACTATGACGTTAAAGGACAGGTTGACACTTCGTAAGCTATATGAATTGGGAATTGAGGTGTGTAAGGGTATTCGATTTCCTATTTCTTTGGCATGAATCCAACACTTGTATTACAAAGTAAGCTTTCTAAGTGCCCTTGGTAGTGACTGATCCATAGTTGTAGTTCCTACTCCCTAGAGCATCAAAGTGAGTACTCTAATACGAGTTTAATACTAAATGTATGTGCTTACTCTGCCAAGTATTAGCATGCAGGGTTTAAACTTGTTTCATCATCAAAGTAACCTTGGAATGTATTCCCTTTATACAAATCAAAATGATCCTAGATTACACATGGTACATATGTTTATATGTTGGATATACGATCTACCCATATCTTGCCAACTTGCTTCAATTGTCTATTCTATCATGTATGTCATCTTTTCACATGTTCATATGTTCCCTTTATTGGTTATTACTCCCATTGTGTTAGACTATAATGTTACCTCACATGATCTCTACTTGCTCTATTGTATATTTTATATGTACTTACTTGGAATATGAATCCGTCCTTAAGTTGAACCTACCCACGTTGTCCCTTGGTTCCACGTGCACGTATACCTTGTATTTGATATTAGCTAGTGAGTAAATGCTATCATATAGAGTTCAAATCTTTTGGCTGAATGTTAAATGTCTTCACTTAATATGTGCTTCAATTTGAGATGTCAAAATGCTTACTGAGTCGTATAAGCTCCTAAGTATTACACGTTCATGTCACATTTGCTTCCCATGTCATTGTTATTATTGTAAGTCCATATTTATATGTCTTCCACTACTGGTCCATAGTTCCAAATCTCAAGAATGATTATGACCACCAAAACAACAATCTCAAAAGAGTTATGTTCATCAAAAGAACAATCTCGAAAGAGTTATGATCATCAAAAGAACAATCTCAAAAGTGTTATGAACATCAAAACAACAATCTCAAAATTAAAGAATCTAAGTGAAGCGATATGTATAATTATGGGTTGCAGCTCAGGGGAATATGCCTAGCATGGGTCGATCCTAATTGGTATAGAAGGGTGGCAGCTCAAGCGCAAAAGCCTAGCATGGGCTGATTTCTGGAATTATGAGGACAACATCCAAGGGGTTAAAATGCCTAACATGGGTCATCCTCTTCTACGACTGATCAGCTGGTCATTTATATCATATGTCTTATAAATATTATAATGCACAGAACTGTAAGAAAAAGAATGTGACATACACGATTCCACAAGTATAAGCAGAAGTGGTCTCTAATTTTATCTATTGGTATTTGGTTTTACTTGAGCTCTCATTTCACATAAATTTGTATTATGCATTACATGTTTAGTACATTCTTTCGTACTGATGTCCCTTAATGGGAATGCTCCATTTCGTGCTGCAGGTACAGGTACTCAACTAGTAGATCTCCCCAATAGAAGCACATGATACTCAGTGGTTGTTGGTGAGCTCCAGGTTGATTCGGGGCTTTGCCGTGTCTTTACTATGCGTATTTTCACAGTGGTACAGTCATGAATTCCAGTAGAGGATTTGTAAACATTCTAAAGTTATCATCTATATTTATAATTTCACTTCTCACATGTATCGGTTCAGTTAGTCAACATGTGTTGTATTTGCAGCTTCTCATCAGCAAATCTATATGCATAGTACTTTACTTTCTTATTATAGGTTACTTGTAAAGCATGTGTTCATATGGTATAAGTCTGCCTCACCTAGGGTTGGGGTGTGACAGAGCATTAGTGAGGCTAAAGGGCCTCACCAACCATTCATATAGACCAAACTGTGTCTTGAATGAGGTTTTCCATTCATCACCAAGGTTCATTCGGATTTATTGATAACCACTCCTAAGATCAATCTTTGAAAACACACAAGAGCCATTCAATTCATCAAGCATATCATTTAAACCTAGGAATAGGATGACGATAATTTACCGTAATTTTGTTGATGGCTCGACAATCCACACATATGCGCCATGTTCCATCTTTCTTTGGAACCAATAGAACCGGCACGGCACATGGACTCATGCTCTCCTTCACATTACCTTTGTTGAGGAGTTCCTCAACTTGCCTACGTAGCTCCTTGGTGTCCTCCAAATTGCTTTGATAATCCAGCTTGTTTGGCAATTAGGATGCCGGCACAAAATTGGTTTGGTGCTCAATTCCCTGAAGAGGGGGCAATCCACTTGGAAACTCCTTCGGGAAGACATTCTCATAGTCTGGCAAAAGAAAGGAAATAGAATTGGGAAGAGAAGAATGAGATTGGTTAGTTTGTAGCACATTATCCCTATGTGTAATAAGGATCAAAGAACTTTCGGACTCAATTTCCTCCCTTATCTCTTTGTAATTAGCCAAAAATACTTGGGCCTTTCCTTTCAACTTCCTCCTCTCCTACTCTTCTTGGTTCTCGGCCTCCACATGTTCCTCTTCACACTTCTTCTTCTCTCTCGACTCACTCATCCTTTGATATACATCATTGACTTTAGAGGGTGATATAGGGTGAAGAACATACTTATGATCATTCAACACAAGTGAATACTTGTTGGTTCTCCCATCATGTTTGGTTGAACGATCATGTTGCCAAGGCCTCCCGAGTAACAGATGACAAGCTTTCAATGGGACCACATCACATTGAACCTCATCTTGATACTTCCCAATCTTGAACTTGATCATTACTTGTCGATGCACTCTCAACTCTCCACACTCACTCAACCATTGATGCTTGTAAGGTGTGGCATGCTTAGTGGTAGGAAGTTTCAAGAATTCCACTAAAGCGGTGCTAGCAACATTTTCACAACTCCCACTATCAATGATTAAGGAACACACACAATCCTTGATGAAGCATTTGGAGTGAAAGAGATTCTCTCTTTGGCTCAGATCATCCATTGCCTTACTAATCATTGCTCACCTCACCACATATAGAGGAACGAACTCTCTCCTTCTTTGACACAAAGGACTAGTTCCTCATCTTCCTCTTCTTCAAACTCACCCTCTTCTTGATGATCTTCTTCACAATCACCTACTGGCTCTTCCTCAACACTAAGATAGATTTCCCCACCTTGCATTAGAGCATTCAATCGATTGGGACATGCACACATTATAAGATCCCATCCTCTACATTTGTGACATTGAATACCTTTAGGTAATTTGGTTGGGTCAGTGATACCTTTGTCTCTTAGCGGGTACTTTGGAGTGTTTCCTTCGAAGGGCTTCTTCTCATAAGTCTTTTTGTCATCTGAACCCTTGTTCCAACCCAACGATGTTTGATCTCCCTCTCTGTTCTTGCTCCAAGAATTGGAAGATGTAGGCTTAAACTTAGACACTTTCTCCTCCTTGAACTCCATCTCTATATCATGGGCTACCTAAAAGACGTCATTTAAAGTAGCAAACCTGTGAATGGTCATCTTACAAGAAATTTCTTTGTTCAATCCTACCTTGAAGCGAATCACGGAATGCTCTTCAATCTCTCGATATTATAGCTTTATACCAATGTTTTCGAACTCATCATGATAGGCTTCCACACTTCTACTTCCTTGCCTCAAGTTGTACAATTTGGCAAGTAACCCTTGGCGATATATCTCCGGCACATACTTAGCTCTCATCAATCTTTTCAACTTGGGCCATGGTGGAGGATGACCTTGTTGAACAACTAAGTGATACCTCTTCATGTATTCCCACCATGTGACAGCATACCCTTCAAATTGACCGATAGCATAGCAACTACTCTTGATTTCTGTCAAGTCATTGACAGTGAAAAGCCGATCACATTGCGACTCCCATTCTAGATAAGCATCGGGATTGCATTCCCCTTTGAATGTTGGAGTCATTTTGATAGAGTTGAATCGCATATCTCGGCCTCCATGCTCATCTTGGTCGTTGTGGTAGTAAACTTTTTGATGTCCTCCTTGATCGGTTACCATGTCCTTCTCTAGCTTCTTGACCTACTTCTTGATTGACATTGACTTCCCATTGGTCTCCACCTTGAGAGTGGTTTCCATGTTGTCTCCTATCAAATGGCATTGGACCCAATCTACCTCTTGGTCCACCTTGAAAGATTTTACCTCTTGGTCAATTCGTTGGTGACGCATTCCATGGCGCTTCTTCACCTTCACCTTCATAACCTCCTTAATCTTCATTATTCCTCACCTCATTCACCGGATTTTTGGTCTTTGGTAGGGAATATTTTGGTTAAGTGGTGTTTGGTAAGGATGGCTTTGACTTTGTGGAGCTTCATGACTAAGCAGAAAATGGAACGGTTGATTGGTACTTTGGTTATTTGAACCCACTTGATTAAAAGTTGGGTGCAAAGCTTGGTGGAGGGCTCCATGTGTGAGAGTAGGAGAGTGAGTGTGATCGTACCCACTTGTAGAAGCACGAAAAATAGCTTGTGATGTGGAATCATTGGAGTTGACTCTACCTTCCACAGTGGCCAACCTACCATCTATCCTTGATACATCACCTCTCACATTGTTCAATACTTCCAATAAAGTCGCCAAAGTAATGTAATAGCCCATATTATACATATGCTTGTTCTATTCTTGTGATACTTTACATAGCCTTATAGTATAGGTGAGATACCATGTTTCTTATATGATTAGTGTTGGTTTAAACTGTCTCGAAAGGTGATGTGATGCCTTGCACGTTTCAGCATGTGTATTACAAGTTATAACTCCAACGAAAGTATTTAAACTTGAGACGGAAGGATGGTAATTGAGCTTAAAGTTGAAAGTTAAGTGCTATGTTAATGAAAAAGAGATTAATATTTAGAAAATGGACTAAATTAAGTGAGCTGCTTGCTTGACTTAACTATGGTGTAAAGCTTTCCCTCCCAAAGATGGAAATCTCTTCTTGGAAGATGAGAGTACTCTTGTGGGGAAGGAATGTGATGAGGAGGAAGGTGGTGTTGGTTTTCCTATTACTTCTTCTTCTTGGTGTGTTTCAATCCATGATAGTATGACCAACGCTTTTGAGCCTATTGGTAGTCATACTCATGAAAACACCCTCGAGAAAGTTGACTTATGAGAAACCTTTCTCTATTACTTGTTTACATATGATGATGCTCATGCTGTTGAGTGGAGTATGATATTGGAAAATGAGAGTGTCAATCGAGCAAAAGGAGAAGTACTTGGTCCAAGTCCATGGATCACCTTTCCATTTGACCCCGGTAGTGAATTAAATTGTGGCACTTGTGTAGTGATGCTTGGTCAAGATGACAAGTATCATTTGGATGGATTTGTTGACACCTTTCCCTACGATGGAAAGTCCTTCTTGAGGATTTACAATCCGATTGAGGAGCCTACATTGTGTATGGGGAAGGGTAGTTTCCAAAGCGTTTTTCTTTACTCATGCTTTGAGTATAATCTTGTTGATCGTACATTTTATTGGGGTAGGAGCTCTTTGTTGAGAGAAGGTGAAGTTTATTTTAAATTTTGCCATGAAATCTTTATGTGTTCCTTCTTGTAAAGTGATGTGTGCTAGGATCCTTGAACCTAGTTGTGATCTTAGATGTCCCTAGTGAGCATGACACCTTTCTCTATTATCTATTTGCATATGATGATACTCATGATTGGGTGGGTACCATATTTAATGTTAATAGAGGAATCAATGGGGTAAATGAGAGTCTTCTTGACTCGATGCTATATTTCCCTTCCCATTTGACCTCGGTGTTGGTCTAAATTATGATGTGTATGGTAGTAACACCCTTTTCCTTTCATGTGATTTTTACTTGGTGTTATTACTTGATCCTATGTGCTTGAATGAGGTTTGTTTGCAAGTTGTGTAGGGTATACTTTTGTATTTGACCCCGCTCATGAATTTGGAATAACTACATTCTTGAAGTTAGCTAGTGCATTGGATGGAATCTTAATTTGGGTGAACTTTGTTTATGCCCTTGCACTTAGTTTTGAGAATGTCTATGTGCTACTTTGACATAAGGGAGGTCTTGTGCGTATTTGAATGTGGAACCAATGAGGGCTTACACATGAGGTTGTTTAAGTGTATTGGTTCCTATGCCCTACCCTTTGTCAATGTTTCTAACTTAGCCAAGTATCTATTGCTTTGATGGGTTACAAACCCTTGGTTATTTGTGATGCTTGGTTATATGTTAAATTTGTGCATCCTTGGCATGGTGATGAAATTGTTATTGCTAACGCTAACCCTCGTGCCATAAGGATCTTTGTATTGTTTGCTTCCCCTATGGTTTTGCAAGGAATGGATTCAAGGACGAATCCTTTTCAAGAAGGGAAGAATGATGCAATACAGATTGCCCAAACCATTCATTCACGAATTTCAACGTATTGATGGATCATTCTCAAGGATGGAGGTTCGTCGGCATGGGAAATGTGCTTTAAAGGAGCTCCTAGTTGAGCAACACCCTGTGTGGATGATAGCTTAGAGTGTGGGAGGTCTATCTATTCACAAACTTCAATGCTTTGATGGAGTGTTCACAAGGATGGAGGTTGTTTGGCATGCATGGATGCCAAGGAGGGAGTTCAATGCCTTGAAGGAGCTCCCAGTTGGGTAACACCATGCTTGGATGATAGCTTGGAGCGTGGGAGGCCTAACGAAGCAAAGAGGAGAAAGTGAAAAATGTGCTCTATTCGGTGAGCTGGAGAACACTTCGGCGACTCGCCAAAACCCTTTGGCAAGGGTTCCCAAGATCGTCAACTGCCCAAGGAGCTACCAAGGGAAAAACTACTCACTAGGCGATCTGGAAACCATTGGCGCATCACCAAGTGGATTGGGCGATGGTCCCCAGACCGCCCAAAGTTCTAGTAGCTTCCTGGCCAAGGCAAGGAGCAGAGTTCCTCGCTGAACCTATTAGGTGCATTGCCGAGCCATTAGGCGAGGCCGACTTGGCTCGACCATTGGCTCATTTTGGGTCACTTTTGGGCCCATCTATGTAATAATGCCTAAAACTATAAATAGGCCTTTAAGGATTTTAGGAATACTGATTTGAATATTGTGGTTGTAAACCTAAAACTCCTTGTGTGAGTGTTTAAAAGCTTGGTAAAGCTTTTGTTGATTCTTAGAAATGGGGGTTACTTGGGATATCGATTCCCTTGAGGTCTTCGTAAGAGTTAGGTGTTTCTTGTTGGATTAACAAGGTGAGGTCTTTGGGTTTAACATGTCCTTAGGTTGCTCTTTGTTTCCTCTTGTTATGTCTATCTATTTATCCTTTACTTTCTTGTATTTGATTTTCGCTGTTTTGGTGATTCTTCTTGTGAGAATCGTATCAAGACTTGCAAATGATGCAAGGGTTATTCATGCAGATAGAGGTGCTCGAGATGGTGTTGATGACAAGAAAGGACTTTCATGCTAGTAGAAGTCACTTTTGGCGAGTAGGGCCCACTTGGTGCATCGCCCAAGGGCTTAGGCGATGACCAGGTCTCGCATAATGTTCCAGAACTTGGCTGAGCTAAAGACCACGTAGAGAAACTCACCGACCTGGTCGGCGCATCGTCCAACCAACTTGGCTTGCCCTTTGTCATTTCGGGTCACTTTTGGGCCCTTTTATCCTGAAACTATAAATTGCTAGTTTGGGTTCTTTTTAGACCTACATTATTTTGAATGTTGAAAACTGAAAACTAATGTTTGAGTGTTGAGAGCCTTGTTACGCTTTTGTTGCCTTTTAATAGAAATGTTGGTTGCTTGGGATGTCGATTCCATTGAGGTCTTCGTAAGAGTTAGGTGCTATAGTTGGATCAACGAATCGAGGTCATTGGATTAAATATACCCTTTGGTTGCTTTTTGTTTCCTCTTGTATGTCTATCTATCTATCTTTACTTTATTGTCTTTTGATTTCTACATATTATTGTGATTCCCTTTTACATCATTTGGTATCAGAGCTGAGTCTAGGTTTGTTCCTATGAATATAGTTTTGGGGTTTGTTACAAGAAAAACATCTGTTCATTTCCTTTTTGTGAATTTTGCTGAAATTGGTCTTGTTAATTTGAGTCTTGTTTGAGTTTATAAGGTTGGAATAGTGTACTCCAACCCTATTTAAGTCTTGGGCTGAGATTGGAAAGAGTTTGGTGCCATGTTGAAGATTTCACCATTGAAGACTTGAAGAAGCTTGAAGAAGATGAAAATGGGTTTTGAAATCTGAAGGTTTTGGTATGGAATTGAAGGTTAAAAAGTATTGGGTGTTGTTCCCCATATAAAGGAGAGCCTTCACCTAAATTTTCGTGAGATTTCGAGATAAAAATTTTAAGGGTTTAATTTTGGGTTCATCTTATTCTTGAAATTCTTGAAGAACATTCATATCTTCAAGGAAGGAAATATTCGGAAAAAAAGAGAGGAAGAGTTTGATTCAAAAAGGGAAGAAAGAGAAAGAGCAAAGGTGTTTGTAAAAGGGAATTTACTAAAAGGGGTAGATACTAAAGGACTCAAAGAGCAGGGGGGGGGACCACAGGAGTTTAATTTTCAGAATTTTGAAGGAGCTGCAGAGGTCCATTGGGCGAGCTAAAGTGGGCATCGCCTAACCATTCGGGGCCTCGCCCTTTGGGTAGGTTGATCGTTGAATTGGCTGCCAATTTGAGGGAGCTACTGGAATTTTCAGCGAGACCAAGTCTTGGTCGCCGAGTCCTATCGCTGAATCGCCGAACTACCACCCCTATTGCCGAGTTGCCTTGTCCGTTTGTAGAGTTTGGTGAGTCCTTCTTCAAGTTGGCGAGCTGAACTTCACTTTTAGCGAAGAAAATAGGTCATTCGGTGATCGAAAACGTAAGTTTCACTTCTTTTCTCAAGTTCTAAATTCTTAGTTTCTTTCTTTTGATTCTCAAACATTCTCAAGAATCCTAAACCGATTTTCAACACGTAATTACTCTACTTGTTAACTATTGGTTCTTGAATTCACTTCTCTATTTATGCCTTTTCTTTTCATGCTTTTTTCATTTTACTTCTTATATAATTCTTGATTCAAGTCCGTTTGTTTCAATTGAGTCATCCGTTCTTCTTAAAACAAGAATCTATTCTATCCAAGAGCAGAAATCTGTACCTAGTGACCAATTGAGTACAAACAACTTTCAGCATTAGCCGCGCCAATTTGAGAGGCAATCAACGGTGTGTAAACACGAGAGATTGTAAGTTCATTTTATTAATGCTAATGTTGTTTGCTGTTTTTGTGAGCTTTTTTAATGTCAGGTACAATGGAGACATAGGAGATACTCAAGCACCTATCGGAGAAATTACTTTGGCAACCTTATTGGAAGTGTTGAACAATGTGAGAGGTGATATATCAAGGGTGGATGGGAGGCTGGCCACGGTGGAAGGTAGAGTCAACTCCAATGACTCCACACCCCAAGCTCCCTTTCGTGCTTCTACAAGTGGGCATGCTAATTCTCCTACTCTCATACCCGGAACCCTCCACTAAGCTTTGCACCCAACTTTCAACAATTGGGTTCAAATAGCTGAAGTACCAATCGACAGTTCCATTTTCATCAAGAAGCTCCACCAAGTCAAAGCCATCCTTACCAAACACCACCTAACCAAAATATTCCCTACCAAAGACCACAACCACCACCAAATCCCGTGAATGAGGTGAGGAATGATGAAGATCATGGAGGTTATGAAGGTGAAGGTGAAGAAGCACCATGGAATGGTCACCGAGGAATCGACCAAAAGGTCAAGTCTTGCAAGGTGGACCAAAAGGTAGATTGGGTCCAATGTCATTTGATAGGAGACAACATGGGAACCACCCTCAAGGTGGAGACCAATGGGAAGTCAATGTCAATCAAGAAGTTGGTCAAGAAGCTAGAGAAGGATATGGTAACCACTATCAAAGAACACAACCACAGCCAAATCCCGTGAATGAGGTGAGGAATGATAAAGATCAAGGAGGTTATGAAGGTGAAGGTGAAGAAGCACCATGGAATGAGTCACCAAGGAATCGACCAAGAGGTCAAGTCTTGCAAGGTGGACCAAGAGGTAGATTGGGTCCAATGCCATTTGATAGGAGACAACATGGGAACCACCCTCAAGGTGGAGACCAATGGGAAGTCAATGTCAATCAAGAAGTTGGTCAAGAATCTAGAGAAGGATATGGCAACCGCTATCAAGGAGGACATCAAAGGAGTTAGTTACTACCACAATGACCAAGGTGGCCATGGAGGCCGAGATGTTGGCATCAACTCTATCAAAATGACTCTTCCAACATTCAAAGGGGAATGCAATCCTAATGCTTACTTAGAATGGGAGTCGCAATGTGACCGGATTTTTAATGTCAATGATTTGGCGGAGGTTAAAAGTAGTTTCTATGCTATCGCTCAATTCGAAGGGTATGTTGTCACATGGTGGGAATACATGAAGAGGTATCACTTAGTTGTTCTTCATCCTCTACCATGGCCCGAATTGAAAAGATTGATGAGAGCTAAGTATGTGCCGGAAAGATACCGCCAAGGGTTACTTGCTAAATTGTACAACTTGAGGCAAGTAAGTAGAAGTGTTGAACCCTATCATGATGAGTTAGAAAACATAGTCGTGAATCTAGAATGTCGAGAGATTGAAGAGCATGCCGTAATTCGCTTCAAGGTGGGGTTAAACATAAAGATTTCTTCTAAGATGACCATTCATCGGTTTGCTACTTTGAATGATGTCTTTGAGGCAGCCCATGAGATAGAATTGGAATTCAAGGAGGAGAAAGTGTCCAAGTATAAGACTTCATCTTCCAATTCTTGTAGCAAGAACAAGGGGGGAGCTCAAACATTGTTGGGTTGGAACAAGAGTTCAGATGTCAAGAAACCTTATGAGAAGAAGCCCTTTGAAGGCAACACTCCAAAGTACCCGCCTAGAGACAAAGGTATCACTGACCTAACCAAGTTCCCTAAAGGTATTCAATGCCACAAGTGTATGGGATGGGGTCATATAATGTGTTAGTGTCCCAATCGATTGAATGTGCTAATGCAAGGAGGGGAGATATATCTAAGTGTTAAGAAGATGGGCAAGATGAGGAACCGGATCTTTTTGTTAAAGTAGAAAGAGTGTTGTACCTCTATATGTGGTGAGGCGAGCCATGATTAGTAAAGCTTTAGATGATTCGAGCCAAAGAGAGAATCTATTTCACTCCAATGCTTCATCAAGGATAGTGTGTGTTCCTTTATCATTGATAGTGGGAGTTGTGCAAATGCTGCTAGCACTGCATTAGTGGAATTCTTGAAACTTCCTACAACTAAGCATGCTACAGCTTACAAACTTCAATGGTTGAGTGAGTGTGGAGAATTGAGGGTGCACCGACAAGTGATGATCAAGTTCAAGATTGGGAAGTATCAAGATGAGGTTCTATGTGATGTGGTTCCAATGCAAGCTTGTCATGTGCTACTCGGTAGGCCTTGGAAACATGATCGTTCAACCAAACATGATAGGAGAACCAACAAGTATTCACTTGTGTTGAATGATCATAAGTATGTTCTTCATCCTATGTCCCCTTCTCAAAAGTCAATGATGTATATCAAAGGATGAGTGAGTCGAGGGAGAAGAAGACATGTGAAGAGGAACATGTGGAGACCGAGAGCCAAGAAGAGGAGTAAAAGAGGAAGTTGAAGGGAAAGACCCAAGTGTTGTTGGCAAATTACAAGGAGATAAGGGAGGAAATTGAGTCCGAAAGTTCATTGATCTTTATCACACATAGAGATCATGTGCTACAAACTAACTAGTCGCATTCTTCTCTTCCCAATTCTATTTCCTTTCTTTTGCAGGATTATGAGGATGTCTTCCCTAAGGAGTTAGTCTTTCTTTCTTTGAAGAAAAGTGTGATCCCGAGGCGTATCTTGATTGGGAGTGGCAATGTGAGAAGAATTTCCAAAACCATGATTTGGGGGATGTTGCGCGATCCATGTATGCCCTTATACACTTTAAAGGCCTTGCGTTGAGTTGGTGGAAAACTTCGAACACTGAAAAAAATTGTCAACCCTTTGTCATAGGAAGAATTGAAAAGGATTATGAGGTTCGAGTATGTGCCAAAGGGATACACAAAGCTTTATACTATTGATCCGAGAAGACAAGTTCTTAGGATAAAGGTTGACATTTGTGGGGTTTTGGGGTTTGATCTTGTCCTCGATAATTGGTGCAATCAAAACTACATCACTCCATCTATGGTAGCCTACTTGAGACTACCTCAACTATCAAGGCGTTATCCATACACCATGGAGGGATGTAAGGTTACCGAAGCAATAAAGGTTTCTTTCACATGTGGTGAATACTATGAGGATGTTTGGTGTGATATAATTCCCATGGACTTTTTTTCACTTATGTTTGGGAGCCAATTGGTTTAATGAACATAGGGTCCCGAACAAGTAAAAATGGTCCAAGTATATAGTAGATCAATGGGGAACTAATCAATTTCCTCCTCCTAAAGTGAAAAATTAGAGACAAAAGATTGAGAGGAGTAAGGGAGAGCAAGGTGGCAACCTTAGAGTGGAAAAAAGAGAGGTTGGGTGGAGTGAAATGAGAGGGTTGCCACAATCTCAATCTAACCTTTTTGTTTAACCTTCACTTGGTAAGGATTCTTATGTAGGTACAAGCATGATGAATGGAAGAACACGAGTCCCAACAACGAGCCTGCAATTGAAGGTGTGATGGATGCACTTTTGGGGCATCCCAACATTCCTAAGGGAATGTCATTCCAAAGTAAAGAAGATCTTTCTTGCGAGCGTCAAGGTACAATAGCTAAACTTAACACTTTTATAGCTTGTCTTTAATTGAGCCTAATGTTTCTTTACCATGTGTTGATAATATACATGTTGAGAGTGTGGATACACTAGTTGATCCTATTGATGACTAAATTGATTCTTCTAGTAAGATTGATTTGTGGACACCTAGTGTTGACACCCGTGCTTTGAGTGCTAGTTCATTATCTTGTGATAATTGTGTTGATCAACTTGCATTTGAGTGTAGTTAACTAATTGAGGGACCTAGTGATGTGATTAAGGAACCTCAATTTGGTGATACTAATGATAATGTTGATAATTTGAATAGGAGTGACTCTTTGAGCATATCTTTTGTGGAAGACCCAATTGCTTGTTTTGCTCATAGAGATATGTACTTGAAAATGCTTCGAAAAATGATATGTGTCTTTTGAGGGTGAACTTGCATGTTTTAATTCTCCCATTGTGACTGATCATTCCTTCTTTAAGTACAATATCTTGTTTGAAGATGATGAAATCACTCCTAGTGATGCACCTAGTGGTGTGAATCATGAGAGTAGTGTAGTTCTTGATAGCTATGCTTTCATAGTAACCCACTATGGTGTGAAGATTGTCCTCCCAAAGATGGAAATCTCTTCTTGGAAGATGAGAGTACTCTTGTTGGGAAGGATCATAATGAAAGGGAAGGTGGTATTTGTTTTTCCCACCTCTTCTTCTTGGTATATTTCATAATGGTATGACAAGTGATTTTGAGCCTATTAGTAGTCATACCTATAAAAACACCTTAGATGAAGTTGATTTGTGAGACACCTTTCTCTACTACTTGTTTACATATGATGATGCTCACGCTTTTGAGTGGAGTATGTTTTTAGAAGATAAGAGTGCCAATTGGACAACAGGGGGTGTACTTGATACATATTCATGAATTTACTTTCCATTTTACCCTAGTAATGAGTTGAATTGTGGCTCTTGTGTAGTGATGCTTGGGCAAACATACAGTATTTGGATGGATTTGTTGACACCTTTCCTGTCACGCCTCAAATCCCATTAAGACAGACAGGCACCCGATGCCCTAAAGGCTCGAGAGAACTAACATATAACCTGTGCTTACTAAGCATATAACTATGACAATTTTGTGACAAGTTCACATAAAATGCAGCGATACGAACCAACATAAGTAGACCAAAAACTTATATACAAGACTTGGCCGTTGAAGCCACAACTTGTTAAGACGCAACTGAACTATATAAATAAGTCTACAAAGCCTCTAAAGATAGAAAACCTTAGAGTAGGTTGGGACAGAGCCCACCTTACCTTTAACTACGACACAATACCAAAATGAATCTACCAAGGACTCAGTAAAGCTCTGAATCAACCTGGAGCTCACCAAAGGTAGCTGAGTGTTGTGTGCTCCTATTGAGGAGGTCTACTAGCTGGAGTACCTATGCCTGCAGCATGAAATGCAGCATCCCCAACAAGGAACGTCACTATGAAAAATGTACTGAATATGTAAGGCAATAAAATATATAAAATAAGAGTTCGAATGAAACCAAGTATCAATATATGTGTGCATAAATCAGAACAGAAGACCACCTTTGTTAACACCTGTGGGATCGTGTAAGTTACACTCTTGTCTTTACCTTTTTGTGTATTATGATCTTTATAAGGCATGTGGTACGAATAACCAGCTGATCAGTGGTAGAAGAGGACGACCAATGCTAGGCATTTTAACCCCTGGGATGCGGTTCTCATAATTACACAAATTGGGATCAGCCCATGCTAGGCTTTCGCCCCTGAGCTGCCACCCTTCTTACCAATTGGGATCGGCCCATGCTACAACATCGCCCCTGAGCTGCCACTCTTCTATACCAATTGGGATCAGCCCATGCTAGTCTTTCGCCCTTGAGCTGCCACCCATAATTATACAGATTGCTTCACTTAGATTCTTTAATCTTTGAGACTGTTGTTTTGGTGGTCATAATCATTTGTGATGTTTGGAACTACGGACCAGTAGTAGAAGACATGAAAATAATACTTCAAGGCAGTAACATTGATATAAGGAGCTATGTAACATCAATGCATTACTTGGGAGCTTAAATGACACAATTGACTTCAATTGACTAGGAGGAGGATTCACCAAACTTGCTTTTGCAAATGCCATCCCTATACCAGCACATAGGAGGATAGTTACATAAGTATAGAGTAGTAAACATATAATGAAGTAGTTCGATACACTAAGGGGAGGGGGCAATATTGTTAGCTTATTTACAGATCGTACGCTGCCACTATGTTTTCTTTACTAGGAATAGAACTTTGGAAATTCACTTATTGATATTAATCGCAAGTATCAAATATCATGCCAAAGAATATTGAATCGAATAGCCTTACATACCTTTTCTTTTTTCCTGACCAATATAACTATCACGATTCAGCCTCCCTTTTTGGTTCTGATCTACGATATAAGTCATGATTAATCTAATATTAGCAGCTAATCACATTAGGGCCCTCGAAAAACAGTAGCAAAACACATGACGGAAAGTAGGCCCATACAATCCTTACACAAATGGTGAACCACCACACCCTTCTTCTATATATTAATACAACTTCATACATCCTTTGCCAAGATACCCAAGCTGCCCCCAACAACAATATACATAAGGCAGCCACTATCAATCCCCAAAAATCTTTCAGCATAATAGGAGAACTTTGAACTCAAGGATTTATAACCATCCATGAGTTGTTGACAAATATATACAAAATTTTTCACCCTAAACTTGTATTTAAAGAGAGGCAAAAAGGGGCAGTAGCCTTACCTTAGTTTCTGAAAATTTATCCTCTAAACTTGTATTTCAAAAACTGAAACTCTCCTTCAAACTTTTACTTGAAAAAGGGGAAAATATTCAAGAACCCTAAGGTATTTTAGGTCTGCTGTATTAATCCAAGAAGGACCAAGAGAGAACTTAATAAATTTGAAATTTTCCAAGTTAAAAAATGAAGCAAAAAATCTAATCTTTATCCTTTTAAAAAAGGAAGTGCATTGGCCAATTTTGGGCCATATATTGTTAAGTAGGTGACACACCTACTTGGCCTTATAACTTGGGCCTTTGTGATTTCAACACTTGTTGGGCCTTGCTGCCAATTCTTGTCAATTTGGGCCATAATTAATGCAAGTAGGTGGCAGTGTACTTGGCCCAATTACATGGTCAAAAGAGTCTTGGTAGGTGATGTACCAACTTCATCCTTTGGACTGGTCAATAAGTCAAAATAGGTGATGCACCTACTTTTCACCTACTAGCTTAGTTAAGTCAAGCAAGCAGCTCACTTATTTAATTCTATTTTTTAAATATTAAACCCTTGTGCTTTAACTTAGCACTTAACTTCCAACTTTAGGCTCAATTACCACCTTACTGTCTCGAGTTTAAATACTACCGTTAGAGTTAACTTGCAGTACACATGCTGAAACGTGCAAGGTATCACATCACTTTCTAATCTAGTTTTAACCAATGCTAATCATATAAGAAACATGGTCCCTTACCTATACTGTAAGGTTATGTCAAGTATCACAAGAATAGAACAAGCATATGCATAATACGGGTTGTTACATCTTTCCCCCCTTAAAACATTCGTCCTCGAACGCATGGTTATCCAGTTCAAACAAGTTCAAGCTTAAGTTAGTACTAATATTAATCACATTGAACATATAGACTTATACTTACTTGTTAATGCCTCAACTCAACATTTTCATCTTTCTCATCGGTCTGGAAGTGATGAGGATACTTCAATTTCATTGCTTCTTCGGCTTCCCATGTAACTTCTTCTACTTGTTGGTTCCTCCATAATACTTTTACATAAGCTACTCTTTTATTTCTTAACTTCCTAACTTATCGATCCAGAATAGCAATGGGTACTTCTTCATAAGTGAGATCTCTTGTAACCTGTACATCTTCAGTAGGAGTAATACGAGATGGGTCACCTATGCATTTTCGAAGCATTGAGACATGAAACACCAGATGAATGGTTAAAAGCTCTTGAGGTAACTCTAAGTCATATGCAACTTGGCCAATTCTTTGGATAATCTTATATGGCCCTACATAGCGTTGACTTAACTTTCCCTTTTTACCAAACCTCATTACCCCTTTCATTGGTGACACCTTCAAGAACACCCAATCCCCTATTGAAAATTCTAGTCCTTTCCTTCTAACATCCGCATATGATTTATGTCGACTTTGAGCTGTTTCTAGCCGCTGTTGTATCACTTTGACTTTTTCCATAGCCTGATGAACAAGGTCTTGTCCAAATAAGGCAGTTTCACCTATTTCGAACCAGCCAATTGGGATCTACATTTTCTACCATATAAAGCTTCATAAGGTGCCATTTTAATACTTGAATGGTAGCTATTGTTGCATGCAAACTGGATCAATGGTAAATGATCATCCCAACTACCTTTGAAGTCTAATATACAAGCTCGCAGCATATTCTCAAGTGTTTGAATAGTACGTTCTGCCTGACCGTATGTTTGAGGGTGAAAGGCTGTACTTAAATTCACTTGTGTTCCTAAACTCTTCTGAAATGACTTCCAAAAATTTGTTGTGAATTGAGCTTCCCTATCCGATATAATAGAGATTGGCACTCCATGTAGCTGAACTATCTCTTTAATAAACAACCTTGCATACTCTTCAACTGTATAAGTAGTCTTTGCCGGTAAGAAGTGTGCTGATTTGGTGAGTCTGTCAACTATTACCCATATGGAGTCAAACTTCGAAATGAGCGAGGCAAACCACTGACAAAATCCATGTTGATCTTGTCCCACTTCCAAATTGGAAGTTCTATACACTGCATATAACCTCCGGGCTTTTGGTGCTCTACTTTACTTGTTGACAATTTGGACATTGAGCCACGAATTCCGCAATGTTCTTCTTCATGTCCCCCCACCAATACATTTCTTTCAAGTCATGATACATTTTAGTTGATGCCAGATGGACAGAATATCTCGCATGATGTGCTTCCATCATAATCCTCTTTCTTAATTCATCTACATTAGGTACACACAATCTGTTTTGACACCGAAGTACTCCCTCTTGCGTAAGCTCAAATGCCTTTGTCATACCCTGCTGTACATTCTCCTTAAGCTGTAATAGAATAGGATCAGTGTACATTTTTTTTCACTTCCACTACTAATGAGGATTCTGCCGCATTTTGCACAATAACCCCTTCATCTGGAGATTCAAGAAGGTGAACCCCCAAGCTAGCTAGTTGGCATAGATCCTTAGATTGCCCATAAGTTCTTGCCATTATTTTACGGCTTAAAGCATCAGCTACTATATTGGCTTTACCGAGATGATACAAGATATCAATGTCATAATCTTTTAATAGCTCCAGCCATCTTCGCCTCAAATTTGGGTCCTTTTGCTTAAAGATATATTGCAAACTCTTGTGATTAGTGTATATGTCAACACCCATACAAGTAGTAGCGCCATATCTTCAAAGCAAACACAACTGTTGCTAGCTCTAGATCATTGGTTGGATAATTTTTCTCATGTGGCTGCAGCTGCCTTGAGCCATAAGCTATTACTTTACCATGCTGCATCAATACACAACCTAAGCCCACTCCCGAAGCATCGCAATACACTGCATAGCCTTCTGTGCCTCCTGGAAGTAGCAATACAAGTGTAGAAGTTAATTTATTCTTCAACTCTTGGAAGCTTCTTTCACATTCATTATTCCACTGAAACTTGGTTTCTTTGTGTGTTAGCTTTGTTAAGGGTGCAGCAATGGAAGAGAATCCTTCAATGAACCTTCTGTAATTACCTGCCAATCCATGAAAACTACAGATCTCCATCGGCGTTGTAGGTCTTAGCCAATTTTTCACGGCTTCTATCTTCTGGTTAGCAACCCTTATTCCTTCATCGAATAAAATATGACCTAAGAATGCCATAAATTTTAACCAAAACTCACATTTAGAGAACTTTGCATGTAACTTACGATCACGAAGAATTTGTAACACCTGCCGCAGGTGGTTAGCATGGTCCTCTTCTGTTCTTGAATACACCAAAATGTCATCTATGAATACTATCACGAACACATCTAAAAATGGCTTGAACACCCTATTCATCAAATCTATAAAAGCTGCTGGTGCGTTTGTTAGCCCGAATGACATGACCAAAAACTCAAAATGACCACACTGTGTTTGAAAAGTTGTCTTGGGTATATCTTTGTCTTTGACCCTCACTTGGTGATAACCCGATCTCAGGTCGATTTTTGAAAAACACCTAGCCCTTTGTAACTGATCAAACAAATCATCAATTCTAGGGAGGGCGATATTTGTTCTTAAATCGTTACCTTACTCAACTGCCGGTAGTCTATACACATTCTTAACGAGCCATGTTTCTTGCGTACAAATAAAACTGGTGCTCCCCATGGGGACATACTAGGCCTTATGAATCCTTTTTCTAATAAGTCTTTTAATTGCTCCTTTAACTCCCATAATTCTGCAAGGGCCATTCTATACGGAGGAATGGAGATAGGTTGAGTATCTGGAATCACATCAATACCAAACTCTACTTCTCGTTCTAGAGGCAAACCTGGAAGATCTTCAGGAAATACATTAGGAAACTCATTCACTACCGGAATGGATTGAAGAGTTGGTGGCTCCACGTCTATATTTTTCACTCTCACTAGATGACATATGTATCCTTTGGACATCATCTTCTTTTCCTTAAGATAAGAAATAACTTTACCTCTTGGTGCTCCAATATTACCTTTTCATTCAAGGACTGTCTCTTTTGGAAAATGGAAATGCACCCTCTTAGTTCAGCAATCTACCGTAGCATAACAAGAAGCTAACCAATCCATACCCATTATAACATCAATATCTACCATTTCTAGCTCAACAAGGTCAGCCAATGTATCACGATCACAAACAGTTACAATGCAATTACAATAAACCTTTTTAGCTATAATAGACTCACCAATCGGTTTAGACACTTCAAATGGCTTCACTAATAATTCTGGTGTTCTTTTGAACTTTTCAGCAATCAATGGAGTAACATATGATAGTGTAGATCCCCCGAATCAATTAATGCATATACAATATGTGAAAAGATGGACAATGTACTTATAACCACATTCGGCAAGGCTTCTAAATTTTGTCGATCCCCTAGAGCAGATGTGCAATTTTGAATTCCACTAGAACTAGCTGCTCCCCTAGCTCCTCTACCACGACTAGTAGGCATCTGTCCCCTACCCAAAGAAGGTGCTGATGATGATGATGCAGCAACTGATCTAGTAGGTTGTGCCACACCACCCACACCCCTATGAGGGCAATTTCTCATCATATGACCTGGTGTACCACACCAAAAACAAACATCTGTCCCAAACCTATATGCACCTAGATGATTCCTTCCACATTGTTTACAAGCCTATCGAGGATGCCTTGATTGGCTCGTACTATCCTGCTCTTTATGACCCACTATTTGTGAACATTGGCTTTCACTTCTTTGCCCAAACTGATTTCCCCTAAATCCTTGAAATCGAGGGGGGCACTACCTGTAGAGTAGGAAGATGATGGCCTAGACGGTCTGTTAAAGAACCAAGGCCTAAACTCACCTTGGGCTGGTGTAAACTGCCCCATGGATCTGGCCCTCTTAGAATGCCCTGTTTCTGACTCTTGTGTCCTTCTTCTTTTCCTTTGATCCTCCAACTTTTGCACAAAATCTTGCATCCTTGCAATATCGATATCTTTATTCAACGAAGCAATGGTACAGTCTCTAACCAGATATGAATCTAATCTATCCACATATCGATGAACTCTATCCCCCATAGTAGCTACTACATTAGGAGCATACCTGGCCAAGGAATTAAATTTGAGACTGTACTCTCTCACACTCATACTTTCTTGGTGGAGATTTAAGAACTGATTTGCACGGGCCTCTCGGATCTCCAATGGCAGATAATGGTCAAGGAATACCTTTTTGAACTCTTTCCACGTAGTTGAAGGTGCATCTATTTCCCTAGATTGCTTCCAAGCTTCATACCACAATATAGCCACACCTTTTAATCTATATGCTGCTAGCTCAAGTGCTTCTTTACCACTTACATGCATAACATCCAATGTGCGTTGGATTTGATCTATAAAGTTCTGTGGATCTTCATTAGGATCTGACCCGGTGAATGATGGAGGGTCCAAATTAAGGAAGTCAAGTATCCGCGTGCCAGCTGCTCTATCTATACCACTAGTACCAGCAACTGGACCTTCTTGCCTTTGGCCATGGCCAACGACTATACGAGTCAATAATTATACTATATTCTTCAAATCTTGCTCAGTAGCATTAATAGGGGATTCTTGGGGTGCAGCTTCCCTCCTTAGATCTTCTGGAGATGGAGGGGTCGGGGAAGTCTGTGATAGAGACTCATCTTGAGCCTCACCTTGAACAGGTTGACTAGGTGGTGGTTGGTTGGTCCCCTCTGGGGCAGCCACATCTACTCACTTACCAGTATTTTTACTCCTTTTCGTAACCGACATCCTTGCTATAGTAAAACAATTTACAAATTAGATATGAATCACCTACAACACTAGTTCTATCACACGATCTAAGAAATGAAAGAAAGGAGACAACTCCTACATGTCTCGTAGCCTTCTATTTATAAATATGGTGCACAACACATCCATAAGGAAGACTTTACATAGACACGGCTTTGTAGACTTCCTAGGATGACCTGCTCCGATACCATTTTTGTCATGCCTCAAATCCCATTAAGACGGACAGGCACCCGATGCCTTAAAGGCCCGAGAGAACCAACATGTAAACTGTGCTTACTATGCATATAACTATGATAATTTTGTGACAAATTCACATAGGATGCAGCGATACGAACCAACATATGTAGACCAAAAACTTATATACAAGACTTGGCCGTTGAAGCGACAACTTGTTAAGACACAACTGAGCAATATACATAAGTCTACAAAGCCTCTAAAGATAGAAAACCTTAGAGTAGGTCGGGACTGACCCCGCCTTACCCTTAACTACGACACAGTACCAAAATGAATCTACCAAGGACTCAGTAAAGCTCCAAATCAACTTGGAGTACACCAAAAGTAGCTGAGTATCGTGTGCTCCTATTGAGGAGGTCTACTAGCTGGAGTACATGTGCCTGTAGCATCAAATGCAGCGTCCCCCACAAGGAACATCAGTAAGAAAAATGTATTGAATATGTAATGCAATAACATATATAAAATAAGAGTTCAAAAGAAACCAAGTATCAATATATGTATGCATAAATCAGAACAGAAGACCACCTTTGTTAACTCTTATGGGATCGTGTAAGTTACATTCTTGTCTTTACCTTTCTGTGTGTTAGGATCTTTATAAGGAATGTGGTATGAATGACCAGCTGAGCAGTGGTAGAAGAGGATGACCCATGCTAGGCATTTTAACCCCTGGGATGCGGTCCTCATAATTACACAAATAGGGATCAGCCCATGCTAGGCTTTTGCCCTTGAGCTGCCACCCTTCTATACCAATTGGGATCGGCCCATGCTTGGCTTTTGCCCCTAAGCTGTCACCCTTAATTACAGATTGCTTTACTTAGATTCTTTAATCTTTGAGATTGTTGTTTTGGTGGTCATAATCATTTGTGATGTCTAGAACTACGGACCAGTAGTAGAAGACATGAAAATAATACTTCAAGGTAGTAACAATGACATAAGGAGCTATGTAACATAATGCATTACTTGTGAGCTTAAATGATACAATTGAATTCAATTGCCTAGGAGGAGGATTCACCAAACTTGCTTTTGCAAATACCATCCCTATACCAGCACATAGGAGGAGGATTACACAAGTATAGAGTAGTAAACATATAATAAAGTAATTCGATACACTAAGGGGAGGGGGAAATATTGTTAGCTTATTTGGAGATCATACGCTGCCACTATGTTTTCTTTACTAGGAATAGAACTTAGGAAATTCACTTATTGATATTAATCGCAAGTATTAGATTTCATGCCAAAGAATATTGAATCGAATAGCCTTACATACCTTTTCTTTTTTCCTGACCAATATAACTATCACAATTCAGCCTCCCTTTTTGGTGCTAATCTACAATATAAGTCATGATTAATCTAATGTTAGCAGCTAATCACATTAACGCCCTTGAAAAACAATAGCAAAACACATGACAGAAAATAGGCCCATACAATCCTTACACAAATGGTGAACCACCACACCCTTCTTCTATATATTAATACAACTTCATACATCCTTTGCCAAGATACCCAAACTGCCCCCAACAACAATATACATAAAGTAGCCACTATCAATCCCCAAAAATCTTTCAGCATAATAGGAGAATTTTGAACTCAAGGATTTATAACCATCCATGAGTTCTTGACAAATATATACAAAATTTTACAACCCAAACCTGTATTTAAAGAGAGGCAAAAATAGGTAGTAGCCTTACCTTAGTTTCTGGAAATTTATCCTCTAAACTTGTACTTTAAGAACTGAAACTCTCCTTCAAACTTTTACTTGAAAAAGGGGAAAATATTCAAGAACCCTAACGTATTTTAGGGATGCTGTATTAATCCAAGAAAGACCAAGAGAGAACTTAATAAATCTGAAATTTTCCAAGTTAAAAAATGAAGCAAAAGATCTGATCTTTATCCCTTTAAAAAGGAAGTGCATTGGCCGACTTTCTTGGCTAATTTTGGGCCATATATTGTTAAGTAGGTGACCCACCTACTTGGCCTTATAACTTGGGCCTTTGTGACTTCAACACTTGTTGGGCCTTGCTGCCAATTCTTGTCAATTTGGGCCATAATTAATGCAAGTAGGTGGTAGTCTGCTTGGCCCAATTACATGGTCAAAAGAGTCTTAGTAGGTGATGCACCAACTTGGTCCTTTGGACTGGTCAATAAGTCAAAGTAGGTGATGCACCTACTTGTCACCTACTAGCTTAGTTAAGTCAAGCCAGCAACTCACTTATTTGATTCCATTTTCTAAATATTAAACCCTTGTGCTTTAACTAAGCACTTAACTTCCAACTTTAGGCTCAATTACCACCTTACTGTCTCGAGTTTAAATACTCCCGTTAGAGTTAACTTGCAGTACACATGCTGAAACGTGCAAGGCATCACATCACCTTCTGATCTAGTTTAAACTAATACTAATCATATAAGAAACATGATCCCTCACCTATACTGTAAGGCTATGTCAAGTATCACAAGAATAGAACAAGCATATGCATAATACGGGCTGTTACATTTCCCTCTAATGGAAAAGTCCTTCTTGAGGGTTTACAATCCACTTGAGGAGCCTACATTGTGTATGGGGGAGGGTAGTTTCCTATATCTCTCTCTTTACTCTTGCTTTGAGTATGATCTTGTTGATCGTACATTTTATGGGGGTAGGAGTTCTTTGTTGAGAGAAGGTTGACATAGGATAAAGGACATATTTATGATCATCCAATACAAGTGAGTACTTGTTGGTTCTCCCTTCATGTTTGGTTGAATGGTTATATTACCAAGGTCTCCCGAGTAGTACATGACAAGCTTGCATTAGGACTACATCACATAGAACCTCATCTTGGTACTTCCTAATCTTGAGCTTGATCAATACTTGTCGGTGAACCCTCAATTCTCCACTCACTCAACCATTGATAGTTTGTAAGGTGTAACATGCCTAAGGTAGGAAGTTTCAAGAATTCCACTAAAGCGGTGCTAGCAACATTAGATCATCCATGGCATTGCTAATCATCACTCGCCTCAGCACATAAATGGGAACGATAAACTCTTCTTCTTGAGACCAAGCTTCATCAATTGGAACCTTCCTCATTAAACCATTAGGAACGGCAATATCTTTTCCCCCACATGGATCTTGTTTCTCATCTTCATTGATGTAATTCTCACAAGAGAAACTACAATATAATGCGGAAATCGAAAGACAAGAAAGTAAGATAGATAGACACAAAAAGAGGAAACTAAGAGCAACCTAAATGTATATTAAACCCAAAGACCTCAATTCGTTAATTCAACAAGAAGCACTTAACTCTTACGATGACTTCGAGGGAATCGATATCCCAAGCAACCAACGTTTCTAAACAAGGTTCAGTAAAAGCTTATACCAAGCTTTCAAACACTCAAACATGAGTTTCAGGTTTACAACCACAATATTCAAATTAGTCTAACCTAAAATCAACCCCTAAATACCTATTTATAGTTTTACGACTTTATTACATAGAATGGCCCAAAAGTGACCCGAAATGTCCAATGGGCGAGCTCGACTTAGCTTCCCCACCCCACTCGGTGATCCACCCTTCCTCTTGGTGGTGGATCTTGCACCCTGCATTGGCTGGGAGCTATTGGAACTTTGGGCGGTCTGGCGACCATCGCCCAACCCACTTGGCGATGCGCCAATGATTCTCCTGGTCGCCAAAGTGGCAGTGTTGGCCACTTTCTTCCGTTCACTTCCCCAAGAAATCTTCCATGCATGTGAACCTTTGTTGGCCACCAATATAAGCCCAAGAGCCTCCATCCTTGTGAACAATTCATCAATACGTTGAAGTTCATGAGTGGATGGCTTTGAGGCAATCTGGATTGCATCATTCTCCCCTTCTTGAAAAGGATTTGTCCTTGAATCCAAACCTAGCAAAACCATAGGGGAAGCAAACAAGAACAAGATCCTCATGGCATGAGGTTTAGTGTTAGCAATAGCGATTTCATCACCATGCCAAGGATGCACAAATTTAACATATAACTAAGCATCAAAAATATCAGCAAAGGGTTTGTAACCCATTAAAGTAATAGATATTTGGCTACTTAAGAAAATTAGACAAAGGGGTAGAGCGTATGAAAGCAATACACTCAAACAACCTCATATGTATGCCCTTATTGGTTCCACATTCAAACAAGCACAAGGCCTCCCTTATGTCAAGTAGCACATGAACACTCTCATACCTAAGTGCGAAGAAACAAGTAGTGTTGACCCAAATTAAGGCTCCATCTAATGCACTAGATAACTTCAAGAGAGTAATTATTCCCAATTCATGAGCATGTTCTAATACATAAGTATTCCCCATCCAAATTGGTAAACATACCTCATTCAAGCACATTGGATCAAGTAATAACACCAAAGAAGAATCAAGCGAATGACAGACAGTGTTACTACCATACTTAGCACACTTAATATCGACACTGGGGTCAAATGGAAAAGGATTGCAAAGCATCGAGTAAAGGAGACTCTCATTTGCTCTATTTATACCACTACTAACATAAAATATGCTACTCACACAAGCATGAGTACCATCATATGCAAGTAGATAAAGTTGAGTCCTCAAATTCAAACCTTGTAAAACCATATAAATCACAAGCAAGAAGCTCATTCTCTTAGCATGATGGATATTACAAAGGTTAGCACTTAAAAAATTTAACCGAGGAGTCTCAAACCAAGGAACAACCAAACATCATCTATTGTCTTGGCTATTAAGCCCGGTAGAGAACAAGGACAATGGTTATTCTTCTCAACAACATGGTGATACCACCCAAAAGATGATACTCCTACCAGTTCATTTCCTCAAGCATTCACCGGGATCAATATGATAGAATGTCCACAGAATAGGGTCATACCAACAAGTGTAGACCTCAATGATACCCTGATCCACATGCAATGCACTTCTAATCCAACTAGGGATCTCATCATATGCAAAGAGATAGTAAAGGAAGGTACAAACTTCACCTTCTCTTGGCAAGTATCTCCTACCCCCATAAGATGCACAGTCAACAAGATCATGCTTAAAGTAAGAAATAGAAAAGGGGTCTAGGAAGCTATCGTTCCCCACACACAATGTAGGCCCTTCAAGTGGATGGTAAAACCTCAAGAAGAGCTTTACTAAATAGGCAAAGGAATAAAAAATGTCACCCACCATATGCCTTTCATTTCGACCAGGCATACTAACACAAATTCCACAATTCAGCTCACTACCGGGGTCAAATGGAAAGGTCATCCATAAACTTGGATCAAATGCACCTCCATTTATCAGGTGGGCACTCTTTCCTTCCAATAACATACTCCACTCAAACAGCATGAGCATCATCATATGTAAACAAGTAATATATAAAGGTCTTTTCATGGGTATGACTACGAATAGGTTCAAACTCATGGGTCATACCATTGACAATTGGAACTCACCAAGTAGAAGAGGTAAGGGAAAAAATAGACACCACCTTCCTCCTCATCACAATCCTTCCCTACAAGAGTACTCTCATCTTCCAAGAAGGGATTTCCATCTTTGGGAGGAAAAGCTTCACTCCATAGTGGGTTGCTATAGAGAGTATAGTTATCAAGAACTACATTACTCTCAAGATTCACACCACTAGGAGTGATTTCATCATCTTCAAACAAGATATTGTACTTAAAGAGGGAATGATCAAACACCACGGAAGAATTAAAGCATGCAAGTTCACCCTCAAAAGGACACATATCATTTTTTGAAGCATTTTCAAGCACATGATCTCTATGAGCAAAGCAAGCAATCAGACCTTCCACAGAAGATATGCTCAAAGAGTCACTCCTATTCAAATGATCAACATTATCATTAGTACCAGCAACTTGAGGTTTCTTAATCACATCACAAGAACCCTCAACCAGTGAACTACACTCACAAGTAGGTTGATCAACACAATTCTCACAAGATAATGAACTATCATTCAAAGCACATGTGTCAATACTAGGTGGACACAAATCGATCTTACTAGAAGAATCAATTCGATCATCAATAGGATCAACTAGTGTATCCACACTCAACAAGTACATTATCAACACATGGTAAAGAGACATTAGGCTCAGTTAAACATATCATTCAAACTAGCAAACCTATTAATAGTCATCTTAGAAGAAATCTCTTTGTTCAACCCTACCTTGAAGTGAATAATGGCATGCTCTTCATTCTCATTATATCTAGCTTCAAGATCAAGTTTTGGAACTCATCATAGTAGGCCGCAACACTTTTGTTTCCTTGCCTCAAGTTGTACTAATTGGCGAGTTGTTCTTGACGAAACATTTTCGGCACATACTTGACTCATAAGAGCTTTCAATCCTGTCCATTGATGTAATTCTTACAAGAAGAATCACAATAAATGCAGAAAATAAAGACGGAAAGTAAGATATATAGATTAACACAAGAAAAGGGAATCAAAAGCAACCTAAAAGTATGTTAAACCTAAAGAGCTCAGTCGATTAATCCACAATCAAGCACCGAATCTCTTACGATGACCTCAAGGGAATCGATCCTAAGCAACCAATGTTTCTAACAAAAAGGCAATACAAGAATACCAAGCTCTCAACACTCAAATATGAGTTTTCGGTTTTCACCATTCAAAATAATCAAAGTCTAAAATGAACCCAAACTAGCTATTTATAGTTTCAGGATAAAAAGTTCCAAAAGTGACCTGAAATGACAAAGGTGAGGCAAGTCTAGCAGGCCGAGTGGGTTGGGCGATGCGCCAACCTGGTTAGCGAGTTTCTCTGTGTGGGCTTCAGCTCAGCCACGTTCTGGATCATTAGGCGAGTTGGGGCCATCGCCTAAGTGATAACATGGGCAGCATGGATGACACTAACATCAGTGGTAAGTACCCCTCAAGACCATTCACACGGAGTCAAGCAAAGGATCTCCAAGGCCTACAAGCAATGTTCATGAAAAGGGAAGTATTAAAGGAGCTTGACGGTCACCAAAGAAGGACATACAATGTGTGTAAGGTACATCAAAATGAGAAGGAAGAAGGAAAGAGGCCATGTGTGCAAATGGCCATTTCATGAATTCAAGAATTCACAAAAAAAAGGCAACCAAACAAGGCCCTTATCTCATTAAGGGTAAAATTGTCAAAGAAGTGTCTTCTTTATTTTTTTTTTTTTCAAGAATTCACAAAAGAAAACAACCAAACAAGGCCCTTACCTCATTAAGGGTAAAATTGTCAAAGAAGTATCTTGTTTATTTTATTAGTATAAATAGTAGTCTCTTTTATTTTGGAAGACTTAGACTATATTGAATATTAACTCTCAAATTGTAGTATCTTCTTAGTAAGTAATTAGTGAGTAATTAAGGTGAACTCTTGGGATTGCTAGTTAACTTGTTGGGTTTGATTAATCAAAGTGTTACCCCTTTGTGATTCTTGATTTCATTTGATTATACTTCCTTGGGTTGAATTTAAGTTGTTGAAGTCAATTGGGAGGTGAGGGTCTTAGTCCCTTGTTGCCCATAATTTCAATAGCTTGAGTATTAATCCACATATCCTTTATTTCTTTATTCCTTTACTTGTTTGATCTTTATCATTTGTATCAAGAGCCTAGGTTTAGATTTGTTCCTACAAATCTGGTCTTGGTTTGCAAAAAAAAAAAAAAAAAAAAAAAAGTGTCCAAAAAAAATCTGACTTTTTTTTGTTTTGATTTGTTGTTTTTTACACTACCCTTGTTGTCTAGTGTTTTTTGAGTTTAGGTTTCAAATTTTGTTCAATTTGGAGTTGTAGAAGTGAAGTTACCATTGAAGGATTTCAAGCTTTTCAAACTTTTCAACTTTTGGAGCCAATTCCGAGTTGATTTGAGTGTAATGGGGTTTAGTGTGTGTTCTTTATGTTTTATGTGTTCTTGGTGTCTTCAAGTTGTTCTTGAAGAAGAAGAAAGAAGAAAGCACATTTGATTCAACTTTTCAAGTCAAAGTTGGTCAAAGGTGTTTTTTGGGATCCATTAGTGGAATTTTGAAAAAAAAAATTCTGAAAAAAAATCCACGTGGACCAACACATCGAGCCACATCGGATGCGGCGCCACGGCATTCATCGATGCTTGACCACAGACAACCTGGCCAATGCCCGATCGCACCTCACGCGCGCGTGAGCGTCAATTTGAGAGACCAAAACCTGCAGGTTTTCTTAAGACCCCAAAATATTCTAAGTATGGAAGTTTTTTGGACCTAGAAATTTTTCTAAGTGTCCAAACTTCGTGATTCTCTTTCTACCATTTTTCCCTTCAATTCCTCAACTATTTAACAATTAATTAACATCTTTAATTACTTGTTAACTAATTTTAATCATCCAATCAAAGTCTTACAAGTGATGAACTTCTTTGAGACTTAAAATTTTTCTAAGTGTCCAAATTCACTTCTTCTTCTGCTAAACTCATTTTTCTTCTATTTTTCAACTATTTAACACTTAATTAACATATTTTATTACTTGTTAATTAGTTTTAATCATAAAATCATTTCTTTGATCCATCAAATTAAGTTACAACAAGTAATTCTTCTACTTTTGTTACTTGGTTTATTTTGAGTCCGAATCTTTTGGTGCTTCTTTATTAGAACTTTTCTCATCTTAATTTGTTGATAACCTTCTTGATTCAAGTCCGTTAGTTTTTTTTTGGGTCGTCCTTCTTTCAAGAGTCACAAGAATCCACTCCATCACAAAGGATAGGTGATCTTGATTTGATTGAACGGAGCTAGTTCACTATCAATTTTGAGATGACGCCATAGAAGTTTAGTTGAGAGCTACATACGAGTGATGTGAGGCTTTTGCTACTAACCTCGTTTGTTGAGTTTTGTAGGTATCATGTCGAATACAAGTCCAATTGGGGAGGACTCGGAGAACATCATGGAGGTTCTCGCCAACATCTCTAAGCAAGTAGTGGAAATGAATGTAAGGATGGGAGGTATGGAGGAAAGGTTTGTACGGGTGGAAAATGAGAATAGAAGGAAAACAATTCAACCCGAATATGAGGAGATAAGGAAGGCATCAGTACATTCTACCACCCTTGCTCCGGGACAAGCTCATAATCTATGTTTTCCTCCACAAAGCCGAACCTGAAATACCAATGCCCCACTTTCCAAACTCCCAACCCTCCAAACCACCTAAAACAGCCTACACCACATCCAAATCCACAACCCTATCTCCCACCATAGGAGAATATTCCTTTTGTGGCCAACCAAGTCCAATACAAACACCATTTCGAAATGATTCAAATGCATCTTTTCATGAACCCTACACATCACATCCACAAAATGCACCACAAATTCCCTACCAAGACTACCAATACCAAAATCCTCTCTATGATGAAATTCATGAGGAGTTATATAATGATGAGTTTTGGGAGCATGGAAGTAGGGATGGAAATGGAGTACAAAGGGACGGAGTACGACCTCGGGACTTGGGGTGGGACCAAAGAATGGGAGATCAAGAATATGGGAATAGAGGAGATAGGATGGGATATAGAGGAGATATGATGGGATATAGAGGCGATAGGATGGGAAATAGAGGAAATATGTTTAGGGAGAGGAATGATCAAGATAGGGGCTTGAACACTATCAAGGTCACACTTCCAAGGTTCAAAGGAAGTAGTGACCCCGATGAGTTCTATAGCACCCCATATTCTACGTGTACGAGTTCTATTTATATGACGCTTATAAATTGCCTTGTGGTATAGTTATGGACTTGATTTCCTGTAACAGCCCGTATTATGCATATGCTTGTACTATTCTTGTGATACTTGACATAGCCTTATAGTGTAGGTGAGGGATCATGTTTCTTATTTGATTAGCGTTGGTTTATACTAGCTCGGAAGGTGATGTGATGCCTTGCACATTTCGGCATGTGTACTACAAGTTAACTCCAAATGGAGTATTTAAACTCGAGACAGTAAAGTGGTAATTGAGCTTAAAGTTGAAAGTTAAGTGCTAAGTTAATGCAAAAGGGATTAATATTTAGAAAATGGAATAAAATAAGTGAGTTACTTGCTTGACTTAACTAAGCTAGTAGGTGACAAGTAAGTGTATCACCTACTTTGACTTATTGACCAGTTCAAAGGACCAAGTAGGTGCATTACCTACTTGAGCTATATGGATCTAGTTAAAAAGGCCAAGGTTTATGGATCATATTTGGGCCTATGCTAATGGACTCACTTGAGGCCCAAACTAACTTAACTAAAAGGAAAATGAAATTAAAGCCCAACAACCAAATCTGCCAAGGCCCAATATATTTAAGCCCAAGTGAAAGCAACTAGGTGCATCACCTAGTTTGACCTTTTGAGCTGCTTGATGTACATAAGCAGGTGTATCACCTACTTGACCTATTAGTGGCTGAAAATGGACCAAAAAAGGGAGGTTCTAGAGGATTATTTTTTTATGGTCAAGAAGGCTCCATATAAACCCACTATGAGCTGATCTTTTCACTCATTTTAACACACTAAATTTACAATTTACTTCAGCTATCTCTCTCTTTTCTCTCAAGAGCAGCCAAAAATTCCTTCTAAGGTTCTTAAAGAAACCCTCATATCTGCAAACCAAGGTAAGAGGAACACTTACGGATTTAGCTTAATTCTCCCATGGAAGACTAGAAAACATGTTATTCATGCTTAATTATAAGTTAAAGGAAGAAGTTCCCATAAGCTACTACTCACTTTCCTTAATTATTAAAATACTTTTCTCTTCTTTTTCTGTTTAAGTGTGAAGGAAAGTTGAAGTTCTAGAGGAATTCAAGTTATAAGGAGAAGTTGCAGAAATTGAGGTAAGGTGACTTCTCCATTTTCTTCCTCCTTATGTATGAGTTTGAGTGAGGAATACTCAAATAGGTAGTGAGTTCAATAATTGGTTGTATAATAAAGAATATTTGAGGTTGTTTTATGTGTATTGTTGTTGGTGCAGCTTGGGTAATCTTGGAAAAGGATATATAATATATATATTGAGCCGAGAAGGAGGGTGTGGGTTATACATATTATTTTACGGGTTGTATGGGCTCATTATACATCAAAGTTTGCTACTGTTTTTCGAGGCTCACGGTGTGATAGCTGCTAATTTTAGTTTATCGTGACTTATATTGTAGATTAAAACCTAAAAGGGGGAGGCTGAATCGTGATAATTGTATTGGTTAGAGGATAAGGTATGTAAGGCTATTCGATTTCCTATTTCTTGACATGAATCCAACACTTGTATTACAAAGCAAGCTTTCTAAGTACCTTGATAGTGACTGATCCATAGTTGCAGCCTTACTCCTAGAGCATTAAACTGAATACTCTAATATGAGTTTATTACTAAATGTACGTGCTTACTCTACAAAGTATTAGCATGCAAGGTTTAAACTCATTTCATCGTCAAAGTACCCTTGGCACGTATTCCCCTTATATAAATAAAAATGATCCTAGATTACACATGTTACATATGTTTATATGTTGGATATACATATATGTTACATTTTCACATGTCTATATGTTCCCTTTATTGGTTATTACTCCCATTGTGTTAGATTATAATGTTACCTCACAATATCCTTACTTGCTCTATTGTACATTTTATATGTACTTACATGGAATATATATCCATCCTTAAGTTGAATCTGTCCATATTCTCCCTTGGTTCCACGTTCATGTATACCTTATATTTGATATTAGTTAGTGAGTATTTGGCTATCATATAGAGCTCAAATCTCTTGGCTGAATGTTAAATGTCTTCACTTGATATGTGCTTCAATTTGAGATGTCAAAATGCTTACTATGTCATATAAACTCCTAAGTATTATGTTGGTGTCACATTTGCTTCCCACGCCATTGTCATTATCGTTAGTCCATATTCGTATGTGTTCTACTACTGGTCCATAGTTCCAAATCTCAATAATGATTATAACCACCAAAATAGCAATCTCAAAAGAGTTATGATCATCAAAAGAACAATCTCAAAAGAGTTACGAACATCAAAACAACAATCTCAAAGATTAAAAAATCTAAGAGAAGCAATCTGTATAATTATGGGTGGCAGCCTAGGGGCAAATGCCTAGCATTGGTCGATCCCTATTGGTATAGAAGGGTGGAAGCTCAGGGGCGAAAGCCTAACATGGGCCGATCTCAATTTCTGGAATTATGAGAACAATATCGCAGGGGTTAAAATGCCTATCATGGGTCATCCTCTTTTACCACTAATCAGCTGGTCATTTGTATCATATGCCTTATAAAGATTACAGCGTACAACAAAGTAAAGAAAAGAATGTAACATACACGATTCCACAAGTATAAGCAAAGGTGGTCTCAAATCCTTATCTATTGGTATTTGATTTCACTTGAGCTCTCATTTTACACATGGTTGTCTTATGCCTTACATATTCAGTACATTCTTTCGTACTGACGTCCCTTATTGGGGACACTACATTTCATGATGCAGGTACAGGTACTCAACTAATAGATCTCCCCAATAGAAGCACATGATACTCAACGGTTGCTAGTGAGCTCCAAGTTGATTCGGGGCTTTCCCGAGTCTTTAATATGCATATTTTCCTAGTGGTACAGTCATGGATTCCAGTAGAGGCTTTGTAGATAATGTAAAGCTATCATCTATATTCATAGTTTCACTTGTCATATGTATCGGTTCAGCTAGACGACATGTATTGTATACGAAACTTCTCATTTGTAAATCCATTTGCATAGTAGTTTACTTTCTTATCATAGGTCACTTGTAAAGCATGTGTTCATATGGTACTTGTCCGCCTCACCTATGGTTGCGGTGTGACAAGTTCTGGGAATGGAAAATTCAAAGTGAGCGGATCTTTCTCACAAATAATATCTCAGAAACTTTGAAGGTGAAGTATGCTCTCACGCAATTTGAGGGGTACGCATCAACTTGGTGGGAGTTCAAGAGGAGGGAAAGGGAGAGCCATCATAACTACGAGTTACCTACTTGGCAAGAGTTCATTGCACTTATGGTGTTGAGATACTTGACTCCAAACTACTACCAAGAGGTGCTCAAGAAGGTGTACATGTTGAGGCAAGGTACCAAAAGTGTGGAAGAATATTATGATGAGTTTGAGAACTTGCGGATGAAGTCTAAAATTGAAGAGAATATGGAATGTACGATAATACGATTCGTGGCAAACTTGAGGTTTGATATCTTAAAGCCCTTGAAGCTTAAGCACTATGAGACTCTTGAAGCGGCTTTCTATGAAGCCTCAAAGGTAGAAGCAGATTTGAACGAAGAAAATTCATACAAGGCCAAAAGTTCTTTAACTTCCACATGGAGCAAAGGTAAAGATAACTGGAAGATGACATCCTCTAGGGAGCAACCTAAAGGTGGAGGTCAAGCTGCCCAAGTCAAGCTTGATTGCAAATCCACGGCAACTGAGCAACCACAAGGAGGTAACTATGTTAAACCTAACTTTCCTCGACCCTCTACAACTCAATGCTTTAGATGTCAAGGGAGGGGACATGTTTCTAGTGAGTGTCCAAATAGGAGAAAAATTGTTGCTCTTCATGATAGATATAAGACTGAAGATGAAGGATGAGGGTGAAGAAAAAAATGAGGGAGAGGGAGATAGGGGTGAAGGACAGGAAGGTGCTTCAGGGGATGAAGAAGAAAGGTTGGATAAGAGGGTGAATTTTGCTTGCTTCATGGAGAAGGGAAAGTCTTTCCTTGATGATGATGAAGACTTGAACATGAATGCCAATCTTTCATGTGTTGTGAGAAGAATTATGGGAGCCCTTGCAAAAGAAGAACAAGACCAAAGGGAGAATCTATTTCATGCTAGGTGTAAAATCCATGATAAAGTGTGTTCTTTAATCATTGATAGCGGAAGTTGCACCAATGTGGTGAGTAGTTCCTTGGTGGAGCGTATGAAAATACAAACCAGCAGGCATCCCAATCCTTATAAGTTACAATGGCTCAATGAGAGTGGAGAGATAAAGGTCCTCAAACAAGCAAGTATTTGGTTTAGTGTGGAAAAGTACAATGAGGAATTGGTTTTTGATGTGGTTCCCATGTTGGCATGTCACCTTCTGTTGGGGAGAACTTGGCAATTTGATAGAGATGTTGTGCACCAAGGGAGATCTAACAAATACACTTTCGTGATTGAAGGTAAAAAGTATGTGTTTGCACCTCTCACTCCATATCAAGTGAGTGAGGACTATCGGGCTATGAAGGAGCTTCGGGAGAATAAAGGCTGAGGAGGCAAAAGGTGAAGGCGAAAGTTCCACCATCTTTCCAAATGAGGGGAGTGCCTTGGCAAAAAATAAAAAGAACATGTGCATGATAGCTAAGCCAAGCAAGTGTTTAAAGGGTGTGGATGAGGAATGCTTTCTAGTGTGCCTTGTCAACACCAACCTTTTGTTACATGTGAACCAAGATACTAGCACTTTGCCTAGTATTATTTCTTCTCTTTTGCAGGGCTATGATGAGATATTTCCAGATGAGATGCCCGCTGGATTACCACCTTTGAGGGGAATCGAGCACCATATAGATTTTATACTGGGTTCACAAATCCCAATCGTCCAGCTTATCGGAGTAACACGGTAGAAACCAAAGAGCTATCAAGGCAAGTGGAAGAGCTGCTTGAGAAGGGGTTGATCAAAGAAAGCCTAAGTCCTTGTGCCACACCGGTAATTCTTGTTCCCAAAAAGGATTGCACTTGGAGAATGTGTATTGATTGTAGAGCCGTAAATAAGATCACGGTGAAGTATCGACATCCCATTCCTCGACTTGATGATATGCTTGATGAGCTATGTGGTTCTATTGTTTTCTCCAAGATTGACCTTTGTAGTAGGTATCATCAAATTAGTATGAAACTGGGTGATGAGTGGAAGACAGCCTTCAAGACAAACTTTGGGCTGTATGAATGGCTTCTGATGCCATTTGGATTGACAAATGCCCCAAGCACTTTCATGAGATTGATGAACTATATTCTCAAACCTTTCAACAACAAGTTTGTTGTGGTGTATTTTGATGACATACTTGTGTATACTAAGACAGTGGAGGAACATGTATCCCATTTGAAACAAGTGTTTGATGTCCTACTACGAGAGTGTCTCTTTGCTAATTTCAAGAAATGTTCATTTTGTGTTGATAAAGTTGTGTTTTTGGGTTTTGTGGTTAGTGCAAATGGGATTGAGGTCGATGAAGAGAAGGTGGAGTCCATCAAGACTTGGCCGACCCCAACTAGTGCAATCGAGGTAAGAAGTTTTCATGGGTTAGCAAGTTTTTATCAGAATTTATGAAGGGATTTAGTTCAATTGCTACTCCTCTGACCGAACTGATCAAGAAAGATGTACCTTTTGTATGGGGTGAGGAGCAAGAGAAGTCTTTTCAAACCTTGAAATTGAAGTTGAGTTCTGCACCTTTGCTCCAACTACCCAACTTTGATAATGCCTTTGAAATTGAATGTGATTCAGGTGTTGGTATAGGTGGTGTGTTGATGCAAGAAGAAAAACCATTAGCTTTCGTTAGTGAAAAGTTAAAGGGAGCTATGCTCAAGTACTCAACTTATGACAAGGAATTGTATGCACTTGTGCGAGTGTTGGCTCATTGGCAACACTACTTGTGGCACAAAGAGTTCATGATAAGGACCGATCATGAGTCATTGAAGCATCTCAAGGGGCAATCCAAGTTGAACCAGTGACATGCTAAGTGGGTTGAATTCATTGAAACCTTTCCATATGTGATCAACTACAAGCAAGGCAAGGAGAATGTGGTAGCGGATGCTCTATCAAGAAGGTTTGTATTGGTCAATACCTTGGTTTCTAGAATGATGGGGTTTGGAATCTTAAAGGGATTCTATTCTATGGATTCCAACTTCAAAGATACCTTTGATAATATTAGTCAAGGGAAGCGAGTTGATAGGTACCACTTGGTTGATGGTTTTTTTGTTCAAAGATGGCCGAGCATGTGTTGCCCATGAGCTCATGGAGAGAGTTATTTGTCAAGGAGGCTCATAGTGGTGGTTTGATGGGACACTTTGGGGTACCAAAAACACTTGATATTATTAAGGAGCAGTTCTTTTGGCGCAAGATGAAGAATTATGTAGAGAGGATTTGTGGACAATGTCTAGAATGCAAACAAGCCAAATCCACGACTAGGCCTTAAGGTAAGTATACTCCTCTTCCTGCTCCTAATGGTCAGTGGATGGATATTTCTATGGACTTTGTGTTGAGACTTCCTAGGACTAAAAGAGGACTTGATAGTATATTTGTGGTAGTGGATAGATTTTCTAAAATGGCTCATTTTATTCCATGCCATAAATGTGACGATGCATCCCGTGTAGCATCTTTGTTTGTTATCAATGTGCTTAAATTGCATGGAGTCCCTCAAACCATTGTTAGTGATAGGGACTCCAAGTTTCTTAGTCATTTTTGAAGAGTCTATGGAGTACACTTGGTACAAAACTTATGTTCTCTACTTCTTGCCATCCTCAAATGGATGGACAAACCGAAGTAGTCAACCGGACTCTTGGAAGCATGCTTCGATGCATGACTAGAGGAAACCCAACTACTTGAGAAGACTGTTTACCCTTGATTGAATTTGCATATAATCGGTCTTTCGACTCCTCTATTGGAATGTCTCCATTTGAGGCATGCTATGGTTTTAAACTTTTGTTTCCATTAACCATGATTCTTTTGTCTAGCGATGTTGTTGTGAGCCTAGATGCCAAGAAAAGGGCTAAGGAGATGATGAACATTCATGCCAAGGTCAAAGAGGCCATTGAAAAGAACAATTCAAAGGTGGCCATTCGAAAGAATCGAGGGATAAAGGAAGTGATCTTCAATCCAGATGATTGGATGTGGGTGCATTTTCAAAAGGAGAGGTTTCCACAAGTATGAAAAGGGAAGCTAAGACCAATAGGGGATGGACCCTTCAAAGTACTCAAGAGAATCACTGACAATGCTTACATGATTGACCTACTAAGTGAGTATAATGTTCATAATGTTTTCAATGTTAGTGATTTATCTCCTTGTGTTGTAGGTGATCGTTTGGATTCGAGGACGAATCATTTTCAAGAAAGGGAGGATGATAACATGGACAACATGGATGACACTAACATAAGTGGCATGTACCCCTTAAGACCATTCACACAGAGTCAAGCAATGGATCTCTAAGGCCTACAAGCAATGTTCATGAAAAGGGAAGCATAAGAGGAGCTTGATGGTCACCAAAGAAGGACATACAATGTGTGTAAGGTACATCAAAATGAGAAGGAAGAAGGAAAGAGGCCATGTGTGCAAATGGCCATTTCATGAATTCAAGAATTCACAAAAGAAGGCAACCAAGCAAGGCCCTTATCTCATTAAGGGTAAGATTGTCAAAGAAGTGTCTTCTTTATTTTATTTTCAAGAATTCACAAAAGAAGACAACCAAACAAGACCCTTACCTCATTAAGGGTAAAATTGTCAAAGAAGTGTCTTGTTTATTTTATTAGTATAAATAGTAGTCTCTTTTATTTTGGAAGACTTAGACTATATTGAATATTGACTCTCAAATTGCAGTATCTTCTTAGTGAGTAATTAGTGAGTAATAAGGGTGAACTCTTGGGATTGCTAGTTAACTTCTTGGGTTTGATTAATCAAAGTGTTACCCCTTTGTGATTCTTGGTTACATTTGATTAAACTTCCTTGGGTTGAATTTAGGTTGCTGAAGTCAATTGGGAGGTGAGGGTTTTAGTCCCTTGTGGCCCATAATTTCAATAGCTTGAGTATTAATCCACATATCCTTTATTTCTTTATTCCTTTCCTTGTTTGATCTTTATCCTTAAGCCCTTGGGTGATGCGCTTAGTGGGCCCTGCTCACCGAAAGTGACTTATTCTGCAATTTTCAAGGCATGAAAGTCCTTGCTTGTCACCAACACCATCTCAAGCACCTCCATCTTCATGAATAATCCTTGCATCCTTTGAAGGTCTTGAGCTTGGCTTCTAGTAAATGGTCTTGATGTAATCCGTTTTACATCATTCTCTCCTTCTTGAAAAGAATTTGTCCTCAAATTCGACAGATCATCATCAGTAACAGTTGGGAAGGGTGACAGGTCGCACACATCGAAAGTATTTGCACTTGGTAGCTTGGAGGAAGGGTAACCTTGTAGGCGTTGTCATTGAGCCGCTCCAGTACTAGAAATGGTCCATCACCCCTTGGCATTAGCTTTGTCTTATGGTGGGTGGTAAATTGCTCCTTACGAAAGTTTACCCATACCAAATCACCAGGTTCAAACACGATCCTCTTACGGCCTTTGTTAGCCTTTTTGGCTATATCTTGGTTCTTCTTCTCTAGGTGCAGCCGTACCTTTTCATGAAGCTTCTTCATGGCTTCAACTCTCTTACTCCCCTCTAGGCTTAACACAACATCTTGAGAAAGAGGAGTGAGATCTAAATGGATGAGGGGGTTAAAACCATAAATCACTTCAAATGGAGTCATGCCAATAGTCCTATGAATAACACGATTATATGCAAATTGAACTACAGGCAAATATTCCTCCCACGAGGCCAACTTTCCATGCACTACGGCATGAAGCATAGAACTCAAGGTCCTATTCACAACTTCGATTTGGCCATCAGTTTGTGGGTGACAAGAAGTTGAGAACAACAACTTAGTACCAAGTCTATCCCACAATTACTTCCAAAAGTGACTAGGGAATTTTGGATCCCTATCACTTACAAATTCCATGCAATTTAACAACATGCTCAAACAAAAGATGCTACATTGGGAGCATCATCACATTTATGACATGGTATGAAATTAGCCATCTTTGAAAATCGAACAACAACAACAAAAATGCTATCTCTACCTCTTTTGGTCCTTGGCAAACCCAAAACAAAGTCCATTGAAATGTCAGGCCAAGGTCTTTGAAAGGTGGGGAGTGGAGTGTATAAACCATGGAGAAGGAGCCGTGACTTAGCATGTTGACATTCAACACATTGACCACAAATTCGATCAATATCTTTATGCATTTTAGGCCAATAGAATTGTTCCTCAAGAATTCCCATAGTTTTGTTAATACCAAAATGACCCATTAAACCCCCATCACTGCCTCACTCACAAATAGTTCTCTCCAAGAGCTCATGGGTCCACAAAGTCTCTTGCCTTTGAACAAGAAACCATCAAACTTGGAATAGGGAGTAGAAGATCTATCCCTCATCCATCTTTCCCTCTCCCATTCCTCACAATCTTTGAAGATTTGAGCGAACATCCATGGGATACAATGCCTTCAAACATTCAAACCCAATCAATTTAGAAGACAAAGTATTTATCAACAACATATGTTTTCTAGACAAGGCATTGGCCACCACATTTTCCTTTTCCCTTTTTGTATTGGATTACATAAGGGAAAGTTTCAAGGAATTCAATCCATTTGGCGTGCCTTTTGTTCAACTTTCCTTGGGCGCGAATATGCTTTAGGGACTCATGGTCAATCCTGATGACAAATTCTTTGGGCCACAAGTAGTGTTGCCAATTACCCAAAGCCCTAATCAAGGCATACAATTCAAGATCATAAGTGGAATAATTCAAAGTAGCACCTTTTAGCTTTTAACTAAAATAAGCAATGGGCTTTTGGTATTGCATTAAGATAGATCCAATGCCTACTTTACTAGCATCACATTCCACTTCAAACATGTTATCAAAATCAGGTAATTGCAACAAAGTAGCAGAACTAAGCATGGATTTTAAAGCCTCGGAATCTTTGGCTTGCTTCTCTCCCCACTTAAAAGGTTTATCCTCTTGGATTACCTCTGTCAAGGGGGCTGCAATGGTACTAAAACCTTTGATAAATTGTCTATAAAAACTAGCCAACCCATGAAAGCTTCGAATATCACTTATGGATTTCGGAATTGGCCAATTTTTAATAGCATCAATTTTAGACTCGTTAACTTCAACCCCTCTTGAACTCACAGCAAAACCCAAGAGGACAACTCATCAACATAAAATGAACACTTATCAAGATTAGCATAAAGTTGTTCCTTCCTAAGTACAAAACACATGTCAAATGCTCAACATGATCATGTATGGTCTTGTTATTAATCAAGATATCATCAAAATAGACAACCACAAATTTCCCTATAAAGGGTTTCATCACATGATTCATGAGACACATAAAGGTACTAGGAGCATTAGTCAGACCAAATGGCATCACCAACCATTCATATAGACCAAACTTGGTCTTGACTGCGATTTTCCATTCATCACCAGGGTTCATCCGAATTTGATGATAACCACTCCTAAGATCAATCTTTGAAAAGACACATGAGCCATTCAATTCATCAAGCATATCATCTAACCTACGAATAGGATGACGATACTTTACCGTAATTTTGTTGATGGCTCAGCAGTCAACACACGCCATGTTCCATCTTTCTTCGGAACCAATAGAACCGGTATGGCACATGTACTCATGCTCTCCTTCACATAACCTTTGTTGAGGAGTTCCTCAACTTGCCTTTGTAGCTCCTTGGTGTCCTATGGAATTCTTCGATAAGCCAACTTGTTTGGAAGTTGTGATCCCGACAAGAAATCAATTTGGTGCTCAATTCCCCTAAAGAGGGGGCAATCCACTTGGAAGCTCCTTAGGGAAGACATCCTCATAGTCCTGCAAAAGAAAGGGAATAGAATCGGGAAGAGAATAATGAGATTGGTTTGTTTGTAGCACATGATCCCTATGTATGATAAGGATCAAAGAACTTTCGGACTCAATTTCCTCCCTTATCTCTTTGTAGTTAGCCAACAATACTTGGCCCTTTCCTTTCAACTTCCTCCTTTCCTCCTCTTCTTGGCTCTCGGCCTCCACATGTTCCTCTTCACACTTCTTCTTTTCCCTCGACTCACTCATCCTTTGATATACATCATTGACTTGAGAAGGGGACATAAGATGAAGGACATACTTATGATCATTCAACACAAGTGAATACTTGTTGGTTCTCCCATCATGTTTGGTTGAACGATCATGTTGCCAAGGCCTACCAAGTAACACATGATAACCTTGCATTGGGACCACATCACATAGAACCTCGTCTTGAACTTCCCAATCTTGAACTTGATCATCGCTTGTCGATGCACCCTCAAATCTCCACACTCACTCAACCATTGAAGTTTGTAAGGTGTAGCATGCTTAGTGGTAGGAAGTTTCAAGAATTCTACTAACGCCGTGCGAGCAACATTTGCACAACTCCCACTATCAATGATTAAGGAACACACACTATACTTGAAGCATTTGGAGTGAAATAGATTCTCTCTTTGACTTGGATCATCAAAAGCTTTACTAATCATTGCTTGCCTCACCATATATAGAGGAACGACACTCTCCCCTTCTTTGACATAAAGATTTGGTTCATCAAATTCCTCATCTTCAAACTCATGCTCTTCCAGAGGGTCTTCTTCACCATCACCTGCTGGCTCTTCCTCAACACTAAGATATATCTCCCATCCTTGCATTAGAACGATCAATCGATTGGGAAACTCACGCATTATATGACCTCATCCCTTATACTTATGACATTGAATACCTTTAGGCAGCTTGGTTTGGTCAGTGATACCTTTGTCCCTTGGCGGGTACTTTAGAGTGTTTCTTTCGAAGGGCTTCTTCTAATAAGTCTTCTTGACATCTGAACCTTTGTTCCAACCTGACTATGTTTAAACTCCCCCTTTTTTCTTGTTCCAAGAATTGGAAGATGAAGTTTTATACTTAGACACCTTCTCCTCTTTGAATTCCAGCTCTATCTCATGGGCTGCCTCAAAGACATCATTCAAAGTAGCAAATCTATGAATGGTCAACTTCGAAGAAATCTCTTTGTTCATCCCTACCATAAAGCAAATCATGGCATGCTCTTCAATTTCACTATATTCCAGCTTCATGACTATGTTTTGGAACTCATCATGATAGGCTTCAACACTTTTACTTCCTTGCCTCAAATTATACAATTTGGCAAGTAATCCTTGGTGGTATCTCTCCGGCACATACTTAGCTCTCATCAATCTTTTCAACTCGGGCCATGGTGGAGGATGACCTTCTTGAACAACTAAGTGATACCTCTTTATGTATTCCCATCATGTGATAGCATACCCTTCGAATTGAGTGATAGCATAGCAACTACTTTTGATCATTGACATTGAAAAGCGGGTCACATTGCGATTTCCATTCTAAGTAAGCATCGGGATTGCATTCCCCTTTGAATGTTGGTCATTATAATGGTAACCCCTTAGATGCCCTCCTTGATAGCGGTTACCATGTTCTTCTCTAGCTTCATGATTTCCATTGACTTCCCATTGATTTCCACCTTGAGGGTGGTTCCCATGTTGTCTCCTATCAAATGGCATTGGACCCAATCTACCTCTTAGTCCACCTTGCAAGACTTGACCCCTTGGTCGATTCCCTGGTGACTCATTCCATGGTGCTTCTTCACCTTCACCTTCATAACCTCCTTGATCATCATCATTCCTCACCTCGTTCACGGGATTTGGTGGTAGTTGTGGTCTTTGGTAGGGAATATTTTGGTTAGGTGGTGTGTGGTAAGGATGGCTTTGACTTGGTAGAGCTTCTTGACTAAGCGAGAAATGGAACGGTCGATTGGTACTTTTGCTATTTGAACCCAATTGATTGAAAGTTGGGTGCAAATCTTGGTGGAGGGTTCTGGGTGTGAGAGTAGGAGAATTAATGTGATCAGGCCCACTCATAGAAGCACGAAAAGTAGCTTGTGGTGTGGAGTCATTAGGGTTGACTCTACCTTTCACAGTGGTCAGCCTTACATCCATCCTTGATAGATCACCTCTCATACTGTTCAACACTTTCAATAAGGTTGCCAAAGAAGTTTCTCTGACAGGTGTTTGAGTATCTCCTCCTGCCTCTATTGTACCTGACATTGAAACAACTCACAAAAACAAACAACAAACAACATTAGCGTTAATAAATTTGTAACACCCCATACATTTCAACATGTATACGACTAAGTTAATACTGATGAAAGTATTTAAACTCGAGAAGTAAGGTTGTTATTTAGCTTAAATTTTAGAGTTGAGTGTTAACTTTGAATTAAAAGATTAGAATTTGGAAAATGAGATAAAATAAGTGAGGTACTTGCTTGACTAAATCAAGCTAGTAGGTGACAAGTAGGTGCATCACCTACTTAGACTTTTTGACCAACTTAATAAAAGTACATAGCTTCATCTCCTGCCCTAGCTATATATATTTAATAAGAAAAAGTAGCTGCATCACCTAGTTTGACATTTGAGCAACTTAAAAATGGCCAAGTAGGTGGATCACCTACTTGGCAATTTGTGGACAAAAATGAAGAAGATAGAGGCGGTGGAGTGCCAACAATTATAGGGTTATATTTGGCTCATTTATATCTTAATTCTTGCATAGAAAAAAAAGAATTTATCTCCAGCACTCTCTCTTTCCCTCAATGATTATCACAGCCACCTCAAAAATACTCCATGGGTTCTTGAAGAAACCCTCCTAATTTCCAGCCAAGGTAAGTAGAAACCATATGGTTTAGCTTGATTGTTCCATGAGATTTTATTTTTTTTTCATGTTTAAATATGGTGCAGACCTTTCCCTAAGTTGTCTGCTCATGTTTTCTTTGTTATTAATAGAGTTTCTCTTCTTATTCTGTCCAAGTGTGAAGGGTAATTAAAGCTCTTGAAGGAGTACAAGTTAGAAGAACAATTTTCCAGAATTTGAGGTAAGGTTACTGCCCCACTTAGTAGTCTCACTATAGATATCAGATTGGGTGAGATTTCTCTACATGTTTTACTACAAATTCATGAAAAAATGATCGGAAGAGTGAGTCAAAGTTTTATTGATTATTTTGGAAAGGTTTGGGGTAGCCTATATGTGGTGAAGTTTGGGGAAGTACTGGGTGGATGGTTGGGTTTATTAGTGTTAAAGGGCATGGTTTTATTCCTATAAATGGCAATGAGAGTGTTGTTTGTAATTATGAGGCCTTTGGGTGTTGAAACACCATTTATGAATTGTAGAGCTTTATGTCCGCTAGGTGTTTGACATAATGTCGTACTGGTCCATTAATTGACTTATTGACTCGATTGTGATATAGTCAATATATTTTGTAGATTATCATTTGTAATATTAGCTAGCCTTTAGAGAAAGTCATGTGAAATGTTTTAGGGAAGAAATGATGATACACCATTTGAATTGTAGGTTGTGTGGGCGTGCTGCCCCTTAGGTGTGTATTTATTGTTTTGGATGTTGTAAATCCCAGGTAGTGTCGGATGACCTCATATGGGAAGGTCATAAGTTGTGTAAACATGGCGATAAAGGAATTAGTGAAAAGAACACCCATTAGTAGGGAGGGGTTTTAAGCTTGTTGCCCGACCAGTTTTCGTAAGTTGAAGTGATCCAACCTTGTTTATTAGTTGTTAATATTATTAGCTCTATTACTTTCCATTAATGCAGATTAACGCCACAAAGGAAAGGCTGATTCATGGTACCACATAGTATTGGTCGGGAGACAAGGTATGTAAGGCTATTTGATTCCATATTTTATGGCATAAAGTCCTATATTCTGTGTACGAACCAAGTGAGATCTCTAAGTCATCCTCATGGTAAAAGATATAATGTGAGGGTGTACAGTCTCCAAAAACAATAATCTCCCCTTATACCATCCATGGTTTCAAAAATGTGTCAAGCTACTTCTATGAGTGTTCATTCTCCAATATTGGTGTGTTTATACTTTCAAGTATTATTATGACGAAGGTACTCTAAACAAAAAAATTTAATGAGTTATCCACCAAGTAAAATACGAATCATTGAGTCAATAAGATCCTACATTATACATATTACAAGTATTTGTATGGCATATACACTACGTATATTATTCATTTTGTATGTCCTTACATGGAATGTGCAACCCTTATTTGCGATCTGTCCTATGCTTCATTAGTTCACATGTTTATGCACCCTTACCTTTGATGTCGAATACTAAATGTGTAGCTATCGTATCATCATATGCACTCCTCGCCTCTCCATTTGAGGATTTATAGTCTCTATTTGAAATGCATGTATGCCTCCATTTGAGATATCCAAATGTGTTTTAAATGAACCATGCGCTAGTAGAATCACTTGCTCACTTGTTATACCACTTAATGACTCATTTTCTAGATGTCCTCACGTTCTCACTTGTTGTGTGTCTTCATGGCCCATTTACGAATATGTTTTAGCCCAATAAGATTCATTGTGCCATATAAATTGCTAAGTATTACTACATTGATGGTACATTTGTTTCTTATGTCATTACTACTGCCACAAGTTTTTTTATTCACTTGTTTACATCACTAGTCTATAGTCCCAAAGCTTAAAACAATTATGAACAATCTCAAAGATTAAAGAAAAGCCATAAAACAAATATGTATTATTATGGGTGTCAGCTCAGGGGTTAAAATACCTAGCATGGACCGATCCCAATAGATATATGTACGAGTGGCAGCTCAGGGGTTAAAATACCTAGCATGGGCCGATCCCAATTGATATATATACAGGTGGCAGCTCAGGGGTTATAATACCTAGCATGGGCCGATCCTAATTTGTATATGTATGAGGACAGCATCCCAGGGGTTAAAATGCCTAGCATGAGTTATCCTCTTCTACCACTGATCAGCTGGTCATTGTATCAAATTCTACAAAGTTTATAAAGAAAAGAACAATAAAGTAAAGCAAAGAATGTAAGGTACTTAATACACCCAAAAAGAGTAAGCAAAGGCGGTCTTTCATCCTTATTGACGAATTTATAAATTGATACATAATTTTACTTGAGCTCTTGTTTTACCTATGGATACTTTATGCTTTACATATTCAGTGCATTCTTTTGTACTGACGTCCCTCATAGGGAAGCTATGTTGCATGCCATAGGTACATGTACTCAATATAATAGAATTTGTCCAAGATAAGCACAAGATAATCAGCTGTCTTTGGTGAGCTCCATGTTGATTTGGGGCTCGTTGAGTCTCTAATCTATATTTGATATTTTGTTACAGTTAAGGGTATGATAGGGTCCTTTCCCGACCTTATTTAAGTGTCTACCTTTTAGAGGCTTTGTAGACCAATGTCAAAGTGAAGCGTGATTATGTCTTGTTTTCTAGGGATTAAGGCCTCAACGACCAATCAAGTATATCTGTTTTGGGCCTATCTATTCTGGTGTATTATCAGGGTATTTTACGTATACTCATCAAAGATTTATAGCTTCATTTGTTGCATGTATGATAAGCAAGAGTTATATGTTGGTTCTCTCGGGCCTTTAGGGCATCGGGTGCCTATCTGTCTCAATGGGAATCAGGGTGTGACAAAATTGAACTCACAATCACTCATGTTTACACACTTTTGATTGCCTCTCAATTGGCGCGGCTAATGTTGACAATTGTTTATACTCTGTCGATCACAAGGTACCAATTTCAACTTGAGGTCAGAATGGATTCTTGTTTGAAGAAGAACGGACTACTCGATTAAACAAATAGACTTGAGCAAGAATTAACTACGAAGTAAAATGAAAAAAAGCACGAAAAGAAAAGGCACAAACAAAGAAGTGAATTCAAGAACCAATAGTCAACAAGTAGAGCAATTACAAGTTGAAAATCAGTTTAGGAATCTTGAGTACGTTTGAGAATCAAAAGAAAAAGGAAACTAAGAATTGGAATATGAGATTAGGAGTGTAAAACTAGTTTCCAATCGCAAAAACACCTGTTTTTGTCACACCCCAACCCTAGGTGAGGTGGACAAGTACCATATGAACACATTCTTTACAAGTGACCTATGATGAGAAAGTAAACTAATATGCTGATAGATTTACTAATGAGATGCTTCATATACAACACATTCCGACTAGTTGAACCGATACATATGAAAAGTGAACGATGAATACAAATGTTATCTTTACAATGTCTACAAAGCCTCTACTGGAATCCATGACTGTACCACTATGAAAGTATGCATAGTAAAGACTCGGCAAAGCCCCGAATATACTTGGAGCTCATCAACAACCACTGAGTATCATGTGCTTCTGCTGGGGAGATCTATTAGTTGAGTACCTGCACCTGCAATATGAAATGCAGCGTCCCCAATAAGGGACGTTAGTATGAAAAAATATACTAAATATGTAAAACATAATACAACCATATGTAAAACGTGAGCTCAATTGAAACCAAGTACTAATAGATAAGGATTAGAGACCACCTTTGCTTACACTTGTGGAATCGTGTATGTTACATTCTTTTCTTTACTTTTTATGCATTATAATATTTATAAGACATATGATACAAATGACCAGCTGATTAGTGGTAGAAGAGGATGACTCATGCTAGGCATTTTAACCCCTGGGATACTGTCCTTATAATTCCACAAATTGGGATCGGCCCATGCTAGGCTTTCGCCCTTGAGCTACCACCCTTTTATACCAATTGGGATCGGCCCATGTTAGGCTTTCGCCCCTGAGCTGCCATCCTTCTATACCAATTGGGATCGACCCATGCTAGGCATTTGCCCCTAGGCTACCACCCATGATTATACAGATTCCTTCACTTAGATTCTTTAATCTTTGAGATTATTGTTTTGATGTTCATAACTCTTTTGAGATTATTCTTTTGATGATCATAACTCTTTTGAGATTGCTGTTTTGGTGGTCATAATCATTGTTGAGATTTGTAACTATGGACCAGTAGTAGAAGACGTGTGAATATAGACTTACGGTAATAACAATGACATAGAAAGCAAATGTGACACCAAGGTAATACTTAGGAGCTTATATGACTCAGTAAGTATTTTGACATCTCAAATGGAAGCACATATCAAGTGAGGACATTTAACATTCAGCCAAGAGATTTGAACTCTATATGATAGCCAAATACTCACTAACTAATATCAATTACAAGGCATAAATTAACATAGAACAAAGGGAGAACGTGGGCAGATTCGACTTAAGGACGGATACATATCCCAAGTAAGTACATATAAAATATACAGAGCAAGTAGGGATCTTGTGAGGTAACATTATAGTCTAACACAATGGGATTAATGACCAATAAAGGGAGCCTATGAACATGTGAAAAGATAACATATATGATAGAATAGACAATTGAAGCAAGTTCGTAAGATATGGGCAGATTGTATATCCAACATATAAACATATGTACCATGTGTAATCTAGAATCATTTTGATTTATATAAGAGAAATGCATACCAAGGGTACTTTGACGATGAAACAAGTTTAAACCTTGCATGCTAATACTTGGTAGAGTAAGCACGTGCATTTAGTAATAAAATCATATTAGAGTACTCAATTTAATGCTCTAGGGAGTAGGAATTGCAACTATGGGTCAGTCACTACCAAGGGCACTTAGAAAACTTACTTTGTAATACAAGTGTTGGATTCATGCCAAAGAAATAAGAATCGAATAGCCTTACATACCTTTTTTCTGGCCAATATAACTATCACGATTCAACCTCCCTTTTTGGTGCTAATATACAATATAAGTCATGATTAATCTAATGTTAACAGCTAATCACAGTAAGGCCCTTGAAAAATAGTAGCTAAACACTTGACGGAAAGTAGGCCCATACAACCCTTACATAAATGGTGAACCACCACACCCTTCTTCTATACATTATTACACCTTCATACATCCTTTGCCAAGATATCCAAGCTACCCCCAACAACAATATACATAAGGCAGCCACTATTAATCCCCAAAAATCTTTCAGTATAATAGGAGAATTTTGAACTCAAGGATTTATAACCATCCATGAGTTCTTGACAAATATATACAAAATTCTCCACCCCAAATCTGTATTTAAAGAGAGGCAAAAAATGGGCAGTAGCCTTACCTTAGTTTCTGAAAATTTATCCTCTAAACTTGTACTTTAAGAACTGAAACTCTCCTTCAAACTTTTACTTGAAAAATGGGACAATATTCAAGAACTCTAAGGTGTTTTAAGGCTGCTGTGACCAAGAAAGACCAAAAGAAAAACTTCATAAATCTGAATTTTTTCAAGTAAAAAATGAAGCAAAGGATCTGATCTTTATCCCTTTAAAAAGGAGGTGCATTGGCCGGCTTTATTGGCCAATTTTGGGCCATATATTGTAAAGTAGGTGACCCACCTACTTGGCCTCTTAACTTGGGCCTTTGTGACTTCAACACTTGTTGGGCCTTGCTGCCAATTATCCCTCTATTCTTTTCAATTTGGGCCATAATTAATGCAAGTAGCTGATCCACCTACTTGGACTTTTTACTTGGACCTTTTTTGGACTTCATAGTATTGGGCCTTGGCTATCCATTTCCCCTTATTCTTCTAATCAACTTGGGCTAGATTAATTCAAGTAGGTGGTAATGTACTTGGCCCAATAACATGGTCAAAAGAGTCAAAGTAGGTGATGCACCTACTTGGTCCTTTGGGCTGGTCAATAAATTAAAGTAGGTGATGCACCTACTAGATTAGTCAAGCAAGCACCTCAATATTTTATTCTATTTCTAGACCTTAATACCTTTAACTTAACTTAAAACTTATATACACTATGTCACTTTAAACTTTAGAGTCAAAGGCCACCTTATGATCCCAAGTTTAAGTACTTCCATCGACGTCAACTTAATCGGTTCGTATTAAAATCTATGAACAGTTCACTTCAAACCTATTCTAGTGTCACTAGTCACATAGGAAATCGAATCCATTACTATTCCATAAGGAAAGTTATAAGTGTCATGTAAATAGAACTAGTACACGTAGAATACGGGGTGTTACATCCTCCTCCCCCCCCGCCCGGGATCATTCATCCTCGAATGATAGGTGCACCTGATATTTTGATTAATCTTGGAATTTCATATAGAGATTTGCGAGAGTTCCCATTGTAAATTGGACTATCCAAAATCCATAAAATAACCTAAAACACGTACTCACAAGTCTAGCATGAAGTCTCAATAGATATGGTTTATGAAATAATAATATGACTAATTAAACCCCTTTCTTGAACATGTAATTCACTGAAGATACACAAGTAGAAATCATACAAATAAGGACTTCATTATACCTAAACGCAAGACATGCAAATGACATATCAAATGAACAAATGCTAGTAGGTCTTATGATCATATAAGGGGACAACATGATCTCAGATCCTTATGTTTATGTTTAGAATGAGGAGGTGTATTTAGGATCTCTACCATTTTCTATCCCCAAGTATCTTATGTTACATTCTAGTCCTTCCACAATACTTCAATGGAGGTTACACCTTCTACGCTTAGCGTCCGGGCCTTAACAATCAAGAATTACTATAGTATCTCCCAATTTTTTTAATATGGAACTGACACATAAAATCATAGGCCTAATCTATTGGGGCTCTACTTTCCCTTCTCTTTTATCTTATGACGCTTTTCAAAGGTGAGTCTTATTAGAATGCATAGTTGTTAATATAAACTCTAAAGATTTATGTCGCACCTTCAGATAAGGCATTATGCTAAGTTATTTAACTATGGTTGCGATAAAATTACACATAAGCCCAACCTTTACTGGTAAATATCTTCACTACATAATGATAAAAGGAAATATTCCCAAAATGTTCAAAATCAAGTCAATAAACACAGAGGGGCATAGTATACAGATAAATAAGTCACATTGGGAATGACACATAGTCAGATTAGCACAAAAGGGAGTGCATAATATACGGGCATTAAGCTATAGAAATATATGGTATACGCGTGCGCATATGGTTCATAGGATAGTGTGTGAGCGAAGGAACTATAAGGAATGTATGAAATGGACTAGATGAGCACATGATGCATAAGTGCTGAAGCTATGAAATATATAATATGTAAGAAAGTAGACTATAAGATACCAAATGATACAATTCTCACAAGAAGAATCACAATAAACAGCGGAAAACAAGAAATATAGAAGAAGAGACACAAGATAAGAAATAATTGGCAACTAAAGGACATATTAAATCCAATAACCTCCAATCTAGATCCTAACAAGCACCTAATCCTGATAAATAGATAGACACAACAAGAGGAAACAAAGAGCAACCTAAGGGTATGTTAAACCCAAAGACCTCACCTTGTTAATCCAACAAGAAGCACCTAACTCTTATGAAGACCTCAAGGGAATCGATATCCCAAGCAACCCCCGTTTCTAAACAAGGTTCAATACAAGCTTACCAAGCTTTCAAACACTCACACAAGGAGTTTAGATTTACAACCAAAATATTCAAACCAGTCTCCCTAAAATGAACCCCTAAAGGCCTATTTATAGTTTTAGGCATTATTACATAGATGGGCCCAAAAGTGACCAGAAATGGGCCAATGGGCGAGCCTGTTCCTTGCCTTCACTAGGAAACAACTGGAACTTTGGGCGGTCTGGGGACCATCGCCCAATCTACTTGGCGATTCGTCAATGGTCTTCAGCTTGCCTAATGAGCCTCTTTTTCCTTCGTAGCTCCTTGGGCTAGTTGGCGATTTTGGAACCCTCACCAAGGAGGTTTGGTGAGTCGCCGATGTGGAGGTTAACTCGCCGAATGGAACAGCATCTCCAGTTGCTCCTCCTTGTTTGTTAGGCCTCCCACGCTCCAAGCTATCATCCAAGCATGGTGTTTCCCAACTGGAACTCTTTTCAGGTGCATATGTTCCCATGCAAGGCATGGAACTCCGTCCTTGTCATTCATACATGCTCAACAGCCTCCATCCTTGTGAACGATCCATTAATACATTGAAGTTCGTGAATGGATAGCCTTGAGGTAATCTGTATTGAATGCTTCATTAGTTTGGATGTTTATGCACTCTTTAATTTGATATTGTATACTAAGTGTTTAGCTATCGTATAATCGTATATAGTCCTTGCATCTACATTTGAGAAGTAACAGTCTCTACTAAGTGTTTAGCTATCGTATGCCCCCATGTGAAATGTCCAATATGTTTTAAATGAAGCATCTTCTAAGTAGAATTACTTGATCACTTGCTATAGATCTTAATGAATCATTTACTACATGTAAGGTAGTTGGCACACACCTTCGTGGAACACCTCTATATGTTCTTTGTGCCTAAATAAATTTCATGAGTCATACAAGTTCCAAAGTAATGCAACAAAGTTACATTTGCTTCATATATATATCATTGTTTTCTGCTACAACTAATTTATCCACATGTCCACATCACTGGTATATAGTCCTAAATCTCAAAAAAGTTATGAACATCAAAAGAACAATCTAAAAGATTAAGGAGACAAGGTAAAATGAATTTATAAAATTATGGGTGGCAGCTTATGGGTTAAAATACCTAGCATGAGCCGATCCTAATTCTTGTTCTTAAGAGTGGCTACTCAGGGGTGGTAATACCTAGCATGGGTCGATCCCAATCTAAAATATTGTGGGTGGCAGCCCAGGGGCTAAAAGCCTAGCATGGGTCGATCCCAATTTGTCTATTTATGAGGACTGCATCCCAGGGGTTAAAATGCATAGCATGGGTCATCCTCTCTTACCACTAATCAGCTGGTCGTTGTGTCACATGCTACAAAGTCTATAAAGAAAAGATGAGTAAACTAAATCCAAGAATCTAACATGATCCCCACGTATAACCAAAGAATGTAATGTACATGATTCATTAAGTATAAACAAAGAATGTAATGTACATGATTCTTCAAGTATAAGCAAAGGTGAATGTAAGATATGTGATTCCACAAGTGTAATCAAAGTTGGTCACTAATCCTTATCGATATTAAATATTTGTGCATTTGTACTTTATGATTTGACTTGTGTTTCATGCCACAGGTACAAGTACTCAAGCTAATAGAATCCCTCAATAGGATACTCAACGAGCTTTGGTGAGTTCCAGGTTGCTTCAAGGCTTTGCCAAGTCTCTAACATATATTTGAAATTATATATTAGTTAAGGGGTATGATGGGGTCCTGTTCTGTTATAAGCTAAGTGTTTATCTTTTAGAGTCTTTGTAGACTAAATGTCAAAGTAAAGCATGGTTATGCCTTGTTTCTAGTAATTAAGGTTTCGACGGCCTAGCATGTACATTATTGTGGGACTATCTATGTTGGTCTTTTATCAACGTACTTGACCTATACTCATCAAAGATTTATAGTTATCATAGTTGCATGTACGATAACCACAATTCATAAGTTGGTTCTCTCGGTTCTTTAGGGCATCAGGTGCCTGTCCATCTCAATGGGATTTGGGGCGTGATAGGTTTTAGGTTTTTTTGTTTAAGGGTTTATGGCTCAAGTTTTTATAGGGTATTTTTTGGTTTAGTGTTTTTTAGAGTTTTTTAGGTATAGGGTTCTTAAAGGTTTTTTAGGATTTCTTATGGATTTTTAAAGATTTTTTTAGGATTTCTTAAGGATTTTTACAGTTTAGGGGTTCTTTTTAGGGCTTAGGATTTCTTAGAGTTTAGGGCTTAGGGTTTCAGATATAGGGTTCTTTACGGTTTTGGGTTTAGGGCATTAGGTTTTTTATAGGGTTTAGGGTTTCTTAAGATTTAGGGTTTTAGGTTTAGTTTTTTTTTTAAGGGTTTTTATTAGGGCTTCAGTTTTTCTAGGGTTTTTTTAGGTTTATAGTTTTTTGAGGTTTAGGGTTTTAAAAGTTTTTTGTTTTATGATTTTTATGTTTTTTATGATATAGGGGTTCTTAGGGCATAGGGTTTTAGATTTAGGGTTTTTTTATTTTTAGGGTTTAGGGTTTATAAAGTTTTTTAGGGTTTAAGTTTTCAGAGGGTTTAGGATTTCTTTGGGTTTAGGGTTTAGCCCTAAGATCTGAAGGGTTAGGTTTTTTTGTTTAAAAGTTTTTTAGTTTTTAGGGTTTATGGCTTATGTTTTTCTAGGGTATTTTTAGGTTTAGAGTTTTTTCAAGGTTTTTTTGGTTTAGGGTTTTCAAAGGATTTTCTGCTTTTTTTATGGGTTTTTACAGTTTAGGGGTTCTTAGGGCTTAGGGTTTCTTAAGATTTTAGATTTACGATTTTTTAGATTTTTTTTTAGGATATAGGGTTTAGGGCATTGTTTTTCTTAGGTTTTAAAAGTCTATTTTAGGTTTTTTAGGGCTTAGGATTTGTTAGGTTTCAAGGTTTACGGTTTGTTAGTGATTAATGTTTAGAATTTTAAGGTTTTGGGTTTTTAAAGGGTGTTTTGGGGTTTTTTTAAAGGATTTTCTAGGGAATCTTTTTAGGGTGTTTTAGGCTTAGGTTTTTTTAGGGTTTAGAGTCTCTTATGCGTTAGGATTTCCTAGGATTTAGGCTTTCTTAGGGTTTAAGATTTAGAACCTAAGGTTTAGAATTTAGGGTTTAGGGCTTAGATTTTCTTAGGATTTAGAGTTTAGTGTTTAAGATTTCATTGGGGTTTTTTTTTGTCTTTTAGGTTGTAGGGTTTAGGGTTTACTGTTTTAGGTTTAGGGTTTTTCGAGGGTTTAGGGTTAAGGTTGTTTTTTTGGGCTTGTTAGGTTTAGGATTTCTTATGCGTATTTTAGGTTTAGAGTCTTTAAAGATATTTTGGCGTTGTTTTGGGTTTAAGGTTTCTTAGTGTTTTTCATGTTTATGGTTTAGGGTTTCTTAGGGTTTTGGTTTAGGGCATAAGGTTTTAAATGGTTTATGGTTTAGGGTTTAGGATTTAGAGTTTAGGGTTAGGGTTTCAAGATTTTTTTAAGGTTTTTTATGGTTTAGGGTTTCTTAGTGTTTTATAGGGTTTAGGGAATTCTTATGGTTTAGGGTTTCTTAGGGTTTAGGGTTTTTATAATGATAGTTAGGGTAAATTATGGTGTAGGGCTTAGTGTTTTTTAGGTGTTTTTAGGTTTAAGGTTTTTAAATGTTTTAGGGGTTCTAAAGGGATTTTTTTTTTATAGAGCTTTTAGGTTTTGAGTTTTTAATGGTCTCTAGGGTTTCATAGGGTTTAGGGTTTAGGTTTTAGGGTATTAGGATTTCTTAGAGGTTAGAGTTTATAAGGTTTTAAGGTTTAGAGTTTCTTAAGGTTTACGTTTTTGTGTTTCTTAGCGTATGCTAGGGTTTAGGGTTTCTTGGTTTATGGTTTAGGGCTTAGGGTTTTAGGTTAAAGGAATTTTTTGACTTTTTTTTAGGATTTAGATTTTTGGGCTAATAATATTTTAAGGACTTTTTAGGTTTAGGGTTTTAAAAGATTTTTAGGGGTTTTAAGGTTTTTTTTTATGGTTTCTTAATGGGTGGATTTAGGCCTAAGAGGTTTAGGGTTTAGGCCCTAAAGTATAGGGTTTCTTAGGGTTTAAGATTTATAGGGTTCTTAAAGGTTTTTTAGGTTTAAACCCTTAAAGGTTTTTTAGGATTTTTTAGGTATAGGGTTCCAATCGCCAAATACATTGTTTTCTTCGCCTAACGTGAAGTTCAGCTCGCCAGCTTGAAGATAGACTCGCCAAACTCGACAATCGGCCTAGGAAACTCGGCAATCTAGGTGGAAGTTCGGTGATGCGCCGAGTGGATTCGGCTGCCAGGGCTTAGCTCACCGAAATTTCCAGTATCTCCACCAAAATGAGGGCCAACTCGGCGACCTAGCTGCCCAAAGGGTGACGTATCGAGTGGAATGGGTGATCTAAGCCGGGATTCACCTAAATTCCTTAAGTTGCACTTGTACAACTCCGAAAATTGACCTGCTGTGGTCCCCCCACCCCCCTTCCTTTGTCCTTCAGTCTTTACCTTTTAAGGTAAATTCCTTTTTTTACAAACACTTTTACACTTTCTCTTTCTTCCCTTTTGGAATCAAACTCCTTCTTTTTGAATATTCTTCCCTTTGAAGTTGAATGTTCTTCAAGAACTTCAAGAACAAGATGAAGACCCAAAATAAAACCCTCTAGATTTTTAGGTTGGAATTTCATGAAATTCGAGATACAATCTTTCTTAGATATAGGGAACAAACTCCAATACTTTTAGCACTCAATTCCTTGCCAAAACTTCCAAATTTCAAAACCCGTTTTGTCTTCCAAGTTTTTTCAACCTTCAATGGTGGTTTCTTCAATAGTGAACAAACCCTTTCAAATCTCATCCCTAGACTCGAAATAGGTTAGGGAACACTAATCTAACTTAGAATCTCTAAAGAAGACTCAAATCAACAAGACCCATTTCAGAATTTCTTCAAAAACGTTTTGAACACTTTTTTTTGTAGCAACAAAACCAAAGACTAGAATTGTAGGAACAATACTAAGCTCAGCTCTAATACCAAATGATATAATTCTCACAAGACAAACTACAATATAATGTGGAAATTGAAAGACAAGAAAGTAAAATAGATAGATAGACACAAAAAGAGAAAACGAAGAGCAACCTAAGGGTATACTAAACCCAAATACCTCAATTCGTTAATCCAACAAGAAGCACCTAACTCTTATGATGACCTTGAGAGAATCAATATCCCAAGCAACCGATGTTTCTAAACAAGAATCAACAAAAGCTTATACCAAGCTTTCAAACACTTCAAACAAGGTGTTCAGGTTTATAACCACAATATTCAAACAAGCCTCACCTAAAATGAACCCCTAAAGGCCTATTTATAGTTTTAGGCATCATTAGATATATGGGCCCAAAAGTGACCAAAAATGGCCAATGGGCGAGCTAAGTCGGGCTTGCGCAATCCTCTTGGCAATGCGCCCATTGGGTTCGGTGATGAACCCTGCATGGCTCCTACTCTTGGCCCTTTCTGTAACTTTCAGTGGTCTTGGTGGTCAAAGGGCGATGCGCCAAGTGATCTCCTTGCTCGCCAAATGCGCAACCTTGCTTTGCAGATCCTAAGGCCATTAGGCGATCTTGGACCCCTTGCCAAAGGGGCTTTGGCGAGTCGACGATGTGGAGGCCAACTTGCCGAATGGAACAACATCTCCACTTGCTCCTCCTTGCTTTTTTAGGCTTCCCACGCACCAAGCTATCATCCAAGCATGGTTTTGACCAACTGGGAGCTCCTTCAAGGTGCGTATGTTCCCATGCAAGGCATGGAACTCCCTCCTCGTCAGCCAAACATGCCCAACAGCCTCCTTCCTTGTGAACACTCCATCAAATCATTGAAGTTCGGGAATGGATAGCCTTGAGGTAATCTAGATTACATCATTCTCCCCTTCTTGAAAAGGATTCGTCCTCGAATCCATACCTTGACAAACCATAGGGAGAGCAAACAAGAATGCGATCCTCATGGCATGAGGGTTAGCGTTAGCAATAACAATTTCATCACCATTCCAAGGATGCACAAATTTAACATATAACCAAGCATCACAAATATTAACAAAGGGTTGTAACCCGTCAAAGTAACAGATACTTGGCTAATAAAGAAGCTTAGACAAAGGGGTAGAGTGTAGGAACCAATACACTTAAACAACATCAAATGTAAGCCCTCATTGGTTCCACAGTCAAACAAGCACAAGGCCTCCCTTATGTCAAGTAGATAAAATTGAGTCCTCGAATCCAAACATTGTAAAATCATATAGATCACAAGCAAGAAGCTTATCCTCTTAGCATGATAGATAGTACAAAGGTTAGCAGTTAAACCATTTAACCGAGGAGAGTCAAACTTAAGGAACAACCAAACATCCTCTATTGTCATGGCTATCAAGCCCAAAAATGGAGAACAAGGACAATGGTTATCCTTCTCATCAGCATGGTAATACCACCTAAAAGATGATACTCCCACCAGTTCAAATACCTTCAACCATTCACCTGGATCAATAGGAAAAAGGGTCCATAGAACAGGGTCATACCAACAAGAGTAGACCTCAATGGTACCCTCATCCACATGCAAGGCACTCCTGACCCAACTAGGGATCTCATCATATGCAAACAGATAGCAAAGGAAGGTACAAACTTCACTTTTTCTGGGCAAATATATCCTACCCCCATGAGATGCACATTCAATAAGATCATGCTCAAGGTAAGAAATAGAAAAAGGGTCTAGGAAGCTATCCTTCCCCACACAAAATGTAGGCCCTTCAAGTGGATGGTAAAACCTCAAGAAGAGCTTTCCTACATATGGAAAGGAATCAACAATGTCGACCACCATATGCCTGCCATTTCGACCAAGCATTCCCACACAAATGCTATAATTCAGCTCACTACTGGGGTCAAATGGAAAGGCAAGCCATGTACTAGGATCAAGTGCACATCCATTTATCAGGTGGGCACTCGTTCCTCTCAACAACATACTCCACTCAACAACATGAGCATCATCATATGTAAACAAGTAATAGAGAAAGGTATTTCTCAAATCAACTTCCTCTAGGGTGTTTACATGGGTATGACTACGAATAGGCTCAAAAGCACTAGTCATACCATTAAGAAGTGAAACACGCCAAAAAGAAGAGGTAATGGGAAAACAAACACCACCTTCCTCCTCATCACCTTCCTTCCCCATAAGAGTACTCTCATCTTTCAAGAACATATTTCCATCCTTGGGAGGAAAGGCTACACACCATAGTGGGTTGTTATTAAGAAAGGCTACACACCATAGGCTCACATAAAGACAAGCTAACATTCACACTTTGTTCATTTGCAATGGTAAAAGTGTTAAGATTAGCTATTGTACCTTGACGCCCACAAAAAAGATTTTCTTTACCTTGGATGTTGGAACATCCCATTAGTTCATCCATCACACCTTTAATTGTAGGCTCTTTGGCCGAAACTGTGTTCCTCCCTTCATTACGATTGTATCTACATAAGAATCCTTACATAGTGAAGGATAAAAAACAGGGTTAGGTTGAGATTGTTGCACCCTATTCGAAGGGGTGTTCAACCTCTACTCATGTTCCTGACAACTTACCCTCCACAGAGGCCATTCGCTCTTTTATGTTTGCCATTCTCCATCTCACATCAGCGATTGCCTCTATTATGGATTCCCATGTAACCTTTCCCTTAAGTGGGAGGATCTCACTTTTGGTGGCCATGGTACCTAACAATTAAGACAACTCAACAAAACAGCACACAACGTTAGCATTAGTTAAATGAACTCACAATCACTCGTGTTTGCACACCTTTGATTGCCTCTCAAATTAGGGCAGCTAATGGTGAAGATTGCTTATACTCGGTTGATCACAAGGTCTCAATTTCTACTCTTGACCAGAGTGGATTTTTGTTTAAAGAAAAATGGATGACTCGATTAAAGTAAACGAACTTGAATCAAGCAGTTACTACGAAGTAAAACGAATAAAAGCACAAAAAGAAAAGCACTAGCAAAGAAGTGAATTCAAGAACCAATAGTCAACATGTAGAGTAGTTACGAGTTGAAAATCAATTTAAGATTCTTGACAAAGAACGAGAATCAAAAGAAAAGAAACTAAGAATTAGGACATGAGAAGAAAGGGTCATAGGATGAGCTTTCAATCACCAAATGCACTATTTTCTTCGCCTAACGTGAAGTTCAACTTGCCATCTTGAAGATAGGCTCGCAAAACTCGACAATCTGCCAAGGTAACTCGAAGATTTGGGTGGAAGTTCGGCAATACACCGAGTGGATTCGGCGACCAGGGCTTAGCTCTCCGAAATTTCCAAAATCTCCACCAAAATGAGGACTAATTCAGTGACCTAGCTACCCAAAGGGCGAGGCACTGAGTGGAATAGGCAATGCAAGTTGGGATTCGCCCAAATTCCTCAAGTTGCACTTGCATAACTCTGAAAATTGACCTGCTGTGGTCCCCCCCTTCCTTTGTCATTTAGTCTTTACCTGTTTAGGTAAATTCCTTTTTTTACAAACACTTTTACACTTTCTCTTTCTTCCCTTTTGGAATCAAACTCCTTTTTGAATATTCTTCCCTTTGAAGATTTGAATGTTCTTCAAGAACTTCAAGAACAAGATGAAAATCCAAAATAAAACCCTCTATATTTTTAGCTCAGATTTCACAAAATTTGAGATATAGGCTCTATTAGATATAGGGAACAAACCCCAATATTTTTTAGCACTCAATTCCTTGCCAAAACTTCCAGATTTTAAAACTCACTTTGTCTTCTTCAAGCTTCTTCAACCTTGAATGGTGGTTTCTTCAATAGTAAACCAAACCCCTAGACTCGAAATAGGTTAGAGAACACTAATCTAACCTTGGAAACTCCAAAGAGGACTCAAATCAACAAGACCCATTTTAGAATTTCTTCAAAAATGTTTTGAACACTTTTTTGTAGCAACAAAACCCAAGACTAGAATCGTAGGAACGATACTAAGATCGGCTCTGATACCAAATGATGTAATTCTCACAAGAGAAACTACAATATAATGCAGAAATCGAAAGACAATAAAGTAAGATAGATGGATACACAAAAAGAGGAAACAAAGAGCAACCTAAGGGTATATTAAACCCAAAGACCTAAATTCATTAATCCAACAAGAAGCACCTAACCCTTACGATGACCTCGAAGGAATAAATATCCCAAGCAACCGACGTTTCTAAACAAGAATCAACAAAAGCTTAGACCAAGCTTTCAAACACTCACACAAGGAGTTTAGGTTTATAACTACAATATTCAGACAAGTCTCACCTAAAATGAACCCCTAAAGGCCTATTTATAGTTTTAGGCATTATTACATAGATAGGCCCAAAACTGACCCGAAATGGCCAATGGGTGAGCTAGTCGGGCTTGCCCAATCCTCTTGGCGATGCGTCCATTGGGTTCGGCCATGAATTTTGCATGGCTCCTACTCTTGGCCCCTTCTATAACTTTCAGCGGTCTTAGTGGTCAAAGGGTGATGCAACGAGTGATTTCCTTTCTCGCCGAATGAACAGCCTTGCTCCGCAGCTCTTTGGGCCATTAGGAAATGTTGGACGCCTCGCCAAAGGGTTTTGGCGAGTCCCCAATGTGGAGGCCAGCTCGCTGAATGGAACAACATCTCCACTTGCTCCTCCTTGCTTTGTTAGGCCTCCCACACTCCAAGCTATCATCCAAGCATGGTGTTGACCAACTGGGAGCTCCTTCAGGGTGCGTATGTTTCCATGCAAGGCATGGAACTCCCTCTTCTTCATCCAAAAATGCCCAACAGCCTCCATCCTTGTGAACACTCCATCAAAGCATTGAAGTTTGTGAATGGATAGCCTTGAGATAATCTGGATTACATCACAATATGAGGGTGTACAATCTCCAATATAGCTAATGGTCTTCCTTATACAGTCCAAATTTTTAAAATATGTCAAACTACTTCTATACATGTTCATTATCCAATATTGATGTGTTTATTCTTCCAAGTACTTGTTGACAAAAGTACTTTAAACAGTAAGTTTCATGAGTTATCCACCAATTCAAATGAGGTTCATTAAGTCAATGAGATCCTACATTATACATGTTACAAGTATTTATATTTAAGATACATATTATATCAATTGTTCATTTTATGTCCCCCTACGTGGAATGTGCAACCCTTATTTGGGTTATGTCATGTGCTTCATTAGTTTGGATGTTTATGCACTCTTTAATTTGATATGGTATACTAAGTGTTTAGCTATCGTATCATCATATATAGTCCTTGCCTCTACATTTGAGAAGTGATAGTCTCTATTATGTGTTTAGCTATCGTATATCCCCATGTGAAATGTCCAATTTGTTTTAAATGAAGCATCTTCTAAGCATAATTACTTGCTCACTTGCTATACATCTTAATGAATCATTTGCTACATGTATGGTAGTTGCCACACACCTTCATGGATCACCTCTATATGTTCTTTATGCCTAAATGAAGTTCATAAGTCATAGAAGTTCCTAAATAACGCAACAAAGTTTTTATTTGCTTCCTATATATATCATTGTTTTCTGCCTCAACTAATTTATCCACATGTCCACATCATTGGTATATAGTCCTAAATCTAAAAAAGTTATGAACATCAAAAGAACAAGCTTAAAGATTAAGGAGACAAGGTAAAATGAATCTATAAAATTATGGGTGGCAGCTCAGGGGTTAAAATACCAAGCATGATCTGATCCTAATTCTTGTGCTTAAGGGTGGCTACTCAGGGGTGGTAATACCTAGCATGGGTCGATCCCAATCTATATTATTGTGGGTGGCTGCCCAGGGGGCTAAAAGCTTAGCATGGGTAGATCCCAATTTTTCTTTTTATGAGGACCGCATCCCAGGGGTTAAAATGCCTAGCATGGGTTATCCTCTCCTACCACTAATCAGCTGGCCATTGTGTCACATGCTACAAAGTCTATAAAGAAAAGATGAGTAAATTAAATCCAAGAATGTAACATGATTCCCCACGTATAACCAAATAATGCAATGTACATGATTCCATAAGTATAAAAAAAGAATGTAAAGTACATAATTCCTCAAGTATAAACAAAGGTGAATGTAAGATATTTGAATCCACAAGTATAATCAAAGTTGGTCTCTTATCCTTGTCTATATAAAATATTTGTGCATTTGTACTTTATGATTTCACTTGTGTTTCATGCCACATGTACATGTACTCAAGCTAATAGAATCCCTCAATAGGATACTCAACGACCTTTGGTGAGCTCCAGGTTGCTTCATGGCTTTGCCGAGTCTCTAGCATATATTTGAAATTATATATTAGTTAAGGGGTATGATGGGGTCCTGTTCCATTATAAGCTGAGTGTTTATCTTTTAGAGTCTTTGTAGACTAAATGTCAAAGTAAAGCGTGGTTATGTCATGTTTCTAGTAATTAAGGTTTCAACGGCCTAGCATGTACATTTATTGTGGGCCTATCTATGTTGGTCTTTTATCAACGTACTTGACCTATACTCATCAAAGATTTATAGTTATCATAGTTGCATGTACGATAACCACAAGTCATAAGTTGGTTCTCTCGGTTCTTTAGGGCATTAGGTGCCTGTACGTCTCAATGGGACTTGGGGCGTGACAGGTTTTAGGTCTTTGGTTTAAGGGTATATGGCTCAAGTTGTTATAGGGTATTTTAGGTTTAGTGTTTTTTTAGGGTTTTTTAGGTATAGGGTTTTTAAAGGTTTTTTAGGACTTCTTATGGATTTTTAAAGGTTTTTTAGGATTTCTTAAGGATTTTTATGATTTAGGGGTTCTTTTTAGGGCTTAGGGTTTCTTAGGGTTTAGGTTTTAGGGTTTCAGATATAGGGTTCTAGGGCATTAGGTTTTTTCTAGAGTTTAGGGTTTTAGGTTTAGTTTTTTTCTTTAAGGATTTTTATTAGGGCTTAAGTTTTTCTACGGTTTATTTAGGTTTATAGTTTTTTGAGGTTTAGGGTTTTAAAAGGTTTTGGTTTTAGGATTTTTATGTTTTTTACGATTTAGGGGTTCTTAGGGCTTAAGGGATTTATTTTTTTATTTTTTAGGGTTTAGTGTTTTTAAAGTTTTTTAGTATTTAAGTTTTCTTAGGGTTTAGGATTTCTTAGGGTTTAGGGTTTAGCCCTAAGATTTAGGGTTAAGAGTTAGATTTTTTGTTTAAAGGGTTTTTAGTGTTTAGGGTATAAACTTATGTTTTTCTAGGGTATTTTTAGGTTTAGAGTTTTTTTAGGGTTTTTATGATTTAGGGTTTTCAAATGTCTTTCAGGATTTTTTATGGGTTTTTATAGTTTAGGAGGTCTTTCGGCTTAGGGTTTCTTAGGGTTTTAGATTTAGGGATTTTTAGAATTTTTTTACGGTTTAGGGTTTGGGGCATTTTTTTTTTAGGGTTTTAAAAGTTTATTTTATGGTTTTTAGGGCTTAGGATTTGTTAGGGTTCAGGGTTTAGGTTTGTTAGCGATTAAGGTTTAGAATTTTAGGGTTTTGGGTTTTTAAAGGGTGTTTTGGGTTTTCTTTAAGCATTTTCTAGGGAATCTTTTTAGGGTGTTTAGGCTTAGTTTTTTTAGGGGTTAGAATCTCTTATGTATTAGGATTTCCTAGGATTTAGGCTTTTTTAGGGTTTAGGGTTTAAGATTTAAAACCTAAGGGTTTAGGGCTTAGGGTTTTTAGCATTTTGAGTTTTGTGTTAAGGTTTCTTCGGGTTTTGTCTTTTAGGATGTAGGGTTTAGGGTTTTTTGAGGGTTTAGGGTTTAGATTATTTTTTTTGAGCTTGTTAGTTTAGGATTTCTCATGCATTTTTTAGGTTTAGAGTTTTTAAAGATATTTTGGTGTTTTTTAGGGTTTAAGGTTTCTTAGTGTTTTTCATGTTTAGGGTTTAGGGTTTCTTAGGATATTGGTTTAGGGCTTATGGTTTTTAAGGGTTTATGGTTCAGGGTTTAGGATTTAGAGTTTAGGGTTAGGGTTTCAAGATTTTTTTAAGGTCTTTTAGGGTTTAGGGCTTCAAGATTTTTTTAAGGTCTTATAGGGTTTAGGGTTTCTTAGTGTTTTTAGGGTTAAGATTTTCTGAGGGTTTAGGAAATTCTTATGGTTGAGGGTTTCTTAGGGTTTAGGGTATTTATAATGATTTTTAGGGTAAATTATGGTGTAGGGCTTAGTGTTTTTAGGTTTAAAGTTTTTAAATGTTTTAGGGGTTCTGAAGTGATTTTTTTATAGAGTTTTTTAGGTTTTGAGTTTTTAATGGTCTCTAGGGTTTCATAGGGTATAGGGTTTAGGATTTCTTAGGGTTTAGGTTTTAGGGTATTAGGATTTTGTAGAGCTTAGGGTTTATTAGGTTTTTTAAGGTTTAGAGTTTCTTAAGGCTTACGTTTTTGTGTTTCTTAGCGTATGTTAGGGTTTAGGGTTCTTGGTTTACAGTTTAGGTCTTAGGGCTTTAGGTTTAAGGAATTTTTTGACTTTTTTTAGTGTTTAGATATTAGGGCTTATGATTTTTTAAGGATTTTTTAGGTTTAGGGTTTTAAAAGATTTTTATGGTTTTTAAGGGTTTCTTAATGTTTGGATTTAGGCATAAGAGGTTTAGGGTTTAGGCCCTAAGGTATAAGGTTTCTTAGGGTTTAGAATTTATTGTTTCAGGTTTCTTGGGATTTCGGGTTTTTTTATGATTTAGGATTTTTTTTAGTGTTTTTTAGGTTTAGGGCTTTTTAGGATTACAGTTCTTAAAGCTTTTTAGGGTTCTTTAGGATTTTGGGTTTCTTAAGGTTTAGGCTTTAGAGAAAAACAAAGCAATGCCAAGAGCTCTGTCAATCCGCTGTTCATCGATAGACAAAGCTCTCTCTTTATCATTCCGTGCCAGATACAACATCCTTTTTCCTTCTCACGAACCACGGGAGTGCTTAGGTTAAAGGGATTTATAGGATTTTTGGGGTGTTTAGGTTTATGTTTTTAAACGTTTAAGTTTAGCCTTTTTTTAGGGTTTTGTAAAAGATTTTTTTTTGGGTTAGGGTTAAGTGTTTCTAAGTGTTTAGGAATTATGGTTTCTTAGGGTTTAAGGCTAAGGGTTTTTTAAGGTTTAGGGTTTTTTAGAGTTTAGGGCTGAGGGTTTTTTAGGGTTAAGGGTTTCTTAAGGTTTAGTGTAAAGGCTTTAGGTTTAGGTTATTTTTAGAGTTTAGGGTTTGGGGCTTAGGGTTAAGGGTTTTTAATGGTTTAGGGTTTTGGGGTTTTTTAGGGTTAAAGGGTTTTAGATTTTTTGTTTAACGGTTTTTAGGGTTTAGGGTTGATGGCTTAAGTTTTTATTGGGTATTTTAAGGTTTAGAGTTTATTTAGGAATTTTTAAGATTTTTTTACGGTTTAGGGGTTCTTATGGATGAGGGTTTTAGATTTAGGATTTTTTTAGGGTTTAGAGTAATGGTTTTTTTTGGGGTTTTAAAAGTTTTTTTTTTAATGGTTTTTAGGTTTAGGGTTTGTAAGGTCTTTTTAGGACTTATGGTTTAGGGATTAACGTTTAGGTTTCTTAGGGTTCAGTGTTTAGAGCTTATGTTTTTCTAGGGATTTTTTAGGTTTAAGATTTTTAAAGTTTTTTTATGGTTTTTTAGGGTTTAGGGTATTTAAGGTTTAGGGTTTAGGGTTGTTTAAGTTTTTTTTGGGGTTTTTATTTCTTAGGATTTAGGGTTTAGCCCTAAGGTTTAGGGTGAAAGGTTTAGGGTTTAGTGTTTAGGATTTATTAGGATTTAGAATTTTAGGTTTAGGTATTTGGTTAAGGGTTTTTATGTTAAGGTTTAGAGCTTAAGTTTTTCTAGGATTTTTTGAGGTTAAGAGTTTTTTTCGATTTAGGATTTTCAAAGATTTTTTACGCTCATTATTTTTTTTACAGTTTAGGGGTTCTTAGGGCTTATGGTTTCTTAGGGCTTAGGGTTTTAGATTAAGGAATTTTTTTTTAGGGTTTTTAATGTTTGTTTTAGGGATTTTTAGTTTTAGGGTTTTTAAAGGTGTTTAGGGTTTTTTAGTGTTTAGGCTTTTCGTAGGATTTTTAGGGTTTCTTAGGGTTTAGGGCTTCTTAGAGTTTCATAAGGCTTAGGGTTGGGGGTTTATCCCTAAGGTTTAAGGTTTAGGTTTCTTAGGGTTTGAGTTTAGCATTTAAGATATCTTAGGTATATTTTGGGTCTTTTAGGGTGTAGGATTTAGGGTTTAGTGTTTTAGGTTTATGGTTTAGGTTTGTTAGGTTTAGGATTTTTTAAAGGTTTTTTTAGGTTTAGTGTTTTAAGGTTTTCTTTGTTGTTTCTTAGGGTTTAGGGTTCCTTAGTGTTTTTTGGGGTTTAGGATTTGGGTTTTTTTGTAATAGCCCATATTGGCACATATGCTTGTTATATTCTTGTACTTGACATAACCTTATTGTATAGGTGAGTGACCATATTTTTTATATGATTAGTGTTGGTTTAAACTGTCTCGGAAGGTGATGTGATGCCTGGCACGTTTCAGTATGTGTACTACATGTTATAAATCCAACGGGTATTTAAACTAGAGACAGTATCGTGGTAATTGAGCTTAAAGTTGAAAGTTAAGTGCTAAGTTAATGAAAAAGAGATTAATATTTAGAAAATGGAATAAAATAAGTGAGTTGCTTGCTTGACATAACTAAAGCTAGTAGGTGACAAGTAGGTGCATCACCTACTTTGACTTATTGACCAATCCAAAGGGCTAAGTAGGTGCATCACCTACTAGAGCTATATGGATCTAGTTAAAAAGGCCAAGGTTTATGGATCAGATTTGGGCCTATGCTAATGGACTCACTTGAGGCCCAAACTAAGTTAAATATAATGAAAATGGAATTAAAACCCAGCAGCCAAATCTACTAAGGCCCAATGTAAGTGAAGCCCAACTAAGGAAAAGGGCAAGTAGCTGAATTACCTACTTTGACCTTTTTAGCAACTTGATTTACATAAGCAGGTGCATCACCTACTTGACCAATTAGTGGCAGAAAATGAAGCGAAAAAGAAGGACGTTCTAGAGGATATTCTTAAAGGTGAAGAAAGTCAATATAAGATATATTGACTGTTATTCTCACCCATTTTAAACACACTATATTGAGAATTAACTCCAGCTCTCTCTCTCTCTCTCTCTCTCTCTTTTCTCTTAAGGATGAAAGCAGCAGCCTTAAAGTTCTTCTAGGGTTCTTGAAGAAACCCTCATCTCTGCAAGACAAGGTAAGTGAAAACACTTATGAATTTAGCTTAATTCTCCCATGGATGATTAGGAAAATATCTTATTCATGCTCAAGTATAAAGGTAAAATATTTCTAGAAGCTACTGGTCACTTCCTTGGTTATTAAGATACTTTTCTCTTCTTCTTTGGTTTAAGTGTGAAGGGAAGTTGAAGTTCTTGAAGATTCCAAGTTAAAAGGGAAAGGTGCATAAATTAAGCTAAGGTGACTGCTCTTTTTCTTTCCTCCTTATGCATGAGTTTGGATAAGAAATTATATGTGTGTTGTTATTAAGAACTCAAGGGGTGGTGAGTTCAATATTGGTTACTATGATAAGGAACATTTTGGGTTGTTTTATATGTATATGTGGGGACTGCAGGGTTGATGTTGGGAAAGGTGTGAATATTTTGTATGGAAATATAGAAGGGTGTGGTGATACACCACCAAACTGAATGTTGTGTAGGCTTACTACTCACTCCACATTGGTATGTCGATGTAATTCGAGGAGAAGTAATTGAACAACGTCCTTGATATGATAATTTATGGGCCCAATGCTGGGCTACCATTTTTGTGAGGTTAATAGCCAAATGTGTTGATTAGCTACTAATACTAGTTTGACTTATTTCATTGTAGATTAATAATCTGAAAGGAACGAGGTTAATTGCTTGTAGTATCTAAGTTACACAATAAGGTATGTAAGGCTATTTGATTCCATATTCTTTGGCATGAAATCTGATACTTGCGATTAATATTAATGAAGTGAATTTCCTAAGTTCTATTCCTAGTAAAGGAAACATAGTGGCAGCGTATGATCTCCAAATAGCTAACAATATTTTCTTACTCTCCTTAGTGTGTAGACTTACGTCATTAAATATTCATTACTCTACATTTGTACAATTATCCTCCTATGTGCGAGTATAGAAATAGTATTCGCAAAAGCAAGCTTGGTGAATTATCCTCTTAGTTAATTGAAGTCAATTGTGCCATTTAAGCTCACAAGTAATGCATTGATATTACATAGCTCCTTATGTCATTGTTAGTACCTTGAAGTATTATTTTCATGTCTTCTACTACTGGGCCGTAGTTCCAAATATAAAAAATGATTATGACCACCAAAACAACAATCTCAAAGATTGAGGAATGTAAGAATCAATCTGTAAATTATAGGTGGCAGCCCAAGGGAAAATGCCTAGCATGGGTCGATCCCAAGTGGTATAAAAGGGTGGCAGCTCAGGGGCGAAAGCCTAGCATGGGCCGATCCCAATTGGTATAGAAGGGTGGCAGTTTAGGGGCGAAAGCCTAGCATGGACTGATCCCAATTTATGTAATTATGAGGACAGTATCCCAAGGGTTAAAATGCCTAGCATGGGTCATCCTCTTCTACCACTGATTAGCTAGTCATTCGTATCGCATGCCTTATAAAGATCATAACACATATTAAAATAAAGAAATGAATGAAACATACATGATCCCACAGAGTAACAAAGGTGGTCGTATTCTGATATATGCATTTACATATGGATACTTGATGTCATTTGAGCCTTGTTTTACATATGTTATTGCCTTACATATTCAATACATTTTTCGTACCAATATCCTTTACGGGAATGCTGCATTTCATCCTACAAGCACAAGTACTCCAACCAGTAGACCTCGTTAGTAGGAGCAGAGGTACTCAGCTGCTATTGGTGAAGCTCTAGGTTTATTCGAGGCTTACCAAGTCTTTGGCACCTATTTTGTTGCTGTATGATCATTATGGTAAGGCGGGGTCTTGTCCCGCCTTAAACTAAGATTTTCTATCTTTTAAAGGCTTTGTAGACTAATGTATATAGTTCAGTTGTGTCTTGTCTCTTAACAAGTTGTGGCCTCAACAGCTAGGTCTTGTATATAAGTTTTGGATCTACTTATGTTGTTCATACCACAGCATCCTATGTGAACTTGTCACTTCTTTATGATTTTCATAGTTATATGCATAGTATGCACAGGTTATATGTTGGCTCTATCGGGCCTTTAGGGCATCGAGTGCCTATCCGTCTTAATGGGATTTGAGGTGTGACAAAAGTGGTACCAGAGTAGGTCATCCTAGGGAGTCTACAAAGCCGTGTCTGTGTAGAGTCTTGCTTATGGATGTGTTGTGCACCACATTTATAAACAGAAGGCTACGGGACATGTAGGAGTTCTCTTTTCTTTCATTTCTTAGATCGTGCGATAGAATCTGTGTTGTAGGTGAATCATATCTAATTTCTAAATTGTTTTATTATAGCAAAGATGCTGGTTACGAGAAGGAGTAGAAGTACTGGTAAGCGAGTAGATGTGGCTGCCCCAGAAAGAACTAGCACCAACCACCTAGTCAAGCTGTTCAAAGTGAGGCTCAAGATGAGTCTCTATCACAGACTTCCCCAACCCCTCCATCTCTAAAAGATCTAAGGAGGGAAGCTGAACCTCAGGAACCCCCTATTAATGCTACCGAGCAAGATTTGAGGAATGCAGTCTAATTATTGACTCATATAGTTCCTGGCCACGGCCAAAGGCAAGAAGGTCCAGTTGCAGTACTAGTGGGGTAAATAGAGAAGCTGGCACGAGGATACGTGATTTCCTTAATTTGGACCCTCCATCATTCACCGGCTCAAATCCTAATGAAGATCCATAAGACGTTATAGATCAGATCCAATGCACTTTGGATATTATGCATATAAGTGGTAAAGAAGCACTTGAGCTAGCAACATATAGATTAAAGGGTGTGGCTATATTGTGGTATGAAGCTTGGAAGCAATCTAGCGGAACAGATGCACCTTCAGCCCTGTGGAAAGAGTTCAAAAAAGCATTCCTTGACTATTATTTGTCATTGGAGATCCGAGAGGTCTGTGCGGATCAGTTCTTAAATCTCCACCAAGGAGGTATGAGCGTGATAGAGTACAGTCTCAAATTTAATTCCTTGGCCAGATATGCTTCTAATGTAGTAGCTACTATGGATGATAGAGTTCATCGATATGTGGATAGATTATATTAATATCTGGTTAGAGATTATACCATTGCTTCGTTGAATAAAGATATGGATATAGCAAGGATGCAAGCTTTTGCGCAAAAGTTGAAGGATCAAAGTTAAAGAAGAAGGACACAAGAGTCAGAAATAGGGTATTCTAAGAGGGCCAGATCCACAGGTAGTGTATGTCATCCCAAGGTGAGTTTAAGCCTCGGTTCTTTAACAGACCGCCTAGGCCACCATCTTTCTACTCTACAGCTAGTGCTCCACCATGGTTTCAAGGGTTTAAGGGCAATCAGTTTTGGCAAAGAAGTGAAAGCCAAGGTTCACAAATAACAGGCCATCAAGAGCAGGGAAGTACGAGCCAATCAAGATCTCCTTGACGATCTTGTAAACAATGTAGAAGAAATCATTTAGGTGCATGTCGGTTTGGGACAGATGTTTGTTTTTGTTGTGGTACACTGGGTTATATGATGAGAAATTGCCTTCATAGAGGTGTGGGTGGTGTGACACAACCTACTAGATCAGTTGCTGCATCATCATCATCAGCACCTTCTTTAAGTAGGGGACAGATGCCTACTGATGTAGTAGAGGAGCTAGGGGAGCAGCTAATTCTGGTAGAGTTCAGAATCACACATATGCTTTGGGGATCGACAAAATTTAGAAGCCTTGCCGAATGTGGTTACAGGTACATTGTCCATCTTTTCACATATTGTATATGCACTAATTGATCCGACGTCTACATTGTCATATGTTACTCCATTGATTGCTGGGAATTTCAAAAGAACACCAGAATTATTAGTGAAACCATTTATAGTGTCTATATCGATTGGTGAGTCTATTGTAGTTAGAAGGGTTTATTGTAATTGTCTTGTAACGGTTTGTGATCGTGATACATTGGCTGACCTTGTTGAGCTAGAAATGGTAGATTTTGATGTTATAATAGCTTCTTGTTATGCCACGGTAGATTGCCGAACTAAGATGGTGCATTTCCATTTTCCAAAAAAGGCAGTCCTTGAATGGAAAGGTAATATTGGGGAACTAAGAGGTAAGTTTATTTTGTACCTTAAGGCAAAGAAGATGATGTCCAAAGGATATGTATGTCATCTAGTGAGAGTGAAAAATATAGATGCGGAGTCACCAACTCTTCAATCCATTCTAGTGGTAAATGAATTTCTTGATGTATTTCCTGAAGATCTTTCGGGTTTGCCTCTAGAGCGAGAAGTGGAGTTTGGTATTGATGTGATTCTAGATACTCAACCTATCTCCATCCCTCCATATAGAATAGCCCTGACAGAATTACGGGAGTTGAAGGAGCAATTAAAAGACTTGTTAGAAAAGGAATTCGTAAAGCCTAGTATGTCCCCATGGGGAGCACTAGTTTTGTTTGTACGTAAGAAAGATGGCTCGTTGAGAATGTGCATTGATTACTGACAGTTGAATCAAGTAACAATTAAGAACAAATATCCCCTACTTATAGAATTGATGATTTGTTTGATCAGTTACAAGGTGCTAAGTGTTTTTCAAAATTGACTTGAGGTCGGGGTATCACCAAGTGAATGGAGTCAGAGACAAAGATATTCCCAAGACAGCTTTTCGAACACGGTATGGTCATTTTGAGTTTTTAGTCATGTCATTCGGGCTAACAAATGCACCAGCAACTTTTATGGATTTGATGAATAGGATATTCAAGGCATTTCTGGATGTGTTTGTGATAGTATTCCTATACGACATTTTATTGTATTCAAGATCAGAAGAGGACCATGTTAATCACTTGCAGCAGGTTTTACAAATTCTTCGTGATCGTAAGTTGTATGCGAAGTTCTCTAAATGTGAGTTTTGGTTGAATTATGTGGCATTCTTAGGTCATATTGTATCTGACGAAGGAATAAGGGTTAATGCTCAAAATATAGAAGCCATGAAGAACTGGTGAAGACCTACAACGCCTACAGAGATTCGTAGTTTTCTTGGATTGGCAGGTTATTACAGAAGGTTCGTTGAAGGATACCTTTCCATTGTTGCACCCTTAACAAAGCTAACACAAAAAGCAACCAAGTTTCAATGGAGTAGTGCATGTGAAAGAAGCTTCTAAGAGCTAAAGAATAAATTAACTTCTATAATTGTATTGGTACTTCCAGAAGGAACGAAAGGGTATGCAGTGTATTGTGATGCTTCGGGAGTGGGCCTAGGATGTTTATTGATGCAGCATGGTAAAGTAATAGCTTATGGCTCAAGGCAGCTGCTTCCACATGAGAAAAATTATCCAATTCATGATCTAGAGCTAGCAGCAATTGTATTTGCTTTGAAGATATGGCCACTACTTGTACGAAGTTCATGTTGACATATACACTGATCACAAGAGTTTGCAATATATCTTTAAGCAAAAGGACCTAAATCTGAGGCAGCGAAGATGGCTAGAGCTATTAAAAGATTATGACATTGGTATCTTACATCATCCCATGAAACAAAATGTAGTAGCTGATGCTTTAAGTCGTAAAATAACGGCAAGCACTTATGGGCAATCTATGGAAAGACAAGGAATAACTAAGGATCTATGCCAACTAGCTAGCTTGGGGGTTCACCTTCTTGAATCTCTAGACGAAGGGGTTATTATGCAAAATGCAGAAGAATCCTCATTAGTAATGGAAGTGAAAGAGAAGCAGTGTACTGATCCTATTCTATTAAAGCTTAAGGAGAATGTCTAACATGGTATGACAAAGGCATTTGAGCTTACACAAGAGGGAGTACTTTGTTGTCAAAACAGATTATGTGTATCTAATGTAGATGAACTAAGAAAGAGGATCATGATGGAAGCATATCATTCAAAATATTCTGTTCATCCGGGGTCAACTAAAATGTTTCATGACTTGAAAGAAATGTAAATGTTGGGTGACATGAAGAACATTGCAGAATTTGTGGCTCAATGTCCAAATTGGCAACAAGTAAAAGTAGAGCACCAAAAGCCCGGAGGTTATATGCAGCGTATAGAACTTGGAAGTGGGACATGATCAACATGGATTTTGTCACTGGTTTGCCTTGTTCATTTCAGAAGTTTGATTCCATATGGGTAATAGGCTTCATGATGTAAAATGGATTACATCAAGCCTATCCATTCACTAACTTTAATGCTTTTATGGAGTGTTCACAAGGATGGAGGTTGTTTGGCATGTATGGATGCCAAGGAGGGAGTTTCATGCCTTGCATGGGAGTATATACACATTGAAGGAGCTCCCAGTTGGGCAATACCATGCTTGGATGATAGCTTGGAGTGTGGGATGCCTAACGAAGCGAGGAGGAGCAAGTGAAGAATGTGCTCCATTCGGTGAGCTGAAGGACACTTCGGCGACTCGCCAAAGCCCTTTGGCTAGGGTTCCAGGATTGCCAACTGATCCAATGAGCTGCAAGACAAGGCTGCCCATTCGGTGAGCATGGAGGACATTCGGCGCATCGCCCATTGACCTCCAGGCCGTCGAAAGTTATAGTAGCCATCAAGGGAGAAGCCAAGGGAGCAGTGCACATCACCAACTGATCGGCGACTCGCCAAGAGGATTGGGCGAGCCCGACTTAGCTCGTCCATTAGTCTATTTCGGGTCACTTTTGGGCCCATCTATGTAATAATGCCTAATACTATAAATAGGTGTCTAAGGATTCATTTTAGGGAGATTGATTTTGAATATTGTGGTTACACCTAAACTCCTTGTATGAGTGTTGAAAGCTTGGTAAGCTTTTGTTGAACCTTGTTTAGAAACGAGGGCTGCTTAGGATATTGATTCCCTCGAGATCTTCATAAGAGTTAGGTGCTTCTTGACGGATTAATGAGGTGAGGTCTTTGGGTTTAATATACCCTTAAGTTGCTCTTTTTGTCCTCTTTTTGTATCTATCTATTTATCCGGATTTGGTACTTGTTAGGATCTTGATTGGAGGTTATTGGATTTAATACATCCTTTAGTTGCCAATTGTTTATTATCTTGTGTCTCTTGTTCTATCCTTCTTGTTTTCCGCTGTTTGTTATGATTCTCTAGTAAGAATTACATCATTTGGTATCAGAGCCAAGCGTAGCTTCGTTCCTACGAATCTAGTCTTGGGGTTTTGTCACAAAAAAATTGTTCATTTTCATTTTTGTGAAATTTTTGAAAATGGGTTTGTTCATTTGTGTCTTGTTTTAAGTTTCCAAGGTTGGATTAGTGTTCCCTAACCTTATTTGAGTCTAGGGCTGAGATTTGAAAGGGTTTGGAGCTTTATTGAAGAATCCACCATTAAAGACTTGAAGAAACTTGAAGAACACAGAGTGGGTTTTGAAATCTGAATGTTTTGGCTTGGAATTGAATGTTAAAAAGTATTGGGTGTTGTTCCTCATATCAAGGAGAGCCTTCACCTAAATTTTCGTTAAATTCCAAGACAAAAATTGTAAGGGTTTTACTTTGGTGTTCATTTTGTTCTTGAAGTTCTTGAAGAACATTCATATCTTCAAGGAAGAGAATATTTGAAAAAGCAAGTGTTTGATTCAAAAGGGAAGAAAGAGAATGAGTAAAGGTGTTTGTAAAAAGGAATTTACTAAAAGTGTAAGTCGTAAAGGAAAAAAGCACAACAGGAGGGGGGACCACCAGATTTCAAATTTCAGAGCATTGAAGGAGCTGCAGAGAGTCCATTGGGCGAGCAAAAGCATGCATTGCCTAACCAATCGGTGCCTCGCCCTTTGGGTAGGTTGCTCACCAAATTGGCTACCTATTTGAGGGAGCCACTGGAACATTCGGTGGAACAAGCCTTGGTCGCCGAGTACCATCGGTGCATTGCCGAACTACCAGCCCTATCGCCGAGTTGCCTTGTAAATTTGCAGAGTTTGGCTAGTTCATCTTCAAGTTGGCGAGCGAAACTTCAACTTAGGCGAAGAAAACAGGTCATTCGGCGATCGAAAACTCTAGTTACTCCTAATCTCAGGTTTTGAATTCTTAGTTTGTTTTCTTTTGATTCTCAAACGTTCTCAAGAATCCTAAACTGATTTTTGTGTGATACAATGCCCATGGCTTCTTGTCACCTAAGTTTGGGGGTCGATTGGTTCAATGAGCATAGGGTCCCAAATGAGCAGAACGTGTACAAGTGTGTTGTGGATAATTGGGGAACACATTTATTTCCTCCTCCTAAGGTGAAAAGTGACACACAAAAATTGAGAGGAGTAAGGGAAAGCAAGGTGGCAACCTTAGAGAGGAAAAATGTGAGGTTGAGGGGAGTGACATGTGAGGGTTGCCACAATCTCAATCTAACCATTTTGTTCATCTTTCACTTTCTGCCTTTTTATGTCAACTTTGACCTCGATCGAGCCACCAGGAGACTGCTAGTCGTACTAAAAGCTTGAAGTCGTGTCTTGGTAAGGATTCTTATGTAGGTACAAGCATGATAAATTGAGGAACACAAGTTCCAGCCAAAGAGCCTGCAATTAAAGGAGTGATGGATGCATTAACGAGATGTTCCAACATCCAAGGTAAAAAAGATCTTTATTATGGCGTCAAGGTTCAATAGCTAATTTAACTCTTTTAACATTGCAAATGAACAAAGTGTGAATGTTAGTTTGTCTTTGTGTGAGCCTACTTATTCTTTACCATGTGTTGATAATGTGCTTGTTGAGAATGTGGATACACTAGTTGATACATATGCTTTAAATGCTACCATGTGTGTCCACCTAGTGTTGACACATATGCTTTAAATGCTAGCTCATTATTTTGAAATGCTTGTGTTGATCAACCGGTTTGTGAGTGTAGTTCACTGGTTGAGGGTTCTTGTAATGTGATTAAGAAACCTCAATTTGGTGGTACTAATGATAATGTTGATTAGTTGAATAGGAGTGACTCTTTGAGCATATCTTTTATGGTTGGTACGATTGCTTGGTCTGCTCATAGAGACCCTGTACTTGAAAATGCTTCGAAAAATGATATGTATATTGTTGAGGGTGAATTTCCATGTTTAAATTCTTCCATGGTGGTTGATCATTCCCTCGCCAAGTGCAATATCTCATTTGAAGATGATGAAATCACTCCTAGTGATGTACCTAGTGGTGTGAATCATGACACATTATAGCTGTTGATAGCTATAGTTGTTATAGTATCCCACTATGGTGTGAAGCTTTTCCTCCTGAAGATGGAAATCTCTTCTTGGAAGATGAGAGTACTCTTGTGGGGAAGGAAGGTGATGAGGAAGAAGGTGGTGTTTGTTTTCCCATTACTTCTACTTCTTGGTGTGTTTCATTTCTTATTGGTATGACCAATGCTTTTGAGCCTAGTAGTAGTCATACACATGAAAACACCCTAGAGGAAGTTGAATAGCAAGACACCTTTCTCTGTTACTTGTTTACATATGATGATGCTCATGCTTTTGAGTGGAGTATGATGTTGGAAAATAAGAGTGCCAATCGGGCAAAAGGAGAAGTACTTGGTCCAAGTCCATGGATCTCCTTTCCATTTGACCCCGATAGTGAATTAAATTGTGGCACTTGTGTAGTGATGCTTGGTCAAGATGACAAGTATCATTTGGATGGATTTTTTGACACCTTTCCCTACGATGGAAAGTCCTTATTGAGGGTTTACAATCCGATTGAGGAGCCTACATTATGTATGGGGAAGGGTAGTTTCCTAAGCCCTTTTCTTTACTCATGCTTTGTGTATGATCTTGTCGATCATACATTTTATGGGGGTAGGAGTTCTTTGTTGAGAGAAGGTGAAGTTTCTTTGTGTGTTCCTTCTTGTAAAGTGATGTGTACTAGGATCCTTGAACCTAGTTGTGATCTTACATATGAGAACACCTTAGATGTCCCTAGTGAGCATGACACCTTTCTATATTATCTATTTGCATATGATGATACTCATGTTTGTGTGGGTACCATATTTTATGTTAATAGTGGAATCAATGGGGCAAATGAGAGTCTCCTTGACTCGATGCTATATTTTTCCTTCCCATTTGACCTCGGTGTTGGTCTAAATTGTGATGGGTATGGTAGTAACACCCTTTTTCTTTCATGTGATTTTTACTTGGTGTTATTACTTGATCCTATGTGCTTGAATGAGGTTTGTTTGCCAAGTTGTGTGGGGAATACTTTTGTATTTGACCTCGCTCATGAATTGGGAATAACTACATTCTTGAAGTTAGCTAGTGCATTGGATGGAATCTTAATTTGGGTTAACTTTGTTTATGCCCTTGCACTTAGTTTTGAGAATGTTTTTGTGCTACTTGACATAAGGGAGGTGTTGTGCTTGTTTGAATGTGGAACCAATGAGGGCTTACATATGAGGTTGTTTAAGTGTATTGGTTCCTACGCTCTACCCCTTTGTCAATGTTTCTTACTTAGCCAAGTATCTATTGCTTTGATGGGTTACAATTGTCACGCCTCAAATCCCATTAAGACGGACAGACACCCGATGCCCTAAACGCCCGAGAGAACCATCATGTAACCTATGCTTAGTATGCATATAACTATGACAATTTTGTGACAAGTTCACATAGGGTACAGCGATACGAACCAACATAAGTAGACCAAAAACTTATATACAAGACTTGGTCATTGAAGCCACAACTTGTTAAGACACAACTGAACTATATACATAAGTCTACAAAGCCTCTAAAGATAGAAAACCTTAGAGTAGGTCGGGACAGACCCCGCCTTACCCTTAACTACAACACAATACCAAAATGAATCTACCAAGGACTCAGTAAAGCTCCGAATCAACCTAGAGCTCACCAAAAGTGGCTGAGTGTCGCGTGTCCTTATTGAGGAGGTCTACTAGCTGGAGTACTTGTGCCTGCAGCATGAAATGCAGCGTCCCCCACAAGGAACCTCAGTATGAAAAATGTACTGAATATGTAAGGCAATAACATATATAAAATAAGAGTTCGAATGAAACCAAGTATCAATATATGTGTGCATAAATCATAACAGAAGACCACCTTTATTAACTCTTGTGGGATCGTGTAAGTCACATTCTTGTCTTTACCTTTTTGTGTTATGATCTTTATAAGGCATGTAATACGAATGACCAGCTGATCAGTGGTAGAAGAGGATGACCCATGCTAGGCATTTTAACCCCTCGGATGCGGTCCTCATAATTACACTAATTGGGATTGGCCATGCTAGGCTTTCGCCCCTGAGCTGCCACCCTTCTATACCAATTGGGATTAGTCCATACTAGGCTTTCGCCCCTAAGCTGCCACCATTAATTATATAGATTGCTTCACTTAGTTTCTTTAATCTTTGAGATTGTTGTTTTGGTGGTCATAATCATTTGTGATATTTGGAACTACGGACCAGTAGTAGAAGACATGAAAATAATAACTTCAAGGCAGTAACAATGACATGAGGAGCTTACATGACACAATTGACTTTAGTTGACTAAGATGAGAATTCACAAATCTTGCCTTTGCAATTACCATTTCTATACTAGCACATAGGAGGATACTTACACAAGTATAAGTAATGGAAGTATAATGAATTAATTCTACACTCTATGGAGAGGGGGAAATAGTTAGCTATTTGGAGATCGTACACTGCCACTATGTTTCCTTTACTAGAAACAAAACTTAGGAAATTCATTCATTGTTATTCATCGCAAATATCAGATTTCATGCCAAGGAATATGGAATCGAATAGCCTTACATACCTTTTTTTTCTAACCAATATAACTATCACGATTCAGCCTCCCTTTTTGGTGCTACTCTACGATATAAGTCATGATTAATCTAATGTTAGCAGCTAATCACATTAAGGCCCTCGAAAAACAGTAGCAAAACACATGACGGAAAGTAGGCCCATACAACCCTTACACAAATGGTGAACAACCACACCCTTCTTCTATACATTAATACAACTTCATACATCCTTTGCCAAGATACCCAAGCTGCCCCTAACAACAATATACATAAGGCAGCCACTATCAATCCCCAAAAATCTTTCAGCATAATAGGAGAATTTTGAACTCAAGGATTTATAACCATCCATGAGTTCTTGACAAATATATACAAAACTTTCCACCCCAAACCTGTATTTAAAGAGAGGCAAAATGGGCAGTAGCCTTACCTTAGTTTCTGGAAACTTATCCTCTAAACTTGTACTTCAAGAATTGAAACTCTCCTTCAAACTTTTACTTGAAAAAGGGGAAAATATTCAAGAACCCTAAGGTATTTTAGGGCTGCTGTATTAATTCAAGAAAGACCAAGAGAGAACTTAATAAATCTGAAATTTTCCAAGTTAAAAATAAAGCAAAATATCTGATCTTTAACCCTTTAAAAAGGAAGTGCATTGGCCGACTTTCTTGGCCAATCTTGGGCCATATATTGTTAAGTAGGTGACCCACCTACTTGGCCTTATAACTTGGGCATTTGTGACTTCAACACTTTTAGGCCTTGCTGCCAAATCTTGTCAATTTGGGCCATAATTAATGCAAGTAGGTGGTAGTGTACTTGGGCCAATTACATGGTCAAAAGAGTCTTAGTAGGTGATGCACCAACTTGGTCCTTTGGACTGATCACTAAGTGAAAGTAGATGATGCATCTACTTGTCACCTACTAGCTTAGTTAAGTCAACCAAAAAACTCACTTATTTAATTCCATTTTCTAAATATTAAACCCTTGTGCTTTAACTTAACACTTAACTTCCAACTTTACCACCTTACTGTCTCGAGTTTAAATACTCCCGTTAGAGTTAACTTGCAGTACACATGCTTAAACGTGCAAGGCATCACATCACCTTCCGATCTAGTTTAAACCAATGCTAATCATATAAGAAACATGGTCCCTCACATATACTGTAAGGCTATTTCAAGTATCACAAGAATAGAATAAGCACATGCATAATACGGGCTGTTACAACAAACCCTTGGTTGATATTTGTGATGCTTGGTTATATGTTAAGTTTGTGCATCCTTCGCATGGTGATGAAATTATTATTGCTAACACTAACCCTCATGCCATGAGGATCTTGTTCTTGATTGCTCCCCTACTGTTTTGCAAGGTATGGATTCGAGGACGAATCCTTTTCAAGAAGGGGAGAATGATATAAAATGGATTACATCAAGCCTATCCATTCACGAACTTCAATGTTTTGATGGAGTGTTCAAAAGGATGGAGGCTGTTTGGCATGTATAGATGCCAAGGAGGGAGTTACATGCCTTGCATGGGAACATATGCACCTTGAAGGAGCTCCCAGTTGGGCAATACCATGCTTAGATGATAGCTTGGAGCGTGGGAGGCCTAACAAAGCAAGGAGGAGTAAGTGAAGAATGTGCTCCATTCGGCGAGCTGAAGGACACTTCGACGACTCGCCAAAGCCCTTTGGCGAGGGTTCCAAGATCGGCAACTGATCTAATGAGCTCCAAGAGAAGGTTGCCCATTCGGCGAGCATGGAGGACATTCAGCGCATCGCCTATTGACCCCTAGACCACTGAAAGTTATAGCAGCCATCAAGGGAGCAGCGCACATCGCCGACTGATTGGCGACTCACCAAGAGGATTGGGTGAGCCCGACTTAAGTCGCCCATTGGTCCATTTTGGGTCACTTTTGGGACCATCTATGTAATAATGCCAAATACTATAAATAGGTGTCTTAGGGTTCATTTTAGGGAGATTGATTTTGAATATTGTGGTTGTAAACCTAAACTCATTGTGTGAGTGTTGAAAGCTTGGTAATCTTTTGTTGAACTTTGTTTAGAAACGAGGATTGCTTGGGATATTGATTCCCACGAGGTCTTCGTAACAGTTAGGTGTTTTTTGACGGATTAACAAGGTGACGTCTTTGGGTTTAATATACCCTTAGGTTGCTCTTTGTTTCCTCTTTTTGTATCTATCTATTTATTCGGATTTGTTACTTGTTAGGATCTAGATTGGAGGTTATTGGATTTAATACATCCTTTAGTTGTCAATTGTTTCTTATCTTATGTCTCTTCTTCAATCTTTCTTGTTTTTGCTGTTTGTTGTGATTCTTCTAGTGAGAATTACATCACTTACCAAATTAGCGCACTTTTTGCCGGTGAAGACTACTTATACAGCCGAAGAGTATGCAATATCCCCTGTGAACACCTTCTGAAAGTGGTCACAAGCAGCCTTGGCTATTGTTTCCTCTCCCTGTATCCATTCTCCATCCTCTGTCAAAAGTTTGTAAGTGAACAGCCTTCTTCTTCTCCCCCTTATTAGGGAGTAAAAATATTTGGTATTGGCATCTCCTTCCTTGAACCATTGTAACTGTGTTTTTTGTTTTAAAATGGAATCCTCAAGTTTTAGAAACCTGATATACTCGTGATTCACCCATGTAAGATTGTTCTGTTGGCCTCTGCATTCTGAATAAAACTTTCTTCAAAGCTTCTCACCTTTTCTTCATAATCCTCGACATTCTTGAAGATATCACCAAGTTCCTTCTAGACCATACACTAAGGGTGTTGGACACTTTTCGCTTTTGGTGAAATCTCCACATGTCGCTTCCTTCTACATTTCTTTCCCAACATGATTTCACAGTATCTATAAAGTTGGGTTGTTCAGTCTAACAGTTTAGAAATTTGAAGTACCTGATGTGCTCCTCCTCTTTAGGAATCATTTCCATCAACAAAGGACAATGATCTGATCCTACAGAAGGCAAGTGAGTGATTGTAGTCTGAGGCATCATTTCCAGCCATTTATCATTGACCAAGGCTCTATCCAGCCTTTTCCAAATTCTATGATGTATTCCCCTTTTGTTAGACTAAGTAAATTTATGTCCACTGAAACCAAGATCTATCAATCCATAGGCTTCAATGACAGCAATGAAATCAACTTCTCCTCCATAGAGGTAATAGCATTGAAGTCTCCTACTGAGCACCAGGTTTTATTATTATCTGCAGCATGATGAAGCATTTTGTCCCAGAGGGCCTTCTGAGTTGGTCCTTACACTTAGCATACACAAAAGTAATGGTGAAGTGTTCCTGAATTTCATTGTGAGAGAATTCACAAGTGATATGCTGGTCATCTTCTTCAAGGACTACACAGTCAATATCCTTGCTCCAAAACAGCCAAATCTTTCCATTACCATTACTCACAGCCTGTTCCATATTCATTTGGTGCTTAAATGATTGAATCAAATTCATTCGAAAAAGGTTCTAGAATGGCCATAATAGAAAGATGATGAAGCTTTACCGAGAGTTTTGATCCTTTCCAAAGCTCCTTGAGTAGTAATCCTCACATTCCAAATAATTGCACTAATCATTGAGATGATTTGGAGGTAAAAAGTCTAGTGTTTGGTCCACTGCGATGTGATGTTGATGTCTTGATTTTTGAAGTGGAATCACATGGTGGGATCCTCGAGATAGGCCTGTTTGTGCGTGACTTGTTGTATTTCATTTTCAAGGATCCGGTCATAATTGGGACCGAAAGTTCGATTAACATTTCACTAGTTTCTTCTTCATCATCTTGTTCTTTGAAAGATTGATTATCCCCATCCAATTCATCTTCGTAATTCTGATGATTGCTCTGTTCTTTGTCCGTGGAGTCTTGGGAATAGGGTCATATAATCGAGCCCAGAGGAGTGATATCCATACCCTTTTGATCATCAACCATAATAAATTTCTTACAGACCTCCTCATTTTCTTCCTGTTCTTCTTGTTGCACACCTCCATGTTGCATGTTCTGTTTCTTCTTGGCTGCATCCTCTTCTTTTGGCCGGGTTTGTTCTTGCTTTTAGGGTGCCTTCACCTTCTTTGGTACTAGCCTTGGATCCCAAGTCTTTAGCCATAGAGCCCTTATTGTGGTTATACATCGACCGAGATTGAGATGCTGCTATAATTTATTGCTAAGTTTGTTGATTCCTTGACTTGTGCTGTGAAGTTTTATTGGTAGCAGAGGTTTTAAGGTTAGAACTGTGGTCACTATCCATACCCTCATGCAACATGAGCGTAATCCTCTTTGGATACCCCTTCCGCAGTTAGTGTGGTTCTCCGACATCCCCGCTCCATCCCTCCTTCACCATCATTACAAGTAACAACCATAGAACCAATATTGGGGTTTACAGGTGGGAGCATTGAGTCAATACCTGAGTTCTTCATGTTATCCTTGCATCCTTTGTGTCTGGTCAGGTCTATTTTGTCTTGTTTTTTGTCCCTTCTGTTTTGTGTTTCATGTGGTGGTGTCCCTCCAGTGTTAAAAGGTCCTTCCCTGTGCTCCTTTTGCTCCCCCTGCATTTGTAAGTTAGTAAAAACATTTTGATTATGGTTATTAATAATACCTGTTTGTTGAGCTGTGTTTATTTGGTGCTCCCTTGTCTGCCTGCTTTGTGGTGAGGTAGGTCTCCATATTGATTTTTGTGGTCTGTCCACCTGCTGTTTGGTGTTTCTCCTTTTTTGTGTTTGCCATCCTTCTTCCTTTTGCTATATATTGTGTTCTTGAAGTTCCCTTCACTGTTGTTGTGTTTATGCTTTTCTTCCTGTTCATTTGCTTTAGTTTGTGTGATATCCTTTCCGTGCTGCAGTTGTTCCCCTTTGTTTTTGTTTGCCTTGTCTGTTTCCAGCTCCTTCCTTTTCTTGAATTCTTCATCCCTTACTTTAAAGTTGCAATCTTCTATCATGTGGCCTTGGTGTCTGCAATATACACAGTAAGGGGGAATGTTTTCATATTCAATGGCCTGCCATCTCCCTATTGTGAGGTCTTCATCATCCAATCCTATCCATACATGTCTTGGTCTTGCCTTTGTCAGATCAACTTGGACTTTCACCTTGGCCATACTAGCTCTAGTTCTTTTAATAGAGGCTGTGTCTAAGTACAACACCTTTCCCACAGAATCAAGCAGAGGTGTGATGAATTCCTTTTTGAAGCAATGCCATGGTAGCCCCGTAGCGTAACCCATATAGGAACTATAGGAGTTTCCTCCTCAAGTCTAAAATTAGGGGTCCAGCCTGTATTCTCACCGTTTACCTTCAATAGTCATTCTCTGTTGTGTCCATACAAAGGTTATAGTCCATTTCATTCTCCAAATCTATAAACACATGTTTTGCATTATAGTGAGATATATTGACCCCCCAAATTGAAATGAGTTTGCAAGATGAAGCTTTTCGAATGAGTTCCACCTTAGGCATGGTGGCACCGAATTTGCCTATCAAGGTATATTTACGATCCACACCAATTTATTCATGAAATCATCCATATCATAGATCACCGCAGTTGGCTTTGCTTTGTCGTGTGTCCGGGGTTTACTTCAATGGGATCGGCATATGCGGCATGAACTTGTCCGAGTCTTGCAGCCAAAGTTTGAACCACAAGATAAGGAGCTGGTCCAATATGTTGATCTTGCTTGTTGTTTTGACCCTCATTTGGTCACTGGTAGCGGAGTGATGATGGGGTTTTGTCTGTGGTTTTTCTAATCATTAGACTTATGTCTATCAAAATTACTAGATATCTTAGGGAATTCCTTATAGTAGTTATTGTGATCGCCTTTCCCTCGTTGGTTACTCGATCGCTTTCCTTTTCTGCTCCATTATCGTGACCTTGCACATTATAGTCCCTTTTTCTTTGCTCGTAATCATTTGAACTACTAACCTTTGCGATTTACAAAGAACTGCTTATGACTATCACTACCGCTCAAATTAACAAAGACTATGTTTATGATTAGAGTTAGTGTACTTACCGCTTGTTAGACCTCCTCTTTGCATTCGTCATGCGGCAAAGATTAGTCGTGGAATTGTACTGATTTGATTCGAATTATGAACATTAGTGATATTTGCCTCCCCACCTGACTTCTGTTGTTCCCCATTGATTGGAATGGTATCTGTAGGTCTAACTCCAAAGGAGAATTGCGTGGAACTCTCCACCTCCACCACTTCCATAGTTGTAGTCCTTGTAGTATCATGTTGATCATTTTGCATTTGTTTTGGCTCTTGATCATATTGTTTTGATTGTATTTCCATGTGTTGCTCATCAGTTATACATTGTTCTTTTTTTTGAAACTTTGCTCCTTGGTGCTCCTGGGACTTAGTCCTAGTTCTGCAGATGAGTTCCTCAGACTCAAATGGCTGATTACTTGACGGAATTTCGTTGCGAGTTTGTTCTTGTGCAACACTAGTGTGTATGTTAGTGTGATGAATCTCCTCTTCATTGGGATAGATTCCTTCGTCAACGCTGCAAAAATTTTTTTGATCTTTCACTGCTCGACCACCGGAATCCTTGTCGTCGGCAATTGGACCGTCCGTTTTGCTTGAAACTTCAGTGGGATGTACCTCTTCACCAGGAGAGTAATCCCCAATGCTCAACTCGCCCTGAAATTGACGGGAGTGTGCTCGAATTTGAAGGTGCATTTCCGGTGATTTTTCGGCAATTCCTCCAAAAATTGCCTCTCCAGATCTCTCAATTGACGAGATAGAATCATTTGATTTTTTAGTATGTTGTAGGCCTTGACTAGTAGAATCATTCCCCTTAACCATCCTTACTCGATTCAAGCTATCGCGAACTGGGGGAATAATTTTCTGATTGCCTTCTATTTCTCTCCGAGAATTTGCACTGTTCATTGCTTCATTGTTTCTCGAATTCATGGAGTTGTAGGATGAATTAGAGGGTGGTTGATGGTGGGTTTTGTTCGTCTGGTTGAGGCGCTCCTATTGAGCTTGGTCCGGTGGCCGGACAGTGCCTACCGGCGGCTCACGCGCCATTCTGGTAGTTATTGGGAATATAGCCATTAGGCTTATGCTGTAGAGCGTTCTTTTTAGTGAGCTGCGTTAGAGAGAGAAAAAAATTGAGAAATGGGGAAGCGATGGGGTTCAGGGTTTAGGTCCTAAGGTATAGGGTTTAAGGAATAGGGTTTCGGGTTTTAGGTTAAGAGTTTTTTAGGGTTTATGGTATTTTTAGGTTTATGATTTTTATGATTAGGGTTTTGAAATGTTTTTAGGATTTCTTAGGTTTTTTTAAGATTTTGGATTTCTTAAGGTTTAGGGTTACTTAGGATTTACTAAATCAGAGTTAGGGCATAGGGTTTTAAGTTTAGGGTTTTTTTAGGGCATAGGGTTTTAAAGGGATTTGTTGTGTTTTTTGGGGGTATTATAGTTTTAGGGGTTTTAGGATTTAGATTTTCTTAGGGTTTAGGGTTTCTTAGTGTTTCATAAGGTTTGGGGTTTAGGGTTTAGCCCTATGATTTAGATTTAAGGATTTAGAGTTTCTTAGGGTATAGGATTTCTTAGGGTTTGATTTTTATAAGGGTTTTTAGGATTTAGGGTTTTGGGCTTAAGATTTTCTAGGGTATTTTTTAGGTTTAGAGGAGTTTTTAGGTTTACGATTTTAAAGGGGTTTTAGGACTTTTATGGTTTTTTACAATTTAGGGGTTCTTAGGGTTTAGGGTTTTTATAGGGTTTTTAGTGTTTAGGGTTTTTATAGGGTTTTTAAATGTTTTTAGGGTTTTTTTTTTGTTTCTTAAGATTTAGGGTTTCTTAGAGTTTAGACCTAAGGTTTAGGGTGAAGAGTTTAGGGTTTCTTTGTGTATAGAGTTTAGCATTTAGGGTTTCTTAGGATTTAGGGTTTTAGGTCTAGGTTTTTTATTTAAGGATTTTTAAGGTTTAAGGTTTAGGGCTTAAGTTTTTGTAGAATTGTTTGGGTTTAGAGTTTTTTAGGTTTAGTGTTTTAAAAGGGTTTTTCAAGATGTTTATGATTTTTTACGGTTTAGGGGTTCTTAGGGCTTAGGGTTTCTTTGGGTTTAGGGTATAGGATTTTAGATTTAGGGTTTTTTAGGGGTTAGGGGTTTGAAGGGTTTTTTTAGGTTTAGTGTTTTTAAAGGTGTTTTATGGTTTAGGATATCTTAGGGTTTAGGGTTCCTTGGTGCTTCATAAGGGCTTGGGGTTTAGGGTTTTTTCCCTAAGGTTTGGGGTTTAGTGTTTCTTAGGGTTTAGGGTTTATGATTTAGGATTTCTTAGGGGTTTCATATTTATTGGCTTTAGGTTTTTAAAGGTTTTTTAAGGTGTTTATCTAATATGCTTATGATATGCCAAATCAAGGTTAGCTTGGGGTCACTCGTGATCCTAGGTCTCGTGTTATGTTAAGGGGGTAACCTTGGCGCGTGACAAAAACTATGTCTGAATAAAAGCCTTTAACTGACTAGAGATCTGGTACATGCCCCTAGATAACTCTAGCAAAATTGAAACTATAATGGAAGACTGAATATAAAACATGTCAATCGTCCTCGAAGAATGAGGACTCACCACTGATATTGTTGAATACGGATCGGGACCGATCTTCACATGATCTGAATGTTGAGGACCTGAACCTACATCACGAGAAGATGTAGCGTAGAGTATGTGTCAGTACTTGAATGGTAATGAACATGCATGATAGGATAAAGCTGAACAAATATATACAACTGAGCAAAGCATATTGAACAATGATATAATCTAAACATGATTAATAAGGGTTTAGGTATTTGGTCAAGGGTTTTTAGGTTAGGGTTTAGGTATTTGGTCAAGGGTTTTTAGGTTAGGGTTTAGCACTTAAGTTTTTCTAGGATTTTTTTAGGTTAAGAGTTTTTGTCGATTCAGGATTTTTAAAGATTTTTTAGGATCATTATTGTTTTAATGGTTTAGGGATTCTTAGGGCTTAGGGATTAGGGTTTTAGATTAAGGACTTTTTTTTAGGGTTTTTAAGGTTTGTTTTAGGGTTTTTTAGTGTTTAGATTTTCTTAGGGTTTAGGGTGTCACACCCCAACCCTAGGTAAGGCGGACAAGTACCATATGGACACATGTTTTACAAGTGACCTATAATGAGAAAGTGAACTACTATGCAGATAGATTTACTAATGAGGAGCTACATATATAACACATGTCGACTAGCTGAACCGATATATGTGATAAGTAAAACTATGAATACATATGATAGCCTTACAATGTCTACAAAGCCTCTATTGGAAATCCATGATTGTACCAGTATGAAAATACACATAGTAAAGACTCGATAAAACCCCGAATCAACTTGGAGCTCACCAACAATCGCTGAGTATCATATGGTTCTATTGGGGAGATCTACTAGTTGAGTACATGTACTTGCAGCATGAAATACAGCATCCCCAATAAGGGACATTAGTACAAAAGAATGTACTGAATATGTAAGGAATAATACAACCATATGTAAAATGAGAGTTCAAGTGAAACCAAATACAAATAGATAAGGATTAGATACCACCTTTGCTTATACTTATGGAATCATATATGTTACATTCTTTTCTTTACTTTTCTATGCATTATAATATTATAAGAATATGATACAAATGACCAACTGATCAGCGGTAGAAGAGGATGACCCATGCTAGGTATTTTAACCCCTGGGATGCTATCCTCATAATTCCACAAATTGGGATTGGCCCATGCTAGGCTTTCGCCCCAGAGCTGCCTACCTTCTATACCAATTGGGATCGTTCTATGCTAGGCATTTGCCCCTGGGCTGCCACCCATAATTAGACAGATTGCTTCATTTAGTTTCTTTAATCTTTGAGATTGCTATTTTGATGTTCATAACTCTTTTGAGACTGTTCTTTTGATGATCATAACTCTTTTGAGATTGTTGTTTTGGTGGTCATAATCATTGTTGAGATTTGGAACTATGGACCAATAGTAGAAGACATATCAATATAGACTTGCAATAATTACAATGAAATGACAATGACATGGGAACCAAATGTGACACCAACGTAATACGTAGGAGTTTATATGACTCAATAAGCATTTTGACATCTCAAACTGAAGCACATATCAAGTGAAGACATTTAACATTCAGCCAAGAGATTTGAACTCTATATGATAGCCAAATACTCACTAAATAATATCAAATACAAGGTATACATGAAGGTGGAACCAAGGGAGAACGTGGGCAAATTCAACTTAAGGACAAATACATATTCCAAGTAAGTACATATAAAATGTACAATAAAGCAAGTAGAGATCTTGTGAGGTAACATAATAGTCTAACACAATGGAGTAATAACCAATAAAGGGAACATATGAACATGTAACAAGATCACATATATGATGGAATAGACAATTGAAGCAAGTTGGCTTGATATGGGCACATTGTATATCCAACATATAAACATATGAACCATGTGTAATCTAGGATCACTTCGATTTATATAAGGGGAATATGTGCCAAGGGTAGTTTGACGATGAAACACGTTTAAACCTTGCAAGCTAATACTTGGTAGAGTAAGCACACACATTTAGTAATAAACTCATATTAGCTTACTCACTTTAATACTCTAAGAAATAGGAACTGCAACTATGGATCAGTCACTACCAAGGGCACTTAGAAAGCTTACTTTGTAATACAAGTGTTGGATTCATGCCAAAGAAATAGAAAATCGAATAGCCTTACATGCCTTATTTTCTGACCAATATAACTGTCACGATTCAGCAATTCTTTTTGTGCTAATCTACAATATAAGTTATGATTAATCTAATGTTAGCAGCTAATCACATTAGGGCCCTTGAAAAACAGTAGCTAAACACTTGACGGAAAGTAGGCCCATACAACCCTTACACAAATGGTGAACGACCACACCCTTCTTTTGTACATTAATACAACTTCATACATCCTTTGCCAAGATACCCAAGATGCCCCCAACAACAATATACATAAGGCAGCCACTATCAATCCCCAAAAATCTTTCAGCATAATAGGAGAATATTCAACTCAAGATTTATAACCAGCCATGAGTTCTTGACAAATATATACAAAATTCTCCACCCCAAACCTGTATTTAAAAAGAGGCAAAAATGGGCAGTAGCCTTACCTTAGTTTTTGGAAATTTATCCTCTAAACTTGTACTTCGAGAACTAAAACTTTCCTCCAAACTTTTACTTGAAAAAGGGGACAATATTCAAGAACCCTAAGGTGTTTTAGAGTTGCTGTGTTAATCCACGAAAGACCAAGAGAGGAACTTAATAAATCTAAAATTTTGCATGTTAAAAATGAAGCAAAAGATCTGATCTTTATCCTTTAAAAAAGGAGGTGCATTGGCCGACTTTATTAGCCAATTTTAGGCCATATATTATCAAGTAGGTGACCCACCTACTTGGCCTTTTAACTTAGGCCTTTGTGACTTCAACACTTGTTGGGCCTTGCTACTAATTATCCCTCTATTCTTGTCAATTTGGGCCATAATTAATGCAAGTAGGTGATCCACTTACTTGGACTTTTCAGTTGGACCTTTTTTGGACTTAATAATATTGGGGCTTGGCTGTCCATTTCCCCTTATCCTTCTACTCAACTTGGGCCAGTTCAATGCAAGTAAGTGGTAGTGTACTTGGCCCAATAACATAGTCAAAAGAGTCTTAGTAGGTGATGCACCTACTTGGTCGTTTGGGCTAGTCAATAAGTCAAAGTAGGTGATGCACCTACTTCTCACCTACTAGCTTAGTTAAGTCAAGCAAGCACCTTAATATTTTATTCCATATATAGACCTTAATACCTTCAACTTAACTTCAAACTTATATACACTATGTCACTTTAAACTTTAGACTCAAATACCAACTTATGATCTCAAGTTTAAATATTTCCATCGACGTCAACTTAATTGGGTCACATCAAAATCTATGGACAGTTCACTTTAAAACTATTCTATTATCACTAGTCGCATAGGAAACCGAGTCCATAACTATATGTCACGACCCAGAAGTACCCCCTAGACGTAACATGGCGTACTTAACCCCTATGGGGTCTCATACAAGCCTCTAGCATCATCATTACATAATACATTGAAATAATGCGGAAATTTAAAACTTTACAATCGAAGTCCAACTTCACTTTTCATAAAAGGAAGTAATAGGAAAAATCTAGACTTTGTCTCATACCACAATCTAAAACATAGGAATACAATGTTTGGGACTTCGCCCTTATACATTAATAAAAGTCTCAACATGAGAGATACAATAGAACTAGAAAATAGGAATTCCCGTCCTCAAACTTGAGGACTCACTACTACTTGGAGAAAGCAATCCAAGTCTTCTTCAAAGGGGAGAGTGAAAGCCACCTAGCCGGAACCTACACTCATTAAGATGTAGAAGGAAAAAGGGGTTAGCACATAATATGTACTAAGTATGGAAACATGCATAAAACCATAAATATGATAAAAAGGACATTTTTGTTAGAAAAGTATGCCTTTGTCAAGTTTAGAAACCAACATGCATTTACAATGTACAACATAAATCATCATCACATTTATACTCACTACATGGTAATATAAACACCTTAGCAACCTCTAAGGAACAATTGTGCAATGTATGGTTGGCATCACATACTACCAACCCTACTAAGTTTCCCCTTAAAGCTCCCTTGGCCATGCATTGACCTTTAAACCTCATTATAATCATTAGTCACCAATAAGGAAAATAATTATGAACAATACTTTGAATACAAGGAAGGTCATTCATAATAACTAACCATTCAGGACACATGTATGTATTTGTATCTCATTATAATAATAAGAAACCACCCACAACAGCCTACCAAGTCCACTTGTGCAATGTGGGAGAGAAGTCCTATACCCCCACTCCTACTAAGTAAACTCACCAAGAAGTCATAGCATAGTCCATGTCTCTTTCATTATCATTCATTTAGGAAAGAATAACATAACTGACATAGATCATGTGAGCTACATGGAATCCGGTGTCATGTAACCCCACACCGAAAGAAGGTGTCCTACTTGCCTAAGGTAGGACTAAGTGTATAGCGTCTAGGTAGATCCACTAGCTAAGTCCTATGTTGGCACATAGTTATGGAATAGGGAGATTGCTTCTAGAAACCCGCCCTATTGCATTGGTGGAGGGGCTTCCATATGATGAGTTCACTTTGGATGACCCTTCCTATTGCATTGGCAGAAGGGCCTTGTCACGCCTCAAATCCCATTAAGAAGGACATACACCCGATGCCCTAATGGCCCGAGAGAACCAACATGTAACATGTGCTTACTATGCATATAACTATGACAATCTTGTGACAAGTTCAAATAGGATGCAACGATACGAACCAACATAAATAGACCTAAAACTTATATACAAGACTTGGCCGCTGAGGCCACAACTTGTTAAGACGCAACTGAACCATATACATAAGTCTACAAAGCCTCTAAAAGATATAAAACCTTAGAGTAGGTCGGGACATACCCCGCCTTACCCTTAACTACGATACAATACCAAAATAAATCTACCAAGGACTCAATAAAGCTCCGAATCAACTTGGAGCTCACCAAAAGTAGCTGAGTGTCATGTGCTCCTATTGAGGAGGTCTACTAGCTGGAGTACCTGTGCCTGCAGTATGAAATGCAGCATCCCTCGTGAGGACGTCAGTACAAAAAAATGTACTGAATATGTAAGGAAATAACATATATAAAATAAGAGTTCGGATGAAATCAAGTATCAATATATCTGTGCATAAATCAGAATAGAAGATCCTCTTTATTAACTATTGTGGGATCATATATGTTACGTTCTTGTCTTTACCTTTCTGTGTGTTATGATCTTTATAAGGCATGTAATACGAATGACCAGGTGATCAGTGGTAGAAGAGGGTGACCCATGCTAGGCATTTTAACCCCTGGGATGCGGTCCTTATAATTACATAAATTGAGATCGGCCGATGCTTGGCTTTCGACCCTGAGCTGCCACCTTTCTATACCAATTTGGATCGGCCTATGCTAGGCTTTCACCCCTGAGCTGCCACCCTTATATACCAATTGGGATCGACCCATGTTAGGCATTTGCCCCTGGGCTGCCACCCATAATTAGACAGATTGCTTCACTTAGATTCTTTAATCTTTGAGATTGTTGTTTAGGTGGTCATAATCATTTTTGAGATTTGCAAATACGGACCAATAGTAGAAGACATGCAAATAATACTTCAAGGCAATAACAATGACATAAGGGGCTATATAACATCAATGCATTGAGCTTAAATGACACAATTGTGTTCAACTGACTAAGAAGAGGATTCACCAAACTTGCTTTTGCAAATACCATTTCTATATCAGCACATAGGAGGAAAATTACACAAGTATAGAGTACTGAACATATAATGAAGTAATTCTATACACTAAGAGGGGGAAATATTGTTAGATATTTGGAGATTGTACGCTGCCACTATGTTTCCTTTACTAGGAACAGAACTTAGGAAATACACTTATTGATATTAATCGCAAGTGTCAGATTTCATGCCGAAGAATATTAAATCGAATAGCCTGACATACCTTATCCTCTGACCAATACAACTATCACGATTTAGCCTCCCCTTTTAGGTTTGAATCTACAATATAAGTCATGATAAACTAAAATTAGCAGCTATCACATCGTGAGCCCCGTAAAACAGTAGCTAACATTGATCGATAATGAGCCCATATAGCCCTTAAAATAATGTGTATCACCATACCCTCCTTCTCTGCCCAATACATACATTATATATCCTTTTCCAAGATTACCCAAGTTGCACCAACAACAATACACATAAAACAACCTCAAATATTCTTTATCATACAACCAATTCTTGAACTCACCACGCCCTTGAGTTCTTTTATGACAGCATACCCATAATTTCACACTCAAACTCATACATAAGGAGGGAGAAAATGGAGTAGTCACCTTACCTCAATTGCTGCAACTTCTCCTTATAACTTGAATTTCTCTAGAACTTCAACTTCCCTTCACACTTAAACCAAAGAAGGAGAGAAAAGTATCTTAATAATTCAGGAAAGTGAGCATTAGCTTGTGGGAACTTCTGCCTTCTACTTATAATTGAGCATGAATAACATGTTTTCTAGTCTTACATGGGAGAATTAAGCTAAATTCATAAGTGTTTCTCTTACCTTGGTTTGCAGCTATGAAGATTTCTTCAAGAACCCTAGAAGGAACTTTAAGGCTGCTGTTTTAGTCCTTAAGAGAAAAGAGAGAGAGAACTGGAGTTAATTCTCAATATTGTGTGGTAAAAATGAGTGAGAATAGCCAATATATCTTATATTGAGCTTTCTTCACCTTTAAAAATATCCTCTAGAACCTCCTTTTTTTGGTCCATTTTCAGCCACTAATTGGTCAAGTAGGTGATGCACCTGCTTATGTACATCAAGCAGCTCAAAAGGTCAAACTAGGTGATGTACCTACTTGCTTTCACTTGGGTTTAAATATATTGGGTCTTGGCAGATTTGGCTGCTGGGCTTTAATTTCATTTTCATTTTATTTAACTTAGTTTGGGCCTCAAGTGAGTCCATTATCATAGGCCAAAATATGATCTATAAACCTTGGCCTTTCTAACTAGATCCATATAGCTCAAGTAGGTGATCAACCTACTTGGTCCTTTGGACTCGTTCATTAGTCAAAGTAGGTGATGCACATACTTGTCACCTACTAGCTTAGTTAAGTCAAGCAAGCAACTCACTTATTTTATTCCATTTTATAAATGTTAATCTCCTTTTCTTTAATTGAGCACTTAACTTTCAATTTTAAGCTCAATTACCACCTTACCATCTCGAGTTTAAATACTTTCGTTGTAGTTATAACTTGCAGTACACATGCTGAAACGTGCAAGGCATCACATCACCTTCCAAGATAGTTTAAACCAACACTAATCATATAAGAAGCATGGTCCCTCACCTATACTATAAGGCTATGTCAAGTATCACAAGAATAGAACAAGCATATGCGTAATACAGGTTGTTACATCCTTCCCCCCTTAAAACATTCCTCCTTGAATGTTAGCATGATTATCCAGCCCAAACAAGTTCAAGCCTAAGTTAGTATTACTATTAATCACATAATACATATAGACTTATATTTACTTGTCAACGCCTCAACTACACATTTTCTTCCTTCTCTTCGATCTAAAATAGATGAGGACACTTCAATTTCATTGCTTCTTTTGCTTCCCATGTAACTTCTTCTATTTGTTGGTTCCTCTATAATACTTTTACAGAAGTTACCTCTTTATTCCTTAACCTCTGTACTTCTTCATAAGTGAGATCCCCATAACTTGCACATCTTCAGTAGGAGTAATATGAGATGGGTCACCTATATACTTCCAAAGAATTGAGACGTGAAACACTGGATGAACAATTGAAAGCTGTTGAGGTAGCTCTAACTCATACGCCATTTGACCAATTCTTTGGATAATCTTATATAACCCTATATAGCATGGAATCAACTTTCCCTTTTTACCAAACCTCATTATCCCTTTCATTGGTGACACCTTGATACGATTCTCACAAGAGAAACGACGATAATATGCGGAAATCAGAGATGGAAAGCAAAGATAAATAGATGGACACAAAAAGAGGAAACAAAAAGCAACCAAAGGGTATATTAAACCCAATGACCTTGATTCGTTAATCCTACAATAAGCACCTAACGCTTACAATGACCTCAAGTGAATCGATATCCCAAGAACGAACATTTCTAACAAAAGGCAACAAAAGCTTAACCAAGCTCTCAACACTTAAACATGAGTTTTCAGTTTTCAATATTCAAAATAATATAACTCTAAAATGAAACCCTAGAGGACTATTTATAGTTTTACGTATTATTACATAGATTGGCCCAAAAGTGAACTGAAATGGCCAATAGGCGAGCTAAGTCGGGCTCGCCCATCCCTCTTGGCGATCCACCCAATGAGTTCGGCAAGGGATCCTGTGTGATTCCTCCTTCCAGCCTCTTCTGGAACTTTGGGCGGTCTGAGGGAGCCATTGGGCGATGCGTCGATGGGCCTCCAGTCCATTGAGCGATGCACCGATGGGCCTCTAGTCCATTATGTGATGGATCCAACTCTTGCCAATGCCCTGTAACTTTGGGCGGTCTGGGAGTCATCGCCCACGGCATTGGGTGATGCACCAAAGGGCCTCCTACTCGACTAAGTGCCAATGTTGACCATTCTCTTCCGTTCACTTGCCCAAGCGATCTTCCACGCATGTGAACCTTTTGTTTGCCACCATTACAAGCCCACTAACGCCCATCCTTGTGAACAACTCTTCAACACATTGGAGTTCCCAAGCTTGGCAGTGAGTTAAAGGCCTCGAGGTAATCCATATTGCATCATTCTCCCCTTCTTGAAATGGATTCATCCTCAAATCCATACCTTGCAAAACCATAGGGGAAGCAAACAAGAACAAGATCCACATGGCATGAGGGTTAGCGTTAGCAATAACCAATTCATAACCATGCCAAGGATGCATAAATTTAACATATAACCAAGCAACGCAAATATCAACTCGGGGTGTGTAACCCATCAAAGTAATAGATACTTGGCTACTTAAGAAACTTAGACAAAGGGGTAGAGAGAAGGAACCAATACACTTAAGCAACTGCATATGTAAGTCCTCAATGGTTCCACCTTCAAACAAGCACAAGGCCTCCCTTATGTCCAGCAGCTCATGAACACTCTCATACCTAAGTGCGAAGGTACAAGTAGTGTTGATGCAAATTAAGAGCCCATCCAATGCACTAGAGACCTTTTAGAAAGTAATTATTCCCAATTCATGGTAAACATACCTCATTCAAGCACATTGGATCAAGTAATAACACCAAAGAAGAATCATGCAAAGGACAAATGGTGTTACTACCACACTCAACACATTTAAAATTGACACCAGGGTCAAATGGAAATGGATTGCAAAGCATCGAGTCAAGGAGACTCTCACTTGCACTATTTATACACTACTAACATAAAATATGCTACTAAAACAAGCATGAGTATCATCATAGGCAAGCAGGTAAAGTTGAGTCCTCGAATCCGAAACTTGCAAAACCATATAGATCATAAGCAAGAAGCTTATCCTCTTAGCATGAGGGGTAGTATAGCAGTTAGCATTAAAAGAATTTAACCAAGGAGACTCAAACTCAAGGAACAACCAAACATCCTCTATTGTCATGGCTATTAAGCCCACTAATGGAGAACAAGGACAATGGTCATTCTTCTCAACAACAAGGGAATACCATCCAAAAGATGATACTCCCACCAGTTCAAATGCCTTCAAGCATCCATTGGGATCAAAAGGATAGAAGGTCCACAAAACTGGATCAAGTGCTCCTCCATTTATTAGGTGGGCACTCGTTCCTCCCAACAACATACTCCACTCAACAGCATGAGCATCATCATATGTGAACAAGTAATAGAGAAAGGTGTCCCACAATTCCACTTCCTCCATGGTGTTTTCATGGGTATGACTACTAATAGGCTCAAAAGCATTGGTCTCAAGGAGTGAAACACACCAAGAAGAAGAAGTAATAGGTAAACCAACACCACCTTCCTCCTCATCACATTCCTTCCCTACAAGAGTACTCTCATATTCTAAGAAGATATTTCCATCTTTGAGAGGGAAAGCCTCACACCATAGTGGATTACTATGACAAGTATAGCTATCAAGAACTATACAGCTCTCAAGATTCACGCCATTAGGTACATCATTAGCAGTGATTTCATCATCTTCAAATAAGATATTGTACTTAAAGAGGGAATGATCAACCAATAGGGAAGAATTAAAACATGCAAGTTCACCCTCAGAAAGGCACATATCATTTTTCGACGCATTTTCAAGCACATGATCTCTATAACCAAAGCAAACAATCAGATCTTCAACAAAAGATATGCTCAAAGAGCCACTCCTATTCAAATGATCAACATTTCCATTAGTACCACCAAATTGAGGTTTCTTAATCACATTACAAGAACCCTCAACTAGTGAACTACACTTACAAATAGGTTGATCAGCACAGTCATTACAAAAATAATGAGCTAGCATTCAAAGCATAGGTGTCAACACTAGGTTGACACAAATCGATCTTACTAGAAGAATCAATTCGGTCATCAATAGGATTAGCTAGTGTATCCACATTCTCGACAAGCACATTACAACACATCATAAAGAAACAATAGGCTCACATATAGAAAAGCTAACATTCACACTTTGTTCATTTGTAATGGTAAAAGTGCTAAGTTTAGCTATTGTACCTTGATGCCCGCAAGAAAGCTCTCCTTTACCTTGGATGTTGGAACATTCCTGAAGTGTATCCATCACACCATCGACTGTAGGTTCTTTGACCGGAGCTTGTGTTCCTCCATTCATTATACTTGTTGTACATAAGAATCCATACCAAGTGAAGGATAAACAACAATGTTAGAGTGTGATTGTGGCAACCCTCTCACTTCACTCTTCTCAGCCTCTCCTTTTTCCACTCTAAGGTTGCCACCTTGCTTTCCCTTACTCCTCTCAATCTTTTATCTCTCACTTTTCACCTTAGGAGGAGGAAATAGATGTGTTCCCCAATGATCCACAACACACTTGTACCCATTCTGCTCGTTTGGGACCCATGTTCAGTAAACCAATTGACCCCCAAACTTAAGTGACAAGAAGCCATGGGAATTACATCACACCAAACCTCCTCATAGTATTTACCGTGTGTGAAAGAGGCTCTTACCCCTTCGGTAACCTTACATCCCTCCATGGTATATGGATAAGTCCTTTGGATTCGAGGTAGTCCCAAGTAGGCTACCACCTCTGGAGTGATATAGTTTAGATTGTACCCATAATCAATGACAAGGTCAAATCCCAAAGCCCCACAAATGCCAACCTTTGTCTTAAGAACTGGTCTTCTCAGATCGACATTGAAAAACTTTGTGTACCTTGGCACATACTTGAACCTCATCAGCCATTTCAGTCCTTCCCATGTCAATGGATGGGTATTTTCCTAGAGTGTTTGGAGCCTTTCCTCTTGAGTCCACCAACCCAATGTAAGACCATTCAAATGAGAGAGGACATACAAGGGTCACTCTGGACCTGTGAAATCATGGCATTGGAAAATCTTCTCACATTGCCACTCCCAATCAAGATATGCCTCAGGATCCCGCCATCCCTTAAAGATAGGAAATTCAATCCTTTTGGTACAGAGACCCTTGACACATCCTTCATACCTGCCTTGGTTCCCAAATCTCGAATAGTGTGCATTTCAATGAGAAGTATAGGATAAAGTATCATTATACTTTAGAGTTGCACACTCTCTCCTTCCCCTCAGATGACTTAGATTTGAGCTAGTGTAGCCACACACACTACTTCGATAGGGTAAGGATTAGCACAAGAATAGGAACACGAATCTTCATAAGCCTTAGGGGCATGCTCCTCATACTTCGTATATAATGTATTATACCTTACCTTACGTTCATCCTGGGAGTAGGAAGTGTAACATGTTCTGGCATCATCATAAGAACCATCTTCACCCTCGGAGTGAGAGTAAGACCTCTCACATGCTCCCATGTCATCATAGGGGCTACCACTAGAGTCTTCTTCCTCTCTATCTTCACCATAAGAGTTGTGTTCAACATTTCTCTCACATTCACCTCCGGAATAGTAGCTATCATTCTCATTCAGCTCTTGATCATGGCTATCATCATAGCCCCCATAATCACTATTATCCTCACATCCATAGCCCTCATCATCACAACCATAATCTCCTATATCATAGTCACATGTGTTCGAGGCTATTAAGGATATGCATCCTTATAACTCCGTGTACCTACAAAGTGAAAACTCACAAAAACAACAAAAAACATTAGCGTTAATAAAATGAACTCACAATCGCTCATGTTTACATACCTTTGATTGCCTCTCAAATTGGTGCGGCTAATGTTGAAGATTGCTTATACTCAGTTGATCACAAGGTCTCGATTTCTACTCTTGGTTAGAATAGATTTTTAGTTCAAGAAGAACGGATGACTCGATTTAAGCAAACAGACTTGAATCAAGAAGTTAACTACGAAGTAAAAATGAATAAAAGCACACAAAGAAAAGGCACTAACAAAGAAGTGAATTCAATAACCAATAGTCAACAAGTAGAGTAGTTACGAGTTGAAAATCAGTTTAGGATTCTTGACAACAAACTAGAAACAAAAGAAAGGAAACTAGAATTAGGACCTGAGAAGAAAGGGTCATAACATGAGCTTTCGATCGCCAAATGCACTGTTTTCTTCACCTAACGTGAAGTTTAGCTTGCCAACTTGAAGATTGACTCGACAAACTCTACAAACAGACAAGGAAACTCAGCGATCAGGGTGGATGTTCAGCGATGCGCTGAGTGAATTTGGCGACCAAGGTTATGCTCGGCGAATTTTCCAGTAGCACCACCAAAATAAAGCCAACTCAGCAACCTAGCTTCCCAAAGGGCGAGGTGCTGAGTGGACTAGGTGAGCTAAGTCAGGGCTCGCCCAATGTCCAGCGTCTGCAACTATACAGCTCCGAAATTGGACCTGCTGTGGTCCCCCCCTTCCTTTGTCCTTTAGTTTTACCCTTTTAGGTAAATTCCTTTTGTACAAACACCTTTATACCTTCTCTTTCTTCCTTTTTAGAATCAAACTTTTTCTCTTTTGAAGATTCCTTTCTTGAAGATTTGAATGTTCTTCAAGAACTTCAAGAACAATTATGAAGACCCAAAATAAAAACCTTTTGATTTTCAGCTCAGAATTTCACAAAATTCGAGATACAAGCTCTCCTAGATATAGGGAACAAACCCCAATACTTTTTAGCACTCAATTCCTTGACAAATCTTCCAAATCTCAAAACCCACTTTATCTTCTTTAAAGCTTCTTCAACCAACAATGGTGGATTCTTTAATAGTGATCCAAAACCTTTCAAATCTCAGCCCTAGACTCAAATAAGGTTAGGGAACACTAATCCAACCTTGAAAACTTCAAACAAGACACAAATCATCAAACCAATTTCAGCAATTTTGACAAAAACGTTTTGAACTTTTTTTTTTCTATAACAAACATTTTGAACTTTTTTTTCATAACAAACCCAAGACTTCTATCGTAGAAACAAATCTAATCCAAGCTCTGATACCAAATGATACGATCCTCACAAGAGAAACAACGATAATATAAGGAAATCAAAGACGGAAAGTAAAGATAAATAGATAGACACAAAAAGAGGAAATAAAAAGCAATCAAAGGGTATATTAAACCCAATGACCTCAATTCATTAATCCTACATAAGCACCTAACTCTTACGATGACCTCAAGGGAATCGATATCCCAAGCAACCAACATTTCTAAAAAAGGGCAACAAAAGCTTAACCAAGCTCTCAACACTCATACGTGAGTTTTCAGTTTTCAACATTCAAAATAATCTAACTCTAAAATGAAACCCTAGAGGCCTATTTATAGTTTTAGGCATTATTACATAGATGGTCCCAAAAATGACCCAAAATGGCCAATGGGCGAGCTAAGTCGGGCGAGCCCATTCCTCTTGGCGATCCGCCCAATGGGTTCGTCGAGGGATCCTGTGTGATTCCTCCTTCCAGCCTCTTCTGGAACTTTAGATTGTCTGAGGGAGCCATTGGGTGATGTGCCGATGGGCCTCCAGTCCATTGGGCGATGCGCCGATGGGCCTCCAATCCATTTGGCGATGGATCCAACTCTTGCCAACGCCTTGTTACTTTGGGTGATCTAGGAGTCATTGCCCATAACATTGGGTGATGCGCCAAAGGGCGTCCTGCTCGCCCAAGTGCCAGTGTTGGCCATTCTCTTCCGTTCACTTGCCCAAGCAATCTTCCACGCATGTGAACCTTTGTTTGCCACCATTACAAGCCCACAAACGCCTATCCTTGTGAACAACTCTTCAACACGTTGGAGTTCCCAAGCTTGGCAGTGAGTTAAAGGACTCGAGGCAATCCATATGCATCACACCTTCAAGAACACCCAATCCCTTATAGAAAATTCTAGTCCTTTCCCTCTAACATACGCATATGATTTATGTCAACTTTGAGCTGTTTCTAGCCATTGTTGTATCACTTTGAACTTTTCCGTAGCTTAATGAATAAGGTCTGGCCCAAATAAGGCAGTTTCACCTATTTTGAACCATCCAATTGGGGATCTACATTTTCTACCATATATAGTTTCATAAGATGCCATTTTAATACTTGAATGGTAGTTATTGTTGTATGCAAACTCGATCAATGAAAAATGATCATCCAACTACCTTTAAAGTCTAATATATAAGCTCGTAGCATATCCTTAAGTGTTTGAATTGTACGCTCTGCCTGACTATCTGTTTGAGGGTGAAAGGATGTAGTTAAATTCACTTTGTTTTCCCAAAACTCTTCTGAAATGACTTCCAAAAATTTACAGGGAGTTGAGCTCCCCTATCCGATATAATTGAATTGGCACTCCATGTAGCCGAACTATCTCTTTAATATACAACCTTGCATACTCTTCAACTGTATAAGTAGTCTTCACTGGCAAGAAGTGTGCTGATTTGGTGAGTCTGTCAACTATTATCCATATTGAATCAAACTTCTGAAATAAGCGAGGAAAACTAGTGACAAAATCCATGTTGATCATGTCCCACTTCCAAATTGGAAGTTGTATATGCTGCATATAACCTCCGGGCTTTTGGTGCTCTACTTTTACTTTGACAATTTGGACATTGAGCCACGAATTTTGCAATGTTCTTCTTCATGTCCCCCCACCAATACATTTCTTTGAAGTCATGATACATTTTAGTTGACCCTGGATGGACAAAATATCTTGAATGATGTGCTTCCATCATAATCTTGTTTCTTAATTCATCTACATTAGGTACACACAATCTTTTTGACATCGAAGTACTCCCTCTTGCATAAGCTCAAATGCCTTTGTCATACCCTATTGTACATTCTCCTTAAGTTTTAATAGAATAGGATCAATACAACTTCCCTTTCACTTCCACTACTAATGAGGATTCCGCCGCATTTTCCACAATAACCCCTTCATCTGGAGATGCAAGAAGGTGAACCCCCAAGCTAGCTAGTTGACATAGATCCTTAGTTATTCCTTGTCTTTCCACAGATTACCCATAAGTGCTTGCCATTATTTTAAGACTTAACGCATCAGCTAGTACATTTGCTTTCCCGGGATGATACAAGATATCAATGTCATAATCTTTTAATAGTTCCAGCCATATTCGCTGCCTTAGATTTAGGTCCTTTTGCTTAAAGATATATTGCAAACTCTTGTGATCAGTGTATATATATGTCAACATGAACTCCATACAAGTAGTGGCGCCATATCTTCAAAGTAAATACAATTGTTGCTAGCTCTAGATCATGAGTTGGATAATTTTTCTCATGTGGCCGCAGCTGCTTTGAGCCATAAGCTATTACTTTACCATGTTGCATCAATACACATCCTAGGCCCACTCCCGAAGCATCACAATACACTGCATACCCTTCTGTTCCTTCTGGAAGTACCAATACAGGTGTAGAAGTTAATTTATTCTTCAGCTCTTGGAAGCTTCTTTCACATGCATCGCTCCATTCAAACTTGGTTTCTTTGTATGTTAGCTTTGTTAAGGGTGCAGCAATGGAAGAGAATCTTTCAACGAACCTTCTGTAATAACCTGCCAATCCAAGAAAACTACGGATCTCCATTGGTGTTGTAGGTCTTGGCCAATTTTTCATGGCTTCTATCTTTTGATTATCAGCCTTTATTCCTTCGTCAGATACAATATGACCTAAGAATACAATAGATTTCAACCAAAACTCACATTTAGAGAACCTCGCATAAAACTTACGATCACGAAGAATTTGTAAAACCTGCCACAGGTGATTAGCATGGTCATCTTCCGATCTTGAATACACCAAAATGTCATGTATGAATACTATCACAAACAGATGTAGAAATGACTTGAATACCCTATTCATCAAATCCATAAAAGCTGCTGGTGCATTTGTTAGCCTGAATGACATGACTAAGAACTCAAAATGACCATACCGTGTTCAGAAAGCTGTCTCGGGAATATCTCTATCTTTGTCCCTTACTTGGGGATAACCCGACCTCAAGTCGATCTTAGAAAAACACTTAGCACCTTGTAACTGATCAAACAAATCATCAATTCTAGGGAAGGGATATTTGTTCTTAATCTTTACCTTATTCAACTGTCTGTAGTCAATACACATTCTTATGAATCCTTTTTCTAATAAGTCTTTTAATTGCTCTTTCAACTCCCGTAATTTTGCCAGGGCCATTCTATATGGAGGGATGGAGATAGGTTGAGTATATGGAATCACATCAATACCAAACTCTACTTCTCATTTTGGGGGCAAAGCTGGAAGATCTTCAAGAAATACATCGGGAAATTCATTTACCACCGGAATAGATTGAAGAGTTGGTGGCTCTGCATCTATATTTTTCACTCTGACCAGATGACATATGTATCCTTTGGACATCATCTTCTTTTCCTTAAGATAAGAAATAAACTTACCTTTTGGTGCCCCAATATTACCTTTCCATTCGAGGACTGCCTCTTTGGAAATTGGAAATGCACTATCTTAGTTCGGCAATCTCCCGTGGCATAACAAGAAGCTAACCAATCCATACCCATTATAACATCAAAATCTACCATTTCTAGCTCAACAAGATCAGCCAATGTGTCACGATCACAAACAATTACAATGCAATTACGATAAACCCTTCTAGCTATAATAGACTCACCAATCGGTGTAGATACTTCAAATGGCTTCACAAATAATTCTGGTGTTCTTTTGAACTTCCTAGCAATCAATGGAGTAACATATGACAATGTAGACCCTGGATCAATATTAGCATATACATTATGTGAAAAGATGGACAATGTACCTGTAACCACATCCGGTGAGGCTTCCAAATTTTGTCGATCCCCTAGAGAATATGTGTGATTCTGAACTCCACTAGAATTAGATGGTCCCCTAGCTCCTCTACCATGATCAGTAGGCATTTGTCCCCTACCTAAAGAAGGTGTTGATGATGAGGATGCAGTAAATGATATAGTAGGTTGTGCCACACCACCCACACCCCTATGAGGGCAATTTCTCATCATATGACCTGGTGTACCACACCAAAAACAAACATTTGTCCCAAACAGACATGCACCTAAATGATTTCTTCTACATTGTTTACAAGACTGTCGAGGAGGTCTTGATTGGCTCATACTTCCCTGCTCATGGTACCTCGCTGTTCGTGAACCTTGGCTTTCACCTCTTTGCCCAAACTGATAGCCCCTAGACTCTTAAAACCGAGGTGGGGCACTAGCTATAGAGTAGGAAGATGATGGCCTAGGTGGTCTGTTGAAGAACCGAGGCCTAAACTCACCTAGAGATGGTTTAAACTGCCCTATGATCTAGCCCTCTTAGCATTGCCCTGTTTCTGACCTTTGCGCAAAAGCTTGCATGCTTGCTATGTACATATCTTTATTCAACGAAGCAATGGTACAATCTCTAACCAGATATGAATCTAATCTATCCATATATCAATGAACTCTATCCTCCATAGTAGCTACTACATTAGGAGCATACCTTGACTAGGAATTAAATTTGAGATTGTACTCTCTCACGCTCATACTTCATTGGTGGAGATTTAAGAACTGATCCACATGGGCCTCTCGGATCTCCAATGGTAGGTAGTGGTCAAGGAATGCCTTTTTGAACTCTTTCCATGCAGCTGAAGGTGCATTTCTTCCCATAGATTTCTTCCAAGCTTCATACCACAATATAGCCACACCCTTTAATCTATATGTTGCTAGCTCGAGCGCTTCTTTACCACTTACATGCATAACATCGAAAGTGCATTGGATTTGATCTATAAAGTCTTGTGGATCTTCATTAGGATCTGACTTGGTGAATGATGGAGGGTCCAAATTAAGGAAATCATGTATCCGCGTGCCAACTGCTCTATCTACACCACTAGTACCTGCAACTTGACCTTCTTGCCTTTGGCCATGGCCAACAACTATACGAGTCTATAATTGGACTATATTCCTCAAATCTTGCTCGGTAGCATTACTAGGGTTATTGAGGTGCAGCTTCCGTCCTTAGATCTTCTGGAGATGGAGGGGTCGGGGAAGTCTGTGATAGAGACTTATCTTGAGCCTCACCTTGAACAGCTTGACTAGGTGGTAGTTGGCTGGTCCTTTCTTGGGCAGCCACATCTACTCGCTTACTAGTACTCTTACTCCTTCTCGTAGCCAGCATCTTTGCTATAATAAAACAATTTAGAAATTAGATATGATTCACCTACAACACAGGTTCTATCGCACGATCTATGAAATTTAAGAAAGGAGACAACTCCTATATGTCCCGTAGCCTCCTGTTTATAAATGTGGTGCACAACACATCCATAAGCAAGACTCTACATAAACACGGCTTTGTAGACTCCCTAGAATGACCTGCTTTGATACCACTTTTGTCACGCCTCAAATCCCATTAAGATGGACAGGCACCCGATGCCCTAGAGGCATAAGAGAACCAACATGTAACCTGTGCTTACTATGCATATAACTATGACAATCTTGTGACAAGTTCACATAGGATGTAGTGATATGAACCAACATAAGTATACCCAAAATTTAAATTCATGACTTGGCCGTTGAGGCCACAACTTGTTAAGACATAACTGAACTGTATACATAAGTCTACAAAGCCTCTAAAAGATAGAAACCTTAGAGTAGGTTGGGACAGACCCCGCCATATCCTTAATAATGATACAATACCAAAATGAATCTACCAAGGACTCAGTAAAGCTCCGAATCAACCTGGAGCTCACCAAAAGTAGCAGAGTGTTGTGTGCTCCTATTAAGGAGGTCTACTAGCTAGAGTACATGTGCCTACAGCATCAAATGCAGCGTCCCCCACAAGGGACGTCAGTATTAAAAAATGTACTAAATATGTAAGGCAATAACATAGATAAAATAAGAGTTCAAATGAAACCAAGTATCGATATTTATGTGTGCATAAATCAGAACAGACGACCACCTTTGTTAATTCTTGTGGGATCATGTATGTTTCATTCTTGCCTTTACCTTTCTGTGTCTTATGATCTTTTAGGGGATGTGATACGAATGACCAGCTAATCAGTGGTAGAAGAGAATGACCCATGCTAGGCATTTTAACCCTTGGGATGCGGTCCTCATAATCACACAAATTGGGATCGGTCCATGCTAGGCTTTTGCCCCTGAGCTGCCACCCTTATATACCAATTGGGATCAGGCAACGCTGGGCTTTTGCTCCTGAGCTGATACCCTTATATACCAATTGGGATCGACCCGTGCTAGGCATTTGCCCCTAGACTGCCACCCATAATTAGACAGATTGCTTTACTTAGATTCTTTAATCTTTGAGATTGTTGTTTTGGTGGTCATAATCATTTTTGAGATGTAGAAATACGGACCAGTAGTAGAAGACATGCAGATAATACTTCAAGGCAGTAACAATGACATAAGGGACTATGTAACATCAATGCATTACTTGTAAGCTTAAATGACATAATTATCTTCAACAGACTAAGAGGAGAATTCACCAAACTTTAAAAAGCAAATACCATTTCTATATCAGCACATAGGAGGATAATTACACAAGTATAGAGTATTGAACATATAATGAAGTAATTTCATACACTAATGAGAGAGGGAAATATTGTTAGATATTTTGAGATCGTACACTGCCACTATGTTTCCTTCACTAGGAATAGAACTTAGAAAATACACTTATTGATATTAATCGAAAGTATCAGATTTTATGCCAAAGAATATTGAATCGAACAGCCTTACATACCTTATCCACTGACCAATACAACTATCACGATTCAGCCTCCCCTTTTAGGTTTGAATCTAAAATATAAGTCATGATAAACTAAAATTAGCAGCTATCACACCGTGAGCTCCGTAAAACAGTAGCTAACATTGACGAATAATGAACCCATACAGCGCTTAAAATAATGTGTATCACCACACCCTCCTTCTCTGCCCAATACATACATTATATATCCTTTTTCAAGATTACCCAAGTTGCACCAACAACAATACACATAAAACAACCTCAATTATTCTTTATCATACATCCTATTATTGAACTCACCACCCTCTTGAGTTCTTTTATGACATAACACCCATAATTCCTCACTCAAACTCATACAAAAGGAGGAAGAAAATGAAGTAGTCACTTCTGCAACTTCTCCTTATAACTTGAATTCCTCTAGAACTTCAACTTCCCTTCACACTTAAACCAAAGAAGAAGAGAAAAGTATCTTAATAATTAAGGAAAGTGAGCAGTAGCTTGTGGGAACTTCTGCCTTCTACTTATAATTGAGCATGAATAACATGTTTTCTAGTCTTCCATAGGAGAATTAAGCTAAATCTATAAGTGTTTCTCTTACCTCGGTTTGCAGATATGAAGATTTCTTCAAGAAACCTAGAAGGAACTTTAAGGCTGCTGTTTTAATCCTTAAGAGAAAAAAGAGAGAGAGACAGAGAGAGCTGTAGTTAATTCTCAATATTGTTTGTTAAAAATGAGTGAGAATAGAATCCAATATATCTTATATTGAGTTTTCTTCACCTTTAAGAATATCCTCCAGACCATCCCTTTTTTGGTCCATTTTCAGCCACTAATTGGTCAAGTGGGTGATGCACCTGCTTATGTACATCAAGCAGCTCAAAAGGCCAAACTAGGTGATGCTCCTACTTGCTTTCACTTGGCTTAAATATATTGGACATTGGCAGATTTGGCTGCTGGGATTTAATTTCATTTTCATTTTTTTTAACTTAGTTTGGGTATCAAGTGAGTACATTAGCATAGGCCCAATTCTGATCCATAAACCTTGTCCTTTTTAACTAGATCCATATAGCTCAAGTAGGTGATGCACCTACTTGGTCCTTTGGACTGGTCAATTAGTCAAAGTAGGTGATGCACCTACTTGTCACCTGCTAGCAACTCACTTATTTTATTTCATTTTCTAAATATTAATCTCTTTTTCTTTAACTTAGCACGTAACTTTCAACTTTAAGCTCAATTACCACCTTACCATCTCGAGTTTAAATACTTCTGTTGGAGTTATAACTTGCAGTACACATGCTGAAATGTGCAAGGCATCCCATCACCTTTCGAGATAGTTCAAACCAACACTAATCATATAAGAAACATGGTCCCTCACCTATATTATAAGGCTATGTCAAGTATCACAAGAATAGAACAAGCATATGCGTAATACGGGCTGTTATAGGCCTTTACCTCATTTTCCATATCCACTCGGTGCTAAGCATTATTTCCCAATTTATACATAATTAAGTCTTGAATTTCATTTACATGTGCGAAGGAATGCTCTATCCCTCATTCAATACAATCCATCAAAATAGCTCATAGATTCATTAAAGGTGAAAATGTACTTTCAACCCCTTAGAATCAACATTAGTGTGTGAGTAGGGCTTTCACATTACATTCATACAGTTTTATGAGAAATAGACTTTTAATCAACACAATACATCATCATCATCCTAGACTATTCATGCATCATTAAGTGTAAGGGTAAGAGAAGATCAATACTTTCAACAATACCATACTTTACACATTAGTCATAGGAGACTTACTTTCTAAGTGAATCAATAGGTTATACACAACTTTCTTCAACATGTACAAACCCTAGCAATTTATCCCTTTTTAAGGTCATGAACCATATCTCACAATTACACCTAAAGATACTACAATAGGCATGAATAAAACAAGATTCAATAACTAAATTCATATTTAAACAATTCATAGTAATCATCTTGCATCAATACACCCATCACAATACTTGAAATTGGGGTCATAGGGGTGTTCATGGGTTCAAGGGAAATTTTACAATGAAAATCACCATTAAATATCAATTCATCCATAATATAAGGCAATTAACATAATAAAATCATTTTTAGGAAGAACCCGTGGTTGGAATAACAACCCTAGTTTTTGAACAAGTTACCAACTTCGAAATCAAGAGTTGAAGGGCTTTATGGAGAAAGATGTCCATGAATCAATGTTCCCATACCTTAATTAAAGCTTGACCATGAATTGGAGTTGAGAAGATTGATTCTTGAGCCCTAACCTTCAAGTTCTTGGTGTTCTTCAATGGAGTTTTGAGAGAGAATGTTTTGAGAGGGAAATGGGTTTGATTTTTGGTTTGTGAGTTATGAGAGTTAGAAGACTTGTTTAATACCTAAAAATACTTTAATACACTTACAACAACTAAATATAACCATCCCCCACCCTAACTTAATTAGTTAATGAATTACCAAACTACCCCTACCTAGGCCGAACCTAGGCAGTATGCCCAAGCCCCATTCACGAGTCGCCATTCATGGGGCATGGTTTGAACCACTGATCGTTCTGGTCACTCTTGGTTTGGATCAGAGAGGGGAGGATGAGGGTCTTGGTGAGGAGACTAAGTCTCAACTCACGAGACCCTTTCACGTTCCGTGAGTTGGTCCACGGACCGTACTGCACGTCTGTGGAATGGGGCTGGGACAAGGTATTTTGGGGGACCTCATGAGGAGGCTAAGGCTAGACTCACGACACCCATCTACGGGGCGTGAGTCAGTCCACGCCTCATGGTCCTCCCTTCGTGAAAGAGGCTGTTTTGGACAGTTTTATGGACCTTCCCTTGGGTCCTCCTCATGGACCCTTGAGGGGGTCCTAGGGGAGTCGTGCCTTGACGTTTAGGCACTAGAACCCTAATACAAAGTTAGGAAAATTATTTTAGGACCTTAACCTTACGTTTACACTTCATTAGGCTACTAGACTACACGTTAGGCTCTAGCTTAGGTCATTAGATATACGGGGTGTTACACTATACCACAAGGCAATTTATAAGTGTCATATAAATAGAACTAGTACACGTAGAATACGGGGTGTTACATCCTCCCCCCCCTTACGATCATTCATTCTTGAATGATAGGTGAAGCTGATAGTTGGTTAACCTAGGATTTTCATTTGGAGATTTGCAAAAGTTTCCTTTGTAAATAGGACTATCCAAAATATGTAGACTAATCGAAAACATGTATAGACAAGTCTCGCATGACGTCTCAATAGATATGTTTCATGAAATAAGAATATGAAAAATTAAACCCATTTCTTGACCATGTAATTCACTGAAGATACGGATAAGGAATTTAATATGCCTAAACAACGTGACATGCAAATGACATATCAAATGAACAAATACTTGTAGGACTTATGACCATATAAGGGGACCACATGATCTCAGATCCTTATGTTGATGTTTAGAATGAGGAGGGGTATTTAGGATCTCTAACATCTTCTATTCCCAAGTATCTTATGTTATATTCTAGCCCTTCCACAATACTTCAATGGAGGTTACACCTTTTGTGCTTAGCTTTCAGGACTTAACAATCAAGAATTACTAGAGTATCTCCCAATTTTTTTTATATGGAACCGACACATAAATCATAGGCCTAATCTATCGGGGCTCTACTTTCCCTTCTCTTTTATCCTATGACACTTTTCAAAGTTGAGTATTATAAGAACACATAACTGTTAATATAAACTCTAATGTTTTATGCCACCTTGGGATAAGGCATTATGATAAGTTATTTATCTATGGGTGTGATAAAATTTACATAACCTTTTCTGGTCAAAATCTTCACTGCATAATGAAACAAGGAAATGTTTTCCCAAAATGTTCAAAACTTAAGTCAATAAACATAGAGGGGCGTAGTATATAGATAAATAAGTCACATTGGGTATTACACATATCCAGATTAGCAAAAACGAGAGTGCATAATATACAGGCATTATGCTATAGAAATATATGGTCTACACGCGCATATGGTTCACAGGGTAGAGTGTGAGTTGATAAACTATAAGGCATGTAGGAAATGGACTAGATGAGCACATGATGCATGAGTACTAAATCTACGAAGTATATAAGCAAGTAATAAGACATGTTGACATATAAGAAAATGAGCTATGGAACACAAATCACATTGAGCAAGTGCATTATCACATGGATATGTGGACTAACCTGTCAATAAGTACACATATGAAATATGAGCAAGTGAGCACATGACACATGGCTAGAAAAGTCATAAAGCTTGTAATGTTTAAGCAAGTAGGCTAGGAGGCATGTAATATATTTAGAAATGGCTTATGATGCATATGACATGTAAACAAGTGATATGCGAGTCATATAACCCATGAGCACTAATTTTGCCCATAGCATATGATCAATTAGCCTACAGTACCCACATAATATGGACAAGTGACATGTGGAAAGTAACCAGTGCAATAAATAACATGTAGGGAAAAGGTCCTACGAAAACATAGAGCAATAAATAAGAGTGCTTCAAAGCGGATTACACTTACATGCCAGCATTCTATTACATTAGGGAACATGTGAGAAAGTAATCCACAAAGGGCAAATGACATACAAATAGATGAGTTATAGAACATGAAATATGTATAATTATATAACAAACCATCTTTGGTAACTACGAGGTATCCTATAGAACAACTCTTATATATTAAGGGCAAACACGTTGTCTTAAGCGTTAAGTCACGGGTGGGATAGTTCTGCTCATATTCCTTACTCACCTCAAAGCACATACAATTGATTTCCCCATCTACTCTCTTCAATCTCCTAAGAATTCTTATAGGTGTTCTGATATTGGGACTTGGCTTCCATCTAGGTCAATATAAATACTACAATTAAGATAGAAAAATAAAATCCTCAATAGTTCATCTTTTGGAGTAGGAGACCGAGGTCAACTTTGCCTTCATTACTAGCTTGTGTTATATCACGCTCAATGACTGGTTCCCTTTGAAGGTTGAAATAGAAAATAAATAGCAAAGCTTGAACGCACCATAAAACATGAACTCTAATAACAAGTAAATGTCAGGTACCTATAAAGTTATATCATGATTCATAACGTCTTAGAGTTATACACTTTGGGCTTAACTAGATAGGTCTGGCTATACTAATAGATTTTTTTTTATAACAACTGAGGGTGTTTTCCCATGCAATATAGCAGATAAGAACAACTAGCATATGATCAATTTTTCCTCTTCCTTAACTGGACTATGATTGACGAATTACTGCAGGCATATATTGAATGAATCCTGTAGTAGCTCTATTCAATTTGATGGAAGTCTATACATGTGGATAATGCTCTACTTCTCTTTTGTACTAATGATGTAGATGAATTAGGTCCATGTATCTTCTATCTAGGTAACCTTTCTATTCCCCTCTATTTTTCTTGTCATTATCATGACCAAATATCAAGATTTGAATCAATACTAAAATGACTTCTCTGTCTAACAAAGGTTCACAAAGTTGTTCCCGGTGTGCCATTATAAGTCGTTAGGGTTGAAGAGTTATCAACCTTTTTGTTGCCTCATACACTTAGCAACCCCTCTTTCATAATCACCTATCTCACTCCTCATAGCATCCTCATATCACCCCTACTTCTAGTTTAGGGAATTTGACATATCCCATCTCTTTCTTACTAAAAGCTCTACATGCATATTCGGCCCATGTCATTCAAGCATCACTCATATGCTTCCTATCTAACAAGTTGATGTAATTCTCACAAGAAGAATCATAATAAACAGCGAAAAACAAATACAAGAAATAAAGGATAAATAGATAGACACAAAAAGAGGAAACAAAGAGCAATCTAAGGGTATATTAAACCCAAAGACCTCACCTCGTTAATCCAACAAGAAGCACCTAACTACGAAGACCTCAAGGGAATCAATATCCCAAGCAACCTCCGTTTCTAAACAAGGTTCAACAAAAGCTTATACCAAGCTTTCAAACACTCACACAAGGAGTTTAGTTTTACAACCACAATATTCAAAATCAGTATGACCTAAAATGAACCCCTAAAGGCCTATTTATAGTTTTAGGTATTATTACATAAATGGGCCCAAAGTGCCTAGAAATAGCCCAATGGGCGAGCCAAGTCGGGCTCACCTAATGGATCGGCGATGCACCCAATGGGTTCGCCAATAACCCTGCTCGTAGGATTTTCCTTAGATGTCTTGCTGTAACTTTCGGCGGTGTGGGGGTCAATGGGTGATGCTCCAAGTGTCCTCCATGCTCGCCGAATGGGCAGCCTTCTCTTGCAGCTCATTGGGTCAGTTGGCGATCCAGGAACCCTCACCAAAGGGCTTTGGCGAGTCGCCGAAGTGTCCTTCAACTCGTCGAATGGAGCACATTCTTCACTTGCTCCTTCTCGCTTCGTTAAGCCTCCCACTCTCCAAGCTATCATCCAAGCATGATGTTGCCCAACTGGGAGCTCCTTCAAGGTGCATATATTCCCATGCAAGGCATGAAACTCCCTCCATGTCATCCATACATGCTCAACAGCCTCTATCCTTGTGAACGATCCATCAATACGTTGAAGTTCGTGAATGGATAGTCTTGAGGTAATATGTATTACATCATTCTCCCCTTCTAGAAAAGGATTCGTCCTCGAATCCATACCTAGCAAAACCATTGGGGAAATAAATAGTACAAAGATCCTCATGCATAAGGGTTAGCGTTAGCAATAACAATTTCATCACCATGCCAAGGATGCACAAATTTAACATATAACCAAGCATCACAAATATCAACAAAGGGTCTATAACCCACCAAAGCAATAGATACTTGGCTAAGCAAGAAATATTGACAAAGGGGTAGAGCGAAGGAACCAATACTCTTAAACAATCTCATATGTAAGCCCTCATTGGTTCCACATCCAAACAAGCACAAGACCTCCCTCATGTCAAGTATATAAAATTGGGTCCTCGAATCCAAACTTTGTAAAACCATATAGATCACAAGCAAGAAGCTTATCCTCTTAGCATGATGGGTAGTACAAAGGTTAGCGCTTAAAATAATTAACCGAGGAGTCTCAAACTCAAGGAACAACCAAACATCCTCTATTGTCATGGATATTAAGCCTACAGATGGAGAACAAGGACAATGGTTATTCTTTTCAACATCATGGCAATACCACACTAAAGATGGTACTTCCACCAGTTCAAATACCTTCAAGCATTCACCTGGATCAGAAGGATAAAGGGTCCATAGAATAAGGTCATACTAACAAGTGTAGACCTCAAGGATACCCTGATCCACATGCAATGCACATTTAATCCAACTAGGGATTTCATCATATGCAAAGAGATAGTAAAGGAAGGTACAAACTTCACCTTCTCTTGGCAAATATCTCCTACCCCATAAGATGCATAGTCAACAAGAGAATGCTCAGGGTAAGAAATAGAAAAGGGATCTAGGAAGCTATCCTTCCCTACACACAATGCAGGCCCTTCAAGTGGATGGTAAAACCTCAAGAAGAGCTTTCCTGTATAGGGAAAGGAATCAACAATGTCACCCACCGTATGCCTTCTATTTTGACCAGGCATTCCCATATGAATTCCACAACTCAGCTCACTACCGGGGTCAAATAGAAAGGTCTTCCAAGAACTTCGATCAAGTGCACCTCTATTTATCAGGTGGCCACTCGGTCTTCCCTACAACATACTCCACTCAACCGCATGAGCATCATCATCATAAACAAGTAATAGAGAAAGGTGTCCCGCAATTCAACTTCCTCCAAGGTGTTTTAATGGGTATGACTACTAATAGATTTAAACTCATGGGTCATACCACTGACAATTGGGACATACCAAGAAGAAAAGGGAATGGGAAAACAAACAGCACCTTCTTCCTCAACACATTCCTTCCCTACAAGAGTACTCTCATCTTCTAAGAAGAGATTTCCATCATTAGGAGGAAAAGCTTCACACCATAGTGGGTTATTATAGCAAGTATAGTTATCAAGAATTATACTACTCTCATGACTCACACCACTAGGTACATCACTAGGATCGATTTCATCATCTTCAAATAGGATATTGTACTTAAAGAGGGAATGGTCAACCACAAGGGAAGAATTAAAACATTCAAGTTCACCCTCAAAAAGACACATATCAATTTTTGAAGCATGTTCAAGCACATGATCTCTATGAGCAAAGCAAGCAATCGGATCCCCCATAATAGATATGCTCAAAGAGTCACTCCTAATTAATTAATCAATGTTATCGTTAGTACCACCAACTTGACGTTCCTTAATCACATTACAAGGACCCTCAATCAGTGAACTACACTTACAAAGAGGTTGATCAACACAATCATTACAAAATAATGAGCTAGCATTCAAAGCATAAATGTCAACACTAGGTTGACACAAATCAATCTTACTAGAAGAATCAATTTGGTCATCAATAGGATCAACTAATGTATCCACATTCTCAACAAGCACATTATCAACATATGGTAAAGAATCAATAGGCTCACAAAAAGACAAGCTAACATTCACACTTTGTTCATTTGCAATGGTAAAAGTGTTAAGATTAGCTATTGTACCTTGACACCCGCAAGAAAGATCTTCTTTACCTTGGATGTTGGGACATCTCATAAGTCCGTCCATCACACCTTCGACTGTAGGCTCTTTGGATGGAACTTGTGTTCCTCCATTCATCATGCTTGAACCTACATAAGAATCCTTACCAAGTGAAGGATGAACAACACCGTTAGATTGAGATTGTGGCAACCCTCTCACTTCACTCCTCTCAACCTCTCCTTTTTCCACTCTGAGGTTTCCACCTTGCTTTACCTTACTCCTCTCAATCTTTTCTCTCTCACTTTTCACCTTAGAAAGAGGAAATAGAGGTGTTCCCCAATGATCCACAACACACTTGTACCCATTCTGCTCGTATGTGACCCAATGTTCGGTAAACCACTTGGCCCCTAAACTTAAGTGACAAGAAGCCATAGGCATTATATCAGACCAAACCTCCTCTTAGTATTTACCGCGTGTGAAAGAGACTCTTACCGCTTTGGTAACCTTATATCCCTCCATGGTGTAACGATAAGTCCTTTGTAGTCGAGGTAGTCCCAAGTAGGCTAACACCGTTGGAGTGATGTAGTTTAGATTGTACCATCATTAATGACAAGGTCAAGTCCCAAAACCCCACAAATGCCAACCTTTGTCCTAAGAGTTGGTCTTCTCGGATTGACATTGAAAAGCTTTGTGTACCCTTTTGGCACATACGTGAACCTCATCAACCTCTCCAACTCTTCTCATGTCAATGGGTGGGTATTTCCTTGGAGTGTTCGGAGCCTTCCCTCTTGAGTCTACCAACCCAATGCAAGACCTTTCAAATGACCAAGGGTATACAAGGGTCACTCTGGACCTTTCAAATCATGGCGTTGGAAAATCTGCTCACATTGCGACTCCCACTCTGATATGCCTCGGGATCACACCATCCCTTAAATATTGGAAAATTAATTCTTTTGGTACTGATTCCCTTGACACATCTGTCATACCTGCCTTGGTTCCCAAATCCTGAATAGTGTGCATTTCCATGAGATGTATAGGATAAAGTATCCTTAGACTTTGGAGTTGCACAGTCTCTCCTTTCCTTCGGATAACTTTGACTTGAGCTAGTGTAGCCACACACACTACTTCGACTAGGGTAAGGATTAGTACAAGAGTAAGAATACGAATCTACATAAGCCTTGGGGGCATTCTCCTCATACTTCGTATATAATAGAGTATTGTACCTCACCTTACCCTCATCCTGAGAGTGGGAAGTGTAACATGTTCCGGCATCATCATAGGAACCATCTTCACTCTCGGATTGAGAGTGAGATCTCTCACATGCTTCCTCATCACCATAGGAGCTTCCACAAGATGCTTCTTCTCCATCCTCACCAAAAGAGCTATGTTCACCATTTTCCCCATATTCTCCTCCAAAATAGTAGCTCTCATTTCCATTTGGTTCTTAATCATGGTTATTATCATAGCCCCCATGATCACCATTATCCTCACATCCATAGCCCTCATCATCACAATCATAATCTCCCATATCATAGTCACATGGGTTTGAGGCTATCGAGCACATGCTTCCTTATAACTCCGTGTACCTACATAGTGACAACTCACAAAAACAACAAACAATGTTAGCATTAATAAAATGAACTCACAACTGCTCGTGTTTACACACCTTTGATTGCCTCTCAAATTGGCGTGGCTAATGTTGAAGATTGCTTATACTTAGTTGATTACAAGGTCTCAATTTCTACTCTTGGTCAGAATAGATTTTTATTTCAAGAAGAATAGACGACTCGATTTAAGCAAACGGACTTGAATCAAGAAGTTACCTAGAAAGTAAAAATGAATAAAAGCACAAAGAAAAGACACTAACAAATAAGTAAATTCAATAAATAATAGTCAACAAGTAGAGTAGTTACTAGTTGAAAATCAGTTTAGGATTCTTGACAACGTACTAGAAACAAAAAAAATACTAGAATTAGGACGTGAGAAGAATGGGTCATAAGATGAGCTTCTGATCGCCAAATGCACTGTTTTCTTCACCTAACGTGAAGTTCATCTCGCCAACTTGAAGATTGACTCGCCAAACATGATAATCTACCATGGAAACTCAGCGATCTGGGTTGAAGTTCGGTGATGCGCCGACTGGCTTCCGTGACTAAGGCTGAGCTCACCGAATTTTCCAGTCTCTCCACCAAAATTGATGCAATACGGATTTCATTAAGGCATTTACTAGAAGCCAAGCTCAAGACCTTCAAAGGAAGCAAGGGTTAATTATGAAGATGGAGGTGCTCGAGATGGTGTTGGTGACAAGCAAGGACTTTCATGCCTTGAAGATTGTAGAAGAAGGAACTTTTGGCAAGCAGGGCCCACTTGGCACATCGCCCAAAGGCTTAGGCGATGGTCCTAGCTCGCCTAATGCTCCAGAATGTGACCCTAGCTAAAGATCACGCAGAGAAGCTTGCCAACCAGGTCGGCGCATCACCCAACCCACTTGGCGACCCGACCCAACTCGCCCATTGTCATTTCGGGTCACTTTTGGGCCCTTTTATTTTAAAACATATAAATAGCTAGCTAGGGTTCATTTTAGACTTAGATTATTTTGAATGTTAAAAACTGAAAACTCATGTTTGAGTGTTGAGAGCTAGGTAAAGCTTGTGTTGCCTTTTATTAGAAACGCTGGTTTCTTGGGATATCGATTCCCTTGAGGTCATCGTAAGAGTTAGGTGCTTGTTCTAGGATTAACGAATCGAGGTCATTGGGTTTAATATACCCTTTGGTTGCTTTTTGTTTCCTCTCTTTGTGTCTATCTATTTATCATTACTTTCCGTCTTTGATTTTTGTTGTTTATCGTTGTTTCTCTTGTGAGAATTGTATCATTTGGTATCAGAGCCAAGCCTAGCTTCGTTCCTATGAATCTAGTCTTGGGGTTCTGTTAAAAAATAAAAATAAAAATTGTTCCATTTCATTTTTGAGATTTTGCTGAAATGGGTTTCTTAGATCTGAGTCTTGTTTGAGTTTCTAAGGTTGGAATAGTATTCTGCAACTATATTTGAGTCTTAGGCTGAGATTGGAAGGAGTTTGGAGCCTTATTGAAGAATCCACCATTGAAGACTTGAAGAAGCTTGAAGAAGACAAAGTGGGTTTTGAAATCTAAAGGTTTTGGTTTGGAATTGAAGTTTCAAAAGTATTTGGTGTTGATTCCCATATCAAGGAGAGCCTTCATCCAAATTTTTGTGAAATTTCGAGACAAAAATTTTAGGGGTTTAGTTTTGGGTTCATCTTGTTCTTGAAGTTCTTGAAGAGCATTCATATCTTCAAGAAAGGGGATATTTGAAAAGCAAGTGTTTGATTAAAAAAGGGAAGAAAGAAAAAGAGTAAAAGTGTTCATTAAAACGGGAATTTACCTAAAAGGGTAAATACTAAAGGATAAGAGTAGTGGGGGACCACTAGAATTCAAATTTTCAGAAGTTTAAGGCTGCATCAGGTGGTCCATTAGGTGAGCCCCGACTTAGCTCACCTAACCCACTCGGCGACTTGCCCTTTGGGCAGGTTGGTCGCTGAAAGGGTTGCCAATTTGAGGGAGTTACTGGAATTTTCGGCGAGATCACCCTTGGTCGTCGAATCCATTCCGCGCATCGCCAAACTTCCCCTCATATCACTGAGTTTCCTTGTCCGTTTGTAGAGTTTAGTGAGTCCATCTTTAAGTTGGCGAGCTGAACTGAACTTTTGGAGAAGAAAACAGTTCATTTGGAGATCGGAAACTCAAGTTACTCCTAATCTCAGGTTTTAAATTCTTAGTTTCCTTTTCTTTTAATTCGGAAACGTTCTCAAGAATCCTAGACCGATTTTCAACTCGTAAGTACTCTACTTGTTGACCATTGGTTATTGAAATTCACTTCTTTGTTGGTGCCATTTCTTTTCGTGCTTTTTATTTGTTTGACTTCGTAGTTCATTCTTGAGTCAAGTTCGTTTGTTTTAAATTGAGTCTCCCGTTCTTCTTAGAACAAGGATCCATTCTGACCTAGAGTTGAAATTGGTACCTTGTGATCGATGGAGTACAAACAATTGTCAACATTAGCCGAACCAATTTGAGAGGCAATCAAAGGTGTGTAAACGCGAGAGATTGTGAGTTCATTTTATTAATGCTAATATTGTTTGCTATTTGTGAGTTGTCTTAATGTCAGGTACAATGGAGACAGGAGGAGATACACAAGCACCCATCGGAGAAATTACTTTGGCAACCTTGTTGGAAGTATTGAACGATGTGATGGGGTGATCTATCAAGGATGAATGGGAGGCTAACCACTGTGGAAGGGAGAATCAATTCCAATGACTCCATACCACAAGCTACTTTTCGTGCTACTACAAGTGAGCATGATCACACTCATTCTCCTACTCTCACACCCGGGACCCTCCACCAAGCCTTGCACCCAACATTTGTGCAATTGGGTTCAAATAGCCAAAGTACCCATCGACCATTCCATTTTCCGCTTAGTCAAGAAGCTCTACCAACTCAAAGCCATCCTCACCAAACCCCACCTAACCAAAATATTCCCTACCAAAGACCAAAACCACAACCAAATCCCGTGAATGAGGTGAGGAATGATGAAGATCAAGGAGGTTATGAGGGTGAAGGTGAAGAAGCACTTTGGAATGAGTCACCAAGGAATCGACCAAGAGGTCAAGTATTGCAAGGTGGACCAAGAGGTAGATTGGATCCAATGCCATTTGATAGGAGACGACATGGGAACCACCCTCCAGGTGGAGACCAATGGGAGGTCAATGCCAATCATGAAGTTGGTCAAGAAGCTATGGAAGAACATGGTAGCCGCTATCAAGGAGGGCATCAAAGGGGTTATCACTACAATGACCAAGGTGGCCATGGAGGGCGAGATGTTGGTATCAACTCTATCAAAATGACTCTTCCGACATTCAAAGTGGAATGCAATCCCGATGCTTACTTAGAATGGGAGTCGCAATGTGACCGAATTTTCAGTGTCAATGAATTGGCGGAGGTCAAAAGTAGTTTCTATGCTAACGCGCAATTCGAGGGGTATGTTGTCACATGGTGGGAGTACATGAAGAGGTATCACTTAGTTGTTCACGAAGGCCATCCTCCACCATGGCCCGAGTTGAAAAGGTTGATGACAGCTAAGTATGTGTCGAAAAGATACCGCCAAGGATTACTTGCCATATGGTATAACTTGAGGAAAGGAAGCAAAAGTGTTGAAGCCTATCATGACGAGTTCCAAAACATAGTCATGAAGTTGGAATATAGAAAAATTAAAGAGCATGCCTTGATTCGCTTCAAGGAAGGGTTGAACAAAGAGATTTCTTCTAAGATGACCCTTCATAGGTTTGCTACTTTGAATAATGCTTTTGAAGGCGCCCATGAGATAGAGCTAGAATTCAAGGAGGAGAAGGTCGCTAAGTACAAGACTTCATCTTCCAATTCTGGGAGCAAGAACAAAGGGGGATCTCAAACATCGTTGGGTTGGAACAAGGGTTCGGATGTTAAGAAGCCTTATGAGAAGAAGTCCTTCGAAGGAACCACTCCAAAGTACCCGCCTAGAGACAAAGGTATCACTGACCCAACCAAGTTTCCTAAAGGTATTAAATGTCACAAATGTAGGGGATGGGGTCATATAATGCGTGAGTGTCCCAATCGATTGATTGTTGTACTTCAAGGAGGGGAAATATATCTTAGTGAAGAAAGGGAGCAAGAAGAAGGTTGTGAAGAAGATCCTCAAGAAGAGGATGAGTTCGAAGATGGGGAAGATGAGGAACCAGACCTTTGTGTCAAAGAAGGAGAGAGTGTCACTCCTCTATATGTGGTGAGATGAGCAATGGTTAGTAAGGCCTTGAATTTTCCAAGCAAAGAAAGAACTTATATCAATCCAAGTGCTTCATCAAGGATAATGTGTGTTCCTTAATCATTGATAGCGGGAGTTGTGCAAATGTTGCTAGCACTGCATTAGTGGAATTCTTAAAACTTCCTACCACTAAGCATACTACACCTTACAAATTTCAATGGTTGAGTGAGTGTGGAGAATTGAGAGTGCATCGACAAGTGATGATTAAGTTTAAGATTAGGAAGTATCAAGATGAGGTTCTGTGTGATGTAGTCCCAATGCAAGCTTGTCATGTGCTACTCAGGAGACCTTAGGAACATGATCGTTCAACCAAACATAATGGGAGAACCAACAAGTATTCACTTGTGTTGAATGATCAAAAATATGTTCTTCATCCTATGTCCCCTTCTCAAGTAAATGATATCTACCAAAGGATGAGTGTGTCGAGAGAAAAGAAGAAGTGTGAAGAGGAACATGTGGAGGCCGAGAGCCAAGAAGAGGAGGAGAGGAGGAAGTTGAAAGGAAAGGCCCAAGTGTTGTTGGCTAATTACAAAGAGATAAGGGAGGAAATTGAGTCTGAAAGTTCCTTGATCCTTATCACACATAGGGATCATGTACTACAAACTAACCAATCTCATTCTTCCCTTCCCAATTCTATTTCCTTTCTTTTGCAGGATTATGAGGAAGTCTTCCCAAAGGAGCTTCCAAGTGGATTGTCCCCTCTTCAGGGAATTGAGCACCAAATTGACTTCGTGCCGGGATCACAATTGCCAAATAAGCCAGCTTATCGAGCAATTCGAAGGACACCAAGGAGCTACAAAGGCAAGTTGAGGAACTCCTCAACAAAGGCTATGTTAGAGAGAGTATGAGTCCATGTGTCGTGCTGGTTCTATTAGTTCCAAAGAAAGATGAAACATGGCGCATGTGTGTTGATTGTCGAGCCATCAACAAAATAATGCTAAAGTATCGTCATCCTCTCCCTAGGTTAGATGATATACTTGATGAGTTGAATGGTTCTTGTGTGTTTTTGAAAATTGATCTTAGGAGTGCCACTATCATCAAATCCGGATGAACCCCGGTGATGAATGGAAAACCGCATTCAAGACCAATTTTGGTCTATATGAATGGTTGGTGATGCCATTTGGTCTCACTAATGCTCCTAGTACTTTTATGCGTCTCATGAATTATGTGATGAAACCCTTCATAGGAAAATTTGTGGTTGTCTATTTTGATGATATTTTGATTTATAGCATGACCATGCATGATTATATTGAGCATTTGAGATGTGTGTTTGATGTGCTTAGGAAGGAACAACTTTATGCTAATCTTGATAAGTGTTCATTTTATGTTGATGAAGTTGTCTTCTTAGGTTTTATTGTGAGTTTAAGAGGGGTTGAAGTTGATGAGTCTATGAGGCTATTAAGAATTGGTCAATTCTGAAATCCATAAGCAATGTTAGAACCTTTCATGGGTTGGCTAGTTTTATAGACGATTTGTCAAAGGTCTTAGTACCACAGCAGCCCCCTTGACCGAGGTAATCCGAAAGGATAAACCTTTTAAGTGGGGAGAGGAACAAGCCAAAGCTTCCGAGGCTTTAAAATCTATGCTTAGTTCCGCTCCTTTGTTGCAATTACCTTATTTTGATAAAATATTTGAAGTGGAATGTGATTCTAGTAACGTAGGCATTGGATCCGTCTTAATGCAAGACCAAAAACCTATTGCTTACTTTAGTGAAAAGCTAAAAGGTGCTACTTTGAATTATTCCACTTATGATCTCGAAATGTCTGCCTTGATTAGGGCTTTGGGTAATTGGAAACATTACTTGTGGCCCAAGGAATTTGTGTGTAGGACTGATCATGAGTCCCTAAAGCATATTCGCGCCCAAGGAAAGTTGAACAGGAGGCAGGCCAAATGGATTGAATTCCTTGAAACTTTCCCTTATGTAATCCAATACAAAAAGGGAAAGGAAAATGTGGTGGCCAATGCCTTGACTAGAAAACATGTGTTGATAAATACATTATCTTCCAAATTGATTGGCTTTGAATATTTGAAGGCATTGTATCCCAAGGATCCCGTGTTTGCTCAAATCTTCAAAGATTGTGAGGAATGGGAGACGGAAAAGTGGATGAGGGATAGGTCTTCTACTCCCAATTCCAAGTTTGATGGTTTCTTGTTCAAAGGCAAGAGACTTTGTGTGCCTGTGAGCTCTTGGAGAGAACTATTTGTGAGGGAGGCACACAATGGGGGTTTAATTTTGTGGTCAATGTGTTGAATGTCGGCGTGCTAAGTCACGCCTCCTTCCCCATGGTTTATACACTCCCCTCCCCACTCCTCAAAGACCTTGTCTTGATATTTCAATGGACTTTGTTTAGGGTTTGCGAAGGACCAAGAGAGGTAGAGATAGCATCTTTGTCGTTGTTGATCGATTTTCAAAGATGGCTCATTTCATGCCATGTCATAAATGTGATGATGCTACCAATGTAGCGTCTTTGTTTGTTGAGCATGTTGTTAAATTGCATGGAATTCCTCAAACCATTGTAAGTGATAGGGATCCAAAATTCCTTAGTCACTTTTGGAAGGAATTGTGGGGTAGATTTGGTACAAAGTTGTTGTTCTCAACTTCGTGTCACCCACAAACAGATGGCCAAACTAATGTTGTGAATAGAACCTTGGGTTCTATGCTTAGTGCCATAGTGCAGGGAAAGTTGGCGTCGTGGGAGAACATTTTCTTGTAGTTGAGTTTACATATAATCGAGTTATTCATAGTACTATTGTCATGACTCCATTTGAAGAGGTTTATGGTTTTAACCCCCTAACCCCTTTAGATCTCACTCCTCTTTCTCAAGATGTTGTGTTAAGCTTAGATGGGAGTAAGCGAGCTGAAGCCATGTGGAATCTACATGAAAAGGTATGGCTGCACTTAGAGAAAAAGAACCAAGATATAGCGAAAACAACTAACAAGGGCCGTAAGAGGATCGTGTTTGAACCGGGTGATTGGTTGTGGGTACACTTTCGCAAGGAGCGTTGTCCCACCCATCGCAAGACGAAGCTGATGCCGCGAGGTGATAGACCATTTCCAGTGATTGAGTGGCTCAACAACAATGCCTACAAGGTTGCCCTTCCTCCGAAATATCAAGTGCACAACACGTTCAATGTGTGCGACCTGTCCCCTTTTCCAATTGTCGGTGATGATGATCCATCGAATTTGAGGACAAATTCTTTTCAAGAAACAGAAAATGATGCAATACGAATTTCATCAAGGCCATTTACTAGAAGCGAAGCTCAAGACCTTCAAAGGATGCAAGGGTTATTTATGAAGATGGAGGTGCTTGAGATGGTGTTGATAACAAGCAAGGACTTTCATGCCTTGAAGATTGAAGAAGAAGGCACTTTTGGTGAGCAGGGCCCACTTGGTGCATCACCCAAAGGATTAGGAGATGGTCCCAGCTCGCCTAATGCTCCAGAACACGAACCTGGCTGAAGATCACGTAGAGCAGCTAGCCAACCTAGTCGGCGCATCGCCCAACCCACTTGGCGACCCGACCCAGCTCGCTCGCCCATTGTCATTCCGAGTATTGGGGCCCTTTTATTTAAAACATATAAATATAGCTAGGGTTCATTTTAGACTTAGATTATTTTGAATGTTAAAAACTTAAAACTCATGTTTGAGTATTGAGAACTTGGTAAAGCTTGTGTTGCCTATTGTTAGAAACGTTGGTTGCTTGGGATATTGATTTCCTTGAGGTCATCATAAGAGTTAGGTACTTATTGTAGGATTAACGAATCGAGGTCATTGGGTTTAAACACCTTTATACCTTCTCTTTCTTCCTTTTTAGAATCAAACTCTTTCTCTTTCAAATATTTCTTTGTTGAATATTTGAATATTCTTCAAGAACTTCAAGAACAATTATGAAGACCCAAAAATAAAACCCTTCAGGTTTTTAGCTCGAAATTTCACGAAATTCGAGATATAAGCTCTCTTAAATATAGGGAACAAACCTCAATACTTTTTAGCACTCAATTCCTTGCCAAAACTTCCAGATTTCAAAACCCACTTTGTCCTCTTCAAAGCTTCTTTAACCAATAATGGTGGATTCTTCAATAGTGATCCAAACCCTTTCAAATCTCAGCTCCTTAATCCAACAAGAAGCACCTAACTCTTACGAAGACCTCAAGGGAATCAATATCCTAAGAAACCCACATTTCTAAACAAGGTTCAACAAAAGCTTATACCAAGCTTTCAAACACTCACACAAGGAGTTTAGGTTTACAACCACAATATTCGAAATCAGTCTGACCTAAAATGAACCCCCTAAAGGCCTATTTATAGTTTTAGGCATTATTAAATAAATGGGCTCAAAAGTGACCCGAAATGGCCCAATGGATGAGCCAAGTCAGGCTCGCCTAATGGATTGATGATGCACCCAATAGGCTTGGAGAGAACCCTGCTCCTTGGATTTTTCTTGGATGGCTTGCTGTAACTTTTGGCAGTTTGGGGGTCAGTGGGTGGTGCGCCAAATGTCCTCCATGCTCGCCGAATGGGCAGTCTTCTTTTGCAACTCATTGGAACAGTTGGCAATCAAGGAACCCTCGCCAAAGTGCTTTGGTGAGTCATCAAAGTGACCTTCAGCTCGCCGAATAGAGCACATTCTTCACTTGCTCCTTCTTACTTCGTTAGGCCTCCCACGCTCCAAGCTATCATCCAAGCATGGTGTTGCCTAACTTGGAGCTACTTCAAGGTGCATATATTCCCATGCAAGGCATGGAACTCCCTCCATGTCATCCATACATGCTCAACAGCCTCCATCCTTGTGAACGATCCATCAATACGTTGAAGTTCGTGAATGGATAGCCTTGAGGTAATCTGTATTACATCACAAGTACCTTTTAATCAAAACTAGTAGCTTCACGTACTCTAATCCCATAATGTACAACCTAACTAATCACGACTAGGTCAAACCAACCAATTTTCCTTTAGTTAACCTTACCCTTTAGCCACATACTAATCCTCTATAGCCAAAACATAGATCATAGTAGGAAGTACCATACATATATCATTTGCGGCAATTGACACCCTTATCCCTAAGTTTTATAACGATGAAAAGAATACAAATGTAATTAGTAGTTATTCGGGGTTGTTGGCACATACCATATAAAAGCCAAATATTAACATATTCGGGATGATATATGGTGAGAATTTGATCCTTGTCAGCCAATTAGGTGTATCTCTAGTAATACTATTGCACTGATACATTAACTTATCAGATTGTGCCACTGCCTTCTTCCAACTAAAAGAAACTGGTTCAACAACATCAATTTCGAGTACATGTGTAATGCTGAAAATTCTATGTAATGTATATCACAAACTCAAGAGTTGTACACATCTTCCTAAGAAGATGTGCTTAGAAATGCTACAGCTCATATATGTAACTAGGTAACCCGTCATTTTTAAGCATATGGATAACCATACTGTATCTTTCTCAATTGAACCAACGTGATACAAATGGTACAAATGCAACTTAAAATGCAAATAACATAAAAGCCTTTACATACCTTGTTGAGTGGGACGGTTGAATAAAATGAGCTCAATCTAGTCTAAATTTTGATTACTTTAGATTCTTTTATGTAGGTTGCATGTTGACATTTTAGCAATCGTTAACCTTAACCATCGTAAGCATAATATGAATAGCATGATCACCACAAGCGAAAATTGACTTCTTCACTTCACTCTATCACACGATCTGGATTATAAAGGAAGGTAACATTTCCTAAATGTCCAAGTAGCCCCCTAATTATAAATGTGGCTCACAACACATTCATAAGTGAGGCTCTACTAGACACGACTTTATAGACTACTTAGGACGAACTGCTCTGATACCACTTTTGTCACACCCCAACCCTAGGTGAGGCAGACAAGTACCATATGAACACATACTTTACAAGTGACATGTGATGAGAAAGTGAACTATTATATAGATAGATTTACTAATGAGGAGCTACATATACAACACATGTCGACTAGCTGAACCAATACATGTGACAAGTAAAACTATGAATACATATGATAGCTTTACAATATCTACAAAGACTCTATTTGAAATCCATGATTGTACAACTATGAAAATACGCATAGTAAAGACTCGGCAAAGCCCAGGAGCTCACCAACAATCGCTGAGCATCATGTGCTTCTATTGGGGAGATCTACTAATTGAGTACCTATACCTGCAGCATGAAATGCAGCGTCCCCAATAAGAGATGTCAGTACGAAAGAATGTACGAAATATGTAAGGAATAATAGGACCATATGTAAAATGAGTCTTAAAGTGAAACCAAATACAAATAGATAAGATTAGAACCACCTTTGCTTATAATTGTGGAATCCTGTATGTTACATTCTTTTCTTTACTTTTCTATGCATTATAATATTATAATACATATGATACAAATGACCAGCTGATCAGCGGTAGAAGACCCATGCTAGGCATTTTAAGCCCTGGGATGCTGTCATCATAATTCCACAAATTGGGATCGGCCCATGCTAGGCTTTCGCCCCTGAGGTACCACCGTTCTATACCTATTGGGATCGGCCCATGCTAGGCTTTCGCCCTTGAGATGCTACCCTTCTATACCAATTGGGATTGTTCCATGCTAGGCATTTGTCCCTGGGCTGCCACCCATAATTATACAGATTGCTTCACTTAGACTCTTTAATCTTTGACATTTTTTTTTATGTTCATAACTCTTTTGAGATTGTTCTTTTGATTATCATAACTCTTTTGTGATTGTTGTTTTGGTGGTCATAATCATTGTTGGGATTTGGAACTATGGACCAGTAGGAGAAGACATATAAATATAGACTTACGATAATGACAATGAAATGACAATGACATGGGAAGCAAATGTGACACCAACATAATACTTAGGAGCTTATATGACTCAGTAAACATTTTGACATCTCAAAGTGAAGCACATATCAAGTGAAGACATTTAACATTTAGCCAAGAGGTTTTAACTCTATATGATAGCCAAATACTCACCAGCTAATATCAAATACAAGGTATACATGAAGGTGGAACCAAGGGAAAACGTGGGCAAATTCAACTTAAGGACATATACATATTCCAAGTACATATAAAATGTACAATAGAGCATATAGGGATCTTGTGAGGTAACATTATAGTCTAACACAATGGGAGTAATAACCAATAAAGGGTATTATATGAACATGTGAAAAGATGACATATATGATGGCATAGACAATTGAAGCAAGTTGGCAAGATATGGGCAGATTGTATATCCAACATATAAACATATGTACCATGTGTAATCTACAATCATTTTGATTTATATAAGAGGAATATGTGCCAAGGGTTAACACTTTTACGATGAAACACGTTTAAACATTGCATACTAATTCTTGGTAGACTATATTTAGAAATAAACTCACATTAGGGTACTTACTTTAATACTCTAGGGAGTAGGAATTGCAACTATGGATCAGTCACTACCAAAGGCACTTATAAAGCTTACTTTGTAATACAAGTGTTGGATTCATGCCAAAGAAATAGGAAATCGAATAGCCTTACATACCTTATTTTCTTACCAATATAACTGTCACGATTCAGCATCCCTTTTTGGTGCTAATCTACAATATAAGTCATGATTAATCTAATGTTAGTAGCTAATCACATTAGGGCCCTCAAAAAACAGTAGCTAAATATTTGACGGAAAGTAGGCCCATACAACCCTTACACAAATGGTGAACCACCATACCCTTCTTCTTTTCATTAAAACAACTTCATACATCCTTTGCGAAGATACCCAAGTTGCCCCCAACAACAATATACATAAGGTAGCCACTATCAATCCCCAAAAATCTTTCAGCATAATATGAGAATATTCAAATCAAGGATTTATAACTAGCCATGAGTTCTTGACGAATATATACAAAATTCTCCACCCCAAACTTGTATTTAGAGAAAGGCAAAAATGGACAGTAGCCTTACCTTAGTTTCTAAAAATTTATCCTCTGAACTTGTACTTTAAGAACTGAAACTCTCCTCCAAACTTTTACTTGAAAAAGGGGACAATATTCAAGAACCCTAAGGTGTTTTAGGGTTGCTGTGTTAATCCAAGAAAGACCAAGAGAGGAACTTAATAAATCTAAAATTTTGCAAGTTAAAAATGAAGCAAAAGATCTGATCTTTTTCCCTTTAAAAAGGAGGTGCATTGGCCGACTTTATTGGACAATTTTGGGCCATATATTGTCAAGTAGATGACCCACCTACTTGGCCTTTTAACTTGGGCCTTTGTGACTTCAACACTTGTTGGGCCTTTCTGCCAATTATCCCTCTATTCTTGTCAATTTGGGCCATAATTAATGAAGGTAGGTGATCCACCTACTTGGACTTTTCACTTGGGCCTTTTTTGGACTTAAGAATATTGGGTCTTGGCTGTCCATTTCCCCTTATCCTTCTACTCAACTTGGGCCAGATCAATGCAAGTAAGTGGTAGTGTACTTGGCCCAATAACATGGTCAAAAGAGTCTTAGTAGGTGATGCACCTACTTGGTTGTTTGGGCTGGTCAATAAGTCAAAGTAGGTGATGCACCTACTTGTCACCTACTATCTTAGTTAAGTCAAGCAAGCACCTCAATATATTATTCCATTTCTAGACCTTAGTACCTTCAACTTAACTTAAAACTTATATACACTATGTCACTTTACTTTAGACTCAAATACCAACTTATGATCTCAAGTTTAAATACTTCCATTGATGTCAACTTAATCGGGTCGCATCAAAATCTACGAACAGTTAACTTTAAACCTATTCTATTGTCACTAGTCGCATAGGAAACCGAGTCCATAACTATACCATAAGACAATTTACAAGTATCATATAAATAGAAGTAGCACACGTAGAATACGAGGTGTTACATAGGGCTTCTTAGAGTATCATAAGGCTTAGGGTTGGGGGTTTATCTGTAAGGTTTAGTGTTTAGGTTTCTTAGGATTTGAGTTTAGAATTTGAGGTTTCTTAGGTTTATTTTGGGTCTATCAGGGTGTAGGGTTTAAGGTTCAGTGCTTTCGATTTAGGGTTTAGTGTTTTAGGTTTAGGGTTTTTCTAGGGTTTAGGTTTGTTAGGTTTAGGATTTTTTTAAGGGTTTTTTATGTTTAGAGTTTTTAAAGTTTTTTTTGTTGTTTTTTAGGGTTTAGGGTTTCTTAGTATTTTTTTGGGTTTAGGGTTTTGGGCTTATGGTTTCTTAAGGGTTTACGATTTAGGGTTTGTTAGGGTTTAGGGTTTAGAGTTTGGGATTTAGGGTTTCTTAGGTTTAGGGGTTTTAAAGATTTTTTTATTTTAGGTTTTTTAGGGTTTTGGTTTTCTTAGGTTTAGGGTTTCATAGGGTCTAGGATTTTTTTAAAATATGGTTTTTTGCGTAAATTATGGCGTAGGGTTAGTGTTTTTTAGGTTTAAGGTTTTTAGGGGTTCTAAAAGGTTTTTTTTTTTTTTTAGAGTTTTTAGGTTTAGACATTTTAAAGGTTTTTAAGGTTTCATAGGGTTTAGGGTTTAGGATATTAGGGTTTCTTAGGTATAAGGTTTCTTTGGGTTTAGGGTTTAGGATCTTAGGTTTTAGTTTTTAGGGTATTAGGGTTTATTAGAGCTTAGGGTTTATAAGGGTTTAAGGTTTAGTCTTTCTTCGAGTTTCTTAGCGTATGTTAGGGTTTCTTGGTTTAGGATTTAGGGTTTTAGGTATAAAGATTTTTTTTTGAGTTTTTTTAGGGTTTATAAGGGGTTATGAGTTTCTTAAGGGTTTTTTAGGTTTAAGGTTTTAAAAGGTTTTTAGGGGTTTTAAGGGATTTTTTAGGGTTTCTTTATGTTTAGGGTTAAGGCCAAAGGTTTAGGGTTTAGGCCCTAAGGTATAGGGTTTAAGGTTTTAGGTTGAGAGTGTTTTAGGGTTTATGGTTTTTTTTAGGTTTATGACTTTTATGAATAGGGGTTTTAAATGTTTTTAGGGTTTCTTAGGTTTTTCTAAGATTTTGAATTTCTTAAGATTTAGGGTTACGTAGGATTTAGGGCATATGATTTTAAGTTTAGGGTTTTTTTTAGGGCTTAGGGTTTTAAAGGGATTTATTGTGTTTTTTGGGGTATTATAGTTTTGCGGGTTTTAAAGGGTAAAAGGGTTTAGGTTTTCTTAGGGTTTAGGATTTCTTAGTGTTTTCATAAGGTTTGGGGTTTAGGGTTTAGCCCTATGATTTAGAGTTTCTTATGGTATAGGATTTAGCGTTTAGCATTTCTTAGGGTTTGGTTTTTTAAAGGGTTTTTAGGGTTTTAGGGTTTTGGGCTTCAGATTTTCTAGGTTTTTTTAGGTTTAGAGGAACTTTTAGGTTTTGGGTTTTAAAGGGTTTTTAGGATTTTATGGTTTTTTTACGATTAAGGGGTTGTTAGAGCTTAGGATTTTTATAGGGTTTTTAAACGTTTAGGGTTTAGGGTTTTTAAAAGTTTTTAGGGTTTTTTTTTTTTTTCTTAAGGTTTAGGGTTTCTTTGGGTTTAGCCCTAAGGTTTAAGGTGAAGGGTTTAGGGTTTCTTTGAGTATAGAAATTAACTAGGGTTTCTTAGGATTTAGGGTTTTAGGTCTAGAGTTTTTATTTAAGGGTTTTTAAGGTTTAGGGCTTAAGTTTTTGTAGAATTTTTTAGGTTTAGAGCTTTTTTAGGTTTAGGGTTTTAAATGGGGTTTTCAAGTTTTTTATGATTTTTTTCGGTTTAGGGGTGCTTAGGGCTTAGTGTTTCTTTGGGTTTAGGGCTTAGGATTTTAGATTTATGGTTTTTTAGGGGTTAGGGGTTTTAAGGGTTTTATTTTAGGTTTTGTGTTTTTAAAGCTGTTTTTCAAGTTTAGAAATTCTTAGGGTTTAGGGTTTCTTGGTGTTTCAGAAGGCTTGGGGTTTAGGGTTGTTCCCTAAGGTTTAGGGTTTAGTGTTTCTTAGGGTTTAGGGTTTATGATTTAGGGTTTCTTAGGGGTTTCATATTTCTTAAGTTTAGGCTTTTAAGGGTTTTTTAGGCTGTTAATATAATATGCTTATGATATGCCAACTCAAGGTTAGCTTGGGGTCACTCGTGATCCTAGGTCCTGTGTTACGTCGAGGGGGTAACCTCGGGTCATGACGAAAACTATGTCTAAATAAAAGCCTCTAACTGACTAGAGATGCTGAGACATGCCCCCAGCTAACGCTAGCAAAACTGAAACTAAAATGAAAGACTGAATATAAAACATGTCAATCGTCCTCGAAGAATGAGGACTCACTACTGATATTGCTAAATACGGATCGGGAACCGATCTCCACGTGATCTGAATGTTGAGGACCTGAACCTACATCATGAGAAGATGTAGCGTAGAGTATGTGTCTATACTTGAAAGATACTGAGCATGTATGATAGGATAAAACCGAACAAATATATATAATTGAACAAAGCATATTGAACAATGATAAAATCTGCACATGATGAATAAGGGTTTAGGTATTTGGTTAAGGGTTTTTAGGTTAGGATTTAGAGCTTAAGTTTTTCTAGGATTTTTTTAGGTTAAGAGTTTTTTTTTATTTAGGATTTTAAAATATTTTTTTTGATCATTATTGTTTTTACAGTTTAGGGGTTCAGGGCTTAGGGCTTAGAGTTTTAGATTAAGGAATTTTTTTAGGGTTTTTAAGGTTTGTTTTAGGGATTTTTAGTTTCAGGGTTTTTAAAGATTTTTAGGGGTTTTTAGTGTTTAGTTTTTCTTAGGATTTAGGGTTTCTTAGGGTTTAGGGCTTCTTAGAGTTTCATAAGGCTTAGGGTTGGGGATTTATCCCTAAGGTTTAGGGTTTAGGTTTCTTAGGGTTTGAGTTTAGCATTTAAGGTCTCCTATTTTTTTTTTGGGTCTTTTAGGGTGTAGGGTTTAGGGTTTAGGGTTTTTCTAGGGTTTAGGGTTTAGGTTTGTTAGGTTTAAGATTTTTTAAGTGTTTTTTAGGTTTAGAGTTTAAAAAGTTTTTTTTTTGTTGTTGTTTTTTAGGGTTTAGGGTTTCTTGGTGTTTTTTTGGGCTTAGGGTTTGGGGTTTTCGTAGGGTTTAGGTTTTGGGCTTATGGTTTTTTCAGGGTTTACGATTTAGGGTTTCTTAGGATTTAGGGTTTAGGGCTTAGAGTTTGGGATTTAGGGTTTCTTAGGTTTAGGGGTTTTAAAGTTTTTTTTAAAAGGTTTTTTAGGGAAGGTTTTCTTAGTAATTTTTAGGGTCTAGGGTTTCATAGGGTTTAGGGTTTTTTTAAAATGATTTTTAGGGTAATTTATGGTGTAGGGCTTAGTGTTTTTAGGTTTTTTTACGTGTATGGTTTTTTATAAAAGGGTTTTTTTTAGAGTTTTTAGGTTTAGAGTCTTTAATGGTTTTTAAGGTTTCATAGGTTTAGGGTTTATGATATTAGGGTTTCATAGGTTTAAGGTTTCTTAGGGTTTAGGGTTTAGGATCTTAGGTTTTAGGTTTTAGGGTATTAGAGTTTATAAGGGCTTAAGGTTTAGAGTTTCTTAGGGTTTACGGTTTAGTGTTTCTTCAAATTTCTTAGTGTATGTTAGGATTTCTTGGTTTAGGGTTTAGGGCTTAGGGTTTTAGATTTAAATATTTTATTTTATTTTTTTACGGTTTATAAGGGCTTATGATTTTCTTAAGAGTTTTTTAGGTTTAGGGTTTTGAAAGGTTTTAGGGGTTTTAAGGGTTTTTTTTTAGGGTTTCTTTATGTTTAGGGTTAAGGCCAAAGGTTTAGGGTTTCGGGTTTTAGGTTAAGAGTTTTTTTAGGGTTTATGGGTTTTTTTAGGTTTATGATTTTTATGATTAGGGTTTTTAAGTGTTTTTAGGGTTTCTTAGGTTTTTTTTAAGATTTTGAATTTCTTAAGATTTAGGGTTACTTAGGATTTAGGGCATAGGATTTTAAGTTTAGGGCTTTTTTTAGGACTAGGCTTTTAAAGGGATTTATTGTGTTGTTTGGGGTATTATAGTTTTAGGGGTTTTAGGGTTTAGGTTTTGTTAGGGTTCAAGACTTCTCAGTGTTTCATAAGGTTTGTGGTTGAGGGTTTAGAGTTAAGGATTTATAGTTTCTTAGGGTATAGGATTTAGCGTTTAGGATTTCTAGGTTTGGTTTTTTAAGGGTTTTTAGGGTTTTGGGCTTAAGATTTTTTAGGTTTAGAGGAATTTTTAGGTTTAGGGTTTTGCAAGGTTTTTAGGATTTTTATGTTTTTTTACGATTTAGGGGGTCTTAGGGCTTTTGGTTTTTAGGGTTAGGGTTTTTATAGGGTTTAGGGTTCTTACACATTTAGGATTTAGGGTTTTTAAATGTTTTTAGAGTTTTATTTATTTATTAAGCTTTAGGATTTAGCCCTAAGGTTTGGGGTGAAGGGTTTGGGGTTTCTTTAGGTATAGAGTTTAACATTTAGGGTTTCTTAGATTTAGGGTTTTAGGTTTAGGTTTTTTATTTAAAGGCTCTTAAGGTTTAAGGTTTAGGTCTTAAGTTTCTGTAGAATTTTTTAGGTTTAGAGTTTTTTTATATTTAGGGTTTTAAAAGGCTTTTTTCAAGATTTTTATCATTTTTTACGTATTACGGGTTTTTAGGGTTTAGGGTTTCTTTGGGTTTAGGTCTTAGAATTTTAGATTAAGGGTTTTTTAGGGGTTAGGGGTTTTAAATGTTTTTTTAGGTTTCGTGTTTTTAGGGTTTAGGATTTCTTAGGGTTTAGGGTTTCTTGGTGTTTCATAATGCTTGGGGTTTAGGTTTCCCCCTAAGGTTATGGATTCATTCAGCTAAACTCCATCAAACTCCTCAATCAATATCAACATGATGTCATGACCGCTTAGGCTTGGTTACTTTGGTTTGAATGTAAACTAAAATAAGCGATCAACTGTTCGTTTTCGATATAGAACAGGATAATCAAAAACTGCATCTTTTTTTTATCAAGCGAGATGATATGCTAAAACGGGTGCTAGCTTGAAAACTACCGCAGAACAAAGCAAGGCTGTTTGTTGAGGCCTCACCGGGAATTCATAAATTAGTCTCTCAACAATCAGTAGTTCTTGAAGTGAATGAATTACAAGAAAGTAAGGAAATGAGACGACTCTTTCTTGAACTATATCATAACTGATCTTCTTTGCCAATTTCCGAGCGAAACTCGATGCTACTTTAACACAAGGGCCGGTGTCCATCATTGAAAGTGGAATCTCTGTTTGCGCAGGTTTAGTGTTTCTTAGGGTTTGAGGTTTATGATTTAGGGTTTCTTAGGGGTTTCAGATTTCTTAGGTTTAGGCTTTTAAAGGTTTTTTAAGGTGTTGATCTAATATGCTTATGATATGCCAACTTAAGGTTAACTTGGGGTCATTCGTGATCCTAGGTCCCGTGTTACGTCAAGGGGGTAACCTCGGGGTGTGACAAAAACAATGTCTAAATAAAAGCCTGTAACTAACTAGAGATGCTGGGATATGGCCCCAGCTAACTCTAGAAAAATAGAAACTAAAATGGAAGACTGAATATAAGACATGTCAATCGTCCTTGAAGAACGAGGACTCACCACAGATATTGTTAAATACAGATCACGAACTGATCTGCACGTTATCTGAATGCTGAGGACCTGAACCTACATCATAATAAGCTGTAGCGTAGAGTATGTGTAAGTATTTGAAAGGTTCTGAGCATGCATAATAGGATAAAGCTGAACAAATATATCTAACTGAACAAAGCATATTGAACAATGACATAATCTGAACATGATGAATAAAAGGGTTTAGGTATTTGGTTAAGGGTTTTTAGGTTAGGGTTTAGAGCTTAAGTTTTTCTAGGATTTTTTTAGGCTAAGAGTTTTTTTCGATATAGGATTTTTAAAGATATTTTAGGATCATTATTGTTTTTACGGTTTAGGAGTTCTTAGGGCTTAGGGTTTTAGATTAATGAAATTTCTTTAGGGTTTTTAAGGTTTCTTTTAGGGATTTTTAGTTTAGGACTTTTTAGGGGTTTTTAGTGTTTAGGTTTGCTTAGGATTTGGGGTTTCTTAAGGTTTAGGGCTTCTTAGAGTTTCATAAGGCTTAGGGTTGGGGGTTTATCCCTACGGTTTTAGGGTATTTTAGTGTTTAGGTTTTCTTATGATTTGGGGTTTCTTAAGGTTTAGGGATTCTTAGAGTTTTGTAAGGCTTAGGGTTAGGGGTTTATCCCTAAGGTTTAGGGTTTAGGTTTCTTAGGGTTTGAGTTTAGCATTTTAAGGTGTCTTAGGTTTATTTTGGGTCCTTTTAGGGTGTTGGTTTAGGGTTTAGTGTTTTTGGTTTAGGGTTTTTCTAGGGTTTAGGGTTTAGGTTTGTTAGGTTTAGGATTTTTTAAGGGTTTTTTAGGTTTAGAGTTTTTTAAAGTTTTTTCTATTGTGTTTTAAGGTTTAGGGTTTCTTAGTATTTTTTTGGGTTTAGGGACGATTTAGGGTTTCTTAGGGTTTAGGGTTCAGGGTTTAGAGTTTGGGATTTAGGGTTTCTTAGGTTTAGGGGTTTTAAAGTTTTTTTCTAGTTTTTTTAGGGTTTAGGGTTTCATAGGGTTTAGGGTTTCTTTAAAATAATTTTTAGGGTAATTTATGGTGTAGGGCTTAGTGTTTTTTAGATTTTTTTTTTAGGTTTAAGGTTTTTAGGGGTTCTAAAAGGGTTTTTTTTTTATAGAGTTTTTAGGTTTAGAGTTTTTAAAGGTTTTTAAGGTTTCATAGGATTTAGGGTTTAGGGTATTAGGGTTTCTTAGGTATAAGGTTTCTTAGGGTTTAGGGTTTAGGGTTTAGGATCTTCGATTTTAGGGTATTAGGGTTTATAAGGGTTTAAGGTTTAGAGTTTCTTAGGGTTTACGATTTAGTGTTTCTTCGAGTTTCTTAGTGTATGTTAGAGTTTCTTGGTTTAGGGCTTAGGGTTTTAGGTTTAAAGATTTTAATTGATTTTTTTTCGGGTTTATAAGGGCTTATGATTTTCTTAAGGGTTTTTTAGGGTTTCTTTATGTTTAGGGTTAAGGCCAAAGGTTTAGGGTTTAGGCCCTAAGGTATAGGGTTTAAGGTTTAGGGTTTGGGGTTTTAGGTTAAGAGATTTTTAGGGTTTATGGTTTTTTTTAGGTTTATGATTTTTATGATTAGGGGTTTTAAATATTTTTAGGGTTTCTTAGGTTTTTTTAAGATTTTGGGTTTTTTAAGATTTTGGGTTACTTAGGATTTAGGGCATAGGATTTTAAGTTTAGGATTTTATTTTTTGGGCTTAGGGTTTTAAAGGGATTTATTGTGTTTTTGGGGGTATTATAGTTTTAGGGGTTTTAAAGGGTTTTTGGGTTTAGGTTTTCTTAAGGTTTAGAGTTTCTTAGTGTTTCATAAGGTTTGGGGTTTAGGGTTTATCCCTATGGTTTAGAGTTAAGGATTTAGAGTTTCTTAGGTTATAAGATTTAGTGTTTAGGACTTCTTACGTTTTTGTTTTTAAAAGGTTTAGGGTTTTGTGCTTAAGATTTTCTAGGGTTTTTTTAGGTTTAGAGGAATTTTTAGGTTTAGGGTTTTTAGGATTTTTATAGTTTTTTACGTTTAAGGGGTTCTTAGGGCATAGGGTTTTTCTAGGGTTTTTAGGGTTTAGGGTTTTTAAATGTTTTTAAGGCTTTTTTTATTTCGAATGGTTTAGGGTTTCTTAGGATTTAGTCCTAAGGTTTAGAGTGAAGGATTTCTTATTTCTTTGGGTATAGAGTGTAGCATTTAGGGTTTCTTAGGATTTAGAATTTTAGGTCTAGGTTTTCTATTAAGGGTTTGTAAGGTTACAGGTTTAGGGCTTAAACTTTTGTAGAATTTTTTAGGTTTAGTGTATTTTTAGGTTTAGGGTTTTAAAAGGTTTTTTCAAGATTTTTTATGATTTTTTACGGTTTAGGGGTTCTTAGGGCTTAGGGTTTAGGGCTTCGGATTTTAGATTTAGGGTTTTTTAGGGGCTAGGGGTTGTATGGGTTTTTTTAGGTTTAGTGTTTCTAAAGGTGTTTTTAGGGTTTAGGGTTTCTTGGTATTTCATAAGGCTTGGGGTTTAGGATTTTTCCCTAAGGTTTATGGTTTAGTGTTTCTTAGGGTTTAGAGTTTATGATTTAGGGTTTTTTTTAGGACTCAAGGTTAGCTTGGGGTCACTCGTGTTACGTCAAGGTTAACCTTGGGGCGTAACAAAAACTATGTCTGAATAAAAGTCTCTAACTAGAGATGTTGGGTCATGCCCCCAACTAACTCTAGAAAAACTAAAACTAAAATGAAAGATTGAATATAAAATATGTCAATCATCCTCGAAGAACGAGGACTCACCACTGATATTGCTGAACACAGATCGGGAATCGATCTCCACGTGATATGAATGCTGAGGACCTGAACCTACATCACGAGAAGATCTAGCGTAGAGTATGTGTCAGTACTTGAAAGGTACTGAGCATGCATGATAGGATAAAACTGAACAAATATCTATAACTATATAAAGCATATTGAACAATGATATAATCTGAACATGATAAATAAGGGTTAGGTATTTTGTTAAGGGTTTTTAGGTTAGGGTTTAGAGGTTATGTTTTTCTGGGATTTTTTTAGGCAAAGAGGTTTTTTCGATTTAGGATTTTTAAAGATTTTTTAGGATCATTATTGTTTTTATGGTTTAGGGGTTCTTAGGGCTTAGGGCTTAGGGTTTTAGATAAAGGAATTTTTTTAGGGTTTTTAAGGTTTGTTTTATGGATTTTTAGTTTAGGATTTTCAAAGGTTTTTAGGGTTTTTAGGGGTTCTAAAAGGGTTTTTTTTTTAGAGTTTTTAAGGTTTCATAGGGTTTAGGGTTTCGAGTATTAGGGTTTATTAGGTATAAGGAGTCTTAGGGTTTAAGGTTTAGGGCTTAAATTTTTGTAGAATTTTAGAGGTTTAGAGTTTTTTTAGGTTTAGGGTTTTGAAAGGTGTTTTCAAGATTTTATGATTTTTTACGGTTTAGGGTTTTTTAGGGCTTAGGGTTTCTTTGGGTTTAGGGTTTAAGTTTTTTAGGGTTTAGGTTTTCTTAGTGATTTTTAGGATTTCTTTAAAATGATTTTTCGGGTAAATTATGGTGTAGGGCTTTGTGTTTTTTAGGTTTTTTTAGGTTTAAGGTTTTTAGGTGTGCTAAAAGGGTTTTTTTTTTTTTTGAGTGTTTTTAGGTTTAGAGCTTTTAAAGGTTTTTAAGGTTTCATAGGGTTTAGGGTTTATTAGGTATAAGGTTTCTTAGGGTTTAGGGTTTAGAGTTTAGGATCTTCGATTTTAGGGTATTAGGGTTTAAGGTTTAGAGTTTCTTAGGGTTTACGGTTTAGTGTTTCTTCGAGTTTCTTACTGTATGTTAGGGTTTCTTGGTTTAGGGCTTAGGGTTTTTTTAGGTTTAAAGATTTTTTTTAGGGTATATAAGGGCTTATGATTTTCTTAAGGGTTCTTAAGGTTTAGGGTTTTTAAAGGTTTTTAGGGGTTTTTAAGGGTTTTTATAGGGTTTCTTTATGTTTAGGGTTTAGGTTTTAGGCCCAAAGGTATAGCGTTTAAGGTGTAGGGCTTTAGGTTTTAGGTTAAGAGTATTGTTGGGTTTATGGATTGTTTAGGCTTATGATTTTTATGAATAGGGTTTTTAAATGTTTTTAGGGTTTCTTAAGTTTTTTTATGATTTTGGATTTCTTAAGATTTAGGGTTACTTAGGATTTAGGGCATAGGATTTTAAGTTTAGGGTTTTTTTTAGGGCTTAGGGGTTTAAAGGGATTTATTGTGTTTTTTGGAGTTTTATAGTTTTAGGGGTTTTAAAGGGTTTTTGGTTTTAGGTTTTCTTAGGGTTTCATAAGGTTTGGGGTTTAGGGTTTAGGGTTGAGCCCTATGGTTTAGAGTTGAGGATTTAGAGTTTCTTAGGTTATAAAATTTAGCGTTTAGGATTTCTTAGGATTTGGTTTTTTTAAGGGTTTAGGGTTTTGTGCTTAAGATTTTCTAGGGTATTTTTTTTAGGTTTAGAGGAATTTTTAGGTTTAGGGTTTTAAAGGGTTTTTAGGATTTTTATATTTTTTTATGATTAACGGGTTCTTAAGGCTTAGGGTTTTTAGGGTTTAGGGTTTTTAAATATTTTTTTAGGGTTTTTTTTTATTTCTTATGGTTTAGGGTTTCTTAGGATTTAGCCCTAAGGTTTAAGGTGAAGGATTTAGGATTTCTTTGGGTATAAAGTGTAGCAATTAGGGTTTCTGAAGATTTAGGATTTTAGGTCTAGGTTTTTTATTTAAGGGTTTTTAAGGTTAAAGGTTTAGGGCTTAAACTTTTGTAGAATTTTTAAGGTTTAGAGTCTTTTTAGGTTTAGGGTTTTAAAAGGTTTTTTCAAGATTTTTTATGATTTTTTACTGTTTAGGGCTCTTAGGGCTTAGAGTTTAGGGGTTAGGATTTTAGATTTAGGGTTTTTTAGGGGCTAGGGGTTTTAAGGGTTTATTTAGGTTTAGTGTTTTTAACAGTGTTTTTAGGGTTTAGGGTGTCTTGGTTTTTCATAAGGCCTGGGGTTTAGGGTTTTTCCCTAAGATTTATGGTTTATTGTTTCTTAGGATTTAGGGTTTATGATTTAGGGTCTTTTAGGGGTTTTTGATTTCCTAGATTTAGGCTTTTAAAGGGCTTTTAAGGTGTTGATCTAATATGCTTATGATATGCCAACTCAAGGTTAGCTTGGGGTCACTCGTGATCATAGGTCCCATGTTACGTAAAGAGGGTAACCTCGGGGTATAACAAAAACTCTGTCTGAATAAAAGCCTCTAACTAGAGATGTTGAGACATGCTCCTAACTAACTCTAGCAAAACTAAAACTAAAATGAAAGACTGAATATAAAACATGTCAATCGTCCTCGAAGAACGAGGACTCACCATTGTTATTGATGAATACGAATCAGGAACGAATCTCCACGCGATATGAATGTTGAGGACTTGAACCTACATCACGAGAAGATGTTGCGTAGAGTATGTGTCAGTACTTGAAAGGTACTGAGAATGCATGATAAGATAAAGCTGAACAAATATACATAATTGAACAAAGCATATTGAACAATGATATAATCTGAACATGATGAATAAGGATTTAGGTATTTGGTTTAGGGTTTTTAGGTTAGGGTTTAGAGCTTAAGTTTTTCTTGGATTTTTTTAGGCTAAGAGTTTTTTTCGATTGGGAATTTTTAAAGATTTTTTAGGATCATTATTGTTTTTATGGTTTAGGGGTTCTTATGGCTTAGGGTTTTAGATTAAGGAATTTGTTTTAGGGATTTTTAATTTTCGGGTTTTTAAGGTTTTTAGGGGTTCTTAAAGGGTTTTTTTTTTAGAGTTTTCTTAGGGTTTAGGATTTAGGGTATTAGGGTTTCTTAGGTATAAGGATTCTTAGGGTTTAACGTTTAGGGCCTAAGTTTTGTATAATTTTTTAGGTTTAGGGTTTTAAAAGGTTTTTTCAAGAATTTATGATTTTTTTACGGTTTAGGGGTTCTTAGGGCTTAGGGTTTCTTTGGGTTTAGGGCTTAGGATTTTAGGGTTTAGGTTTTCTTAATGATTTTTAGGGTTTAGGGTTTCTTTAAAATGATTTTTAGGCTAAATTATGGTGTAGGGCTTTGTGTTTTTTAGGTTTTTTTTTTAGGTTTAAGGTTTTTAGGTGTTCTAAAAGGGTTTTTTTTTTAGTGTTTTTACGTTTAGAGGTTTTTAAGGTTTCATAGGGTTTAGGGTTTCTTAGGTATAAGGTTTCTTAGGGTTTAGGGTTTAGGATCTTCGGTTTTGAGGTATCAGTGTTTATAAGGGTTTAAGGTTTAGAGTTTCTTAGGGTTTATGGTTTACTGTTTCTTCGACTTTCTTAACGTATGTTAGGGTTTCTTGGTTTAGGGTTTAGGGCTTAGGGTTTTAGGTTTAAAGATTTTTTTTGAGTTTTTTTAGGATTTATAAGGGCTTATGATTTTCTTAAGGGTTTTTTAGGTTTAGTGTTTTAAAAGTTTTTAGGGGTTTTAAGTGTTTCTTTATGTTTAGGGTTAAGGCCAAAGGTTTAGGGTTTAGGGTTTAGGCCCTAAGGTATAGGGTTTAAGGTTTAGGGTTTTGGGTTTTAGGTTAAGAGTTTTTAGGGTTTATGGTTTTTTTTAGGTTTATGATTTTTATGATTAGGGCTTTTAATTGTTTTTAGGGTTTCTTAGGTTTTTTTAAGATTTTTGATTTCTTAAGATTTAGGGTTACTTAGGATTTAGGGCATAGGATTTTAAGCTTAGGGTTTTTTTATAGGGCTTAGGGTTTTATAGGTATTTATTATGGTTTTTTGGGGAATTATAGTTTTAAAAGGACTTATTATGTTAAAGTGATGCTGGGACATGCCCCCAGCTAACTCCAAAAAAACTGAAACTAAAATGGAAGACTGAATATAAAACATGTCAATCGTCCTCGAAGAACGAGGACTCACCACTGATATCGCTGAATACAGATCGGGAACTGAACTCCACGTGATTTGAATATTGAAGACCTGAACCTACATCACGAGAAGATGTAGCGTAGAGTACTGACATGCATGACAGGATAAAGCTGAACAAATATATATAACTGAACAAAGCATATTGAAAAATGATATAATCTAAACTTGATGAATATACTGAAGTGTACTGAATATGAACTAACTTAATACAATGACCAAGTACTGAACATGCTGAAACTGAATACTGAAATGTAGCTCGTAACCTGGTCAAATGCACTAGAGTCTAACAGTGAGAGCTACTAATAACTGACATAAAACCACGTGTAAAGGCATGAATTATGGGATCACTAACTATGATGCCAACAGAGGAGACTTATAAACCTACGGGGGCACGTAGTTCTGGGGCTATGATAGTGACTTACCCTAGACCTACTCAATGTTATGCCTACTCCCAACTGGAAATGTACAATACAACATAACTGAAATATATTGGATAGCTCAATATTCGCTAACTGATAAATGCAACATTAAAGTACTGATAATGAAACATTCTTAATTGGAGCATGTATATCTATATAAACTGACCAAACAAGTGTAATTCATGAACTAAACGAATCTACATAACTAGGGTTCTAAATTTCATGCAAGGATTAAGCAACATGGTTACAAAAATATGATAATCTGACTAGGAATAGTCTAACAGCTAAATCACAACAGTTTTCTAAACTTCAAGAAACCCTAGGTCCAAACAATATGAAGGGAATCAAGAATCTAACTAAATTTTAGGGACCTAATAGATGAAAGGAACCCACTAGTGAAATTCCATATACCTGGTGATGAAATCTACAGAGAAATCCTTCGATTTTGAGCTGAAACTTGAAAGAAACCTACTGGTTGTTCTTGGAAAAAAAGTGGTGCCTCTTTCTACTTCTTTTTCTCTAAGTTTGATTGATTTAGGTGAATGATCGATTAGGGTAGGTTCAAACTAAGTTACTAGGCTCTAACTAACCAAGACTACATAGTTTAGGGAGTAAACAACGTAGTTTAAGTGTCCAACGCATAAGGGAAAAGACCAAACGACCCCTGACTTAAAATCTGATGAGGTTGACCACAGACGCAACGATAGACCGTCACAAGGACCACGATCTGTTGTATGGGTCATGGTATTTATGCTAGTGACTACTGGTTCTGGGTTGTTCAACTATGAGCCCTACCATAAATCATCTGAAGGACCACGGACCGTGAAGGTCATCGTGGTTCTTCACTTGGGTTGGGATATATTGGCTCAGGTTCACGGATGCCACCATGGCCCGCTGTCAAGACCACGGCCCGTGGAAGGATCTATTATCTAACTCCTGAGCTTGGTGGGTTCTACCAAGCCTCCCCACAGTCTGAGAAGGGTCCCATGATCCACCCATTTTCTGGGTGGGCATGAGCCACGAGCAGGTCGATGGACTGTGGTTCCTTTCACGATCTGTGAACCCTTCCGTAGTTCACAAATTTTTGGCTGTGTTCAAAAGCTGATTTTTCTGAGGTTTTACACTACAATTCCTCTATACAACAAAAAGATGTGAGCTAGAGCTACCACAAATGAAGAGAAAACATTGAATGGGAGAGCAAAGACTAGCTGGAGTATTTAGTTGGCGTCCATAAAGCTTTCAGAACTTTTGGAGAATAGATTGGTCTAGAGAGTTACCCCAAAGCTTCTATCTCCATGGATGCAAGGGTTGCTTTTCTAAACAACCACCTCTGTTTTGAAAAAACAACATAACCTAGACCAAGAAAAACAACAAACTCAATTAACCAAAAGAAAACATAAAAGGCACTAACAGGAGATAAGTGAACATAGATGTTTGGAATGATGCTTACCCTACATGCAAGTTGAGTTGCACGAAGAACTTTCGAAGATGTAGTATTCAAGAATGACTCATGTAGTTCAAACAAGGCACTATGTCAGGAGATAAAGAAAGATATAGATTGTTCCTCGATAGTTCTAGAGTTTATGATAGAGTGTAGCCAACAAACATGCAGATGCATGTTAAGAAGCAGAAATCCAATAACATGAATAAGTAAGCTAAAGCAGTTGACTACTCGCAAGAATACAAAAAACAATTTTTCAAACTACACTATGCCCACCTCGTCATCAATAGTTCTGATGTTTTTGGAAGTCACTGCAAGATAGTTAAGCAAGCTTTCGATGGAAATTAGCATGGACAATTGAAGTGCATACAACCTTATCAAGTTAAGAAGTAGTGAATATTCATTATCACCATAAAGCAACAACAAAAATTGGACATTTAACCAACATGCATCAATAAAAGACATAGTCACCTTCAATTTGTTAAGGGCACATGCAACAATTTCTTTTATTGCAGATTTAAGAATAATAATGAGCTCATCTCCAGTCATGTAACTCCCCATACTCACTAGCACATTATTTCAAAGCTTTTACATAAGACCTCAGAGTCTCCATCTCACCAAGCTTAAAAATACCTTTTTCATAAAAAGGACAACGGATTTAAAAATCTGGAAAAGCTAAATAAAACACATTTTAGTTGTAAGTTTTAAATAATAATTACTTCATATGGCAATCCCCTATATAGTTCATGATTGTAATAAGTTTAATTGTTCTAGATGTGGGCTTTTTTACAGTTTACAAAAAAATAATATTGCTAGAGCCATACTACTATTCCTCTATACAACAACAGTAATATGTGAGCTAGAGCTACCACGAATTTAGAGAAAACATTGATTGCGAGAGAAAAAATCACCTTGAATATATAGTTGGCGTTCACAAAGCTTCCAGAACTTTTGAAGAATGGATTCATCTGGAGAGTACCCCAAAGCTTCTAGCTCTGTGGAGGCAAAAGTTTTCTTGAACAACCACCATTGTTCTGAAAAAATAACACAACCTAGACAAAAAAAAAAAAAACTTAATTAATCAAAAGAGAACATAGAACGCACTAACAGGAGAGAAGTGAACATAGAAGTTTGGAATAATGGTTACCATACATACAAGTTGAATTGCACGACGACCTTTCGGAGATTTAGTAGTCAGTAAGGACTCAAGTAGTTCAAACAAGGCACTGTGCTTAGAGATAAAGAAAGATAGAGATTGTTCCAGGACTGATCCAGAGTTTATGATAGTGTAGCCAGCAAACATGGAGATGCAATTAATGAAGCAGAAATCCAATAAGCTGAACAGTAAGCCAAAGCAGTTAAGTGTTAGCAAGACTACAAAATAGAATTTCTCAAACTACAATATACCTACCTCGTCATCAATACTTCTGAAGTTTTTGAAAGTCTCTATAAGATCTTTATGTAAGCTTTCGATGGAAATTTATCTTGACAATTGAAGTTCATACAACCTTTTCAAGTTAACAAGCAGTGAATATTCATCATCACAATCCTACAACAACAATAATTCTTTCTATTACATGTAACAAAAAATGTAACCAAAATAGATCTTTCTATTAAATGAAATACGAAGTGTTACTTGTATGACAGCCATCCACCAAGATTTGTCCTTTCACTGCCAAAAATATCCTTTAGTGCCTAGGAAGTAGTTCAAGTTTTTCCTCTCTCATCCATAGAGGGCAACCAGAGTTTTCAGGTCCATATGATTTTCTCAACTCCATATGCATGGAAATAAGGTCCTCCGTCATCAGTTTCCATAGTTTAGAAGCTGCTTCCAATGCTTATATCAAATGAGATAACCATATCAAAAAAGATTTTTACGAGCATAAGGTTCATTGTATTTATAAATGTAAGAAAATATGCTCTCTATCACCTATGCTCTGAAATCGTTGAGGCTGGTAAGAAATAGTCACCCTAGAATACCCATCGAACTTGAGATTAGTTCCATATCTATGGAATAAATACTCCAAAGCTGCAAGCTTTTTATAGTTTCAAGCCAAGGTTCAGCCTGCATTAATTTTTTGAATCAAGGAGCTCTGAAACTTCCTGCCTTACATTGTCTGAATTTGATGAACTTTGGCCTCTACGGTTTGAAGCTTTCTCATTAAGTAGGGAAGAAATAACAATTAGATACAACTAGAGATGAAAGGTCCATAGGGCAGTCAAGTAACACCCGGAACTCACATATATTAACTATGTGGCATGGTGGAAAGTAGTAGCCCATGCCCTCACTTAAAGATGCCTACAAATGTTGGAATCAGTGAACATCATGTCAGTATGTACTCTAATAATATGCAAGAAAGGCAAATAAGGGAAGAGACTTGCAAACTTCATGGAATTGAAGAGTGCTAAAAGTTTCTCAGCAACCAGGATATTTACTGTTCCAAAGGATATCAGCCTATAAAAGAAAAAAATAATAAGAAAAAAAGGGAACATAAAAACATATATGGGCAGTATAAAAACAGTGGCCAAACACACGTACAACCCCTTAAACTTGTCTTTAAATTTCATTTTGGCACTCCAACTAAGCCTTGTTCCATTTTAACCGTTCAACTCCAATTTTTATGTTCCATTTTAACACATTTGTTTTACCTTACATAATTGTTATGCACATGCTAGACAAGTTAAATAAACATCCAATTACATACCTCCATGTGTTTTATTTTCTCCATATCATCCGGGTTATCCCAATTCTATTACAGACTCTTTAATTATTTCCCTCCAAAAATGAAAAGACTTCCTTAACCTACTCTTCGGAGAAACCTTTCAAAACAACAATCCTTCCCCAAATCCCCACCCTTAGAAGATGAAACCTTCTACAATTATCAATGATTTCTTCCCATTTAAAGACAAAAAATCACAATTGAAGACAAAGATCTTCTAAAAGTTAAAGCTGGTTTGGTTGTTGCTGGTAAGCAAATCTTATAAAACATGCTTTGTAGTTTTTTTTTGGATGTGTTGATTTGTAAATATCTAAAGTGTGATCAGATATGATTTTATAGGATTTAAATTGATCTTATAAAATCATATCTGATTTGCTATTGAATAGGTTAGGATATTAGATTAATAAAATCATCCCTTGATTCTCAAATCTGCCAGAATTAAGGGATCTGAGAGCTAGTTATTCAGTTTTCTATACTATAAATATGTATCTCTATGGATGAATAAGATTGTCCAATTTTGGTACAAAAACTTATACGGTATCAGAGCAAGGTTATTCTTGTAACTAAAACAACACTGCTGCCAAGAAAATAGAAGCCAACGACATCAATAGAAGTCGAGAAATCTATTAACAATTTTGACAAGAGATAACAATTAAGCCGTGATGTGATTTTTGCAAAACATGTGGGCACGCTCTTGAGACTTGCTGGAATATCCATAGGAAAACACCTAGCTGGAACAGAAAAATGGCAGATAACCATGGTCAGGCTCTTTGATGTAACAGCAAAGAACTAGGGCTACGATATTCTCTAGAAATGCAACCTTTCACTAAGGAACAAGTAGAGTGGTTGCACAAATTTCTTCAAGTTCTCCAACTTCAACCTCAACTCTAAACCAGTAAATCTGATTCTTCTACTCCCACTTGTTCTTTTTCCCAAGCAGGTATTGTACCCTCCGTGTTTGTGAGTACAGATTCAAGTGGTATAAGTCCTTGGATCATAGATTCAGGGGCTAGTGATCACATGACATGGAATTCCCATTTTTTTTCAACTAACACTCCTTTAGTAGGAAATAAAAAAGTCAAAATTGATGATGGTTCCTTCTCAACAATTGTTGGAAAAGGGATAGTCAAACTAACCCCTCTTTTGACCCTTTTTTATGTCCTTCATATTCCAAAATTGTCTCATAATCTTTTGTGCATAAATAAATTGACTCAAAAGATTAATTGTCGTGCTATCTTTGACTCTATTTCATGCTTATTTTTGGACAAGGTCTCGGGGAGGATGATTGGTAATGCCAGAGAGTCTGAAGGTCTCTATTTTCTTGAAATCAAGGATAGTTCAGTAAATCTTAGTTCATCTTGTTTGAACTTTGTTCATGTTGATAATAAAGTCATGTTATAACACTATAGACTTGGTCATTAACAGGCGAAACAAAAGAGACAAATATGCTGGAACATGATAGTGAGTTAAATGAGGAAGATGATAGTGAGTTAAATGAGGAGTTAAAAGCATTCAGAACAGAAAGAAGACAGAAAATTCATCAGAAAAAGAAGAGGAAGGTGCCTATTCCAACACCAAGTTGAGCTAGGAGAGGCTGGACCAGACAAAGGTTTTAATGACATTAACATATGAAACAAAAAAGACAAGTATGTAGGAAGATTGGGGGGGAGATGAGGAGTGCTATAGTAGCTCAGATATTGGTAGTAATGACAGTAGAGATGAGTTGGATGTTCTAGCTCAAAGAGGCATAGACTTACCAGCTAGAAGAAAGAGTAGAAAACTAAGGTTCGATCCCGATTGTCAGATAACTATTTTTGAACCTAACATGGTCTTTGAGAGTGATGTGCAATTTAGAAATGATGTGCAATCTTATGCTATAGAGAACAAAGTGCAACTGGAACTTAAGCCTAATGAGAAGCACAAATTTAGAGTCAAATGTAAAAGCAAAATACTATGCAAATGGGAGATATATGCAGACACTGACAGGAATTCTGGTGACTTTATTGTGAATAAGTACCAACCATTTCATCTCTGCCCAACTAAAAACAAGAACAAGTTATGAACTTCTATGTACATTGCACATAAATTTAAAGATAGGACTGTATCTCAACCTAACATAAAACTTTAGGAGATTCAGGAGCTGGTAAAGGATCAGTTGGGTTTGTATATAGGGAGGACACTTTGTTATAGAGCAAAGTTCAGGGTAATGAGTCAGTTCATACGTGATTGGAATGTGGAATTCTCTAGATTATGGGACTATGATGACATTGTTAAGAAGACAAATCCTAGAAGTTCTTGTTGGGTTAGGACAAACAAGGATACAATACTTGGGAAATACTTGTTTGTGTATATTTATGTGTGTTTTGATAATCTTAAAAGGGGTTGGTTAGAAGGATGTAGGAAAATTATTGGTCTTGATGGATGGTTCTTGAAGGGATTATGTAAAGGGAAATTACTGGTAGCCATTGGTAGGAGTGGGAGCAACGAGTTATTTCCCATAGCATGGGCTGTTGTTGATCAAGAGACTAAACATTCTTGGACTTTGGTTCATTGAATATTTGATTTCAGATTTGGAGTTAGGAAATGGTGTGAGCTTCACAATACTTTCAGATTGTCAAAAGGTATTTAGATTGTTTGTGAAAGGTTCTAATTTTCATATTTTGTAGGGTCTTATTCCAACTATTCACAAGCTTTTGCCTAATGCAGAACACATAAGGTGTGTTAGACACATATGGTCTAATTGGTCCATAAGTTGGAAAGGAGAGAAAAGAAGGAAGCAGTTTTGGCGATGTGCTAAGGCTTCATATGAAGTGAAGTTGAAGGATGAACTTGCAAAACTTGCAAAACCTGATGAAGGTACATGTGCAGAGCTACTAACATACAATAAAGAATTTTGGTGCAAGGCTTTTTTTTTCTACATCTTCTAAATGTTATATTGTTGAAAACAACATGTCTAAAACCTATAATTCTTGGATAGTCGGTCCCAGACATAAGTCAATTATTACTATGTTGGAGGAAATCAGACACAAAATTATAAATAGGCATGTCGATATGAGGAGATTCGCTAATACTTGGATAACATATGTTTCTCCAATGGCAAGGTTAATTTTAGAAGAAAATAAAGATATCTCTAAGAGATGTAAAGTATTATGGAATGGAGATTGTTGATTAGAGATTAGTGAGGGTGATACTAGGTTTATTGTTGACCAAGTAAGAAGGACTTGTACTTGCAGAAGTTGGCAATTAAGAGGAATTCCAATGTCCTCATGATGTATGGCATTCTATCACTTAGATCAAGAACCTGTGAATGAAATTGAAAGTTGGTACAGACATGAAAGTATTACTAAAGGTTTACCAATACTCCATACAACCTGTTTCTAACATGAAAATGTGACCAGAATCCAACAATCCTTCTATTGAACCTCCTGAAGTAAAACCTATGCCAGAAAGACCTGGAAGATGCAGGAGAAAACAAAAGGGTGAGCCAAGAAAAAATATGGCAAGTTGTCAAAGAAAGGGGTAAAGATGAATGTCATCAATTAGGTCACAACAAATCTACATGTAAATCAGTGGAAATTATAAACCTATGGGGGCACATAGTTTTGGGACTTATAAACCTACGGGGGCATGTAGTTCTGGGACTATGACGGTGACTGACCCTAGTCCAACTCGGTGTTAAGCCTACTGCCAACTGGAAATGTGAATAATACAGTATAACTGAAATACACTGGATAGCTCAATATTCTGACATGCTAACTGATAAATGTGACATTAAAGTATTGATAATAAAACATTCTTAACTAGAGCGTGTATATACAGTATAAACTGACCTAGCAAGTGAAATTCATGAACTAAATGAATCTACACAACTAGGGTTCTGAATTATATGCAAGGATTAATCAACATGGTTACGAAAACATGATAATCTGATTAGGAATAGTATAACAACTAAATCACAACATTTTTCTAAAGTTCAAGAAACCCTAGGTCTAAACAATATGAAGGGAATCAAGAATCTAACAGAATTTTAAGGACCTTATAGGTGAAAGGAACCCACTAGTGATATCCCACATACCTGGTGACAAAATCTATGGAGAAATCCTTCAATTTTAGGTTGAAACTTGAAAGAAGCCTGCTGGTTGTTCTTGGAAAAGAATGGTGCCTCTTTCTACTTCTTTTGCTCTAAGTTTGATTGATTTAGGTGAATGATCGATTAGGGTAGGTTCTAACTAAGTGCCCGTTTGGATTGACTTATTTTAGGTGCTTTTAAGCCAAAATAGATTTTAACCAATTTTGAAGTGTTTGGATAAAGTTAAAAAGTGCTTATAAGCACTTATTTTAAATCCAAAATAACAAAAATAAGCCAAAAGCCATAAGTTAAAAATCCTAACTTATGGCTTTTGGCTTATAATTCATAAGCCAAAAGCCAATCCAAACAGGCCCTAAGTTACTAGGCTCTAACTGACCAAAACTACGTAGATTAAGGTTAAACGACGTAGTTTAAGTGTCCAATACATAAGGGAAAAGACCAAATGACCCCTGACTTAAAATCTGACGAGGTCAACCATGGACGCAACGACAGACCATCACAAGTTCTGGGTGGTTCAACCACGAGCCCTACAATAACCCATGTGAAGGACAATAGACTGATCTAGAGTTTATGATAGTGTAGATAGTAAACATAAAGATGGCAGTTAAGAAGCATAAATCCAATAAGCTGAACAGTAAGCCAAAGCAGTTGAGTATTTGTAAGACTACAAAATAGAATTTCTCAAACTACAGTATAACTACCTCGTCATCAATACTTCTGAAGTTTTTGAAAGTTCTGTAAGATCTTTATGTAAGCTTTCGATAGAAACTTATCTTGACAATTGAAGTTCATACAACCTTTTCAAGTTAACAAGCAGTGAATATTCATCATCACAATCCTACAACAGCAAAAATTCTTTCTATTACATAGATCTTTCTATTAAATGAAATAAGAAGTGTTACATGTATGACAGCCATCCACCAAGCTTTGTCCTTTCACTGCCAAAAATATCCTTTAGTGCCTAGGAAGTAGTACAAGTTTTTCCCATCTCATCCATTGAGGGCAACCAGACTTTTTAGGTCCATATGATTTTCTCAACTCCATATGCATGGAAATAAGGTCCTGCGTAATCAGTTTCCGTAGTTTAGAAGCTGCTTCCATTGCATATATCAGATGAGATAACCATATCGAAAAAGATTTTTACCAGCATAACGTTCATTGTATTTATAAATGCAAGAAAATATGCTTTGTATCACCTATGCTCCGAAGTCATTGAGTTTGGTAAGAAATGGTCACCCTAGCATACCCATCGAACTTGAGATTAGTACCATATCTATGGAATAAATACTCCAAAGTTGCAAGCTTTTCACAATTTCAAACCAAGGCTCAGCCTGTATTAAACTTTCGAATCAAGAATCTCTGAAACTTCCTACCTTACAGACTCTGAATTTGATGAAATTTGGCCTCTACGAATTGAAGCTTTCTCATCAAGCAGGGAAGAAATAACAATTGGATACATGTAGGGATGAAAGGTCCATAGGGCAGTCAAGTAACACCCGAAACTCACATATATTAACTATCTGGCATGGTGGAAATTAGTAGCCCGTGCCCTAACTTAAATGTGCCTGCAAATGTTGGAATCAGTGAACATCATGTTAGTATGTACTCTAATAATATGCAGGAAAGGCAAATATGCAGAAAAGGAAAGAGACTTACAAACTTCATGGAATTGAAGAGTGCTAAAAGTTTCTCAGCAACCAGGATATCTTACTGTTCCAAAGGATATCAGCCTATAAAAGACAAAAATAATAAGAAAAAAAGGAAACTTAAAATCATATATGGGCAGTATAAAAAAAGTGGCCAAACACATGTACAACCCCTTAAACTTGTCTTTAAATTTTATTTTGCCACTCCAACTCAGCCTTGTTCCATTTTAACCGTTCAACTCTAATTTTTATGTTCCATTTTAACACATTTGTTTAACCTTACATAATTGTTATGCTCATGTTAGACAAGTTAAAAAACATCCAATTACATACCTCCATGTGTTTTATTTTCTCCATATCATCCAAGTTAATCCAATTCTATTACAAATCCTTTAATTATTTCCCTCCAAAAATGAAAAGACTTCTATAACCTACTCTTCGGAGAAACCTTTCAAAACAACAATCCTTCCCCAAATCCCCACCCTTAGAAGATGAAACCTTCTGCAATTATCAATGATTTCTTCCCATTTAAAGACAAAAAATCACATATGAAGACTAAGATCTTCTAAAAGTTAAAGTTGCTTTGGTTGTTACTGGTAAGCAAATCTTATAAACCATGCTTTGTAGTTTCTTTTTAGATGTGATGATTTGTAAATATCTAAAGTGTGATCAGATATGATTTCATAGGATTTAAATTGATCTTATAGAATCATATCTGATTTACTATTGAATAGGTTGGGATATTAGATCAATAAAATCATCCCTTGATTCTCAACTCTACCAGAATCAAGGGATCTGATAGCTAGTTAGTCAGTTTTCTATACTATAAATACGTATCTCTATAGATGAATAAGATTGTACATTTTTGGTAGCAAAACTTACATGGTATCAGAGCAAGGTTATTCTTGTAACTAAAACAGCACTGCTGCCAAGAAAATAGAAGCCCACGACATCAATAGAAGTCGAGAGTTCTATTAACAATTTTGACAAGAGACAACAATGAAGCCGTGATGTGATTTTTACAAAAAAATATGGGCACACTCGTGAGACTTGCTGGAATATTCATAGGAAACCGCCTAGCTGGAACAGAAAAATGGCAGACAACCATGGTCAGGCTCTTCGGTGTACCAGCAAAGAACCAGTGCTATGATCTTTTCTAGAGAGGCAATCTTTCACTAAGGAACAAGTAGAGTGGCTGCACAAATTTCTCCAAGTTCTCCAACCTCAACCTCAACCTCAACTCCAAATCAGTAAATCTGATTCTTCTACTCCCACTTGTTCTTTTTCCCAAGCAGGTAATGTACCCTCCATTTTTTGTGAGTATAGATTCAAGTGGTATAAGTCCTTGGATCATAGATTCAAGGTCTAGTGATCACATGACATGGAATTCCCAATTTTTTCCAACTTACACTCCTTTAGCAGGAAATTAAAAAGTCAAAATTGTTTATGGTTCCATCTTAGCAATTGCTGGAAAAGGAACAGTCAAGCTAACCCCTATTTTGACCATTTTTTATGTCCTTCATGTTCCAAAGCTGTCTCATAATCTTTTGTCCATCAACAAATTGACTCAAAACCTTAATTGTCGTGCTATCTTTGACTCTATTTCATGCATATTTCAAGACAAGTTCTCGGGGAGGATGATTGGCAGTTCTAGAGAGTCTGAAGGTCACTATTTTCTTGAAAACAGGGACAGTTCAGTAAATCTTAGTTCAGCTTGTTTGAACTCTGTTCAAGTTGATAATAAAGTCATGTTATGGCACTATAGACTTGGTCATCCTACTTTTCATTATTTGAAACTCTTGTTACCTCATTTGTTTATGAATAAAAGTACATCCTCTTTCTAGTGTGAGTTTTGTGAAATGGCTAAACACAGACGTTCATCTTTTTTTCCCAAAAATACAATGCCACAAAACCCTTTAAGTTAATCCATAGCAATGTTTGGGGACCTTCTAGGGTAGCAACTGTAAATGGAAAAAGGTGGTTTGTGAGTTTCATAGATGATCACACTAGACTAACTTGGGTGTACTTATTGAAAGACAAATGTGAAGTAAAACATATATTTGAGGCTTTTTATGTTATGGTCGGAACACAATTTCATGAGAAGATTCAAATATTTCGGAGTGATAATGGGAGAGAGTATTTTAATGACCATCTAGGCAATTTTTTCACTTCCAAGGGAATAGTGCACCAAAGTTCATGTCCTAATACACCCCAACAAAATGGAGTAGCTGAGAGAAAAAATAGGCATCTTATCAAGGTAACTAGAGCCTTAATATTCACAAGTGGAGTCCCTAAATTTCTTTGGAGTGAAGCTCTTTTGACATCCACTTATCTTATTAATAGGATCCATTCCCGTGTTCTAGATTTTAAAACCCCTTTTAGTATGTTCAAGACATACTTCCCTACTTTTAGATTAACCACTAATCTACATTTGAGAGTCTTTGGGTGTAGTATATTTGTTCATGTTCATGATCATAGTAGGAGTAAACTTGATCCACGTGCTAAAAAATGTGTTTTTGTTGGCTATGCCCCTAGTCAAAAGGGATACAAATGTTATGACCCAAATACTAGGAAGCTTATTGTCACAATAGATGTCACCTTTTTTGAATCTCAATTATATTTTGGAACTCATCTTCAGGGGGAGAAACATAGTGAAGATTCAATGGATAGTAAGGATTCTCGTGACCTCACATGTGAGAAATAAAAGGATCTACCTTTTATGATAGATATGGGAAATAGTACTTTTGGTAGTAACAACATTGATAAGGTAAGAGATCCCAACTTATATAATGAAAATAAGGAAACTGAGATAGTAGAGTATTTTCATGATACAATTAATGACAAGGACATGGAACAAACAAAGGAATTGCAGGTTTACATGAGAAGAAACTGAAATCAAGAAAAGAGACTAAGGATGCTCAGCAGAACCAAATGTCCACTCTGCAAGATCTTACTGATATACAAGGTAATTCTCTAGAATTTAATTCTAATTTGCCCCTTGTTATTTTAGATCTTGATCTTCCAATTGCCAAATGTAAAGGAGTAAGAAAAGTCACAAACCATCCCATGTCAAAATTTGTGTCATATAGAAACTTGTCTCCTTCCTATATAGCTTTTCTTTCTCAATTATTTGGAATGGATATACTGAGAAATGTGTAGGATGCTTTGAATGTTCCCAAGTGGAAAGAGGCAATTCTAAAGGAGATGAATGCTCTTAGAGAAATGAAGCCTAGGAAATGGTGGAACTAGAACGTGGAAAGAAAACAGTTGGTTGCAAGTGGGTGTTTACTATCAAATATAAATCAGATGGGTCCTTGGAGAGCTATAAGGCACATTTGGTAGCAAAAGGGTTCACTCAGACATATGGAATTGACTATCTTCAGACATTCGCTCCAGTTTCCAAGTTGAAGTCAATCAAGGTTCTTCTGACCATTTTTGCCAATCTTGATTGGCCCCTTCAACAACTAGATGTGAAGAATGCATTCTTAAATGGAAAACTTGAAGAAGAAGTCTACATGGATCCTCCTCCGGGTTTTGAAGAAAGGTATGGAACTAGAGTGTGCAAGCTAAAGAAATCTTTCTACGGGCTCAAACAATCTCCAAGAGCTTGGTTTGAGTGTTTTACTCAGTTTTTAAAAAAACAAGGGTACACTCAAGAGCAAGCAGATCACACCATGTTCATTCGACACTCTTTTGAGGGAAAGACAACTATCCTGAGAGTGTATTTTGATGATATTATACTTACAGGAGATGACTTTCCCGAAATGAAGAATTTAAAGACACAGTTGGCCTCAAAATTCGAGATCAAAGATTTAGGTTAGTTAAAATATTTTCTAGGCATGGAAGTAGCAAGATCAAAAGAAGGCATTATGGTGTCACAAAGGAAGTATGTACTAAAAGAGACAAGCATGAGTGGTTGTCGTCCAGCTGAAACACCTGTTGATCCGAATATTAAATTTGGAAAAAAAGAAGGAAATGCAGTTGACCAAAATCAATATCAGAGACTAGTGGGGAAGTTGATCTACTTATCACACACTCGACCTGATATAGCTTTTGTTGTAAGCTTAGTGAGTCAATTTATGCACTCTCCAAAAGCAGAGCACCAAGAAGTGGTCTACGGGATTCTAAGATATTTGAAAAGTTCATCGGAAAAAGGATTGTTTTTTAGAAAAGGTCAAGATAGAGGCATTGAAAGCTTTACAGATGTAGATTAGGCAGGTTCTACTATTGATAGGAGGTCTACATCATGATATTGTGCTTTTATCTGGGGAAATCTTGTGACTTGGAGGAGTAAAAAGCAGAATGTTATAGCTCATAGTAGTGCTGAAGCTGAATACCAATCTATGGCCCATGAGATCTGTGAAATGATTTGGCTCAAAAAGATGATGGAAGAACTAAAAAAGTTGTTTGTTTTACCAATGAAGTTGAACTGTGGCAACAAAGCCTCCATAAGTATTGCTCACGATTTAGTTCAACATGACAGAACAAAGCATGTTGAAGTGGACAGGCACTTCATAAAAGGGGAGATTGAAGAAGGGAACGTGTGCATGCCTTCCGTCCCAACAAATCGGCAAATTACAACTATTTTCACAAAAGGCTTGTTTAAACCAAAGTTTGAAATTCTTGTAAGCAAGTTAGGCATGACAGATATTTACATGCCAACTTGAGGGAGAGTGTTGATTTGTAAATATCTAAAGTGTGATCAGATATGATTTTATAGGATTTAAATTGATCTTATAAAATCATGTCTGATTTGCTATTGAATAGGTTAGGATATTAGATAAATAAAATCATCCCTTGATTCTCAAATCTACCAGAATCAGGGGATCTGATAGCTAGTTAGTCAGTTTTCTATACTATAAATATGTATCTCTATGGATGAATAAGATTGTACAATTTTGGTACCAAAACTTATAGGATGCAGTGTGGTTTTTCTTTTTCTTTTTTTAGTGTTTCTCATTAGGAATTTTTGATGAAAGATTTAGGTTTTTAGTTTTGAAATTCACTGATGATATTCTTCATTCCCTTTTTCTTTTCATGTTAGTGTAAATCTAACTCATGGTAGAAGAATAAATTCTTGTTCGGTTCCATCATGGTGGTTCTTTTTATCAAAGCTCCAAATCCAAAATATGTAGGGGAGAGAGAAATAAGGTAACTCCTTTAGATAAAGACCATTTTTCTTTGGTTGAATTGGGTTGTTATACAAAGGGTATATGGAATGCATCTGTTGGGGGTTTCTATGTATTTAACTCTAATTCCAATGAATTTGTTTTGTTAGAAAATGACAAACAAATTTTAAATATTGTATCTCACCTTAAACATGGTGCTTTTTTAGACTTTGATGGAAGAGAGGGTCCCATTTGACTTTCAAGTGAGCTTGGGGTGGTTCAAAACAGTGAGAATTCAATAAATAGGGGGTCTAGGGTTGCATTAGGTGAACACCCTCAACTTATTACTCAACAAACTTCTGTACACCCTTAACTTATTGCTAGAGATACAAGTATGTTACTGACTAGGAAGAAACAACAGATATAAGAGATGAAAATGTTAATGCAAAGGAAGATGATAGTGATTTGCCTTCAAATCTGTACAATAGTGAATCTGAATTAGATGTTATACCTGAGGAAGATGATAGTGAGTTAAGTAAGGATTTAAGACCATTTAGAATAGAAAGAAGAAAGAAAATTCATCATAAAAAGAAGAGGACGGTGTCTATTCCAACACCAGGTTGAGCTAAGAGAGACTGGACCAGACAAAGGTTTTAATGACATTAAATGGCAAAACAAAAGAGACAAGCATGCTGGAAGATTGGAGGGGGGGAGATGAGGAGTGCTATAGTAGCTCAGATATTGGTAGTGATGACAGTAGAGATGAGTTGGACGTTCTAGCTCAAAGAGGCATCGACTTACCAGCTAGAAGAAAGAGTAGAAAACTAAGGGTTGATCCCGATTGTCAGATAACTATTTTTGAACTTGACATGGTCTTTGAGAGTGCTATGCAATTTAGAAAAGATGTGAAATCTTATGTTGTAGAGAACAAAGTGCAACTCGAACTTAAGCCTAATGAGAAGCACAAAATTAGAGTCAAATCTAAAAGCAAATTACTATGCAAATGGGAGATATTTGCAAGCACTGAAAGGAATTCTGGTGACTTCATTGTGAAGAAGTATCACCCATTTCATTGCTGCCCAACTAAAAACAAGAACAAGTTATGAACTTCTGTGTACATTGCACATAAATTTCAAGATAGGATTGTATCTCAACCTAACATAAAATTTTGGGAGATTCAGGAGTTGGTAAGGGATTAGTTTGGTTTGTATGTAGGGAGGACAGTTTGTTATAGAGCCAAGTGTGGGGTAATGAGTTAGTTCATGGGTGATTGGAATGCGAAATTCTCTAGAATATGTGACTATGCTGACATTATTAAGAAGACAAATCCTAGAAGTTCATGTTGGGTTAGGACAAACAAGGATACAATACTTGGAAAAAACTTGTTTGTGTATTTTTATGTGTGTTTTGATAATCTTAAAAGGGGTTCGTTAGAAGGATGTAACGAAATTATTGGTCTTGATGGATGGTTCTTGAAGGGATTATGTAAAGGGAAATTACTGGTAGCCATTGGTAGGAGTGGGAACAACGAGATGTTTCCCATAGCATGGGCTGTTGTTGATCAAGAGACTAAACATTCTTGGACTTTGGTTCATTAAATATTTGATTTCAGATTTGGAGTTAGGAAATGGTGTGGGCTTCACAATACTTTCAGATTGTCAAAAGGTATTCAGATTGTTTGTGAAAGTTTCTAATTTTCATATTTTGTAGGGTCTTATTCCCACTATTCAAGAGCTTTTACCTAATGCAGAACACATAATGTGTGTTAGACACATATGGTCTAATTGGTCAATAAATTGGAAAGGAGAAGAAAGAAGGAAGAAGTTTTAACGATGTGTTAAGGCTTCATATGAAGTGAAGTTGAAGGATGAACTTGCAAAACTTGCAAAACTTGATGAAGGTACATATGAAGAGCTACTAACATACAATAAAGAATTTTGGTGCAAGGCTTTTTTTTTCTACATCTTCTAAATGTGATATTGTTGAAAACAACATGTCTGAAACCTATAATTCTTGGATAGTCAGTCCCAGACATACGTCAATTATTACTATGTTAGAGGAAATCAGACACAAAATTATGAATAGGCATGTCGATATGAGGAGATTCACTAATACTTGGATAACAGATGTTTCTCCAATGGCAATGTTAGTTTTAGAAGAAAATAAAGATATCTCTAAGTGGTGTAAAGTATTATGGAATGGAGATTCTTGATTCGAGATAAGTGTGATACTAGCTTTATTGTTGACCAAGTAAGAAGGACTTGTACTTGCAAAAGTTAGCAATTGAGAGGAATTCCAATGTCCTCATGCTTTATGTGCCTTCTATCACTTAAATCAAGAACCTGAGAATGAAATTGAAAGTTGGTACATATGTGAAAGTATTCCTGAAGGCTTACCAATACTCCATACAATCTATTCCTAACATGAAAATATGACTTGATTCCAACAATCCTTCTATTGAACCTCCTGAAGTAAAACCTGTGCCAGGAAGACCTGAAAGATGCAGAAGAAACAAAAGGATGAGCCAAGAAAAAAATATGGCAAGCTGTCAAATAAAGGGGTAAAGATGAATGTCATCAATTGGGGCACAACAAATCTGTATGTAAATTAGTGGAAATTATAACCTATGGGGACACGTAATTTTTCGACTTATAAACCTATGGGGGCATGTAGTTCTGGGACTATGAGGGTGACTAACCCTATTCCAACTCGGTGTTAAGCCTACTGCCAACTGGAAATGTGTATAATACAACATAACTGAAATATACTGGATAGCTTAATTTTCTAACATGCTAACTGATACGTAAGAAGTTTTTGAAACTCTCTGCAAGATCTTTATGCAAGCTTTCGATGGAAATTTATCTTGACAATTGAATTTCATACAACCTTTTCAAGTTAACAAGCAGTGAATATTCATCATCACAATCCTACAACAACAAAAATTCATTTTATTACATGTAACAATAAATGTAACAAAATAGATCTTTCTATTAAATGAAATAAGAAGTGTTACCTATATGAAAGCCATCCACCAAGCTCTGTTTTCCCCAAGAAGTAGTTCATGTTTTTCCCATCTCATCCATTGAGGGCAGCCATACTTTTCAGGCCCATATATTTTTCTTAACTCCATATGCATGGAAATAAGGTCCTCCGTCATCAGTTTCCATAGTCTAGAAGCTGCTTCCATTGCATATATCAAATGAGATAACCACATCAAACAAGATTTTTTTTACCAGCATAAGGTTTAGCATATTTATAGATGCAAGAAAAATATGCTTTCTATCACCTATGCTCTGAAGTCGTTGTGGCTGGTAAGAAATGGTCACCCTAGCATACCCATCATACTTGAGATTAGTACCATATCTATGAAATAAATACTCCAAAGCTGCAAGCTTTTTACAGTTTTAAACCAAGGTTCATCTTGTATTAAACTTCCAAATCAAGAAGCTTTGAAACTTCCTGCCTTACAGACTTTGAATTTGATGAACTGCACTTGGAGAACAAATAATGCACTGCGCTTGGAGATAAGGAAGATGAAGATTGTTCCAGGACTGTTCCAGAGTTTAAGATAGAGTGTAGCCTGCAAACATACAGATGCATGTTAAGAAGCAGAAATCCAATAACCTAAACAGTAAGCCAAAGAAGTTGACTATTGGCAAAACTACAGTATACCCACCTTGTCTTCAAAACACACAGTCCCTTCAATTTGTTAAGGGCACATACAACAACTTCTTTTATTGCAAATTTAAGTTTGAGAGGTTGATCTAGGAGAGGCTGGAACATACAAAGGTTTTAATGACATTAACAGGCTAAACAAAAGAGACAAGTATGCTGGAAGATTGGGGGTGGAGAGATGCACATTACTTCACATTAAAAGTGTTGCAAAAGCTCTGAAAATCACTGAACATTATTCGAATTATTTAACATATTCTGTCATAAAATAAAAAATATACTTCATATGCTCTCTATTTGAGATGATAAAACAAAAGGAGATTCAATGCAGGCTATCATACAATGTATCAATTTGAGTCTTGCACTACCTCCTCATATTAAATGTTCTAAATTGAGTTATCATGGGGATGGCCTAGTGATTGTGACAGGGAACTTTGATGTTCTTTGGACCAGAGCTCATTAATCACAATGAGGTCCAACTACTACTGCTGCTGCTGATGTTAATGCTCTCTTTGTTTTATAAAGTAAAAGAAAGGAAAAGGACTAGAAGAGGGCTGTTAGTTTTGGTAATGGAGAAATGATGAAAGAGGCTCAGATTATGACATGGGGCTTTCAGTTCTTTGTGCCCAGCCATAGCTGCAAATTTCCAAAAATTTTGATTGCCCCGCCAAGACACCAGCTACACAACTCTAATACCCGACTCAAAAAGCTCGGCAAAACTATCATCATATTGTTTCCTCTTGCTGACTTTATGAGAGTGTAACTCTGTTTGAATTGCATTGGAACACACCCAGTGAGGACCAAACTAGCACAACAAAAACATGTGCACAATGCATTATAGACACAAGAATTATGCATATGCATAAATAGTCGTCTCATTTAAATTTAAAGCAAAAATAAATCACCAGAATGTCTAACATGGTCATCTACACGGAGAAGTTCAACGTAAAGAGAAATCACCAGAACGTTCGAGCTGGTCATCCACACAGAATCATCTCTCACGGTATTATTATTTTATTATTTTCTTGTATATTTTGAAGGGCTGTTGGTCTTTTTTGTTATCAATGGAGAAATCATGGGCAGAGTAGAGAGGGCCAACCACCTTTTATAGAAAATCCAATCTCTCTGATGCCTCATTCTTTTTTCTTTCTAGGCTATGTTAAGCTGATACGAAACAAATAAGATTACACGTTAGGACTGCAAGATGATTATAGCTTGTAGTAGAAAATTGCAGTTTCAACATGTCACACCCCAACCCTTGGTGAGGAGGACAAGTACCATATGAACACATATTTTACAAGTGACCTATGATGAGAAAGTAAACTACTATACAAACAGATTTATTAATGAGAAGTTTCGTATACAATACATGTCGGCTAGCTGAACTGATATATGTGATAAGTGAAACTATGAATACAGATTATAGCTTTACAATGTCTACAAAGCCTCTACTGGAATCCATGACTATACCACTAGGAAAATACGCATAGTAAAGACTCGGCAAAGCCCTGAATCAACCTAGAGTCACCAGCAACTGCTAAGTATCATGTGCTTCTATTGGGGAGATCTGTTAGTTTAGTACATGTACCTGCAGCATGAAATGCAGCGTCCCCAATAAGGGACGTTAGTACGAAAGAATGTACTGAATATGTAAGGCATAATACAGCCATATGTAAAATGAGAGCTCAAGTGAAACCAAATACCAATACATAAGGATTAGAGGCCACCTTTGCTTATACTTGTGGAATCGTGTATGTTACATTCTTTTCTTTACTTTACTGTACGTTATAATCTTGATAAGGCATATGATACAAATGACCAGCTAATCAGTTGTAGAAGAGGATGACCCATGCTAGGCATTTTAACCCCTGGGATGTTGTCCTCATAATTCCACAAATTGGGATCGGCCCATGCTAGGCTTCCGCCCCTGAGCTGCCACCCTTCTATAATAATTGGGATAGGCCCATGCTAGGCTTTCGCCCCTGAGATGCCACCATTCTATACCAATGAGGATCGACCCATGCAATGCATTTTCCCCTAGGCTGCCACCCATAATTATATAGATTGCTTCACTTAGATTATTTAACCTTTGAGATTGTTGTTTTGATGTTCATAACTCTTTTGATATTGTTTTTTTGATGATCATAACTCTTTTGAGATTGTTGTTTTGGTGGTCATAATCATTGTTGAGATTTGAAACTATGGACCAGTAGTAGAAGACATACGAATATGGACTGACGATAATGACAATAACGTGGGAAGAAATTGTGACACCAACGTAATACTTAGGAGCTTCTATGACTCAGTAAGCATTTTGACATCTCAAATTGAAGCACATATCAAGTGAAGACATTTAACATTTAGCTAAGAGATTTGAACTCTATATGATAGCCAAATACTCACTAACTAATATCAATTATAAGGTATACATGAACGTGGAACCAAGGGAGAATGTGGAAAGATTCAACTTAAGGATGGATACATATTCCAAGTAAGTACATATAAATGTACAATAGAGCAAGTAGGGATCTTGTGAGGTAACATTATAGTCTAACACAATGGGAGTAATAACTAATAAAGGGAACATATGAACATGTGAAAAGATGATATATATGATGGAATACACAATTAAAGCAAGTTGGCAAGATATGGGCAGATAGTATATCCAACATATAAACATATATACCATGTGTAATCTAGGATCATTTTGATTTATATAAGGAGAATACGTGCCAAGGGTCTTTTCACGATGAAATAAGTTTAAACCTTGCATCCTGATACTTGGTAGAGTAAGCAAGTACATTTTGTGATAAACTCATATTAGGAATACTCACTTTGATGCTCTAGGAGTAGGAACTGCAACTATGGATTAGTCACTACCAAGGGCACTTAGAAAGCTTACTTTGTAATACAATTGTTGGATTCATACCAAAGAAATAGGAAATCGAATAGCCTTACATACCTAGCTGCTCAACACTAGATATTACAATGAGTTAACCGTTTTCCTTTTAGATTATTTATCGACAATGGAGTAAATAATAAAACTAGCATTAGTAGCTGATCAACAAGTTTGGGATACTTGATCAAACCTAAATAGTAATTAGCAGTAAATCTATAATTGATACCATTAAGGGTGTTCTTCCACCCATTCTCCTCTAATTTTTTCATACAGTATACATCGTTCTTATAAGGTCCTCTGAAACTCCTCGATTTTCATAAAATTTGGAAAACAATATACAAAGGGATGGCATAAAGTAAGCTCATGCAACAATCAATGAAGTGGTGTTTAGTAATACTTTCAATGTTCTATCCTCTAACCAGTTCCCATGACTTCTCTGCACATATCCAGCCACACCCCCTTATTTTACGATACACAAAACAGTCCTTATGCATCACAATGTGGAAGTAGCAATATAAATCACGGCTTCCCACCAACATTCCATTAGTTCCCACTAACATTACATTTAAGATGTTCAAAACGAGCTCATAATCAAAATTTAAGGGGACTCCACTCCATGGCTGTCCTAACAAGCACATCCTTCTTGAACATTTAGCAAGCTCACACCATATAGAGGCAACACTCCTAAGTTTATTAACACATACAAACTTTCACAAACAATGCAAGAACAATAGAGGGACGAAAATTTCCATAGCTTACCTTGCTGGACAGAAACCTCACTTGCTAAGACTTGGATTCTTCAAGGTTTAAGTTGTCCTCTCCCCCTTACCTTCATGTTAAATCAGACTATCACTTGAATTCCTTAAAATGGGAGATGTTTTACCAACTTGTACTTTAACAACACTTGTTTCCTTTAGATTTTAATGGTGAAGTTGTAGACCAAAAATCTTGGATCTTCTATGGCTTTCCTTGGGAGTAATTTTCTGGAGAATAAATGATGAAAGAGATATGATGAGCTTGAGTGCTTTACAGGTACCTTCTAGATGTTTTCACTTAGTAAATTGGAGAAATAATATGGTCCTATACTTTAAGCAAGCCGGTGCATCACCACCTTTCCCTTTTCACTTAAAATGCAATCCACCTATTCTAAGTAGGTGCTTCACCTACTTGTCACCTTCTAGCATAGTTTAGTCAAGCAAGCACCTCACTTATTTTACACCATTTTCCCAATATTAGTTTCTTTACAAGACTGTAGCACTAATACGCACATTTGACCACTTTGACTGTAGCACTAATGATAAGTGTAGTTGATATTTAGGTTCCTAGAATTTCGTTTGGAGATTTGCAAAAGTTTTCTTTGTAAGTAGGACTATCCAAAATCTATAGACTAACCAAAAAAACGTATACACAAGTCTCGCGGGACATCTCAATAGATATGGTTCATGAATAAGAATATGACAAATAAAACCCCTTTCTTAACCATGTAATCCACTGAGGACACACAAGTAGAACTCATACTAATAAGGAATTTAATATACCTAAAGACAAGACATTCAAATGACATATCAAATGAACAAATGATAGTAGGACTTATGATCATATAAGGGCACCACATGATCTCATATCTTAATGCTGATGTTTAGAATGAGGAGGGGTATTTAGGATCTCGACCATCATCTATTCCCAACTATCTTATGTTATATTCTAGTCCTTCCATAATACTTCAACAGGTTACACCTTTTGTGCTTAGCTTCCGGGCCTAACAATCAAGAATAACTATAGTATCTCCCAATTTTTTTTATATGGAATGGACATAAAATCCTAGGCCTAACCTATCAGAGCTCTACTTTTCCTTCTCTTTTATCTTATGACGCTTTTTCAGAGATGAGTCTTATAAGAATGCATAGCTATTAATATAAACTCTAAAGTTTTATGTCACACATTCGGATAAGGCATTATGCTAAGTTATTTATATATGGTTGTGATAAAACTTACATATATGCCCAACCTTTTCTGGTCAAAATCTTCACTACCTAATGATACAAGGACACATTTTCCTAAGATGTTCAAAACTCAAGTCGGTAAGCACAGAGGGGCATAGTATACGGATAAATAAGTCACATTGGGTATGACACACAGGCAGACTAGCACAAAAGGGAGCGCATAATATACTGGCATTAAGCTATAGAAATATGTGGTGTACGCGCGCATATGGTTCATACGGTAGTGTGTGGGCGAATGAACTATAAGGAATATAGGAAGTGGACTAGATGAGCACATGATGCATGAGTACTAAAGCTATGAAATATATAATATGTAAGTAAGTAGACTATACACGGAACACAAATCACATTGAGCAAATGTGTTCTATCGCATGGATAGGTGGACTAACATGTCAATAATTACACATATGAAATATGAGCAAGTCACATGACACATGGCCAAAAATTCTATAAGTTCTGTAATGTTTAAGAAGTAGGCTACGAGGCATATAATATATATAGAAATGGTTTATGATGTATATGACATGTAAACAAGTGATATGTGATTCATATAAAACCCACGAGCATTAATTTTTCCATAGCATATGATCAATTAGCCTGCAGTACCCACACAATATGGAAAAGTGACATGTGGAAAGTAATCGGTGCAATAAATAACATGTAGGGAAAAGGTCCTACGAAAACATATAGCAATAAACAAGGGTGCTCTGAAGCGAATAACACTTACATGCAAGCATTCTATTACATTAGGTAACATGTGAGAAAGTAATCCACAAAGGGCAAATGACATACAAATAGATAAGTTATAGAACATGCATCATGTATAATTATATAACAGACCATCTTTGGAAACTACGAGATATCCTATAGAACCACTCTAGCATATTAACGGCAAACACATTGTCTTAAGCATTAAGTCACGGGTGGGATAGTTCTTCTCATATTCCTTACTCACCTCAAAGAACATACAATTGATTTCCCCATCTACTCTCTTCAATCTCCTAAGAATTCTTATAGGTCTTCTGCTATTGGAACTTGGCTTCCTTCTAGGTCAATACAAATATTACAGTTAAGATAGAAAAAAAAAATCCTCAATAGTTCATCTTCTGGAGTAGGAGACCGAGGTCAACTTTACCTTCATTACTAGCTTGTGTGTTATATCACACTCAATATCCAGTGCCTTTGGAAGGTTAAAATAGAAAAGAAATAGTGAAGCTTGAACGCACCATAAAACATGCACTCTAATAACATGTAAATGTCAGGTACCTATAAAGTTATATCTTAATTCATAACGTCTTAGAATTAGCTACTTTGGGCTCAACTAGATAGGTCCGGCCATACTAATAATAGATTTCCTCTTTTTTATAACAAGTGAGGGTGCTCCGACTCTTTTTCCATACAAGATAGCAAATGAGAACAACTAGCATATGATCAATTTTTTCCTCTCCCTTAATTGGACTATGATTAATGAATTACTGCTGGCATATATTAAATGAATCTTATAGTAGCTCTATTCAATTTGATGGAAGTCTATACATGTGTATAATGATCTACTTCTCTTTTATACTAATGATGTAGATGAACTAGGTCCATGTATCTTCTATCTATGTGATCTTTCTATTCCCCTATTTTTTTTCTCATTGTTATGAAGACCAAATATCAAGGCTGGAATCACTACTAAAATGACTTTTCAGTCTAAAAAGATTCACAAAGTTGTTCTCGGGTGGACAATTATAACTCTTTAAGGTTGAAGAGTTGATACCTTATTCTTGCCTTATAAACTTAGCAATCACTCTTTCATAACCACCTATCTCACTCATCTATAGCATCCTCATATCATCTCTACTCCTATGTTTAGGGGATTTGATATGTCCCATCTCTTCTAACTAGAAGCTCTACGTACACATATTCGACCCGTGTCAGTCAAGCTTCATTCTCACATTCTTCCTATCTAACAAGTACCTTCTAATCAAAACTAGTAGTTTCATGTACTCCAATCCCACTATGTTGTAACCTAACTAATCACAACTTAGGTCTAACCAATCAACTTTCCTTTTGTTAACCTTACCCTTTAGTCACATACTAATCCTCTATAGCCAAAACATATATTATAGTAGGAACTACAATACATACATCATTTGTAGCAATTAGCACAATTATCCCTAAGTTTTATACCCACGAAAAGAATACAAATGTTATTAGTACTTAGTCGGGGTGGTTGCCACATACCATACAGAAAGCCAACTATTAACATATTCGGGATGATATATGGAGAGAATTTGGGCTTTCTCAGCCAATTAAATACCCCTCTAGTAACACTATTGCACTGATACATTCACCTATCAATTATGCCGCTGCCTTCTTCCAACTAAAAGAAACTGGTTCAACAGCATCAATTTTGAGTACATGTGTAAGCTGAAAATTCTATGTATATTACAAACTAAGAATGACTGTCTCCTATAGGAATAGATCCTATAAATATGGAGGAAATATAGAACTCAAGAGTAGGTTACATCCTCCTAAGAAGATGTTCTTGGAAATCTACAGCTCATATATGTAACTAGCTAAACCCATTATTTTTTAAGCATATGGATAACCATACTATATCTTTCTCAATTGAACCATCGTGATACAATTGGTACAAATGCAACTTTAGATGCAAATAACATAAAAGCCTGTACATACCTTGTAGGGTGGGATGATCGAATAAAATGAGCTCAATCTAGTCTGTTGACATTTTAGCTAGCAATAACATTAACCATAGTAAGCACAATATGAATAACTTGATCGGGTAAAAGTGGAAATTGACTTCTTAATTTTGCTCTATCGCACGATCTGGATTATGAAGGAAGGTAACATTTCATAAATGTCCAAGCAGCCCCCTAATTATAAATGTGGCGCGCAACACATTCATAAGTAAGGCTCTACTAGACACGGCTTTGTAGACTCCCTAGGATGAGCTGCTCTAATACCACTTTTGTTACACCCCAACCCTAGGTGAGGAGGACAAGTACCATATGAACACATACTTTACAAGTGACCTATGATGAGAAAGTAAACAACTATGCAAATAGATTTACTAATGAGAAGTTTCATACACAATACATGTTGACTAGCTGAACCGATACATCTGACAAGTGAAACTATGAATACAGATCATAGCTTTACAATGCCTACAAAGCCTCTACTAGAATCCATGACTGTACAACTTGGAAAATACGCATAGTAAAGACTAGGCAAAGCACCGAATCAACCTCGAGCTCACCAGCAAAACGACTGAGTATCATGTGCTTCTATTGGGGAGATCTATTAGTTGATACCTATACTTGTAGCATGAAATGCAGCAACCCAATAAGGGACGTTAGTACGAAAGAATGTACTGAATATGTAAGGCATAATACAACCATATGTAAAATGAGAGCTCAAGTGAAACCAAATACCAATACATAAAGATTAGAGACCACCTTTGCTTATACTTATGGAATCGTGTATATTACATTCTTTTCTTTACTTTACTGTACGTTATAATCTTGATAAGGCATGTGATACAAATGACCAGTTGATTAGTGGTAGAAGAGGACGACCCATGCTAGGCATTTTAACCCCTGGGATGCTGTCCTCATAATTTCACAAATTGAGATCGGCCCATGCTAGGCTTCCACCCCTAAGCTGCCACCCTTCTATACCAATTAGGATCGGCCCATGCTAGGCTTTCGCCCCTGAGCTACCACCCTTCTATACCAATTGGGATCGACCCATGCTATGCATTTGCCCCTGGGCTGCCACCCAAAATTATACATATTGCTTCACTTAAATTCTTTAATCTCTGAGATTGTTGTTTTGATGTTCATAACTCTTTTGTGATTGTTCTTTTGATGATCATAACTCTTTTGAGATTGTTGTTTTGGTGGTCATAATCATTGTTGAGATTTGAAACTATGGACCAGTAGTAGAAGACATACGAATATGGACTTACGATAATGACAATGATGTGGGAAGCAAATGTGACACCAATGTAATACTTAGGAGCTTCTATGACTCAGTAAGCATTTTGACATCTCAAATTGAAGCACATATTAAGTGAAGATATTTAACATTCAACCAAGAGATTTGAACTCTATATGATAGCCAAATACTCACTAACTAATATCAAATACAAGGTATACATGAACGTGGAACCAAGGGAGAATGTGGAAAGATTCAACTTAAGGACGGATACATATTCCAAGCAAGTACATATAAATGTACAATAGAGCAAGTAGGGATCTTGTGAGGTAACATTATAGTCTAACACAATGGGAGTAATAACCAATAAAGGGAACATATGAACATGTGAAAAGATGACATATATGATGGAATAGACAATTGAAGCAAGTTGGCAAGACATGGGCAGATATCCAACATATAAACATATGTACCATGTGTAATCTAGGATCGTTTTGATTTATATAAGGGGAATACGTGCCAAGGGTATTTTGATAATGAAATAAGTTTAAACCTTGCATGCTAATAATTGGTAGAGTAAGCACGTACATTTAGTGATAAACTCATATTAGGAGTACTCACTTTGATGCTCTAGGGAGTAGGAACTGCAACTATGGATCAGTCACTACCAAGGGCACCTAGAAAGCTTACTTTGTAATACAAGTGTTGGATTCATGCCAAAGAAATAGGAAATCGAATAGCCTTACATACCTTGCTACACAACACTGGATATAACAATGAGTTTACCGTATTCCTTTCATATTATTTATGTACAATGGAGTAAATAATAAAACTAGCATTAGTAGCTGATCAACAAGTTTGGGCTACTTGATCAGACCTAAATAGTAATTGGCAATAAATCTATAATTGATCTCATCAAGGGTGTTCTTCCACCCATTCTCCTTTAATTTTTTCATACAGCATATAACCTTCTTATAAGGTCCTCTGAATTTCCTCAGTTTTCATAACATTTGGAAAACAGTATACAAAGGGATGGCATAAAGTAAGTTCATGCAACAATCAATTAAGTGGTGTATAGTAACACTTTTAATGTTCTATCGTCTAACCAGTTGCCATGACTTCTCTGCACATATCCAGCCATATCCCCTTATTTTACGATACACAAAATAGTCCTTATGCATCATAATGTGGAAGTAGCAATATGAATCATGGCTTCCCACCAACATTCCATTAGTTCCCACTAACATTACATTTAAGATGCACAAAACGAGCTCACAATCAAAATTTAAAGGGACTCCACTCCGTGGCTGTCCCAACAAGCACATCCTTCCTGAACATTTACCAAGCTCACACCATATAGAGGCAACACTCCTAAGTTTATTAACACATACAAACCTTCACAAACAATGCAAGAATAATAGAGGGATGAAAATTTCCATAGCTTACCTTGCTGGACAGAAACCTCACTTGCTAAGACTTGGATTCTTCAAGCTTTAAGTTGGCCTCTCCCCCTTACCTTGATGTTAAATCAGATTATCACTTGAATTCCTTAAGATGGGAGATATTTTACCAACTTGTACTTTAACAACACTTGTTTCCTTCATATTTTAATGGTGAAGTTGTAGACCAGAACTCTTGGAGCTTCTATGGCTTTCCTTAGGAGTAATTTTCTGGAGAATAAGTGATGAAGGAGATATGATGAGCTTGAGTTGTTTACAGGTACCTTGTGGATGTTTTCACTTAGTAAATTGGAGAAATAATATGGTCCTTTACTTTAAGCAAGCAGGTGCATCACCTTCTTTCCCTTTTCACTTAAAATGCAGTCCACCTATTCTAAATAGGTGCATCACCTACTTTTCACCTACTAGCATAGTTTAGTCAAGCAAGCACCTCACTTATTTTACACCATTTTCCCAATCTTAGTTTCTTTACAAGACCATAGCTCTAATATGCGCACTTGACCACTTTGACTTTTACATCGAATACCACATTTCCCGAGTTTGAATTGTTTTTGAGTTCACTTAGTCGTATATGTGGTTGAAGGCACGGGGTATTACAACTTTAAACCTATTATATTGTCACTAGTCGCATAGGAAACCGAGTCCATAACTATACCACATGCAATTTATAAGCATCATATAAATAGAACTAGTACACGTAGAATATGGGGTGTTACACAACATATCTCAAAATTGAACCACCGAAAGATTCTTTCTCTCTTTTTCTTTTCAAGGAAATGGGGATCAGATGTATGATATGATAAGGAAAACAAAAGCCAATCACGCCATGGCTACAAACACTGGTTGCATGCAAGAAACAGACAACAGAGATGAGGAAAGTTTGTTTAAACTCCACAGCAAAAATCCTAGATTTTCTTCAAAGTGTAAAAGAGGGATGAAATTAAAATGGAGGTTTTATTTGCTTTGGTTTTCTCTTAGCTTCGTACGGACAAAGAAAGAAAGGAAGAGAAGTGAGTGTGTGTGTGGTGGTCGTGAAACCAGAGAACACAAGGGCAAAATAGGAAACTCACTTTTAGCTTTTGTCTTGTTTTCAAACTTCTTCTGCTTGGAGGTGGAGAGATACACATTACTTCACATTAAAAGTGATGCAAAATCTCTGAAAGTCACTGAACATTATTCGAATAATTTGATATATTCCGTCATAAAATAAAAAAATTTACTTCATATGCTCTCTATCTGAGTTTATCAAAATAAAAGGAGTACGAATGCTATCATATTCTGTCATAAAATAAAAAATTTACTTATATGCTTGCTATATGAGTTGATCAAAATAAAAAGAGATTTAATGAAGTCTATCATACAATGAATCAGTTTGAGTCTTGCACTACCTCTTCATATTAAATGTTCTAAATTGAGTTCTCATAGGGATGGCCTAGTGATTGTGATATGGAACTTTGAGGTGCTTTGGACCAGATCTCATTAATCACAATGAGGTCCAACTACTATTGCTGTTGATGTTAATGCTCTCTTTGTTTTCTAAAGTGAAAGAAAGGAAAAGGACTAGAAGAGGGCTGTTAATTTTGGTGCTGGAGAAACGATGCAAGAGGTTCAGATTATGTCATTGGGCTTTCAGTTCTTTGTGCCCAGCCATAGCTGAAAATTTACATAAATACAGATTGCCCTGCCAAGACACTAGCTACAGAATTGTAATGCCCAACTCAAAGAGCTCAATGAAACTATCATCAAAGCCTCATTGTTTCCTCTTGTATATGCACAATTCAAAGAGCATGTAAATCTGTTTGAAATGCATTGAAACACTCCCAATGAGGACCAAACTAGTACAATCGAAACATGTGCACAATGCATTATAGACACAAGAATCATGCATATGCATAAATAGTCATCTAGTTTCAATTTAAAGCAAAAATAAGTCACTAGAATGTCTGAGATGGTCATCCACATAGAGAAGTTCAACGCAAAGAGAAATCACCAAAACATCCGAGCTGGTCACCCACACAGAATCATCTCTCACGAAATTATTATTATTTATTATTTTCTTGTATATTTTGAAGAGCTGTTGGTCTTTTTAGTTATCAATGGAGAAATCATGGGCAGAGTAGGGAGGGGCAACTACCCTTTACACATAATACCAATCTCTTTGATATCTTATTCTTCTTTCGTTCTAGGCTATGCTCAACTGATACTGAACAAATAAGATTACACATTAGGACTGCAAGATGATTTATAGCTTGTAATAGAGAATCGCAAGTTCAACATATCTCAAAATTGAACCACATAAAGATGGAAAGTGTTGTGCAATTTAGAAAAGTCGTGCAATCTTATGTTGTACAGAAGAAAGTGCAACTCAAACTTAAGCTTAATGAGAAGCACGAAAATTAGAGTCAAATGTAAAAGCAAAATACTATGCAAATGGGAGATATACGCAAGCACTAACAAGAATTTTGGTGACTTTATTGTGAAGAAGTACCACCCATTTCATCGCTTCCCTACTAAAAACAGGAACAAGTTATGCACTTCTGTGTACATTGCACATAAATTTCAAGATAAGATTATATCTCAACCTAACATAAAACTTTGGGAGATTCAGGAGTTGCTTAGGGATCAGTTGGGTTTGTATGTAGGGAGGACTGTTTGTTATAGAGCCAAGTGCAGGGTAATGAGTCAATTCATGGGTGATTGGAATTTGGAATTCTCTAGATTATGTGACTATGCTGACATTATTAAGAAGATAAATCTTGAAAGTTCCTGTTGGATTAGGACAGACACAGTTTCCGTCTATGTTCTATGATACATGAAAATAATATGACTGCACACTCTATCATCAAACTCCAACTATAGTAAAACGTCTTAATGTTGTTAGAAAAATGTTAAAGATGTTAACATGATAATATATGAAAATGGTACCTCTTCCACTAAATAATACTAGTAAGTAATCTGGATGTATTTGACCAACTGACCTGATTTAAGACAAGCATACAGTTCAAGAAAAATTGCAGCACAAAAAGACACCGCTAAAACAGTACAGATGTAGGTTATAGAAATATCACCAACTTATTGTTTCACAAGCAATTTCTTGGAATCCATTCTCAGGTGCAAACAGTGAAGTTTGAAGCAAAAATATAACATTTAGTAAGAGTCTAAGAGAGTATCAGCAACAAGAACTAAAGAACCTCACCTTTAGTGCTTTGGTGTGATATTTCTTTTTATTATCATCAGTAGGAACAATCTTCTCCAAAACTGTCTTCCTAGTTGATGCAAAAAGTAGCCAAATTAGGTTTGTTGCATCTTCATCATTTAATTCAGCCGATAGCTCTTCTTTCAAGAGCATAGACAAGATACATTTTAATCCTGTAAAGACATAATTTTCAAGTGAATATTTTCTTCAAACACGAAACAAACTCAGGGATCCATAACAAGAAGGAGACCCTTCTTAAGTATTCCTATGATAAAATAGGAATATAGCTGTCAAATCAATAAAAATATAAAATGCCTATAAAGGCAAGTTGTAGAAAATAATAGTCTAACCAAACTACAGTTAATTGTATTATAGCATTAATACTAAAAACCACAGGAAAATATGGGACAAATTCAGAAATTATACAGTAACTTACAACATCTTTCAAACAAAGTTAAGCCACCAAAAGACTAGGCTCACTAAAAGTTAGTTGTAAGGAGATACTACTCTAACCTGCATACTATTTTCATGTTGCAATGTATGTCCACTCTATTGAGAAGACAACTCATTTGCAAGAGCATATCCTCATGTTCAAAGAAATAATTGAAGATTGTGACAGACTTAAACTAGGATATTGAATTTAGGATGAAAAGGGTGTGTGCTTGTATTAATGGAAAAAATTATGACATCCCTGCATTATGTGTTCCTCATTTTTTAAGGTACGTTATTTATCTTTGGTTGTATCACCTAGAACATTTACATGTAAGCAAAACTAGCATTTTAAAACATAAGTGGAAGTAGCATAATAGTTCTGGTAAGTTGGAACACACTAATTGATGAATCAAAAGAAGTGTGACAATAATAGATCTTTTTATTAAATGAAATAAGAAGTATTACCTATTTGACAGCAATCCACCAAGCTCTGTCATTTATCTGCCTAAAACAATATCTAGTGCCCTAGGAAGTGGTTCAAGTTTTTCCCATCAGATCCATTGAGAAATACCAGACACTTCAGGTCCATAGGATTTTCTCAAATCCATATGCATGGAAATAAGGGCATCCATTATTAGTTTCCCAAGTCTGGAAGTTGCTGCCATTGCATATATCTAATGAGTACACCAAAGCTTCTAGCTCCGGGGATGATGCAAGGGTTGCTTTCCTGAATAGCCACCATTTTTCTGAAAAAATAACACAACCTAGACTAATAACAACAACAAACTCAATTAACGAAAAGAGAACATAGAAGGCACTAACAGGAGATAAGTGAACCTAGAAGTTTGGAATAATGCTTACCCTACATGCAAGTTGACTTGCATGAAGACCTTCCGGAGATTTAGTAGTCAGGAAGGGTTCAAGTAGATCAAACAATGCACTGTGCTTGGAGATAATGAAAATGAAGATTGTTCCAGAGTTTAAGATAAAGTGTAGCCTGCAAACATGCAGATGCATGTTAAGAAGCAGAAATCCAATAACCTAAACAGTAAGCCAAACAAGTTGAGTATTGGTAAAAATACAGAAAAAAATAAATTTTCAAACTACAGTATACCCACCTTGTCATCAATACTTCTGAAGTTCTCGAAAGCCTCTACAAGATCTTTTTTTTTATAATCGAGAAATCAGTCAGTTACCTACCCTTTGGACCAATCATAGCCTTCTAAACTCTGTTGATAATGGGCCCGCCCCTCTACCCTTCTTCACTTAAATACCGGGCTTCGCTTTGCATGGTGTGGAGGTTGAACCTGTGACCTAAGCCACAAATCCTCCATCTTTTTCCACTCAAGCTAAGCCTTGGGGGCAATTTCTGCAAGATCATTATGTAAGCTTTCGATGGAAATTTGCCTTGACAATTGAAGATCATCATCCAACCTTTTCAAGTTTACAAGCAGTGAATATTCAACATCACCATCCCGCCACAACAAAAATTGCACATTTAACAAAAATGCATCAATAAAACACACAGTCCCCTTCAATTTGATAAGGCCACATACAACAACTTCTTTTATTGCAAATTTAAGTTTGAGAGGCTGAGCTAGGAGAGGCTGGAGTAGACAAAGGTTTTAATGACATTAACAGGCTAAATAAAAGAGACAAGTACACTGGAAGATTGGGGGTGGAGATATACACATTACTTCACATTAAAAGTGATGCTAAAGCACTGAAAATCACTGAAAATTATTCGAATTATTTAAAATATTCTGTGATAAAATAAAAAAATATATTTCATATACCCTCTATTTGAGTTGATAAAAAACAAAATGAGATTCAATGCAGGCTATCATACAATGAATCAGTTTGAATCTTGCACTACCTCCTCATACTAAATGTTCTAAATTGAATTCTCATGGGGACGGCCTAGTGATTGTAAGAGGGAACTTTGAGGTGCTTTGGACAAAAGCTAATTAATCACAATGAGGTCCAACTGCTACTGTTGCTGATGATATGCTTTCTTTGTTTTCTAAAGTGAAAGAAAGGAAAAGGACTAGAAGAGGCCTGTTAGTTTTTGTAATGGAGAAATAATGCAAGAGGCTCAAATTATATCATGTCAGTTCTTTGATCCCAACACAGCTGCAAATTCCTAGAAATTCAGATTGCCCTCCTAAGACACCAGCTACAGAACTCTAATCCCCAATTCAAAGAGCTCAGCAAAACTATCATCATCGCCTCATTGTTTCCTCTTGCTGACTTTATGAGTGTGTAACTCTATTTGAATTGCATTGGAACACACCCAATGAGGTCCAAACTAGCACAACTGAAACATGTGCACAATGCATTATAGAGACAAGAATTATGCATATGCATAAACAGTCGTCTAGTTTAAATTTAAAGCAAAAATAAGTCACCAGAATGTCTAAGATGGTCATCCACACGGAGAACTTCAACGCAAAGAGAAATTTCCAGAACGTCCTAGTTGGTCATCCACACAAAATCATCTCTCACGGTATTATTATTTTTTTATTACTTTCTAGTATATTTCGAAGGGTTGTTGCTCTTTTTAGTTGTCAATGGAGAAATCATGGGCAGAGTGGAGAGGGGCAACCACCCTTTATAGAAAATCTCAATCTCTCCGATGCCTCATTCTTCTTTCTTTCTAGGCTATGCTCAGCTGATACTGAACAAATAAGATTACACATTAGGACTACAAGATGATTTATATTTTGTAGTAGAAAATCGCAAGTTTAACATATCTCAAAATTGAACCACGAAAAGATCTTTCCCTGTCTTTCTTTTCAAGGAAATGAGGATCAGATGTATGCTATGATAAGGAAAAACAGAAGTCAATCACGCCATGGCTGCAAACACCGTTTGCATGCAAGAGATAGAAGCAGCAATTACAAGCCATATCGGGTCGCCACACCGCGTATTGGATAATCTCAATGCCAAAATTGATTAGACTAGAAGTAGAAAAATCATCATTACTATTTCTTTTTGTACATTTCATCAACAGTCAACAACGTAAAACAAACACACGGAAGAAACACAAAGATCTCAGAGTGTACATGTTAAATCCATTTTTCTTTTACCGTATTTGCTTTTTCTAAACAAGGGCTGTTGGTTTTTTATAATGGAGGAAAATCAATGGCGCAACAGAGAGGGGAAACCACCCTTTACAGAAAATCCTACTCATTATTTTGCGTCATTTCAGGGGTAACCTTTTCCCATTTGGGGTAAATTCCTTGGCTTGACAACTAAATCATTGGCATATCTGAGAAGACCCTAGAAATCCCCCAAAATAAGAAGGAACTCTACTAAAATGAACTTTTTCATGTTATCCCTACATCAGAATTGACAAGAAACTCTAAATATTTCCAAGTCCTGAAATCTAAATACACACATATATATATGTTAGTTTCCCTTCTTCCAATCTAAATAATGAAGAACACGTGGATCTGATCCGCATAAACTTAATATAATACAAAGTTGAAAAAGAAAACGCATAAAGTTTCAACAAAAAAAATCCTCAATCTTCTACTACTTGTCGGTCCAGAGGTAACTCCAAGAAACAGACAGCAGAGATGAGGAAAGTTTGTTCAAAATCCACAGCAGAAACCCTAGATTCTGTTTACAGTGGAAAAGAAGGATGAAATTAAAATGGAGGTTTGATTTACTTTGGTTTTCTCTCAGCTTCGTACGGACAAAGAAAGAAAGAAAGAAAGAGAAGTGAGTGTGTGTGGTGGTCGTGAAACCAGAGGAGATAAGGGTGAAATAGAAAACTCACTCTTAGTTGTGCAATCTTATGTTGTAGACAACAAAGTGCAACTTGAACTTATGCCAAATGTGAATCACAGAATTAGAGTCAAATGTAAAAGAAAAATACTATGCAAATGGGAGATATATGCAGGCACTGACAGGAATTCTTGTGACTTTATTGTGAAGAATTATCACCCATTTCATCACTGCCCTACTAAAAACCAGAACAAGTTATGCACTTTTGTGTACATTGCACATCAATTTCAAGATAGGATTGTATCTCAACTTAACATATAACTTTGGGAGATCCAGGAATTGGTAAGGGAACAATTGGGTTTGTATGCAGGGAGGAATGTTTGTTATAAAACCAAGTGCAAGGTAATGAGTTAGTTCATGACTGATTGGAATCTGGAATTCTCTAGATTATGTGACTATGTTGACATTATTAAGAAGACAAATCCTGGAAGTTCTTGTTGGGTTAGGACAGACACAGTTTCCGTCTATGTTCCATGGTACATGAATAATCTGACTGCTCACTCTATTATCAAACTCCAACTACAATAAAATGTTTTAATGTTGTTAGAAAAATGTTAAAGATGGTAACATGAAAATATACAAAAATGGCACCTCTTCCACTAAATAATACTAGTAAGTAATCTGGATGTATTTAACCAACTGACCTGATTTAAGACAAGTATACAGTTCAAAAAAAATTACAGCACAAAGACAGCGCTAAAACAGTACAAATCTACCAGGTTGCAGAAATATCACCAACTTATTGTCTCACAAGAACTTTCTTGGAATCCATTCTCAGGTGTAAACGATGAAGTTTGAAGTAAAAATATAACATTTAGTAAGAGTCTCAGAAAGTGTCAACAACAAGAACTAAAGAGCCTCACCTTTTGTGCTTTGGTGTGATATTTCTTTTTATTATCACTAGCTGGAACAATCTTCTCCAGAACTGCATTCCTAGCTGTCGCAAAAAGTAGCCAAATTAGGTTTGTTGAAACTTCTTCACTTAGTTCAGTTGATAGCTCTTCTTTGAAGAGCATAGACATACGTTTCAATCCTGTAAAGATATAATTTTCAAGTGAATATTCTATTCAAACACGCAAAAAACTCAGGGATCCATGATAAGAAGGAGACCCTTCTTAAGTTTCCGTATAATAAAATAGGAATATGGCTGTCAAATTAATAAAACTAGAAAATGCCTGTAAAGGCAAATTGTAGAAAATACTAGTCTAACCAAACTACAGATAATTGTATCTTAGCATTAATACTAAAAACCATAGGGAAATACAGAACAAATTCAGAAATTATACAGTAACTCATAACGTCTTTCAAACAAAGTTGAGCCACTAGAAGACTAGGCTCATTGAAAGTTGTAGGGAGATACTACTCTAACAAAAACTACATACTATTTTCATGTTGCAATGTAATGTCAACTCTATTGAGCAGACAACTCATTTCCAAGAACCTATCCTCATGTTCATAGAAATAATTGACGACTATGACAGACTTAAACTAGGATATCGAATTTAGGATGAAAAGGACGTGTGCTTGTATTTGGGTGGGAAAAATTATGAGATCCTTGCATCATGCGTTCCTCATTTTTTAAGGTACGTTATTTCTCTGTGGTTGTATCACCTAGAACATTTTTATCTAAGCACAACTAGAATTTTAAAACATAAGTGGGAGTAGAAGAGTAGTTCTAGTAAGTTGGAACACAATAATTGAAGAATCACAAGAAGTGTGACAAAAATAGATCTTTCTATTAAATGAAATAAGAAGTGTTACTTGTATGACAGCCATCCACCAAGCTCTATCATTTCACTGCCTAAAACAATATCTAGTGCCCTAGGAAGTAGTTCAAGTTTTTCCCATCTGATCCATTGAGGGATACCAGACACTTCAGGTCCATAGGATTTTCTCAATTCCACATGCATGGAAATAAGGGCATACATCATCACTTTCCCAAGTTTGGAAGCTGCTGCCATTGCATATATCTGATGAGTACACCAAAGCTTCTAGCTCTGTGGATGATGCAAGGGTTGCTTTCCTGAACAACCATCACAGTTCTGAAAAAATAACACAACATAGACCAAGAAAAACAACAAACTCAATTAACGAAAAGAGAACATAGAAGGCACTAACAGGAGATAAGTGAACCCAGAAGTTTGGTATAATGCTTACCCTACATGCAAGTTGACTTGCACGAAGACCTTCCAGAGATTTAGTAGTCAGGAAGGACTCAAGTAGATCAAACAATGCACTGCGCTTGAAGATAAGGAAGATGAAGATATTTCCAGGACTGTTCCATAGTTTAAGATAGAGTGTAGCCTACAAACATGCAGATGCATGTTAAGAAGTAGAAATCCAATAACCTAAACAGTAAGCCAAAGAAGTTGAGTATTGGCAAAACTACAGAAAAAAAGAATTTTTCAAACTATAGTATATATACCCACCTTGTCATCAATACTTCTGAAGTTCTCGAAAGTCTCGGCAAGATCTTTTGTTTATAACCAAGAAATCCGTATGTGACCCGCCTTTTGGACCAATCATAGTCTTCTAAACTTGGTGGATTGTGGGCCCGCCCCTCTACCCTTCACTACTTAAATACTGGGCTTTGCTTTGCATGGTGTGGGGCTTAAACCTATGACCTAAGCCACAAATCCTCCAATTTTTTCCACTAGAGCTAAGTCTTAGGGGCAGTTTCTGCAAGATCATTATGCAAGCTTTCAATGGAAATTTGCCATGACAATTGAAGATCATCATCCAACCTTTTCAAGTTTACAAGCAGTGAATATTAAACATCACCATCCTACAACAACAAAAATTGTACATGTAACAAAAATGCATCAATAAAACACAGAATCCCCCCTTCAATTTGTTAAGGGCACATACAACAACTTCTTTTATTCCAGATGTAAGTTTGAGAGGCAGAGCTAGGATAGGCTGGAACAGACAAAGGTTTTAATGACATTAACAGGCTAAACAAAAGAGATAAGTATGCAGGAAGATTTGGGGTGGACAGATACATATTAATACACATTAAAAGTGATGCAAAAGCTCTGAAATCACTAAACATTATTCAAATTATTTAACATATTCTGTCATAAAATAAAAAATATATTTCATATGCTCTCTATATGAGTTGATAAAAACAAAAGGAGATTCAATGCACGCTATCATACAATGAATCGGTTTGAGTCTTGCACTACCTCCTCATATTAAATGTTTTATATTGAATTCTCATTGGGACGGCCTAGTGATTGTGACAGGGAACTTTGAGGTGCTTTGGACCAGAGCTCATTAATCACAATGAGATCCAACTACTATTGCTAATGTTAATGCTTTCTTTGTTTACTAAAGTGAAAGAAAGGAAAAGGACTAGAAGAGGGCTATTAGTTTTGGTAATGGAGAAATAATGCAAGAGGCTCAGATTATGTCAAGGGGCTTTCAGTTCCTTGATCCCAGTATAGCTGCAAATTCCCACAAATTCAGATTTCCCCACCAAGACACCAGCTACAAAACTCTAATGCCCGACTCAAAGAGCTGAACAAAACTATCATCATAGCCTCATTGTTTCCTCTTGCTGACTTTATGAGTGTGTAACTCTGTTTAAATTGCATTGGAACACACCAAGTGAGGACAAAACTAGCACAACCGAAACATGTGCACAATGCATTATAGACACAAGAACTCTGCATATGCATAAACAGTCATCTAGTTTAAATTTAAAGCAAAAATAAGTCACGAGAATGTCTGAGATGGTTATCCACACGGAGAAGTTCAACACAAAGAGAAATCACCAGAACGTTCGAGCTGGTCATCCACACAGAATCATCTCTCACGGTATTATCATTATTCTATTATTTTTCTTGTATATTTCGAAGGGTTGTTGGTCTTTTTAGTTATCAATGGACAAATCATGGGCAGAGTAAAGAGGGGCAACCACCCTTTACAGAAAATCCCAATCTCTCTGATGCCTCATTTTTCTTTCTTTCTAGGCTATGCTCAGCTGATACTGAACAAATAAGATTACACAATAGGAATGCAAGATTTATAACTTCAATTCCATAATTAATAAAAACGGTGAAAAGGGCGGGTAAATCTAGTTCAATTAGTTTGTAATAGAAAATAGCAGGTTCAACATATCTCAAAATTGAACCACGAAAAGATTTTTCTCTCTCTTTCTTTTCAGGGAAATGGGGATCATATGTATGCAATGATAAGGAAACAGAAGTCAATCACGACATTGCTGCAAACACCGGTTGTATGTAAGAGACAAAAGCAGCAATAACAAGCCATACCGGGTCGCCACACCAAGATACGTATTGGATAATCTCAATGCCCAAATCGATTAGCCCAGAAATAGAAAAATCAGCATCACTGTTTCTTTATGTATATTCCATCAACAGTCAACAAAGTAAAAGAAAGACATAGAAATACAAAGATTACAGAGTATACATGTTAAATCCATTTTGGTTTTTACAGTTTTTGCTTTTCCCTAAACAAGGGCTGTTGGTTTTTTATAATGGAGGAAAATCATTGGCACAACAGAGAGGGGCAACCACCCTTTATAGAAAATCCCACTCACTATTTTGCCTCATTTTAGGGGTAACCTTTTCCCATTTGGGGTAAATTCCTTGGCTTGACAGCTAAATCATCAGCATATCTGAGAAGACCCTAGAAATCCCCCAAAATAAGCAAGAACTATACCAAAATGAACACTAAAATGAACTTTTTCATGTTCTCCGTACATCCAAAACTAACAAGAAACTGTAAATATTGCAATTCTTGAAATGTATTAACACACACACACACACACACACACGCGCACACACACACACACACACATATATATATATATATATGTTTCCCTTCTTCTAACCATCTAAATAACAAAGAACACGTGGATCTGATCTGCATAAACTTAATATAATACAAAGTTGAAAAAGAAAACTCATAAAGTTTCGACAAAAAAGGTCCTCAATCTTCTACTACTTGTCGTTCCAAAGGTAACTACAAGAAACAGACAACAGAAATGAGGAAAGTTTGTTCAAACTCCACAGCAGAAACCCTACATTTTGTTTACAGTGGAAAAGAGGGATGAAATTAAAATGGACATTTGATTTGCTTTGGTTTTCTCTCAGCTTCGTACGGACAAAGAAAGAAAGGAAGAGAAGTGAGTGTGTGTGGTGGTCGTGAAACAAGATAAGAAAAGGGCGAAATAGGACAACTCACTCTTAGCTGTGCAATCTTATGTTGTAGACAACAAAGTGCAACACGAACTTAAGCCTAATTAGAAGCGTAAAATTAGAGTCAGATGTAAAAGAAAAATATTATGCAAATGGGAGATATATTCAAGCACTAACAGTAATTCTGGTGACTTCATTGTGAAGAAGTACCACCTATTTCATCGCTGCCCTACTAAATATAAGAACAAGTTATGCACTTCTGTGTACATTGAACATAAATTTCAAGATAGGATTGTATCTCAACCTAACATAAAACTTTGGGAGATTCAAGAATTGGTAAAGGATCAGTTAGGTTTGTATGTAGGGAGGACTATTTGTTATAGATACAAGTGCAAGGTAATGAGTCAGTTCATGGGTGATTAGAATCTGGAATTCTCTAGATTATGTGACTATGCTTACATTATTAAGAAGACAAATCCTGGAAGTTCTTGTTGGGTTAGGACAGACACAGTTACCATCTATGTTCCACGGTAATGAATGATTTGACTGATCACTCTATTATCAAACTTCAACTATAATAAAATGTCTTAATGTTGTTAGAAAAATGTTAAAGATGGTAACATGAAAATATACAAAAATGGCACCTCTTCCACTAAGTAATACTAGTAAGTAATTTGGATGTATTTGACCAACTGACCTAATTTAATACAAACATCTTGTTCAAAAAAAATTGCAGCACAAAGACATCGCTAAAATAGTATAGATCTACCAAGTTGTAGAAATATCACCAACTTAATGTTTCACAAGCACTTTCTGGAGTCCATTCTCACGTGTAAACGATGAAGTTGACTTGCACGAAGACCTTTCGGAGATATAGTAGTCAGGAAATACTCAAGTAGATCAAACAATGCACTGCGCTTGGAGATAAGGTAGATGAAGATTGATCCAGGACTATTCCAGAGTTTAAGATAGAGTGTCGCCTGCAAACATGTAGATGCATCTTAAGAAGCAGAAATCCAATAACCTAAACTGTAAGCCAAAAAAGTTGAGTCTTTGCAAAACTACAGAAAAAAAGAATTTTTCAAACTACAGTATACCCACCTTGTCATCAATACTTCTGAAGTTCTCGAAAGCCTCTATAAGATCTTTTTTTTTATAATCGAGAAATCAGTCTGTGACCCACCCTTTGGACCAATCATAGCCTTCTAAACTCTGTTAATAATGGGCCCGCCCCTCTACCCTTCTTCACTTAAATACCGGGCTTCGCTTTGCATGGTGTGGAGGTTGAACCTGTGACCTAAGCCACAAATCCTCCATCTTTTTCCACTCGAGCTAAGCCTTGGGGGCAATTTCTGCAAGATCATTATGCAAGCTTTCGATGGAAATTTGCCTTGACAATTGAAGATCATCATCCAACCTTTTCAAGTTTACAAGCAGTGAATATTCAACATCACCATTCCACCACAACAAAAATTGCACATTTAACAAAAATGCATCAATAAAACACACAGTCCCCTTCAATTTGATAAGGGCACATACAACAACTTCTTTTATTGCAAATTTAAGTTTGAGAGGCTGAGCTAGGAGAGGCTGGAGTAGACAAAGGTTTTAATGACATTAACAGGCTAAATAAAAGAGACAAGTATGTTGGAAGATTGGGGGTGGAGATATACACATTACTTCACATTAAAAGTGATGCTAAAGCACTAAAAATCACTGAAAATTATTCGAATTATTTAAAATATTCTATCATAAAATAAAAAATATATTTCATATGCTCTCTATTTGTGCTGATAAAAACAAGAAGAGATTCAATGCAGGATATCATACACTAAATCAGTTTGAGTCTTGCACTACCTCCTAATATTAAATGTTCTAAATTGAATTCTCATAGGGACGGCCTAGTGATTCTGAGAGGGAACTTTGAGGTGCTTTGGACCAGAGCTCATTAATCACAATGAGGTCCAGCTACTACTGTTGTTGATGATGTTAATGATTTCTTTGTTTTCTAAAGTGGAAGAAAGGAAAAGGACTAGAAGAGGGTTGTTAGTTTTGGTAATGGAGAAATAATGCAAGAGGCTCAAATTATGTCATGGGGCTTTCAGTTCTTTGTCCCTAGCATAGCTGCAAATTCCCAAAAATTCATTTTGCCCCGCCAAAACACAAGCTACAGAACTCTAATGCCCGACTCAAAGAGCTCAGCAAAACTATCATCATAGCCTCATTGTTTCCTCTTGCTGACTTTATGAGCATGTAACTCTGTTTCAATTGCATTGGAATACACCCAGTGAGGACCAAACTAGCACAACCGAAACATGTAAACAATGCATTATAGACACAAGAATTATGCATAAGCATAAACAGTCGTCTAGTTTAAATTTAAAGTAAAAAGAAGTCACCAGAATGTCTGAGATGGTCATCCACTTGGAGAAATTCAACACAAAGAGAAATCACCGGAATGGCCGAGCTGGTCATCCACGCAGAATCATCTCTCACGGTATTATTTTTTTTATTATTTTATTGTACATTTCGAAGGGTTGTTGGTCTTTTTTGTTATCAATGGAGAAATTATAGGCAAAATGGAGAGGGGCAACCACCCTTTACAGAAAATCCCAATCTCTCTGATGCCTCATTCTTCTTTCTTTCTAAGCTATGCTCATCATATACTGAACAAATAAGATTACACATTAGGACTGCAAGATGATTTATAACTTGTAGTAGAAAATCGCAGGTTCAACATATCTCAAAATTAAACCACGAAAAGATTCTTTCTCTCTCTTTCTTTTCAAGGAAATGGGGATCATATGTATGCAATGATAAGGAAAACAGAAGTCAATCACGACATGGCTGCAAACACCGGTTGCATGCAAGAGACGAATCAGCAATAACAAGCCATACCGAGTCACCACACCAAGATACGTATTGGATAATCCCAATGCCCAAATTGATTAGCCCAGAAATAGAAAAATCAGCATCACTATTTCTTTATGTACATTTCATCAACAGTCAACAACGTAAAACAAAGACATAGAAGAAATACAAAGATCTCATACACATGTTAAATCCATTTTGGTTTTTACAGTTTTTGCTTTTTCCTAAACAAGGGCTGTTGGTTTTTTATAATGGAGGAAAATCAGTGGCGCAACAGAGAAGGGCAACCACCCTTTACAGAAAATCCCACTCACTGTTTTGCCTCATTTTAGGGGTAACCTTTTCCCATTTGGGGTAAATTCCTTGGCTTGACAGCTAAATCATCGGCATATCTGAGAAGACCCTAGAAATCCCCTAAAATAAGCAGGAATTATACCAAAATGAACACTAAAATGAACTTTTTCATGCTCTCCCTACATCCAAAACTAACAAGAAAGTGTAAATATTTCGAAGTCTTGAAATCTAATAACACACACACACACACACACACACACACATACATATATATATATATATATATATATATGTTAGTTTCCCTTTTTCTAACCACATAAATAATGAAGAACATGTGGATCTGATCTGCATAAACTTAATATAATACAAAGTTGAAAAATAAAACCCATAAAGTTTCGACAAAAAAAATTCCTCAATCTTCTACTGCTTGTCGGTCCAGAGGTAACTCCAAGAAACAGACAATAGAGATAAGGAAAGTTTGTTCAAGCTCCGCAGCAGAATTACAGTGAAAAAGAGGGATGAAATTAAAATGGAGGTTTGATTTGCTTTTTGTTTTCCCTCAGTTTTGTACTGACAAAGAAAGGAAGGAAAAGAAGTGAGTGTGTGTGGTGGTCGTAAAACCAGAGGAGAAAAGGGCAAAATAGGAAAACTCACTCTTAGCTGTGCAATCTTATGCTGTAGACAACAAAGTGCAACTTGAACTTAAGCCTAATAAGAAGCACAAAATTAGAGTCAAATCTAAAAGAAAAATACTATGCAAATGGGAGATATATGCAAGCACTAACAGGAATTATGGTGACTTTATTGTGAAGAAGTACCACCCATTTCATCGTTACCCTACTAAAAACAAGAACAAGTTATGCACTTCTGTGTACATTGCACATAAATTTTGAGGTAGGATTGTATCTGAACCTAACATAATATTTGGGAGATTCAAGAATTGGCAAGGGATCAGTTGGGTTTGTATAGGGAGGATTGTTGGTTATAGAGCCAAGTTCAGGGTAAAGAGTCAGTTCATGGGTGATAGGAATCTAGAATTCTCTAGATTATGTGACTATGCTAAACACTATTAAGAAGAAAAATCCTAGAAGTTCTTGTGGGGTTAGGACAGACACAGTTACCATCTATGTTCCATGGTAATGAATGATGTGACTGCTCACTCTATTATCAAACTCCAACTATAATAAAATGTCTTAATGTTGTTAGAAAAATGTTAAGATGGTAACATGAAGTCCATTCTTGGAGTCCATTCTCAGGCATTTAGTAAGAGTCTAAGAGAGTATCAACAACAAGAACTAAAGAACCTCACCTTTTGTGCTTTGGTGTGATATTTCTTTTTATTATCACTAGCAGGAACAATCTTCTCCAAAACTGCCTTCCTAGTTGACGCAAAAAGTAGCCGAATTAGGTTTGTTGCATCTTCATCACTTAATTCAGTCGATAGCTCTTCTTCCAAGAGCATAGACAGGATACGTTTCAATCTTGTAAAGACATAATTTTCAAGTGAATATTTTCTTCAAACATGAAACAAACTCAGGGATCCATGTTAAGAAGGAGACCCTTCTTAAGTATTCCTATGATAAAATAGGAATATAGCTGTCAAATCAATAAAAATAGAAAATGACTATAAAGGCAAGTTGTAGAAAATAATAGTCTAACCAAACCACATATAATTGTATTATAGCATCAATACTAAAAACCACAGGGAAATACGGGACAAATTCAGAAATTATACAATAACTTATAACATCTTTCAAACAAAGTTAAGCCACGAAAAGACTAGACTCACTGAACATCATAGGGAGATACTACTGTAACCAAAACTACATACTATTTTCATGTTGCAATATAATGTCCACTCTATTGAGCAGACAACTCATTTTCAAGAGTATATCCTCATCTTCATAGAAATAATTGAAGACTATGACAGACTTAAACTAGGATATCGAATTTAGGACGAAAGGGTGTGTGCTTGTATTAGTGGGAAAAAAATATGACATCCCTGATGTGTTCCTCATTTTTTAAGGTACGCTATTTCTCTGTGGTTGTATCACCTAGAACATTTACATCTAAGCACAACTAGCATTATAAAACATAAGTGGAAGAAGCAGAGTAGTTCTGGTAAGTTGGAACACACTAATTGATGAATCACAAGAAGTGTGACAAAAATCGATCTTTCTATTAAATGAAATAAGAAGTATTATATGTATGAAAGCCATCCACCAAGCTTTGTCATTTTAGTGCCTAAAACAATATATAGTGCCCTAGGAAGTAGTTCAAGTGTTTTCCCATCTGATCCATTGAGGGATACCAGACACTTCAGGTCCATAGGATTTTCTCAATTCCATATGAATGGAAATAAAGGGCATCCATCATCAGTTTCCCAAGACTGGAAGTTGTTGTCGTCGTATATATCTGATGAGTACAACAAAGTTTCTAGCTCCGTGGATGATACAAGGGTTGCTTTCCTGAACAGCCACCACTGTTCTGAAAAAATAACACAACCTAGACCAAGAAAAAAAAAAACTCAATTAAGCAAAATAGAACATAGAAGGCACAAACAGGAGATAAGTGAACCTAGAAGTTTGGAATAATGCTTACCCTACATGCAAGTTGACTTGCATGAAGACCTTCCGGAGATTTAGTAGTCAGGAAGGACTCAAGTTGATCAAACAATGCACTGCGCTTGGAGATAAGCAAGATGAAGACTGTTCCAGGACTGTTCCAAAGTTTAAGATAGAGTGTAGCCTACAAACATGCAGATGCATGTTAAGAAGCAGAAATCTAATATCCTAAATAGTAAGCCAAAGAAGTTGTGTATTGGAAAAACTACCGAAAAAAAGAATTTTTCAAACTATAGTATACCCACCTTATCATCAATACTTCTGAAGTTCTCGAAAGTCTTTGCAAGATCTTTTTTTTAATAACCGAGAAATTCATCTGTGACCTGCCCTTTGGATCAATCATAGCATTCTAATCTTGGTGGAAAATGGGCTCGCCCCTCTACAAGGCTCCACTTAAATACCGAGCTTCGCTTTGCATGGTGTGGGGCTTGAACCTACGACCTAAGCCATAAATCCTCCACCTTTTTCCACTCGAGCTAAGCCTTGGGGCAGTTTCTACAAGATCATTATGCAAGCTTTCAATGGAAATTTTCCTTGACAATTGAAGATCATCATCCAACCATTTCAAGTTTACAAGCAGTGAATATTCAGCATCACCATCCTACAACAACAAAAATTGCACATTTAACGAAAATGCATCAATAAAACACATAGTCCCCCTTCAATTTGTTAAGGAGACATACATCAACTTCTTTTATTGTAGATTTAAGTTTGAGAGGCTGAGCTAGGAGAGGCTAGAGCAAACAAAGGTTTTAATGACATTAACAGGCTAAACAAAAGAGACAAGTATGCTGGAATATTAGGGGTGGAGAGATACACATTACTTTATATTAAAAGTGATGCAAAAGCACTGAAAATCACTGAACATTATTTGAATTATTTAACATATTCTGTCATAAAATAAAATATATATTGTATATGCTCTCTATTTGAGTTGATAAAAACAAAAGGAGATTCAATGCAGGCTATCATACAATGAATCAGTTTGAGTCTTGCACTACCTCCTCATATCAAATGTCCTAAATTGAATTCTCATGGTGATGGCCTAGTGATTGTGAGAGGGAACTTTGAGGTGCTTTGGACCAGAGCTCATTAATCACAATGAGGTCCAACTACTACTGTTGTTGCTGATGTTAATGTTTTCTTTGTTTGCTAAAGTGAAAGAAAGGAAAAGGACTAGAAGAGGCTGTTAGTTTTGGTAATGGAGAAATAATGCAAGAGGCTCGGATTATGTCAAGGGGTTTTCAGTTCGTTGATCCCAGCATAGCTGCAAATTCCCAGAAATTTAGATTGCCCCGCCAAGACAACCAGCTATAGAACTCTAATGCCCGACTCAAAGAGCTCAGCAAAACTATCATCATAGCATCATTATTTCCTCTTGCTGACTTTATGAGCGTGTAACTTTGTTTGAATTGCATTGGAACACACCTAGTGAGGACCAAACTAGCACAACCGAAACATCTAGCAGAGTAGAGAGGGGCAACCACCCTTTACAGAAAATCTCAATCTCTTTGATGCCTCATTCTTCTTTCTTTCTAGGCTAAGCTCAGCTGATGCTGAACAAATAAGATTACACATTAGGACAGTAAGATGATTTATAGCTTGTAGTAGAAAATCGCAAGTTCAACATATCTCAAAATTGAACCACAGAAAGATTCTTTCTCTCTCTCTCTTTCTTTTCAAGGAAATGGGGATCAGATGTATATTATGATAAGGAAAAACATAAGTCAATCACGCCATGGCTGCAAACACCGTTTGCATGCAAGAGACAGAAGCAGCAATAACAAGTCATACCGGGTCGCCACACCAAGATACGTATTGGATAATCTCAATGCCCAAATTGATTAGCCCAAAAACAGAAAAATCATCATCACTGTTTCTTTATGTACATTTCATCAACAGTCAACAATGTAAAACAAACACACAGAAGAAACATAAAGATCTAAGAGTATACATGTTAAATCCATTTTTGTTTCTACAGTGTTTGCTTTTTCATAAACCAGTTTGTTGGTTTTTTATAATGGAGGAAAATCAGTGGAGCAACAGATAAGAGCAACCACCCTTTACAAACAATCCCACTCACTGTTTTGCCTTATTTCAAGGGTAACCTTTTCCCAAGTCTAGAAATATAATAACACACACACACACACACACACACACACATATATATATATAGATATAGTTTCCCTTCTTCTAACCATCTAAATAATGAAGACCACGTGGATCTGATCCGCATAAACTTGGAATAATACAAAGTTGAAAAAGAAAACCCATAAAGTTTCTAAAAATATCAATCTTCTACTACTTGTCAGTCCAGAGGTAACTCCAACAAATAGACAACAGAGATGAGGACAGTTTGTTCAAACTCCACAATAGAAACCCTACATTTTGTTTACAGTGGAAAAGAGGGATGAAATTAAAATGGAGGTTTGATTTGTTTTGATTTTCTCTCAGCTTCGTACGGATAAAGAAAGAAAGGAAGAGAAGTGAGTGTGTGTGGTGGTCGTGAAACCAGAGGAGAAAAGGGCAAAATAGGAAAACTCACTCTTCGCTGTGCAATCTTTTGTTGTAGACAACAAAGTCCAACTCGAACTTAAGCCTAATGAGAAGCACAGAATTAGAGTCAAATGTAAAAGAAAAATACTACGCAAATGGGAGATATATGCAAGCACTGATAGGAATTCTGGAGACTTCATTGTGAAGAAGTACCACCCATTTCATCACTGCCTTACTAAAAACAAGAACAAGTAATGCACTTCTGTGTACATTGCACATAAATTTCAAGATAGGATTGTATCTCAATCTAACATAAAACTTTGGGAGATTTAGGAATTGGTAAGGGATCAGTTGGGTTTTCACTACTAAAAAAACAGTGAATACCGACCTAAAAATTACAGACCTCAAATGGAGGTCGGTAATTTCTGACCTCCGGAGGTCGGTATTCTTAAAAAGAATAAGAAATTAAAAAAACTTTAGGAAACCAACTACAAATGTAATTTTAATTAATAAAATCAACCTCAAGAGATGAGTTAATATTAAAATAAATTAATAAATACCGACCTTAAGAGGTCGGTATATTTAAATTATTATTTTATTTAAATAATATCAACATCCCGTGGTCGGTAAATTAAACACTTCTCTTAAAAAAATAATGATATAGTATCAGAATCCTAAGGCATCTCTCACTCCACTCTCAGTCCTCTCTCTCACCCTGACCCACCCCCATCTTGCCCATCGGGCTTACTTTTCAAAGTAATCTTTCTCGATTTCGGAACGAAAAGGCTTGGTTGAAGGCAAAATTTGGTGTAATTCGGTATTAAATAAATAAATAAATAAATAAAAATATTTTATTTTTTCTCAATTAAATATTAAAAACAAAATTGAGAAATATTTTGAATTAATTTTATTTAAATCGTCTTCTGGAGGATGGTTTTGTGTAAATTAAAAAAATAAAAAATTATAATATGGACTTCCGGAAGTCGGTAAAATTAAATAGTATGTAATTATATTAATTTTCATTAAAATATTTATATAGTACTTCCAAAAAAATTAATAAATTAATAAATAAATCGTCATCCAAATGACGATTAATTTCAAAAATACAAAAATAAAAATACCGACCTCCCGAGGTCATACAGAAATCAAAATACCGACCTGGAGGTGGTATTTTCAATACAATAAAGCGACCTCTTGATGTTGGTATTAAATAAAATAAATAAATAACTATATTTTATTTTTTTTCTCAATTAAATATATTGATTTAATTTTATCGTCTTTCGGAGGACGGTTTTGCGTAAAATAAAAAACAAAAAATATATTATAATACTGACTTTCGAAAGTTGGTAAAATCTCATGTAATGATGTAGAGGTGAAGTGCTAACATATAATCCATTTGAGTATGAAATGTGAGATAATATTCGTCAAATGTCATGATAACAATTAATTATAAACTTTATATTTATATAATTAATTGTTTAATTATTTGTACGTATAACCTTCAATGTCTTATTTCGTTTTATGAAATAGACAATAGAACGTAGTAAATTACTGTACAAAGCAAGTAATTCTATCAAGATTATTACGTTCGATCTTGAATGGATGTCAAGTGTAGTGATCATATCGTAGGCAATGACATGTAAAGGATAATTCATTGCGGATGAAATATTTTAATTAATTATATACTCCTCTAGCGCTTTAACAAATGTAGTCTTATATATTAGTGGTTTAGATATGAAATACATTATCAATTAAAGAAATACCGATGATCAATTCAAGGAGATTTCTATATTAAATTTGATATTGATAAATTATCAATAAAATTAAATTTATATGATTAGAAGGTATATAATTTAGATTTATAAAAATTAAATTGATCAATAAAATTAAATTTATTAAATTAAACTTTTGTTGATGTGTAGTTAAATTAAATTAAATATATATAATATACATATATAATTTTAATTAATAAAATCGGCCTCAAGAGGTGAGTTTATATTAAAACAAATTATTAAATGCTGACCTTAAGAGGTCAGTATATTTAAATTATTATTTAATTTAAATAATATCGACTTCACGATGTCGGTATTTATTCAATATTTTAAATATTAGTAATTATTTTAAAAGATATCAACATTCCGTGATCGGTAAATTAACCCTTCTTTTTAAAAAAGAATTATAATCTCAAAACCCTTAAGTCATTTTTTTCACTCCAAGCTCTCTCACTCTCACTCCTCTCTTAAGTCATTTTTTTCACTCCAAGCTCTCTCACTCTCACTCCTCTCTCACGTCGTCCGACCCATCCCCGAGACCTCGACCGCCCGACCCGCATATCCCGAGGCCAGTAGCGGCAGAGGTGGCGCCACCATCCCGATCGGTCGCGCCTAGATCGGCAAAGACATAGGCGGCAGCAGCAGCAGAGGCATCTCGCACCGGCGCCACCTCCATCCCGACCGGCGCAGCAGCAGGAGGTCACGCCGGTGCCTCCATCCCGACCCACTGCCCTTCTCCTTTAATTCAAGGTTAGGGTTTCATAATATTATTTTTAATTTCTTTCAATTTGATTGTTGAATTTGTTAATTAGTGTATTGAATTAGTTTTTTTATTGATTATTAGTTAATTAGTAAGTGAATGATTTAGGGTTTTTGATTGTTAGTTTGAATTAGGGATTATTTGATTGTTAGTTTGTGTTTGTTGATTGTGAATTGAAAATTTTAATGTTAGGGTTAGTTTGAATTAGGATATCTTAGGATTTGTTTGAAATTTGACATTTCTTGAGTTAATTAGTTTGATTTTGGAATTGTAAAATTAGATTGAATTAGGGTATTTAAGGAGTTGTTTGAATTTGGGTATTCAATTTGAGTGTTGAATTTGTTAATTAGTGTATTGAATTAGTTTTTTATTGATTGTTAGTTAATTAGTAAGTGAATGATTTAGGGTTTTTGATTGTTAGTTTGAATTAGGGATTATTTGATTGTTAGTTTGTGTTTGTTGATTGTGAATTGAAAATTTTAATGTTAGAGTTAGTTTGAATTATATTTGGGGAGTTGTTTGAATTTGGGTATTATTTGAGTTAGTTTGAATTATTATTGAGATTTTAGGACTAATAGTTTGAATTTGGGATTAGGAATAGCTAGCTAGTTTGAATTTAGGATTTTAGCACTAGTTAGATTTTGGGATTTTAGGACTAGTTTGAATTTGTGATTTTAAGACTAGTTTGAATTTTGAATTTAGGACTAGTTTGAATTATTATTGAAATTTTAGGACTACTAATAGTTTGAATTTGGGATTTTAGCATTATAGTTTGGTTTTTGAATTCTAGGAGTACTTTCAATTTGTGATTTTAAGACTAGTTTGAATTTGGAATTTAGAACTAATGGTTTGAATTATATTTGATATTTTAGGCTAATTAATAGTTTGAATTTTGGAAACTAGCTAGCTACTTTGAATTTGAAACTAATTAGCTTGAATATATAACTAATTAAGTTTAGAAATTAGATATGAACTTGAATTGAAACTTGAACTTACTAAAACTTGAATATATATATATATATATATATAAAACTAATATTCTTGGATTTGAAGTTTATATTTAACTAAACTTGAATATTATTGATGACAAAATTGATTTTCTTGCAAGATCTATTTGTGTCCATCTAGTGTTGACACTTAGCTTTAATTTAGGAATAATGTGTTTGTTAAGCGTAAGTACCAACACTAGTTGATCCTATTAATGACAAAATTGATTTTCTTGCAAGATCGATTTGTGTCCATCTATTCATGTGGGCGTGTTCTTTCGTTTTCTATGTTGATGCTTGTTTTCAAATTTGCTCGTATTTAGGAAATAGGCAGTTGACGAATATCAATGTTGCTGTGTGTTTGTGCTATGTAGTAACTAATAATTATTGAATCTTTTTCAAGTGTTGAAAGAGTTGATTTTGCGGGCTAGGCAACTAAGGAAGCTCAACATCAAAAAAAGTTGATACAAGCTTCTTTCATCAAAGTAGAAGATAAGGTTTGGTGTTTCTAAATTTCTAAAGTTCAAGTACAATTTCTTTTTATAATGTGTTTGTGTCCTTCTAGTATTGATACTTAGTTTAAATTTTGTGATAATTCGTTTGTGTCCATCGAATGTTTGTTTAGCATAATTAAGTACCAACACTAGTTGATCCTATTGATGACAAAATTGATTTTCTTGCAAGATCAATTTGTGTCCATCTAGTGTTGACACTTAACTTTAATTTAATGTGTTTGTTAAGCATAAGTACCAACACTAGTTGATCCTATTGATGACAAAATTGATTTTCTTACAAGATCGATTTGTGTCCATCTAGTGTTGATGCTTAGCTTTAGTTTAGGAATAATGTGTTTGTTAAGCATAATTAAGTACCAACACTAGTTGATCCTATTGATGACAAAATTGATTTTCTTGCAAGATCGATTTGTGTCCATCTAGTGTTGATGCTTAGCTTTAGTTTAGGAATAATGTGTTTGTTAAGCATAATTAAGTACCAACACTAGTTGATCCTATTGATGACAAAATTGATTTTCTTGCAAGATCGATTTGTGTCCATCTAGTGTTGACACTTAACTTTAATTTAATGTGATTGTTAAGCATAAGTACCAACACTAGTTGATCCTATTGATGACAAAATTGATTTTCTTGCAAGATCGATTTGTGTCCATCTAGTGTTGATGCTTAGCTTTAGTTAGTGAATTTAGTTGTTGGAATTAAGTCAAAACTAATGTACTTAAAGTTAAAAAGTTGTTTTGTTGTTTAAATGAGTTAAAATAAATAATGTCGTTTAGTTGGAGGATTTAGTTGTTGGAATTAAGTCAAAACTAAACTAGTTAAAGTTGTTAAGTTATTTAAATTAGTTATAATAAATAATGTGGTTTAGTTAGTGAATTTAGTTGTTGGAATTAAGTCAAAACTAATGTAGTTAAAGTTAAAGAGTTGTTAAGTTATTTAAACAAGTTAAAATAAATAATGTGGTTTAGTTAGAGAATTTAGTTGTTGGAATTAAGTCAAAACTAATGTAGTTGAAGTTAAAAAGTTGTTAAGTTATTTAAACAAGTTAAAATAAATAATGTCGTTTAGTTGGTGAATTTAGTTGTTGGAATTAAGTCAAAACTAATGTAGTTAAAGTTAAAAAGTTGTTAAGTTATTCAAACAAGTTAAAATAAATAATGTCATTTAGTTGGTGAATTTAGTTGTTGGAATTAAATCAAAACTAATGTAGTTAAAGTTAAAAAGTTGTTAAGTTGTTTCAAAAAGTTAAAATAAATAATGTCGTTTAGTTGGTGGATTTAGTTGTTGGAATTAAATCAAAACTAATGTAGTTAAAGTTAAAAAGTTGTTAAGGTGTTTAAATAAGTTAAAATAAATAATGTGGTTTAGTTAGTGAATTTAGTTGTTGGAATTAAGTCAAAACTAATGTAGTTAAAGTTAAAAAGTTGTTAAGTTATTTAAACAAGTTAAAATAAATAATGTGGTTTAGTTAGAGAATTTAGTTGTTGGAATTAAGTCAAAACTAATGTAGTTGAAGTTAAAAAGTTGTTAAGTTATTTAAACAAGTTAAAATAAATAATGTCGTTTAGTTGGTGAATTTAGTTGTTGGAATTAAGTCAAAACTAATGTAGTTAAAGTTAAAAAGTTGTTAAGTTATTTAAACAAGTTAAAATAAATAATGTGGTTTAGTTGGTGAATTTAGTTGTTGGAATTAAATCAAAACTAATGTAGTTAAAGTTAAAAAGTTGTTAAGTTGTTTCAAAAAGTTAAAATAAATAATGTCGTTTAGTTGGTAGATTTAGTTGTTGGAATTAAATCAAAACTAATGTAGTTAAAGTCAAAAAGTTGTTAAGGTGTTTAAATAAGTTAAAATAAATAATGTGATTTAGTTAGTGAATTTAGTTGTTGGAATTAAGTCAAAACTAATGTAGTTAAAGTTAAAAAGTTGTTAAGTTATTTAAGCAAGTTAAAATAAATAATGTCGTTTAGTTGGTGAATTTAGTTGTTGGAATTAAATCAAAAATAATGTAGTTAAAGTTAAAAAGTTGTTAAGTTATTTAAACAAGTTAAAATAAATAATGTCGTTTAGTTAGTGAATTTAGTTGTTGGAATTAAGTCAAAACTAATGTAGTTAAAGTTAAAAAGTTGTTAAGTTATTTAAACAAGTTAAAATAAATAATGTCGTTTAGTTGGTGAATTTAGTTTTTGGAATTTAATCAAAACTAATGTAGTTAAAGTTAAAAGGTTGTTAAGGTGTTTAAATAAGTTAAAATAAATAATGTGGTTTAGTTAGTGAATTTAATTGTTGCAATTAAGTCAAAACTAATGTAGTTAAAGTTAAAAAGTTGTTAAGTTATTTAAACAAGTTAAAATATATAATGTGGTTTAGTTAGTGAATTTATTTGTTGGAATTAAGTCAAAACTAATGTAGTTAAAGTTAAAAAGTTGTTAAGGTGTTTGAACAAGTTAAAATAAATAATGTCGTTTAGTTAGAGAATTTAATTGTTGGAATTAAGTCAAAACTAATGTAGTTAAAGTTAAAAAGTTGTTAAGTTATTTAAACAAGTTAAAATAAATAATGTCGTTTAGTTAGTGAATTTAGTTATTGAAATTTAATCAAAACTAATGTAGTTAAAGTTAAAAAGTTGTTAAGGTGTTTAAATAAGTTAAAATAAATAATGTGGTTTAGTTAGTGAATTTAATTGTTGGAATTAAGTCAAAACTAATATAGTTAAAGTTAAAAAAATGTTAAGTTATTTAAACAAGTTAAAATATATAATGTGGTTTAGTTAGTCAATTTATTTGTTGGAATTAAGTCAAAACTAATGTAGTTAAAGTTAAAAAGTTGTTAAAGTGTTTAAACAAGTTAAAATAAATAATATCGTTTAGTTAGAGAATTTAATTGTTGGAATTAAGTCAAAACTAATGTAGTTAAAGTTAAAAAGTTGTTAAGTTATTTAAACAAGTTAAAATAAATAATATCGTTTAGTTGGTGAATTTAGTTATTGGAATTTAATCAAAACTAATGTAGTTAAAGTTAAAAAGTTGTTAAAGTGTTTAAACAAGTTAAAATAAATAATGTCGTTTAGTTGGTGGATTTAGTTGTTGGAATTAAATCAAAACTAATGTAGTTAAAGTTAAAAAGTTGTTAAGGTGTTTAAATAAGTTAAAATAAATAATGTGGTTTAGTTAGTGAATTTAGTTGTTGAAATTAAGTCAAAACTAATGTAGTTAAAGTTAAAAAGTTGTTAAGTTATTTAAACAAGTTAAAATAAATAATGTCGTTTAGTTGGTGAATTTAGTTGTTGGAATTATATCAAAACTAATGTAGTTAAAGTTAAAAAGTTGTTTAGTTGTTTAAATAAGTTAAAATAAATAATGTCAAAATTATCACTATTGTTTGTGTAGATGGATCCTGATCATAGTTGGATGTATAATCGAAACAATCCTGGTCGAGCGGGTATGATTCCAGAATTCGCAGAAGGTATGCAGCGCTTCAAGCCCAACTTACTTTTCTTTTTGAATCAGGAAATATTCTTCCTCCATGTCCTGCTAGCAGTGATGGATCTGATCAAGAGGGTGATGAGAATGATAAGTCTGATAAGGAGAGTGATCAGGGTGATGAGGAGTAGTTGTATCTATTTGACATTTTAGACTTCTATATTTTGGAATTGTTTGATTGTATTTTGAAGTTGGATGAAGTTTATTTTGAAATAGTTTAATGTATATGTTGAAAATATTGTGTTGTTTTGGTTGGATGAAGTTTATATTCTTTGGGTTGTTTTGGTATAAATATGCAGGTGGGCAATTATAATTACAGCAATTTGCTGCCAGTTTTATAGCAGAAAACCGACCTCCGGAGGTCGGAATTTCAAAAGTAAAAAAATTAAAATACCGACCTCCGGAGGTCGGAATTTCAAAAGTAAAAAATTTAAAATACCGACCTCCGGAGGTTGGAATTTAAAAAATAGAAAAATAAAATTACCGACCTCTGGAGGTCGGAATTTGAAAAATAAAAGAATAAAAATACCGACCTCCGGAGGTCGGAATTTTAAAAATAGAAAAATAAAATTACCGACTTCCAGAGGTCGGAATTTGAAAAATATAAAAATAAAAATACCGACCTCTGGAGGTCGGAATTTCAAAAATACAAAAATAAAAATACCAACCTCCGGAGGTCAGAATTTATATATTAAAAATAAAAAAAGTAACAAATACCGACATCCGAAAGTCAAAAAATAAATTAATGAATTTTCTGACTTAAAATAAAAACCGACCTCGAGAGGTCTGTAAATACCGACCTCTGGAGGTCGGTATTGAATAGCGACCAAGCTTTTTCCGACCTAAGCTGGGATGTCGGTTTTAGGTCGGAATTACAGGGAATACCGACCTCCGGAGGTCGGTATTTTTAGGTCGGTATTCACTATTTTTTTAGTAGTGTTTTATGTAGGGAGTACTGTTTGTTATAGAACCAAGTGCAGGGTAATGAGTCAGTCAGTTCATCGGTGATGGAATCTAGAATTCTCTTGATTATGTGACTATGCTGACATTATTAAGAAGACAAATCCTGGAAGTTCTTGTTGGGTTAGGACAGACACAGTTACCGTCAATTTTCCATGGTACATGAATAATTTGACTGCTCACTCTATTATCAAACTCCAACTATAATAAAACGTCTTAATGTTGTTAGAAAAATGTTAAAGATGTTATCATGAAAATATACAAAAATGGCACCTCTTCCACTAAATAATACCAGTAAGTAATCTGGATGTATTTGACCAACTGACCTAATTTAAGACAAGCATACAATTCAAGAAAAATTGCAGCACAAAGACACCGGTAAAAGTCATCTATTTTTGCACTCCACTTTTACAGCACAACTTTGGTCTCTATTTCTCAACATAACAAAGAGAAGTCAGACTATGCTGGAGCATACTGCAGATTTGCTTAGTTGCTGGATGAAAAGAGGAGGCAGCAAAAGTCAAAAGAAGTGGTGGAGGATCATCCCACAATGCATCTGGTGGACAGTTTGGAGAGAGAGAAATGGGAGGTGTTATGAAGATAGATCCAATTCCATCTAGAAAGTTAAATGGAATTGTATAATATCTTTCTTTATTTTGTGTAAAGGAGTAGGTTTAGAGGATATAGATCAGCTTGTAGATTTATTAAGATCTCTGTAAGTATCTTGTTTTAAAGGTTTAAAAATACCCTTCATCCACCTATTGGGCTAAAAATACCCCTTGATCAACCTTTTTGGTCCACTATTACCCTTTAAACTAACAACCTTATATTTTAAAATTATTATTATTAATTATTACGTGGCATCTTTCTATAGGATAAATTTTAATTCCAACCCACCAAACTATCTCCTACCCCCACTCGACCCATATTGACATCCGTTGACCCAAACCCAATTACAAGAGCCATTATAAATAAAAAGGATTGAATCATCTCTTCTCCCCTAAACCTAATATCCTATTTTTCTTCTTCCCCTTTTCTTATTAAGCTATTTCAAGATCAATTTCACCCAAAATAACTATAAGTTGTTGTAATTATAAGGCATGTATTGATCTTGAAATCGCTTAATAAGAAAATGGGAAGAAGAAAAATAGGATATTAGGTTTAGGGGAGAAGAGATGATTCAATCTTTTTTATCTCTAATGGATCTTGTAATTGGGTTTGGGTCAAGGGATGTCAATATGGGTCGGGTGGGGTGTCAATATGCTCGAGAATTGAGGGATAACAACAAATTAGAGGCTTATGCTCAAGAATTGAGCTTCAAGAAAAAGATTGGCAGACTATAGGCAAAGAGGGGCAAACAATAGGGAATAACAATTATGCATTATGTAGTGATTTTGGTTTGTTAAGTAATGTAATGGCATAATGAAATTTCTTATGTTGTCGTTTCTTGTTGTGAATCAGCCTTGAAAGTGGTTGTATTGGTTCACTTCAAAAGATTTGGTTGTTTTGTGACTAGTCATGTATGTCAATGGCAATATAGTCTTGTGATTGTAAAACAGTGCTTTGATGTTTATTGGGTTAAAACATATATAGTCTATCTATAAAATGTTATTGATTTACATTACTTGTGTCTTGTGGGGTGCAAAATTTAGTCTTATGGGTTGTGGATTAATAATTTTGGGAACGTACTTGGCAAGCGCAACATCTTTACGCTTACAAATAAGATAACACTACATTTTTTCTTTAGCCAACACCAGAATTTTCATTACTAGGCAAAACAACAATTCTGTTGATTTGGGCATTACAATCAATCAACCTAGAAATTTCATAACACTTCTTCAAATCTACAGATTTCTTTCATTTGAAAACATCAAGTCACAAAACTAACCTAACCAACTAAATATAATAATCTACCACAAACAAACAAAAACACCACACTACATCATCTTGGCGATTTACAAAGCCAATAATAATTGCCCAAGAAATGACAAGCAAGCTTATCGGTTGATGCACTTTCAACTCCCAACTTGAACTTTATCATCCAAAGATGTCCACTTTCTTCAAATTTGCACTTCTATTACCACCTTCCTTTTCTTAAATTGGTAACGTTGTATACCTCAGCATTAAGGATGCTGGAGACCTTCAAAAATAACCAAATAAAAAGTAGGAGGAATCTCCTAGTTCCAATTCATCTATGTCTATCTTCTTACACCAATAATAAAAAGATACAATCCAATTCCATTTAACTTTATGGATGGAATTGGACAAAAGTAAGTTGCGATCTCACTAGACAAAAGAACTGATATTTACTTTTTAAAAGAAAAAGAGAGACCCAAAAGCTATAGTCAAAATATAAAACCAAGAGAAAAGACAGTCGGACAATTACATACATAAAATCAATCGGAGCAAAGTAAAGGTGAACAGATGGCCAGAACATGCACACTAGCAAATGCAAAGGTCAGCTCATAATATGAAACTTCAAAATTAAACTTACCACTCATCCACTTCAAGAAATCCCATAAGCAAGCCCAGGGGTTGACTATTTTCTAGCTCCGAGGAACGTTCAGCAACTACCTCTATTTCCATGTCAAATGCAACATACAGATCCACTGTCACATCTCCTTGATTCTCTTCATCCATGAGATCCTTCCCAGTAGCAGCTAGAATTATTCTACCTATTTTTTTAGCCTACATGAATCCAAGAGGAAAGCTAAAATAACCCACTAACCAAACAAGCACACAAAATTTCAAGCTAAAATACCCGCATTGAACAGATATATTCACACTAGAAAATGTTGGAACCTTATCAAGTCTATTAGCTGAAAATGCATTGTAATGGTCAAAAACATCCTCCTTCTTTGGAAGTAAATGTGCATAACTGGAAAAAAAAAAAAAAAAAAAAAAAAAAAAAAAAAAACCAGGTCGCCAGTAGCATTAAGTTGAATTAAATTCAATAGTCCAGGTTACCTACCAAGAGCCAACTAGAAAGCCCAAGTAGGCTTTGGGCCTTTCACAACTCAAATCAATTAGTAGATGCTTTTGCTTAGAATAAGCAACTTCTTATAGCAATAAACAAGAGTATGTAAAGATCTTACTTAAATCCCAAAACGAGAAGACACATAAATAGCATATTATTTCCTTGTAATCACTTTATCAAGCATACAAGTCTCTGCCTTTTGTTGCCTACCTAGTGCCCTTTGACACCAATCTCAGTGCAACATCCTATTTTATTATTATTATTATTATTATTATTATTATTATTATTATTATTATTATTATTATTATTATTATTATTATTAAATGATCTTTTAGATGATAACATTCATATCATCCTTTTACAAGCAATATGTTGTACACAAAAGGAGCCACGAAAAAATCTACATGAAATGCTCTTAACTCCTTAAAAATACTTTTATCTGGTCCAACGAATAATAGTGCCTTCGATTTTATATTTTATTTTACTATCATAATTCACATTAGTCGCCAACATCATAAGGCATCGGTATCCTATACTCTTAGTAATGTCGATGTGCAAGAGATAATAACCAAAATCACCAAGTCAAACTCTTACTTAGTTTTTGATAAAATACACAACTTTTTATACATTCTTTTTGACAAGGTAAATTTCTCGATTTGTGCACGTCATCCAAATTATATTTATACATAAAGGTGTCTGATAAAATTTTATCAGTCTAATTAAACATCTGCGGTTTGTGAAATAGATAATAAATAACAAAACCCATTTCTGCAAGACTAAAATAAAGACGAAAAAAACACTCAAGCACGAAGAAAGACATAATACTTGCTAGCAAGAAAGGTGGATGTTCATGCACAACAGCTATTCAGAGCTTATTTTAAAGCCTAATGTTCACTACAAAAGTTAAGTAATCTTTTTGGCACTCAAATCTTTAATGAAATTGTAAAGGAGAGGAGGAAAAGGTGGGTTAAGTATACATATATAGTCACATGCTATCAACATGAATGAAGTAGACAGATATACTCACATGCTACCAACATGAATGAAGTCTATTTTCACCAGCAAGGCAGTTCTCTTGGAACAAGATCATTTACTTACAGGTGTTGGTAGTATTGAAACTTAAACCCCAGAGGCATGGGACTCTGCAAATAATGGAGAGAAGATGGAAAACAAATGCACTTTCAAGACTGGGAGAGCAAGAAAACAAAACAACAAGATAGCCACAATTATATATATGGGTAACAAATCCAAAAATATACTATTAACAGGCCAAAGACAGAACTGAACACGGAACTTTCAAAAGTTGGAAGTCCAAAAATATACAAAATCCACATACGATTCTTCTCACTCTTCCTCATTCAAACATTGTTCTTCATTAACCCTAACCCTAGTTTCATTTTTGTACACGATTAACTCAATAATTAAGTCTAAACTACTAACTTATACAGTTGAATACTATTGAAATAAAAAACCAAACTCACCATTCACTGTTTCCTACACCACTAGTTCCTCCTCCGTGAGAGTTTTCAAACGATTCTTCTCTCTCTTCCTCATTCACACTGTTGTTTCTTGATCGCTATACCCTAGTTGAGTTACATATGTATAATTTTCTTGATTGAACGATTCTTCTCAAGACCCCATTCTTTTCTCTCTCTTCGTTAACCCTAGTTTGAGTTCTTGATCGCTATACCCTGCTGGGGGAAACGAGAAGGATTTTGAGTGAATTTTTTTGAATTTAAAATTCAAATTTCTTCAAGGATAAGGCTACCATCCAAGAACTCGTACGATTCTCAACGTATTTGAGAGGTTGATCGCTTGATTGTGAGCAAAGGATGAAATAGCAAGATTGCAACAACTGTCCCAATTCTCAAATTTCTTGATAGAGAGCACATGAGAACGGGTTGCTGGAGCTCAGGTCGCGATTCTGGGTTGCTACTCGCGACTGGGCTGGGTTCGTGATTCTAGTTGCAGCGATTCTTGCTGGGTTTGCGTCTGGTGAAGAAGAAGAACGATGCGGGGTGGGGTCGCTGGTTACTGTTATTGTTTGCTTGTTTGTACACTTCTGGAATTGGGAATGGGAAATGGGATGGATCGGTAGTATTATGAAGTGGGGTACTGGAATTGAGGAAAATTGATAGAAAGAACTGCTGGATTGCGATTTAGGCTGATGGGCCGACTAAATTGGCCCAACTTGGGTCTTAAAGAATTGAATTAGAGGCTAACATAAGAAGTTGCTATATTTGCAATTACAAAATAGCTATTTGGATCACAAAATGTAACCAATTCAAGTCGAAATATTAGCCAAATTGAATTCAAAATCTAGCCTAATTGAGATAATTCAATGAATTAGGCTACGACTTTGAATAAGACGAATTAATACTAATTAATTAATGAGCTTCTTAATTGTAATGAAATAAAATAATTAATTTAATTGTAAAATAACTAATTTAATTACAAACTAATTGATTCAAAATTGTAATTATGATTTAAACTAAACTAAATTGATAAAATACTTGGTAAAAGAATAAAATCTATTTGATATGATTTTCAAATATTTATAAAATATGCTAGTTATACATGAAATTATAAGAAATATATTTATTATATAAAATATTTTAAGTATTATGAAAAGTGACTAAAATGCTAAAAAATAAATTTGAAAAATATTTAAACTTTGTGAAGCTAATTATTTCAAATCATTTCAAATTAAAGAAGCTCGAAAGTTAATTCCTATCACGGAGGGTCAAAATTGGGTGTCAACATTTAATATCAACACAAATTGTAATAATTATGTATGTAGACATAATTATTATTAATATACCAAGTGATATCTGTTGCATGTTCACAACAATTCTGAGGTTCCAATCACTTTTGAGGTTCAGAACACTTCAGAGTTTTCAAACATTTATGAGGTTCAAAACACTTCTAAGGTTTGAATTTGTCAATGACTATTTTTTTTTATAATATATAAATATTTGTTTATATTACATCTATTATACATTTAGAAGAAGGATTGTCAAGATATTCCAATTGAAGTTAACAAAGAGGGATTCCAATCATGAATGATCAAGCAGACTTCAACAATTCATCATTTGTATGTAGTTTTCAATTTTTATCTTCATAAATTTGACTTTATAATTGTATATAATTTGAGCATTTTAATTCTTTTTATTTAATTATTTTATAACAATAGTATTTGTTGAATGTTATCTACGACCAAACTGAAAAGATGGAAAAAGATGAATTTACGGATACAAACAAACCAGGCTCATCCGATGCCAACCAATTAGTTGTTGAAGAAGTTTTCATGTGTCAAGCACCTCTTCAGATGGTACATGATGACCAATCAAACCTTAACCTAGAAAGAAGCATGGTGTTATATCATTTGTTAGTTGTGGACGAGCACACACCATTACCAATTCCTAGGGAAAGGCGTCCAAGACCATTCAACACATCGCCTTATATGACATCATTCGGATCATAGTCGCCTTATATGACATCATTCGGATCATAGTCTGGTACAACAAAATTTATTGTTTACACAATATTACAGACATACCAATAAATGTTAGTCATGTAATCATTATTTCTGACTTTATGCATTTCAGGTAGTTCATCAAGGTTTCCTTTCACGTTTGATTTGAAACACCCCTTTGTTTCAATGTCGGATGTGGATCTTACATCTCTTTATATGCATTTCTGAAAATGGTTAAATGAAGGCCTGTTTGTTAAGCATAACACAAAGTAAATCATTTTGTACTTACTGATTATACAGATTTAATTATATATACATATATGTGTATAAAGCTTTACTTTGATTTTGATTTTGTTATGAAGGACAAAGGAGACCGATACAAAAAGAAAAAGGTTGTCTTACAAATGTGGTTTCATTTTGAAATTGCCACTGTCCAAAACAAGAACTGGTTCTATAAGCTTGCATACAAAGATCAATTGCTTGATGACTCTGTAAGTGTGTTATTATTTATTTCACTATACAATTGATATATTTTGTATAAATGACAATTTTATACAAATCACAACTACTTATCTTTACAGCACATAGATGACATTTTGTATTACATACGCAAAAGAGCCAAGTACTCCGACAATAACACATTCAGTTTTATCACTGTCGTGCAATTTCAATAATTTGATTCGCAACATCTGGGATGCTTATTATAACTTTGAAAGTATTATCAATAAGATAGTACGGAGGAGTCGATTCTTGAGTACATTAATGGATACAGAATGCATGTTGATGCACCTTGGCACACAATCGATAACATTCTCATTCCTATTAACGTCTTTTACTAGATTTTGATTGTTGTTTCCTTTAATGATAGATGTCTATGATTCTCTAAGTGGTGGTGCTTCCTTTAATGATAGATGTACACAGATCTATGATTCTCTAAGTGGTGGTGCACTACACGATTCATACGTTGAAAATGAGTTCAAGAAATATGCTCAACTTATTCCTGTGTATCTATCCAAGTCTGGTTTTTACGAAAAGAAAGACATTGACATATCTTCACACCCCAAATACAAGTCCCACTCTGAGTTTGACTTATTTGAAATGATTTATGTCAAAGATATACCACAATAAACTGAAATAAGCTTGTAAGTTTTATACAAGTTATTTCTATTTCTATTATTATTGCTTAATTTATACTGATCATAAAATTTGATGTGTTTTATTTTCAGCGATTGTGGAGTATATGTTGTTGCTTATGTAGAGCATATCAATAATGGAAATGGGTTTCCAAATTTCCTTTGATTTAGAGTTTATACGTATTCGATATGCTGCATTATTATGGAATTATGGAATGCAAAAGATCCAAGCAGATGCCACTAGTGACAACGAGGCACCAGAAAGCCCTATTAGGATTCATAGAGATTGTGATAGTACTGAATTCTGTTTTGTTTTGTATATGCAAATGACTTGCATAATAACCTTGAATGTTTTAAACTTCCCTTTTTTTTTGTTGTAATATACTCACTTGATCATTTAAGTCTTTTACTTCTTTGTTTATGTTAATTTTATTATATATGCAGATTCACACTTCAATAATTATACAAGCCAACATAATTAAGTACTTATTTTTTCACACGTACTTTATACAAATAGAATATTTTTTTAAAAAATTATTCTATACAATTTAAAATTATGATCCTAAATAATACATGTATGTTAACACCCACATTACACTTCATACATTAACTGTATAAATCTACTCAACTTATACAATCGTTCATAAAGTATGAATATAGAGTGTACATGTAATATTTTCTGTTCAAAAAGAGGAAAATATTTCAATAGAACAAATACACATAGAATTATTTGTACAAGCTAGACAAAGAGAATAATATGTTCACTATAACTTATACATATACAATTTCTGTATATGATGGACAATGTATACGACAACGATAATTCATACTTCATACAAGAGCATGAATACAAAAAGAAGAACAAAAATGCTCATTGTTAATAGGACATAACAAATTTATTTTGTCATTACCATTTCAACTCATATAGTTTTAAACACAAAACTAGTTGTGAATAACATTCAAGTATCTATTAAATTCAAAATTACACTCCAATATAATAGAAAGAGCTCATTAAACTTCTTGAGGCCTATTTCTACACGAACACCTATTGTGACCTGCAACTCCACATGTGCTATATGTATGCTTCCCTTTGAGACCAAGCAATTCACGTGTTGTTTTTGCACAAGGTTTCTTTTTTGGCCTTTCTGGAGGTCTTTGGAATTTTGGAGGCCGAACTTCATCATACATTATGTATTCAGGATGATTGGTGTGTAGTTTGAAGGACGAATGCCGAGAGCGACTTCTTGGCCTACTATTGGCCAAACCACCGGGCACTAGGCCCAATGTGAGCGGGTGTTGTGCGATATTTTGTTATGTTTATATTTGTATTTGTTCTGTAGTTGGATCAACCCTTTTGTTTAGTATGTCGAGGGTGAATTAATGTATCACCCATTTTGCTACATCAGGCAATGAATAAATTGGTATCTCATAAATCTTTAAAACTGTCATTGGTTTATACAAATCGAGCAATATTCATCACTACTAGACTTTTCACTTCAAAGACCCAAGCATGTTCACATGGTATTTCTTCGTATTGAATCTTTCCACAACTACATGTTTTGTTATTTAAACAGACCACAAAACTCCTACCATCATTAGTCACATTGTGTATATATTGATCAAAGACAACCTGTTTCATACAAACATGTTTATGTATATGTATGAGTTTATGCAATTGTATATATATTAATTCTAACATTCTTATAACTGTCTTTATACAAGTTTAAAATAATTAATTACTGATTAATCAATATTAGATATACATAAAACATACCCTCAATCGTGTGCTCATTGCTTCATTTTCAACCACTATATTCTAAAATTTTTCAATCAACGGAGTAAATGTGCATGTTGCCTTGTGTTTGTTATCATGATTCCATATTCCCAACATCAGTCTAACCTCTTCCAGAAAATCAAAAATTGGTAATTCCCTCGCAGACACTAGTGCAACATTTATACTCTCTGCAATATTAGATGTCATAGTCCATCCTCGATGAGTTTGTGCATGACACCTTGCCCACTTATCTTATCCAACAAGCTCCAAATACTCTTTAACTCCTACAATACCTTTTCTACGGTATCTAGTAGTCAATCAAAATCAAGTTTATTGCATGTCTTTGCCATTGTATAGAATACTGGACTTAGCTCCTTGGAGGACTTTTTGAATTTGTTTTCAACATTACCCCACAAGTGCTACATTCAAGCATAATGCGGCACATTATTATACACTAGTGGCCTTTATAATGCTCTCATTTCTACCAGAGACAACACACATATTAGTCCTTTTCACATAAGCCTCCCTTAGTTGTACAAAGAACCAAGTCCAAGCAGCGTCATTTTCCAAATCAATGATACCACAGGCCAGTGGGAAAATATGTCCTACATTTTATTTATATACAAATTAACATAAAATCAAAAATACACATTCAAAAACACATTGAAACATACCTGCTCCATCCATTGTACTTGCAGCCACAAACGTCCCATTATACGGTCCACTTAGGTGACTTCAATGAACAATGATTACAGACCTGGAATGATTAAAACCTTGTATGAAACTGTTCAATGCAACAAAAGATATAAGAACTTATTTTTGTCGATTTTCTTCAGATGTATATGCGAGACTGGATATGTAATATTATCATATACAAGTATGCGGAAAGTTTGCTGTAAGATGCAGAAGCGGTGCCCCTCAAGGAAATCAAAGACTTCTCTTTAGCCCTCCAAGCCAACGAGTAATTAACATCAACTTCGAGATATATTTTCACATCATACCGAATATCAGAAGGTGTACATTTTCTCTTGTGATCAACAAGCTTAGGCTTAACAATCCCACCAATCAGCATGCTTGTTGCATGTTTTTGTGAATATACTTTATCCTTCAAAGGACAAGTATGATCTGTATTAAATGCCCGGATCTAAACACTCCAGACTTGTTGATATTTGATGCTTTCATTAACCACTCACATTTCTCATAAATACATTCCAACGTATAACTACATCAGCAAATACAACATAACATAATATATACGATTAATTAAAACAAAATATATAGTTATGTATTTGTATGTACAAACTATTTACCTGATTGCATTTGTCCTCACTGTCCTATATTGAAATCTCTTTTTAATTGCATATCTTTCCATCGAATATTTTAAAGTGGCATTGTCCTTATACACTTGGTCAACCTCCACATACTTATTACATGGATCTGAAATGACTCCATCGCAGCTCCCTGACCCCAAAACACAAAGTGGCTCTACCAATTCAGAAATTGTCATATGCCTTAAGTCTCAAAATCAGCAATACCATCTATACAAATAGATCTAACCATATCCTTCTCCTGATTTGAACTTTCACACAGTTCAGTGGTATTGTTACTATTATCTAGTTTGCTTATACAAATTGGATACTTGTTGAAGTCATTTCCACCCTTATAAGCATGATATACACTGTACACCCATGACGTTGTGAATTAACATTGGTTTGTTTCTTTTTTCAATCTTATACTCAATTTTCAGCTTAATCACATTTATATTAATCCCGAGTTGCATTGCAATAAAATTATACAACTCCTTATACAATGAACTTTCTTTAAAAATCACCCCCTCAATTGTATAATTAGTGTAACAATTATCACTGTCCCATCTAGTAGAATGCATAACCAACACAACTAATGAAGCCATTTTTTATAATTTATGTATAAAAAAATTAAGTTATATATACATATACATTTATATGATTGAGAATCACAACAACAAAAAGAACACATACTTATACAAATTATAATAAATACATATTCCCAATATATACTTATATAAACGATTATATACACAAATTAAATCTTTATACAAATATGCAATTGACACAACCTAAAATAATTGACATATACATATACCTATTATATATAAATATAAAGAATCAAATATCCAAACTAAAGATGAACCTGCAGTATATATATATATATATATATATATATATATATATATATATATATATATATACATACAAATTTGAATAAATAGTCAACAGTTTCATATACTTATATAACTCACAACAACAGTAATATGTATATGTATATAAATAATAGCAAATTTAGTTTTTCATTTATATACATATTCCCAATATACACGTATAAAAATGATTATATACACAAACTAAAGCTTTATACAAATATACAATTTACAAAATTATATAAAAATATACAGAATCATATATACAAACTAAGGATGAACCTGCACTGTATAAATATACAAATTCAAAAAAAATAGTCAACAATTTCAAATACGAATTATACATATCTGACTGAATCATATCAAAACACATATACATATAAACTCTTAACAAATCATTATACAATTTAATCTTCATTCATAGTTTCGACACCAAATATACAAATATGAACAAAAATATGACTGTGAAATTACCGTTAACCAACAATATCATCCAGAAAATTTGATAATCACAAATTTTGAAATCATAAATGTTAAACTCTATAACAAACAAAATATACAACTCGAAATCTACATTCAATTTCAATTGATGAAAGTTTAAAAGCAAATCTGATTTTCAATACAAGATGAACACCAATTTCGACCAGAAAAAAATAAAATTAAAGTGTATTTTCAACATGGAATAGATTTTACAAGTCGGAATCTACATTCAATTTCAATTGATGAAAGTTTAAAAGCAAATCTGATTTTCAATACAAGTTGAACACCAATTTCAACCAGAAAAAAAAATAAAAATCAAAGTATTTTTTCAACATGAAATACATTTTACCTCCTCTTGTTATCTCTAAAATGAATATTTTCTCGATTGATCTTCAACAACTTGATCAATTTTCTGAACTGAGTTTCAATGGAGTTACTAGTGATGAAGAAGACGTAGAAGGAAAGAAATTCTATTGACACATAATGTGTGTGATTTCAACGATTTTTTCCTTTTATTGCAAATGAAATTACCGCCTTTTTTATTTTAAAAGCAAATTGTATATAAAAATGAGGGCACACCATGTTCTATAGAAAAACTGCTTCATAGCTAACACAAATTTTGCTATGGAGTGCAAATTTAGTTGGATAATCACTTCTTTTTGTATGTTCAATTTAAATACTATTTTATTTTTAAATAAAAACTTTTACATTTTTTTAGAAGTTGGAGCTAGGGTAATGGAAAGTTTTAAATATGCGTTATATATATATATATATATATATAAAATTGATTGTCATAAGAATACTCTATTCCAGAAAAGAAATTTAAAATGGAATTAATTAATTGGATATTATTTTTTTCACATTAAGTTAAAATACAAATTTAAATATTTTTAAATAACATTTTTATAATGTCCTTGGCAACAACATAGCGTATGAAAAAGTTCTAATTCGCTATAATTCTTATCTACAATAACCAAATTCTTGGCAACTGAAAAAATATAAATAATATAAATTATTATTGCTATTAAGACTTATCCAAACAGTTTTTGCATTATACACATTCTCTTAAGTTATTCCTGTGCTTTTCTCCTTATTTTAATATATGCACCGAAAAGTCCACCAAAGTTATTATCTCATTTGCTTGACCATATTTTTTTTTTATTATTTTATTAAATCATTTGATTTACGGACAATTTTGTCACCCCCATCCTAGGTGAGGCAGACAAGTACCATATGAGCACATGCTTTACAAGTGACCTATTATAAGAAAGTGAACTACTATGCAGATTGATGAGAAGCTACATATACAACACATGTCGACTAGCTGAACCAATACATGTGACAAGTAAAACTATGAACACCGATGATAGTTTTACAATGTCTACAAAGCCTCTACTGGAATTCATGACTGTACAACTATCGAAATATGCATAGTAAAGACTCGGCAAAGCCTTGAATCAATCTGGAGCTCACCAACAACTGTTGAGTATCATGTGCTTCTATTGAGGAGATCTACTAGTTGAGTACCTGTATCTGCAGCATGAAATGCAGCGTCCCTAATAAGGGACGTCAGTACTAAAGAATGTATTGAATATGTAAGGCATAATACAACCATATGTAAAATGAGAGCTCAAGTGAAATCAAATAGAAATAAATAAGGATTAGAGACCACCGTTGCTTATACTTATGGAATCGTGTATGTTACATTCTTTTCTTTTCTATACGTTATAATCTTTGTAAGGCATGTGATACAAATGACCAGCTGATCAGTGGTAGAAGAGGATGACCCATGCTAGGCATTTTAGCCCCTGGGATGCTGTCCTCATAATTACACAAATTGAGATAGGTCCATGCTAGGATTTTGCTCCTGAGCTACCACTCTTCTATATCAATTAGGATCGACTCATGCTACGTTTTTGCCCTTGAGCTGCCACCCTTCTATACCGTTTGGGATTGACCCACGCTAGGCATTTTCCCCTGGGCTGCCACCCACAATTATACAGATTGCTTCACTTAGTTTCTTCAATCTTTAAGAAGACATGAGAATAATAATTTAGACAGTGACAATGACATAAGGAGCTATGTAACATTAATGCATTACTTATGAGCTTAAATGACACAATTGACTTCAATTGGCTAAGAGGAGCATTCACCAAACTTGCTTTAGCAAATACCATTTCTATACTAGCACATAGGAGGAGGATAATTACACAAATATAGAGAAATGAACATATAATGAAGTAATTTGACACCCTAAGGAGAGGGGAAAATATTGTTATCCATATTGTAGATCATATGCTGTCACTATGTTTCCTTTATTAGGAATAAAAATTAGGAAATTCACTTTATTGAAACCACTGATTATGAAACCAGTGGCAGCCACCAGAAATCACGCAAGAGAAAAGAAACAAACTTAAGACGAAAATCACTGTAGACATTTATAATTCATAACCCCTCATCATCTAATTTATCCAAAGTCTTCTCATCATTACATAATCATTAACGCTCAATTTCCTTTCCAACAAATATATCATCATTACCCACTACTACTGTCTACCCTAGGTTTTTAGGAAGCCACTTTTCATATTGTTTCCTAACTAATTAATACAATAATGTATATTGCACATCCAAACAACTATTAGGCAGAATCAAAAATAAGCTTGAGGTTTTACCTGAAGCATGTGATGCTTTCCTCTACCTCTCTCATAAGTCTTTTTCCACTGTTTCGTCAACTATGCTGACTTTCAAAGTTCAGGGCTTCTTGCCCTTATTTCTTTTATTTATTTTCTTTTTTTTCTATTTTTTTCTTTTTCAATTATTATTAGCAACAAAATAATTCTTTATTAAATCTGAAAATCATGTCACTCATTCTTACCGGTCATAAATTATTTATAAAAGCTACTAAAAAGGTTAATATAAAAATAATTATTAAAATTCATAAAACGACTTTAGTGATATATTCTTTGGTAAATTTATCATATAAAAAGTATGTATTTTCTAAAAAACAAAAACACAAACGAAAAATAAAAAATCATTCATTTTTATTTATACTATTACAAAATTCCACAGTAACTTATAGTTCTTTCCTTTTACTTTAATCCTCTTAATATAACTGTACACAAAAATTATAAATAAATTATTAATTAAATCACTAAAACAAAAAAATATGCACATAAATGTGCAAAATTTGTGCCAAAAAATCCAAAAAAAAAAACTATATAAACTACGTAAAAAATGCAAAAATGTGAAATCAATTCAAAAAGTAAGACAATTATTTAATAATATTATCCCAACATATATAATTTTATCCACTATGATTTTTTTATAATGGAAAAGGATCAGTGTGACTGTGAATTTGTTGTGTTATTATAATAGTGATATTTGACAAGTATAAAAAAATATTCTTTGTCAGGTAAGTTGTCACATGGAAATAAACATATTGATTAACGAACATGGAAAAAAAAAACTAACACGGGGACACACAGAAGAGAAAATATTTGACAGTTAGGCCATCACAAATAACGTGGTCATGATATGTCGTTTAGTAATAGGGATAATATTTGACAAGTGGAAAGCAAGTATTCATGCGAAAAAAATTAATCACTAGATAATTTATCATAAGTCACGTAGAAATGAACGTATTGGTCAATGAAAATGAAAAATTGTGATAGGTTCCTCACAAGAAAAAAAACATGTTAACAACTAGACAATTACAAATAATGTGATAATGATATGTCGTTTAATGAGGTGGGGTAATACTTGTCAAGTGGAAAAAAAATACTAACACGAAAAAGAACAATTGTTAGATAATCTATCATAAGTCACGTGATTATATTTTCATGTGAGTAAAATATATACACGAGAAAAATTTGTTGTCGGATAATTTATTATGACTCACGTGACAATGAATGTGTCAATTAATGATATTAGGATGATAGTTGTTGGGTGGAAAAGTTATAACGAATTACAGGATTACGAATATATGTCGTTTTATGAATACATGATCTATTTGTTAGATGGGAGAAAAATATTCACGCAAAAAAATATATCACCAAATAAGGTATCATGAAGTTAAATTGAATTTTTTAAATTAAAAATAGAAGTGTACTGTTTGGTTGCACAAGTGTAAATCATAAGGTTATATTTAATTTTAAAATTAAAAATTAATCATTTAAATTAAAAAATTATATTAAATAGATTAAGGCCTTTATAAATGATACTGAATTGAATATTTAAGATATATATTGTCATTTTAAAATATATTAATTAATAAACATTTATTCTTAACTAATATTATAAAAACAATTAATTTATATTTTTCAATTTAGTATATTTTAATTGAAATTATTCATAAAAATTGAAAGTACAAAAGTTCTATGTACATCTTGAAATGCATGTTTTTACAAAAAGATTAATAGAGAAAATGGTCAAATCCTAGCCTATTACCGGATTTTAAACTACACATCTATACTTCACGGAGGTCCTATTACTCCTAAACTACTTTAAAATGGAATAAATAACCCCTTAAGTATATATATTTCACTCTCTTTGAGAGAGTGAGTTGTCTATTCTTTTTAATTTATGTTTTTTTTTTCTTTTATTTTCTCTTTCTTCTTATTTATCCATACAATTATACTTTCTTCACCATTATCATTGTTGAATCTTTATCAATGGATGTTTGGTATAAAAACTCTCAACAACTAATGCATTTTATGAATAAATAATTTTTCAATAGACTTATTTAGAATATAGCTAACAAATTAATTTTTTTTTAAATACCGATTAATTGATTTTTTACCATCATGGACTCAATAGCAACAAAATCAAAGTGAACTAATTGTATTTTTAGAAGCATATTTTCAAACTTATTAGAAGGAACTGAAACAAAGCAATTTCTTCTATATTTTTTTAAAAAAGGATCCTACATTTTCTCCTAAATTCCATAAAATATAAAAATAAAAAAACTCAAATTAGTAATTAATTGTAAAATTTTAGAAGGAGAAAGAATGAGGAAGAGAGAGGTTTCTCATGTTACAAATTCGTCTCAAATTGATCTTCTTTTACTAAGCCGCCGACATGATATAGCTCACATTTCCTTCAAATTCCATACCCCTCTTATTTTCCCATAGAAAAAAAAAAAAGGAAAACATCCCATTATTTAAAAATAGTCCTTCTGCTATTTTTTTTTTAACTTTTTCAAAACCAAGCTCAGTTCATTCATGAGAATAATAAAACATTTTCTATATTATGGGGTGTGCAAAAATAGAACAAATATTTAAAAAAACATGAAAAAACTGTTGAATTGATTGAATGAAAAATTTAATTAGGACCGTTATCTTCTAGGTCTCATAGATTCGGAGTGGATGAAAAGACAACCTTGATTTCCGTTCTTATAAATTATTAGAGGTATAAAATTTTATTGAGATAAATAATGGTGTTTATTTATATTTAGGGTTGAAGAAAGTATTTGGGAAGAAAGGAGGAAAGTGGATAATTTTTTTTTAAAAAAAATATTATTAAATGGTGATATCCATGTGTCAAGTGCGTGTATTTCACCACAAGAAACATGTCTGGTAATGACATTTTAGGGAGGAAGTAATTTCACTTTAAAATAGCTCAGAGGGGTAATAGAGCCTCGTGAAGTATAAGTGTGTAGTTGAAAATCCGATAATAGATTAGGGGGTCATTGTCCAACTTAAAAAAATAGCCTGCAATGAAAAAAATCGAGTCAATACTCTTAAAACAAATGAAATTGAAAATATAACACAAATTTCTTAATTCAAAACAAAAATTTTAACATAATACTCTTATACTAAATTTCAACATAGCATACATAAATATGATTTAAAAGAAAAGGAAAACACCAGTCTATAACTTTATTCAATAATGAATTCTACTTTAATTTAAAAATTAAAATACTAATAAAATTATACTAATTAATTTATTTTAGATAATACGAAAAATTTTATGAAATCACATGTAAATAAAATATAAATAATATAAAATAAGAAAAAAATATTGGAATATTAAAATTAAAAAGAATTTAAAATAATAAAAGTTTAACAACATTGAAATGAAAAATAAAAATAGAAATAAAAGGAAGAAGTTAAAAAGTAATCAGCTTGTAAGCACTAATCTTGCACTCATAGCCTACAAATTGATCAACATTTAAATAGTAAGTTACAAGGGAGAGCTTCATGGTGACAAGATACCAACAACCATAGACCCTTAGTTCAAATTCCCAAAAAAATGACTTGATTGAATACCAGAGAGAAATGCAAAGACCTCCCAGGAAGACTTGCATAATTGATCTTCAGATAATATTCAACGATTTTTTGTGCATTCTTCTGCAAGATATTGAAATTATTTAGTTAAAACACTGTGATGTGTCAGAATTTTACAAACCACCCTAACTTCTCTGCACAATATAAAGATGAAGATGCAGGAGTATCCATGCCATAATCATGAAAATCTATAGGGTCAAGAATAATAGATTAACAAAGGCGCAGATAAGCATATATGTTTCTAGAACGAGTGGTGAGACAATTAATTTCACCAAAAAAAAATAAATAAAATTAAACTTGTTATTTTTCAATGCAAAGAGCAATTGTTTTGATTCCTCTCAAACAAAGCCAACAATCGAATGACACTAACCCTGAACCTTCAGCAATTTGTAGGATGTACACCTCCTTCGCCAAGGTGGTTCAGTAGGAAAAGTTATAAGCAAATTGTCAAAGGACACTTGAGATGTTCAAAGAGAAACAAGGCATCAGACATCATTTACGTTCAATAGGCTATACATAACTAACTAAAGATTTTCAAATATAGACTTGTCAATGAACTGATTTCTTAAACTTTAATTAACTTTATCAAGTTTCAATAACAACAAAAAGAATTTTGTAACCTCTTAGTCAATTATAAGGGAAATCAGTTCATTCAGAAAAGAATTTCAGTGTCACGAAGTATTGCACAAATTTATGCATTGTCGCGTCGAGAAAAGAATTTTAGTGTCACTTCTTGTACACACCTTAAGCCATATGGAAGGGAGCAATTTTTGACTTGCATACAACCCTAAGTATACTAAGATATTTTGAAGGCTCATTCTCGGGCCTAACTGAAGGCGCCCTTATTCAAAGTAAAGAATTCTGGGAGTTGCGAGACTATCATCTTTTACGTCCTTTAATCTAGTCCAAAGAAAATAGGAATCTTATTTTTAAAGAAACTGGAAGAGGAAAAGGAAGCTTGATATCAACATTTGCTACTTATGGTTGAGCAGTTCTAGAGTTTCACTATGAGTTAGGTAAGTGATTCATCACTAGAGAAACCAATAATGGGTCTCCTTACAAACTCATGTTCACTACATTCAAGCTCCTAATGTGATTGTTGATTTAGGCCACCAAAAAAGACCCAAGAAATCTAAGAATATACAACATAAGATAACAATAAATCAAATTATGAACCGTATGCAAAATAGAGGAAAAACCTATTAGATAACAATAAATCAAATTATGAACCGTATACGAAATAGAGGGAAAAACCTTTCTCCTCTGACAACAAGTAAACCAGCCATGAGATCACTCTGACCGGATATGAACTTAGTAGCTGAATGCATCACAATATCTACAAAACCATGGACAAGTTAGCTAACATCGGATGCATGTTATATGAGAGTATTCTAGTTGGCGGAACAAAAAGTATTTGCAAAATACTTGCTCCGAGCTCCAAAGGATGGGACAATACTGGGACATAATCTTGTTATCTACCACCACAAAAGCCCCATGTGCATGAGCCACCTTGGAAATTTTCTGTAATAAATCAGAGGAGACAACAATATGAGACGAAGAGATCATTCTCTTATCAAGATCCATCTATTATTATTTATATATTAGAAAAAAGGGGGGAAGGGTATGACTACCCAAATTTAAGAAAATATCATTTTGAATGGTATGGCGACTCAAATGAAAGAAATGTCATTTTCAAGGGTATGGCGACCCAAAAATACAATTTTAACTGTGAAATGGTCCACAAAGTTACTTATATATTTCTAGCCCTCTCACCAATATGACTTTAGAGCTTGTTTATCAGTATCTACTCTTAAATGTACAATTCTAAGAATACCATCATTTAAATTTTACATGGATTTTTTAAAGAAATGTCGTAGTGAAGAATCAACTATTTATACAAGTTACTACCATGTAATGTCTTGTTAACAACAACTACCTCCTCTACATTGTTTTTAAATTCTTTCGCTGAATTAAAGCATAAATGACCCATATAAATAAAAGAGACAAGCATGAAGCTCTAGTTCCCTAGTACAACCTAATTTCAATCAAGATACAAGTAGCATTGAATATTTTAACCGCTAAAAAATCAAAAGTCACAAAAAAAGTTGTAAGAGTTGTCAAAAAATTATTCATAACATGCTCAACATTTTAAAAAGGAAGAGGTATGCTCAACACTATCCACACTATGCTCTTAGTTCCAACCAAGTCAAAACCTTACCAAAAAGATGTCGATTTTGCCCTCATTAAAGTCGTCAACCAATCCATCATCAGGCAACCTCATGCATCTATTCGAGAATGGCTACTCAGACTTCGCCACTATCAAACACTCAGAAGTCGATGATTTACCCTTAAGAAAGTCGTCACCCTATATCCATCATCGGGCATCGTCAATCCAAATCTTATTATCAAAACAAAAAAACAACGAAGCTTATAAACTACAAATCAAAAACTAAAATAGACCAATCCAACACAATATCAACAGAAACATCCACAATATCAAATCCCGACAAGGGCACACCAATCCATGACAAAGAAAGAAAAGTACGCCCGACAAGGGCACGATCACTATATGCAGAAACAATCAACAAAATGCTACAAGGGAGACACCCCCAACTGAAAATGAGATTGTGTTCTCACAATTTGAATATCAAAAGAGAATGTGTAAATACCTTTATTTCTTTTCACTAAATCTTTATTGTAATTTACTCCAAGGGATGTGAAGGCAAACATATTTTTGTAGGTTCTTATATAAGTTCAGAAAAGTTTTGATTTCACATTATTTTCAAATCTTTTTGCAGCACAAAATTTACATTTTGGGACAGAACATACAATAATTTATGAATGTTTGTGCCGTTGTTGAATTTTCTTCACATTGTTCATTGGTATTTGATGTTGATCTTGTCACGTAAATGGAGTTAATATTATATCAATATATATACTTATTTTTCTAAAAAAGTATCAATATAATTTTCTGACCTATTTCAAATTGATACAAGCAATCTCCTCGGAGAACAGGATGTTGTTTAGTAGAATTTGGCAGCTCGAAGGAAGATTCAGAGAGGGTTGAGTCATCATCGAAATGTTGTCTCCTCGACTCAACTTTATTTGCCCGAGTTTTTGTTAAGGCAATTTCCGTTTTGTTAGCTTGCGTCATCTTATATAGTTCATGGCGCTAGTTCTTTTATTCTACCTTTTTAAAAGTTGGGTCTATTTTCTCATTTTTGTTTGATATCATCAACACCGCTTTTCTATCAGCCATAAAGCATTACCTAATAGTCAAGAGATTATATGACCACAGGAACACAGAGCTGGAACGGAAAAGCTGTGCATTACACAGAAGGGAAAAACCAAAAAAAGGTAACAAACTATCAACCACCAATGACAATTTAAATATGTAGAATTTGTACAGTGGTGAACAACAAAATCTTTTCATTTACTAATGCAAAAACATTAAACTGCTAGAGGATATAAATTAAATTACAAAGATAACGGATCTCTTAGTATGTTATGCTTTTCTGATGGCTACAGAATTTGAATCAAAAGTGACCTAGTTAGTATTGGAATAATTAATTCCCCTGTATTCCATTTATCTATTCAGATCCATTTCATTTGTAACTACCAATCTACTATGGTTCCACCAGATTTGAGAGATCATCAAGGTGGACATGTAATATGAGATTAGATGAGGTAAATAAAAGGGGAAAAACACATAATGAAAATGTGCAGAATAACAATAACAGTACTAATCCATATTTTTTTATTACACTATAAAATAAGGTTGAAATTTTAAACATGGAATTTGGTTATTTGGGGAATGCAAATTCTTGATTGATCGTGAGGTATTTTGGAGTTGGGTTAATCTTGATTTTTTTTAAATTTTTGTTAGCTTTGCTGAGCTTAATAAAGGTCAAATTCCAACTATACTTGATGGACCCGTGAAAGATTCTTATCCATACAACTAAATAGTAAATTCATAATACCGAGTATGTGAAAAAGTTCTCATCCATACCACTAAATTATAGATTAGAACACATATTGTGTGAAAGACTCTAATCGATGCCACTAAACTGTAATCTAAGAACACCTATTGTGCAAAAGACTCTCATCGATACCACTAATTTGTAACATGAGAACACCTATTGTGTGAAAGGTTCTTATCGATACCATTAAATTGTGAACTCATGAATCACAATACCTATAGGATCAAAGTTTTAGGGGATATGTTGTAGATTTGGTAGACTCTGATCCTAGAGTTTAAGGGGCTGTTAAAGGATTTGAACCTGAGCAGATATCTGTTTCTCTTTCTACCTATAACTTTGTTTTGATTTTTTGGATTAAAGACTCTAATCGATGCCACTAAACTGTAATGTAAGAACACCTATTATGCAAAAAACTCTCATCGATACCACTAATTTGTAACATGAAAACACCTATTGTGTGAAAGGTTCTTATCGATACCATTAAATTGTAAACTCCAAATCACAATACCTATTGGATAAAAGTTCTAGAGGATATGTTGCAGATTTGGTAGACTCTGATCCTAGAGTTTAAGGGACTGTTAAAGGATTTGAACCTGGGCAGATATCTGTTTTTCTTTCTACCTATAACTCTGTTTTAATTTCTTGGATTACTGGTAAAAAAATCCCTTTTTTTTTGTTTTTAGTTTGAATTTCAAATTTCAAATATTGTTGTAGATTCGTAGTAGTTGTTGTTGTATTATTCTTATAGTCTGTTCTTTATTCGTGTTGTTATGTGCTTTTTATTGTATTTCGACTATGGTATTATTTTGTTGTAGCATGTTTTGTTACTGTTTGTTGTTTCTTCTACTTCCATCTTTTTTCTTAAGCCGAAGGTCTGTTGAAAACGATTTACTTTACATCTTTGAGGTAGGTTGAGGTAAGGTGTACCTACACTTTACAATCCTCAGATCCCACTGTGTGGGATTACATTGGGTGTGTTGTTGTTGTTTGCTCTAAATGAAAAAAGAGGAGCAGACACTTTACTTTCCAAATTTTAAGCTGCTGCAATTCAAGGAATTCATTTAATTTGATTTAAGGAGGTAAAATTTACTACCAAGTTGTTCCAATAACCATAGAAACTTTTTCTGCTTCTTTCTACACTAAAGATATGATCCTAAATTACTCAAAAAGTGGAAATTAGTCCTATTTTTTTAGAGGTGAGAACAAAAGAGATCTTCCATGTAGCTCTTTTTGGGTAATTATTACTCTTCCAGTTTTCAGCAGTAACTTGGTTACAAAATTACAACTTCAACTTCTAAGGCTAAATTATCCTTGCAATCTTTAGCAGGGAAGAAGCAGTTCCCATTCTTGTTCTTCTATAGCAATAGGTATTTTGGGGTTGCGGGGTTAATTTAGATTTGGTTTTTAACTGTTATTAGCTTTGTTGAGGTTAAAAAAGGCCAACTTCCAACTGCACTTGATGGACCCGCAAAATATTCTCATCGATATAACTAAATAGCAAATTCATAATACCGATTGCCTGTGAGACTATCATCGACGCCATTAAATTATAATCTTAGACCACATATTGTGTGAAAGACTAATGGATACCATCAAATTGTAATCAAAGAACATCTACTGTGTGAAAGATTCCAGTGGATGCCACTAAATTGTATCTAAGAACACCTATTATGTGAAAGACTATCATCGATACCACTAATCTGTAACATATGTTTATTAAATTGAAAACTCACAAATCATAATACCTAGTGTATCGAAGCTTTAGGGGATACACTGTAAATTTGCTAGACATTGATCCTGCAGTTCAAAGGGCTGCGAAACGATTTAAACCTGAGCAGATTTCTGTTTTCCTTTCTTCCACTTATGACTTTGTTCCCCTTGGCTGAAACAGTCCACAAAACATATGTACTTAGTAATCCCGACAAAACAATTCTTAAGAATTTTATAAGAAAAAGTTAAACTAAATTTAAGTGTAGTAACTTGGGTCTATTTATAAACTAAAGCTAGACTTAAACAAAAAAATAAAAATAAAAATAAAAATAAAATGCTGGAGAAGGCAGCATTTGATTGTTGCTTTGTTATACTTACAGCTTTTTGTTCATTTGTGTTATTATATGTTTTTTGTCGCATTTCGAGTATGATATTATTTTGTTACCGTATGTTTAGTTACTATTTGTTGTTTTTGTTACTGCTTGTTATTTCTTGTACTTCCATCTTTTGTTATTTTCTTGAGTCAATGGTCTAATGAAATCAACTTGACCTTACATCTCTAAGGTAGGTTGAGTAAGGTCGGACTACAGTTTACAAATCTCAGGTCCCACTTTGGGGGACTACACTTGGTATGTTGTTATTGTAATTAGTTTGAGTACAAATTTTAGCTTGTTAAAGTAGTATTTGTATCAATAACTTTATTCATTTGAAGGACCTCAGAACTATATTGTTGGTGGTATTATACACCATGACCAACTTACAGGTACGCACGCTAGCTGCAACCTAATATCGCTTTCTCTGTTCTAATAGTTCTAATAAAACAACAATCTAATCTAGTTAATACAATAACTAACACATCAGCAGGGCTGAAAATGTTACATCGGTAGTGATATAATCATAATGCCTCTACAAGATATTCAACATAAAACTCGTAGAGAGTAGAAGTCTCATCACATACCAGAACGCACACTGTCGTTGATTTTAAGTACTGTAGCTTCTAATATGATTTTAACTGTAAACCTATGACTATAGTGCTAGGAGCTTGTGCAAGAAAGCTACAGTAAAAGCATAATTTGTCTACACAATTTCAAAAAGTGCAAATTCATCTTAGCACAAACAAGCCAATGCTTATTGAGAAAGAAAGTAAACTAAGAGAAAATTGCTCAGATTAAACTAAGAACGGAAAAGCATAATGGGTTCAACAGTGTGCACGTTAAACACTCCACATCATTGATTCATCAAGTTCATACAATGACATCACATCAATATAACACTTTCCCTACCTATTATATGCTTACAAAGCGCAAAATAAATATAAACATAAAATCAAGCAAACATCAATTTTCTATTAGACGCTTGCAATCAAACAAATATTTTTTCATCGTTGCCTCTGTTTCACCCATCCATAAATTTCACATGCGAAAAGCAATCTCAAAAAAGTCAGCTTAGTCAATCAAAACGATAAAGTAATTTCTCCACACAGTGCATACAAAGCTAACTCGTCAAAAAATTCAAACCAAAATAAGATTTTTTTAAGCTTAGCTGATCCCAAACAAAGTTCTATAGACTTGAAACCCCAAAACAGCAGCCATCTAAAAACCCAAATCTATCCTAAAATTTGCTATAGCACCGAACCCGGCCAAAGATTTCAAACCACAGTCGGTTTTTTTAAAACTTACTTAGTCTCAAACAAAACTCTATAGACTTCAAACCCCAAAACGGTAGCCATCTAAAAATCCAAATCTATAAATAGAGCAGCTATGGCAGAACGCTAAACTTCTTCTATATACAATACAAGAAGTATCTCAGAAAGATCAACTGAAATTACGCTTCTTTTCAATTTAATCAATCAAAACAACAAAGTAATTTCTCACCGCAACACATACAAAATTAAAATCTCAAAGTCCGATTCAACTACAATTTCAAAAGTTTTGAAGGTCCTAAATTAGGTTTTTAAAACTTAGCAAGCCCCCAATAAAATTGAACAGGCTTGAAAGTCCAAAACAACAACAGTCATTGAAAAAACCAAACCCATTCAAAAACTTGCTACAAAACAAAAGTAAATCACACACATCTTGTAATCCTTTAATGTACTGAGAAATACAAAACCTTAATTGAAAAAGGAGAAAATAACAACTGAATGCATACCTGTACAATAACACCAACGATAAGCTTCTTCTATATACAATACAACACCTTGCCTTTTTTTTTTTTTTCTTTTTGTATACACAGGAAACAAGAAGCAATTGAAAGAACTAAGCAAAAAAAAAAAAAAAATGCCAAAGCTCTTGAAGTTATAGCTGAATCAGAGAAGGATACGTGCTGGCTGAATTGCCAAGAGGAAACCACGTATACAGACCATGCAAACCTATCAGTTCGGGAAGCTGAAATGACAGCAATACCCTTAGTTGGCTTATCAGTTTGAGAAATTGAAATGACACAACTACCCTTATTTGCCAATTGAATGACAAATACGCACACATGTTGAAATTTATTGAAACTCCCTCTTCTACTATATAGAAAAAACATCCAACCAAATTGATAAAGTAATCTATACAATGGAATGCGAGCAACAATTCACGTATATACCCTCGTTATGTGACAATCTTGATGAAGCTAAAAGAATTGTGAGTATACTCAATTGATACGAAGGGCTTTAGAGTTGTTAGGAGCAACTCTATTAGACTTAGATATATGTGTGATGTTGGTTTTCCTTTTGTGTCTGATATTAGATAAGAACAACATGTCAGCCAACCTTTAAGAACAGAAAAGCTACTTAACAATCTTTAAAATACTACTTCAAGAACAAGGTCCATGATAACCATAAGTTCGTGTGAAAGACATGAGATAGGATGCGAATGATGATGTTTCACTTAATATTAGTTATTCAAAGATGAAGAGGGTTAAGAGGCTTGTCTTAGAGAAACTTGAGGGTAGTTGTATTGATGATTTCAAACAAGCTGGAGGATTTATGCTCAAGAATTATGGGATAACAATGCACAACACACTTTTTATCCACCCCCCAGGTTAAATTTACTAATCTGTAAGAGTTTAATCAACGTAGATCTACGTCATGAGCTTATTTTCAACTGCCTCAGCGGCACACAATTTACCCATGCGGTGCACAAAGCTCCCCATAGCTTAGGGCCAACCTTTCAACTTTTCCCAGTCACCTCAGTACGATCCTTGTACCTGTGGAGAGGTCTGCCTCGAGGTTTCCATTATTGTGTCCCCCGTCTCATGTTTAGCTATGGCATTGACATGCAGTTGACTCATATGACGCACCCATACATACTGGATCACTTCCATGTGCGCCTTGGGGTTTGGCTATGGACATACTTGTGTCATGCCGGGACCTGAGCCTACAACACTGGTTCTATCGCACGATCTAAGAAATGAAAGAAAGGAGACAACTCCTACATGTCTCATAGCCTCCTGTTTATAAATGTGGTGCACAACACATCCATAAGCAAGACTCTACACAGACACGGCATTGTAGACTCCCTATGATGACCTGCTCTGATACCACTTTTGTCACGACTCAAGTCCCATTAAGACGGATAGGCACCCGATGCCCTAAAGGCCCGAGAGAACCAACATGTAACCTGTGCATACTATGCATATAACTATGACAATTTTGTGACAGGTGCAGATAGAATATAGCGATACGAACCAACAGAAGTAGACCCAAAACTTATATACAAGACTTGGCCGTTGAGGCCACAATTTGTTAAGACGCAACTGAACCATATACATAAGTCTACAAAGCCTCTAAAGATAGAAAACCTCAGAGTAGGTCGGGACAGATCCCACCTTACCCTTAACTACGACACAATACCAAAATGAATCTACCAAGGACTCAGTAAGATACGAATCAACCTGGAGCTCACCAAAAGTAGCTGAGTGTCGTGTGCTCCTATTGAGGAGGTCTACTAGCTGGAGTACATGTGTCTGCAACATGAAATGCAGCTTCCCCTGCGAGGAACGTCAGTACAAAAAAATGTACTGAATATGTAAGGCAATAACATATATAAAATAAGAGTTCGAATGAAACCAAGTACCAATATATGTGTGCATAAATCAGAACAGAAAACCACCTTTATTAACTCTTATGGGATCGTGTATGTTACATTATTGTCTTTACCTTTCTGTGTGTTGTGATCTTTATAAGGTATGTGATACGAATGACCAGCTGATCAGTGGTAGAAGAGGATGACCCATGCTAGGCATTTTAACCCCTGGGATGCGGTCCTCATAATTACACAAATTGGGATCAGCCCATGCTTGGCTTTCGCTCCTGAGCTGCCACCCTTCTATACCAATTGGGATAGGCCCATGCTAGGCTTTCGCCCCTGAGCTGCCACCCTTAATTATACAGATTGCTTCACTTAGATTCTTTAATCTTTGAGATTGTTGTTTTGGTGATCATAATCATTTTTGATATTTGGAACTACGGACCAGTAGTAGAAGACATGAAAATAATACTTCAAGGCAGTAACAATGTCATAAGGAGTTATGTAACATCAATGCATTACTTGTGAGCTTAAATGACACAATTGACTTCAACTGACTAGGAGGAGGATTCACCAAACTTGCTTTTGCAAATACCATTTCTATACTAGCACATAGCACATAGGAGGATAATTACACAAGTATAGAGTAGTAAACATATAATGAAGTAATTCTATACACTAAGGAGAGGGGGAAATATTGTTAGCTATTTGGAGATCGTATGTTGCCACTATGTTTCCTTTACTAGGAATAGAACTTGGGAAATTCACTTATTGATATTAATCACAAGTATCAGATTTCATGCCGAAGAATATTGAATCGAATAGCCTTACATACCTTATCCTTTAACCAATACAACTATCATGATTTAACCTCCCCTTTTAGGTTTTAATCTACAATGTAAGTCATGATAAACTTAAATTAGCAGCTATCACACTGTGAGCCTCGTAAAACAGTAGCTAAGTTTGACGGATAATGAGCCCATACAACCCTTAAAACAATGTGTATCACTACACCCTCCCTCTCTGCCCAATACATACATTATATATCCTTTTCCAAGATTACCCAAACTGCACCAACAACAATACACACAAAACAACCTTAAATATTCTTTATCATACAACCAGAACTCACCACCCCCTCGAGTTCTTTATAACAGCACACCCATAATTCCTCACTCAAACTCATACATAAGGAGGAAGAAAATGGAGCAATCACCTTACCTCAATTTCTGCAACTTTTCCTTATAACTTGAATTCCTCTAGAACTTCAACTTCCCTTCACACTTAAACCAAAGAAGAAGAGAAAAGTATCTTAATAATTAAGGAAAGTGAGCAGTAGCTGGTGGGAACTTCTGCCTTCCACTTATAATTGAGCATGAATAACATGTTTTCTAGTCTTCCATGGGAGAATTAAGCTAAATTCATAAGTGTTTCTCTTACCTTGGTTTGCAGATATGACGATTTCTTCAAGTACCCTAGAAGGAACTTTAAGGCTGTTGTTTCAATACTTAAGAGAAAAGAGAGAGAGAGCTGGAGTTAATTCTCAAAATTGTGTTAAAAATGAGTGAGAATAGCAGCCAATATATCTTATAGTGAGCTTTCTTCACCTTTAAGAATATCCTCTATAACCTCCATTTTTTTGGTCCATTTTCAGCCACTAATTGGTGAAGTAGGTGATGCACCTGCTTATGTACATCAAGCAGCTCAAAAGGTCAAACTAGGTGATGCACCTACTTCCTTTCACTTGGGCTTAAATATATTGGGCCTTGGCAGATTTGGCTGTTGGGCTTTAATTTCATTTTCATTTTATTTAACTTAGTTTGGGCTTTAAGTGAGTCTATTAGCATAGGCCCAAATCTGATCCATAAACCTTGGCCTTTTTAACTAGATCCATATAGCTCAAGTAGGTGATGCACCTACTTGGTCCTTTGGACTGGTCAATAAATCAAAATAGGTGATGCACCTACTTGTCACCTACCAACTTAGTTAAGTCAAGCAAGCAACTCACTTATTTTATTCCATTTTCTAAATATTAATCCCTTCTGCTTTAACTTAGCACTTAACTTTCAACTTTAAGCTCAATTACCACCTTACTGTCTCGAGTTTAAATACTCCCGTTAGAGTTAACTGCAGTACACATGCTGAAACATGCAAGGCATCACATCACCTTTCGATCTAGTTTAAGCCAATGCTCATCATATAAGAAACATGGTCCCTCACCTATACTGTAAGGCTATGTCAAGTATCACAAGAATAGAACAAGCATATGCATAATGTGGGCAGTTACATCTTTCCCCCCTTAAAACATTCGTCCTCGAATGTTAGCATGGTTATCCATCCCAAACAAGTTCAAGCCTAAGTTAGTACTAATATTAATCACATTGAACATATAGACTTATACTTACTTGTTAATGCCTCAACTCAATATTTTCATCTTTCTCATCGGTCTGGAAGAGATGAGGATACTTCAATTTCATTGCTTCTTCGGATTCCTATGTAACTTCTTCTACTTGTTGGTTCCTCCATAATACTTTTATAGAAGCTACTTCTTTATTTCTTAACTTCCTAACTTGTCGATCTAGAATAGCAATGGGTACCTCTTCATCAGTGAGATCTCTCGTAACCTGTACATGAATAGGAATGTCTGAGATGGGTCACCTATGCATTTTCGAAACATTGAGACATGAAACACCGGATGAACGGTTGAAAGCTCTTGAGGTAGCTCTAACTCATACACAACTTGGCCAATTCTTCGGATAATCTTATATGGCCCTATATAGCGTCGACTCAACTTTCCCTTTTTATCAAACCTCATTACCCCTTTCATTGGTGACACCTTCAAGAACACCCAATCCCCTATAGAAAATTCTAGTCCTCTCCTTCTAACATCCGCATATGATTTATGTCGACTTTGAAGCATTTTTAGCCTGTTGTATCACTTTGACTTTTCCATAGCTTGATGAACAAGGTCCGCCCAAATAAAGCGATTTCACTGTTGAACCAGCCAATTGGGGATCTACATTTTCTACCATATAAAGCTTCATAAGGTGCCATTTTAATACTTGAATGGTAGCTATTGTTGTATGCAAACTCAATCAATGGCAAATGATCATCCGAACAACCTTTGAAGTCCAATATACAAGCTCGCAGCATATCCTCAAGTGTTTGAATTGTACGCTCTGCCTGACCATCTGTTTGAGGGTGAAAGGTTGTACTTAAATTCACTTGTGTTCCTAAACTCTTCTGAAATGACTTCCAAAAATTTGCAGTGAATTGAGCTCCCCTATCCGATATAATAGAGATTGGCACTCCATGTAGCCGAACTATCTCTTTAATATACAACCTTGCATACTCTTCAACTGTATAAGTAGTCTTCACTGGCAAGAAGTGAGCTGATTTGGTGAGTCTATCAACTATTACCCATATGGAGTCAAACTTTTGAAATGAGCAAGGCAAACCACTGACAAAATCCATGTTGATCATGTCCCACTTCCAAATTGGAAGTTCTATACATTGCATATAACCTTCGGGCTTTTGGTGCTCTACTTTTACTTGTTGACAATTTCGACATTGAGCCACGAATTCCTCAATGTTCTTCTTCATGTCCCCCCACCAATACATTTCTTTCAAGTCATGACACATTTTAGTTGACCCCGGATGGACAGAATATCTCGAATGATGTGCTTCCATCATAATCCTCTTTCTTAATTTATCTACGTTAGGTACACACAATCTGTTTTGACACAAAAGTACTCCCTCTTGCGTAAGCTCAAATGCCTTTGTCATACCTTGTTGTACAGTCTCCTTAAGCTGTAATAGAATAGGATCAGTGTACTGTTTCTCTTTCACTTCCACTACTAATGAGGATTTTGCCGCATTTTGCACAATAACCCCTTCGTCGGGAGATTCAAGAAGGCGAACCCCCAAGCTAGCTAGTTGGCATAGATCCTTAGTTATTCCTTGTCTTTCCATAGACTGCCCATAAGTGCTTGCCAATATTTTACGGCTTAAAGCATCAGCTACTATATTGGCTTTACCAAGATGATACAAGATATCAATGTCATAATCTTTTAATAGCTCCAGCCATCTTCGATGCCTTAGATTTAGGTCCATTTGCTTAAAGATATATTGCAAACTCTTGTGATCAGTGTATATGTCAACATGAACTCCATACAAGTAGTGGTGCCATATCTTCAAAGCAAACACAACTGCTGCTAGCTCTAGATCATGGGTTGGATAATTTTTCTCATGTGGACGCAGCAGCCTTGAGCCATAAGTTATTACTTTACCATGCCTAAGCCCACTCCCGAAGCATCGCAATACACTGCATAGCCTTCTGTGCCTTCTGGAAGTACCAATACAGGTGTAGAAGTTAATTTATTCTTCAGCTCTTGGAAGCTTCTTGCACATTCATCACTCCACTGAAACTTGGTTTCTTTGTGTGTTAGCTTTGTTAAGGGTGCAACAATGGAAGCGAATCCTTCGACGAACCTTCTATAATAACCTGCCAATCCAAGAAAACTACGGATCTCCATAGGCATTGTAGGTCTTGGACAGTTTTTCACGGCTTCTATCTTCTGGTTATCAACCTTTATTCCTTCATCAGATACAATATGACCTAAGAATGCCACAGATTTTAACCAGAACTCACATTTAGAGAACTTTGCATACAACTTATAATCATGAAGAACTTGTAAAACCTGCCGTAGGTGATTAGCATGGTCCTCTTCCGATCTTGAATACACCAAAATTTCTGACTCTTGTTCCTTCTTCTTTGCCTTTGATCCTCCAACTTTTGCACAAAAGCTTGCATCCTTGCTATATCCATATCTTTATTCAACGAAGCAATGGTACAGTCTCTAACCAAATATGAATCTAATCTATCCACATATCAATGAACTCTATCCCCCATAGTAGCTACTACATTAGGAGCACACGTGGCCAAGGAATTAAATTTGAGACTGTACTCTCTCACACTCATACTTCCTTGGTGGAGATTTAAGAACTGATCCGCACGGGCCTCTAGGATCTCCAATGCCAGATAATGGTCAAGGAATGCCTTTTTGAACTCTTTCCACATAGCTGAAGGTGCATCTATTCCCCTAGATTGCTTCCAAGCTTCATACAACAATATAGCCACACCCTTTAATCTATATGTTGCTAGCTCAAGTGCTTCTTTACCACTTACATGCATAACATCCAATGTGCGTTGGATTTGATCTATAAAGTCCTGTGGATCTTCATTAGGATTTGACCCTGTGAATGATGTAGGGTCCAAATTAAGAAAGTCACGTATCCGCGTGCCAGCTGCTATATCTACACCACTAGTACCTGCAACTGGACCTTCTTGCCTTTAGTCGTGGCCAGCAACTATACGAGTCAATAATTGGACTGCATTCCTCAAATCTTGCTCGGTAGCATTAATAGGGGGTTCTTGGGGTGCAGCTTCCCTCCTTAGATCTTCTGGAGAAGGAGGGGTCGGGGAAGTCTGTGATAGAGACTCATCTTGAGCCTCACCTTGAACAGCTTGACTAGGTGGTGGTTGGCTGGTCCCTTCTTGGGCAGCCACATCTACTCGCTTACCAGTACTTTTACTCCTTCTCGTAACTTGCATCCTTGCCATAATAAAACAATTTAGAAATTAGATATGATTCGCCTACAACAATGGTTCTATCGCACGATCTAAGAAATGAAAGAAAGGAGACAACTCCTACATGTCTCGTAGCCTCCTGTTTATAAATGTGGTGCACAACACATCCATAAGCAAAGACTCTACACAGACACGGCTTTGTAGACTTCCTATGATGACCTGCTCTGATACCACTTTTGTCACGCCTCAAATCCCATTAAGACGGATAGGCACCCGATGCCCTAAAGGCCCGAGAGAACCAACATGTAATGTGTGCTTACTATGCATGTAACTATGAAAATTTTGTGACAAGTTCACATAGGATATAGCGATACGAACCAACATAAGTAGACCCAAAACTTATAGAAGACTTGGCCGTTGAGGTCACAACTTGTTAAGACACAACTGAACCATATACATAAGTCTACAAAGCCTCTAAAGATAGAAAACCTTAGAGTAGGTCGGGACAGACCCTGCCATACCCTTAACTACGACACAATACCAAAATGAATCTACCACGGACTCAATAAAGCTTCGAATCAACCTGGAGCTCACCAAAAGTAGCTGAGTGTCGTGTGCTCCTATTGAAGAGGTCTACTAGCTGGAGTACTTGTGCTTGCAGCATGAAATGCAGCGTCCCCCACGAGGAACGTCAGTACAAAAAAGTGTACTGAATATGTAAGGCAATAACACATATAAAATAAAAGTTCGAATGAAATCAAGTATCAATATATGTGTGCATAAATCAGAACAGAAGACCACATTTGTTAACTCTTGTGGGATCGTGTATGTTACATTCGTGTCTTCACCTTTCTATGTGTTATGATCTTTATAAGGCATGTGATACGAATGACCAGCTGATCAGTGGTAGAAGAGGATGACCCATGCTAGGCATTTTAACCCCTGGGATGCGGTCCTCATAATTACACAAATTGGGATCAGCCCATGCTTGGCTTTCGCTCCTGAGCTGCCACCCTTCTATACCAATTGGGATCAGCCCATGCTAGGCTTTCGCCCCTGAGCTGCCACCCTTAATTAAACAGATTGCTTCACTTAGATTCTTTAATCTTTGAGATTGTTGTTTTGGTGGTCATAATCATTTTTGATATTTGGAACTACGGACCAGTAGTAGAAGACATGAAAATAATACTTCAAGAAAGTAACAATGACATAAGGAGCTATGTAACATCAATACATTACTTGTGAGCTTAAATGACACAATTGACTTCAACTGACTAGGAGGAGGATTCACTTAACTTGCTTTTGCAAATTCCATTTCTATACCGGCACATAGGAGGATAATTACACAAGTATAGAGTAGTAAACATATAATGAAGTAATTCTATACACTAAATATAGGGGGAAATATTGTTAAGCAATTTAGAGATCGTACGCTGCCACTATGTTTCCTTTACTAGGAGGAATAGAACTTAGGAAATTCACTTATTGATATTAATCGCAAGTATCAGATTTCATGCCAAAGAATATTGAATCGAATAGCCTTACATACCTTATCCTCTGACCAATACAACTATCACGATTCAGCCTCCCTTTTAGGGTTTAATCTACAATATAAGTCATGATAAACTTAAATTAGCAGCTATCACACCATGAGCCTCGTAAAAAAGTAGCTAACTTTGACGGATAATGAGCCCATGCAGCCCTTAAAACAATGTGTATCACCACACCCTCCCTCTCTGCCCAATTATTGAACTCACCACCCCCTTGAGTTCTTTATGACATCACACCCATAATTCATCACTCAAACTCATACATAAGGAGGACGAAAATGGAGCAGTCACCTTACCTCAATTTTTGCAACTTCTCCTTATAACTTGAATTCCTCTAGAACTTCAACTTCCCTTCACACTTAAATCAAAAAAGAAGAAAAAAGTATCTTAATAATTACGGAAAGTGAGCAGTAGCTTGTGGGAACTTTTGCCTTGTACTTATAATTAATCATGAATAACATATTTTCTAGTCTTCCATGGGAGAATTAAGCTAAATCCATAAGTGTTTCTCTTACCTTGGTTTGCAGATATGAGGGTTTCTTCAATAACCCTAGAGGAACTTTAAGGCTGCTATTTTAATTGTTAAGAGAAAACAGAGAGAGAGAGCTGGAGTTAATTCTCAATATTGTGTGTTCAAAATGAGTAAGAATAGCAACTAATATATCTTATATTGAGCTTTCTTCACCTTTAAGAATATCCTCTAGAACCTCCATTTTTTTGGTCCATTTTTAGCCACTAATTGGTGAAGTAGGTGATGCACCTGCTTATGTACATCAAGCAGCTCAAAAGGTCAAACTAGGTGATACACCTACTTCCTTTCACTTGGGCTTAAATATATTGGGCCTTGGCAGATTTGGCTGCTGGGCTTTAATTTCAATTTCATTTTATTTAACTTAGTTTGGGCCTCAAGTGAGTCCATTAGCATAGTCCCAAATCTAATACATAAGCCTAGTCCTTTTTAACTAGATCCACATAGCTCAAATAGGTGATACACCTACTTGGTCCTTTGGACTGGTCAATAAATCAAAGTAGGTGATGCACCTACTTGTTACCTACTAGCTTAGTTAAGTTAAGCAAGCAGCTCACTTATTTTATTCCATTTTCTAAATATTAATCCCTTTTGCTTTAACTTAGCACTTAACTTTCAACTTTAAGCTCAATTACCATCGTACTGTCTCGAGTTTAAATACTCCTGTTAGAGTTAACTTGCAGTACACATGCTGAAACGTGCAAGGCATCACATCACCTTCCGATCTAGTTTAAGCCAATGCTAATCATATAAGAAACATGGTCCCTCACCTATACTGTAAGGCTATGTCAAGTATCACAAGAATAGGACAAGCATATGCATAATACGGGCTGTTACAACTTGGCCGTCGCTTCACCTGAATAAGGCAACGTTCAATCCTTGCCTTTGCCATGTGTGACTTCATGTGTCTTAGGCCATAGCTCAACATAGCCCACGCACCATGGATACAAGTCCAATAGTGCAACATCGCCCCACGAATGCATGTCTAGGCCAACGGACCCTTGCTCGCTTGGTTGAACCTCTGCCAAGCTCACAAGTTAGCTCACGAGGCTCTGGAGTAAGTCCCTCGATTCCTCATCCGACTAAGAGGTCTTTTCCCACAAAGAGAACGACTCGAAGGGCCAATGTTTGTCATAGAAAGCCTCCACGACCGCCGAGATTCCCAACGTTGGCTACCGAGCAAGTTCCCCTTCAAGGAGGCACAGTTGGGGCAAAGCGCCCGGGGGAGGCAAGTAGGTTGTCACCATGTATACCCCCTTAATATATGCTTAAAATAATATAACCGATGTGACAAGGGAGTTGACATGCTTTTGCTAGAGAATAATAATGGGCCATAAATGGCTCTACCGAACTCCATATGAAGGGTCGTCTGGTTGTAGTTACTCTTCTTGACCTCCTTCACACTTCCATGAAGTTTCATCCCATTCCCACCTAAGCCCTTGGGTGCACCCCCAAACATCATGGCACTATTAGGGCATGTCATGCAACATCTCAAATGATCGTTCCGTATTGTCATGTCCCTTTGCCTCATAATCCTACTTCAGCCCCTCCTTCAACACACGCCGCCTGCATGGTTGACATGGGTGTGACCTACTTAGCCTGCACTCCTTGGCCGACTTCCTAGCCATTGTACACGCCCATATTTCGGGGGGTTACACCCTCACACACCCAAGAAAGTCATCGTCTCAATGACATACGACACCAACAAAGACCCGAAGTGTGTCCCCTTGGGGATTTACATCGTAGTTCCCAATCCATGTGTGATGAAACTCTTTCGAGCTCCTCTTAAGACTTATTCATGCCCCTCGCACTTCCTTCTCCCATGTTTTGTCCAAGCTGCATCTGCACTACACCTCCTAATGTTCACTTGGACGGTGTCTCCACACTTGCAACCTCTAGTGACTAACCTTGTTAGTGACACTCGAGTCAACCACACAATGACCCTCACATCCTTCAGCTATCTGGAAACCTTGTTCTTCCTTACAATATACTTGCAATGATACAAGTGCCACAAACAAGACTAAAGTATTGGAGGCCTCAAAAGCATAAACTGAGCACCTTTAGCTTGGCCTAGTAACTGGACACATCATGGTGAAAACCGTCTAGTACCACAAACAAAACTAGAGAATTGGAGGCTTCGAAACCATGTCCTTGACATCTCTAGCCCGGTCCAGAATTTGAGTACCCCATGGATAACTCTAAGTCCCACCATGTCTTCACTTTCATTGGAAGATATCGTTCCTTTCAAACGCTTGCATTCAATAACACAAACATACCTCGGCCTGATTGGCTAGGAATGTAGGCATCCTTCGATGTGGCATCTATATCAACCATACCCTTATGGTCCTTCATCAAACTTTACCTTGTCCCAATCAGCGTACAACTCTGCCTCTGGCACTGATGTTGCAACATGGCACCTTTGGTCATTATGTGCTCCGCACACGTAAGCACCCTACACTTCCTTAGGACATATTTCTAGCAAGTACTTCATAGATCAAAGTGTCAGCGTTCAAATTCATCGTTGAACAAAACTCTTCATCCAGAACATTCTCTTCCCCTTTGTAGCTATTTGATTATAGTGTAACGTAGTACACAAGCCTATGGTAAGTACCCAATGGTGCTCCCAGTTATCAGCTTGGTCGATAGCGAGGCGTGCACGACACTCCCATCTTGTGGCTTCCGCCTCAACCCTCTACTCTTGGAAATCCTTCATTGACGAACTTAGATACCCATCCAATTCAGACGCTTCGACTAATCCCGCCTTGATTCAGTTCCTTACCAAGTACTTTGGTCACTATGCCTCCTCATGAATGATTCGACTGACGTGCCCCTCACACACCCTAGGGCTAACTCAACCTTTTCTTGACACTACGATCTTTTGCAAAGACGCATGCATTCAGGCCCAACTTCACGGTAGTGGTGTATGTAGCACGATTGACTTGCAAGCTCTAGCTTGCTCATGCGGTAGGTTCCAACCTACTCTTCCAGCATGATCCTCATGTAGGGACTCTCCTACCATTCTTTGCAACATCAGATGGCTACGTAAAAACAATAGGACACATACAAACGCCCTCAGGCGTGGCTCAAGTCCATCCATGTCAGAAGGACACACAATTGATGCATGCACCGCATCTATGGCAAGATCTTACCATATGACCAAGCACCAAAGTTTATAATCCATGGCAGGCATACCTCTCGAAACACAGTTGCACAACCTGGCAGACGTAGACCCATTTACTAGTCACCCGACTTATCGGTACATTCCTGTCGTCTTCACAAGCCTAGACTCTTTCATGGTTGACAACTTAACTCGTCACATTACATGAACACATTCATACTGACAAGCTTCTAATGCACTCACCATCTCTGCGTGACGCTCATCGTTTAGTCCATGTTTTTTGCTTAACAAGCTGCCAAGAGACTGACTGCTCACAGAGTTTCAGGAAAGCTGGCGGTTGGTCACAATCTAGGATATTTGAGCAACATCTATTCGTTTGTCCAATTTCGTAACAATACCACAATAGCATCACACGAGGTGCATCAAGCTAACCCAATGTGCCTTGACATAATCCCTCTGAAAAACAATATCTACTAATTGGAAGTCATCCTTCGAAGATACCTTTATCACATTCAGATGCCTCAAATTTGAATCAACCCACACAGACAAATGCGCAATCAACGACTGTGGAAGGGCGTGATTCTGGTTGTCGTAGGTCTTTGGTTGACACAACTCCATCTAGCTCATTGTACGCAACCAATCCCCTAAAGACTGTAGCATCGATTCATCAATGTTTGATGAGCATGGCGAACAACTATCTCCGCTTTGACGTAATTTGTGCACAGAAGTTAACAATCTGCTCACACTTCCGCAGCTTGTCTCAAACCAAGATCTGATACCACTTGTCACCACTTGTCACCACTTGTCACAGGCTTATTTTCAACTATGTCAGCAGCACAGAATTTACACGTCGGCGTCCAAAGCTCCTCATATCTTAGGGCCAACCTTTCAACTTCTCCTAGTTGCCTCAGTACGATCCTTGTACCTATGGAGAGGTCTGCCTGAAGGCTGCCCTCATAGTGTTACCCGTCTCATGTCTAACTATGGCATTGACATGTATTCAACTGAAATGGCGCACCCATACAAGTTGGATCGCTTCTATGTTCCTTTGGGAATGGCTATGGACATACTTGTGCCATGTCGGGACCTGAGCATTGCTGCCGCATGCACACTCCAATCCTCAAAGTTTGTGAGTCGCCTTATGCATCAACACTTGGTCGTCGCCTTGCCTGAGTAGGGCAATGTTCGATCTTTGGCCTGAGTAGGGCAATGTTTGATCCTTGGCCTTTGCCATGTGCATCTTCCTTACCGTGCCTTCATCTGTCTTAGGGCATAGCCCACACATTATGCATACAAGTCCCACAGTGCAGCATCGCCCTACGAATGCACGTCCAGGTCAACGAACCCTTGCTCGCTTAGTTGAACCCTTGCCAAGCTCACAAGTTAGCTCACAAGGCCTTGGAGTGAGTCCTTTGATTGTTCATTCAGCTAGGTCTATTCCCATAAGGAGAACGGCTCGGAGGGCCTAATGTTCGATATAGCAAGCCTCCACGAACGTCGAGAAGCCCAACATTCGGTACATAGCCACATGCCGCCCATAGAGCTTCCCTAAATTATATGGGCACCTAGGAAACTCCTTTGAGATAGCCTAGGTAGGCCCTTAAAGTTCCCTTCAAGGTAGCACACTCGGGGTAAAATGCTTGGGCGAGGTTGCTAGGCTATCACCATATATACCCCCTTATATATGCTAAAAATAATAAAACCCATGTGACAAGGAGTTGACATGCTTCTGCCAAAGAATCATAATGGGCCATACACGGCTCTACTGAACTCCAAATTAGGTGTCGTCTGGCAGTAGTTACTCGTCTTGACTTCCTTCACACATCCGTGAAGTTTCATCCAATTCACATGCTCATAGAACAGGTTATAGCCTTCGGACTATTTGCAAAATTACAACAAGAACATGCTAGGAACAAGACCCTAGGCCGGAATCCCTATATTCCACTTTTAGCTTGAGAACGTTCGACAATCACATACCTCGCTGCACGCAGCCTTCGTCGATAGGCTGAGCCCTTAGGTGCACCCCAAGTCCTTGTCAAACATCTTTGGCTAATATTAGGGCATATCATGCAACATCTCAAATGGTCGTTGCCTCTTGCCATTGCCCTTTCCCTCATAATCCTACTTCAGCCCCTCCTTCAACACACGTCGCCAGCATGGCTGACATGGGTGTGATGTGCTTGGCCTGCACTTCTTGGCAAACTTCCTGGCCAGTGTAGACGCCTATTTTGGGGCATTACACCCTCAAACACCTAAGAAGGTCATCGTCTCGATGACATACGACACCAACGAAGACCCGAAGTCTGTCCTCTTGGGGCTTTACATCGTAGTTCCCAATCCATGTGTGTTGAAACTCTTTCGAGCTCCTCTTAAGACTGAGGCATGCCTCTTGCACTTCCACCTCCCATGTTTTGTCCAAGATGCATCTGCTCTACACCTCCCCGTGTTCACTTGGACGATGTCTCCACACCTGCCCCATCTAGTGACTAACTTCGTGGTGACACCCAAGTCAACCACACCATGACCCTCACATCCTTCAGCTATATGGAAACCTTATTCTTCCTTGCAATATACTTGCGATGATATGAGTATCACAAACAAGACTAAAGTATTGGAGGCCCCGAAAGCATGTCCTTGACATCTCTAGCCCAATCCAGAATGTGAGCTCCCTTATGGATAACTCGCAGTCCCACCGTGTCTTGACTTTCATTGGAAGATATCGTTCCTTTCAAACACTTGCAATCAACAACACGAACATACCTCAACTTGGCCTATGGTTAGGGTATTGGTGCTCTCAATTCTTAGCTTAGCCAATGGCGAGGCGTGCACGACACTAACATCTTAGGGCATCCGGCTTAACCTTTTACTCTTGGAAATCCTTCATTCACGAACTTGGATACCCATCCAATTCAGACGCTTCGACTAATCCCACCTTGATTAATTTCTTACCATAGTACTTTGGTCAAATGCATCCTCGTGAATGATTCAGCAAACATGCCCCTCACACACATGATGGCTGACTCAACCTTTTCTTGACACTATGATCTTTCGCAAAGACGCATGCATTCAGGCCCAGCTTCACGATAGTGGTGTGCGCAGCATGATCAACTTGCAAGCTCTAGCTTGCTCATGCGGTAGGTTCCAACCTACTCCATGTTGCTCACACTTCCACAACAACTTGGCTCAAACCAAGCTCTGATACCACTTGTCACAGGCCTATTTTCAATTGTGTCAGCAACACACAGTTTACCCATCGGCGCTCAAAGCTTCCCATAGCTTAGGGCGAGCCTTACAACTTTTCCTAGTTTCCTCGGTACGATCCTTGTACCTGTAAAGAGGTCTGCCTCAAGGCTTCCCTCATTGTGTCACCCGTGTCATGTCTAGTTATGGCATTGACATGTATTCGACTCAAATGGTTGTTGCCTCTTGCTTGCTTCTTAATCTTACTTCAACCCCTCATTCAACATGCGGTGCCTACATGTCTGACATGGGTGCGGCCTAGTCGGCCTGCACTCCTTGACGACTTCCTGGCCATTGTAGACGCTCATATTTCGGGGTGTTGCATCTTGCTTGGCTAATTCTGCCATTTTTTCGGTAGAGTGATGCAAACTTGATCCATGTTTCTATATCTTCTATAGGAGGCAATACAAGTGCCCTCACAACTAGAAGTCTAGACCTGGGAAAAATAAGAATATGTTGCAGATAACAGAGGTAGAATGTTAAGATAAATGATCTGCCAAAGGAGTAAGAACTTATAACTCACAGAGAGAGATCATGGAATCACATTAAGACGGGAAAAAGACCAAACAAACGGACTGTAACGACTTGAACCGTATTTCAGGAAACTAAGTTGTCCGGACATGTACCTTCCCACCATAGCGAGAATAACCCCGCCACAACGGGATGGGAGCCGCCATGGCGGGATAGTCCTAAACTAAATTGAAAGACACGAATTGTTAGTTTTCCCCTTCCTCCCTTAATTGGCAAAATAGACGAGGGCCACCCTAAAAAGCCTCAAAAGGCTACTCTAGGCTTAGAGAGGAGGGAGAGGAGGGAGAGGAGGAAACTCTAACACAAGAAAGGCTACAAACCACGAATTCCAGGTCTACCTCCATTGTTTCGTTGTACGGAAGTCGTGCTATAATCCTAGTACCGCTGCTTGGCGCACCAGTTAGGCTAGGTTTTCTTTATTGAGTAGTTGATAACTCGTTCCCACCGCCTAATATATTGTAAGTCGACCGGAGATTTCATGTTTAGGCCTTTGGGCACGAAGTTGGAAGGATAGAAAGTGTGGTCCCTGTGAATGAACTAGTGTGTACTATGTGGGTGGACCTATCTTGTGAATTTAAAGGTAGGTGATGGTTTGATTTTCTATCGGAGTTATATAAGCCTGTTAACTGCTTCATTGTATTCATGCATGTATGTGAATAGGGAAATATGAAATGAATCTAATAAAATTACTATTTGTGATCCACTGCATGCAATGAACCTGTTACTTGATTGTACGATACAAGTGTGTAAAGCATTCATTATGGTGTTGATTGTGTTAGTGATTGTGGTTGATTGGATCGGGTTTCACGTTTCGACACATAATTAGATCGGGTGTCACGTTTTGACACATAATTGGATCGGGTGTCACGTTCCGACACATTATTGGATCGGTGTCACGTTCCAAAACATTATTGGATCGGTGTCACGTTCCGACACATTATTGGATTAGGTGTCACGTTCCGACACACTAACAGCTTGGGCGTGGGTTCCATGAGAGGACCATTGTTGACTGATTATCTATGAATGAATATGATTTCCTCTACCATAACTGAGAAACGGAAAAAACTGTGATTGATCATACCCATCCTATGTAATAATGGATATGACAAAACCAGTAGTCTAAATGTTACTAGTTTTTGTATTGTGATGACATTAAATGAGTTATGTATCCTTGGTATGAGGGTGTGAGAGTAAGAGGCAGAGTAGTGGGAATGGTGATGAATGACTAGGATCTATCCCGGGAAGAGGGGGTTCGTATCAGAGTGGTTAGTGAGCCTTGTTATGGTATAGTATGTGGTCAAGGGTCGGATTGTTGTAGTGGAGAATATTAGGCGTGTAGTAAGTTGGTTAGGTGGGTTGGGTCGATGTGTGTTTCGGGAACTCCTCAATGTGTGATAGAAAGGTTAGGCCTTAATCTAAATCAGAGTTGGTAGCGATGCAAATAGAAGGCCAACACTTGTTGTTCCCTAGTTGTGGTTAAGACAAAGAAGGTGGTCAGAGTGTGGGTGCAAAGGTTGGCTGGGGTATTTTCCTTATAGCATGTTTTCTTTTGGTTGATTTCTTTATATTAGTTGTTGGGTATGAGGTTGACCGATGAGGCCTACCGGTATGTGTTGCTTGTATTGATACTACTCTAGCTCTGCAATTTGGCATAGTCTTGGTGCAGGGTTAGTGATGTTTCATAGGGGGCATATCTATTACAGGAAAAATGGAGAGACTATCTTGTTAAGGTAATTATTCTGGAGAACCTATATTCAAGCAGTCTGAACATGTAAAGGGACAGACAATCTGTAAGCTGATTCTCCTACAATCCTGTATATGAAGAAACATGTAAATGCCTCTATTTTGAACTCAAATTTCACATTAACACCGTCATTTCGTGAGAACATAAATGAATCAATATCTTCAAAATTGAAAAATGTGGAAAAACTAACCAAGTTCAGAAATGTAGCAAGAATTTCAGGGGGGATATTTGGAGAAGAAAATGTCATTTCTAAGCTCCGTACTAGCCTCACTCAGTTGTGACCAGCAACTAACAAAACCTGCAGCAAACAGCTCCTGCCCAAAAAAAAGGCGGCAAAAGTTCAACATTAGAAAACAGTAAGACAACTAGAAGCACTTCCTATTTTTTAGAAAGTCTTTTAGCTTTTGGTTCTTTTTCTTATGAACAATGAAAAAGAGGTTCTCTATTTATTTATTTTTGAGATAAAGGTATCTGATGAGGATGAGGATGTTGAAGAGGTAATACCTATAGTTGAGCCAGTCTTGCACATGTTCTTAATGCTGGATAGGTGATTCTTCAAAAGTACAATGCTGAAATGCCTCATCCACTCTGCCCAATACTCTTTAGTACTCCGTTGAGAAGCCTCACCGGCGGTACGCAATCTGCCATCATTGACCTACATAAATGTAGTTTAGAGTCAGTATACCCAACTAGACATCCTCAAAGTTTGAAGAAAAGTAACAGATATATTATTCAAATAAAATAAGGGAGAAATAGAAACAGAAATTCAATTATTGCTGCTACAGGCCGACCTTCATATTTTTCTTGGTTTTAAAAAAGGTGCAATGAGGAGCGAGAGATTTGACCCCAAACTGGATTGAAGCCCCCACCTGATGGGATACCTAAGGAATCCCTTTTTTTTCATGAAAATAAGTGAAATATCATTAAAAGGAATCAAAAAGATGTTAACAAAACATCTATCTTTTAAGGAACTACTAGAATTTGAGACACCATCAAAACATATGTGTTAAAACCTTAGGGCCTAAACCCTTATCCCTAAACCATAAACCTCGGAGCCTAAACCCTAAATCTTAAACCATAAACCCTAAATCCTAAACCATAAACCTTAAACTCTAAACCCTAAATCCTAAACCTTAGGGCCTAAACCCTCAACCATATATCATAACCCCTAAACATTAGGGCCTAAACCCTAAATATTAAACCTTATGGCCTAACAAAAAACCTTAATCACAAATCTGAAACCTTTAACCTTAGGGCCTAAACCCAGCGATAAACCTTAAACCCTAAACCCATTACCCTACACCTTAGGGACTAAATCCTAAGCCGTAAACTCTAAACCCTAGGGTCTAAACCCCAAACCCTAGGGTATAAACCCTAAACCCAAAACCATTGGGTCAAACCCTAAACCCTAATCCCTAAACCTTATGGCATATCGCACCCCCATTTCCCTAATTTTTCTCTCTCTAAAAATTCTCTCTCTAAAATTCTCTCTAGACAGGTGGGTGGAGCAGTTTTACCGGAATGGCTACAGCGCCGCCGGTGGACCAACGCTGGCCCCCGGACAAATCTCATTCGATGCAGCAATCTAATACGAACAAAACCCCAACAAGACGCTTCCATAGATTCATCCGACAACTCTTCAAAATTGCGAAGATTTGAAGCGATCCATGTCACAATTTCAGAGCAAGAGTTGGACTGGGCTCGTAAAATCATTTCCCTGGAAAATTTTGGAATGATTCATGTTAAATCGACAAGGAATCCTAATTCTACATCTCAAGATCTATCTTTAGTTCAAAAATCTAAGGATTCCACCGTCCCAATTGATAGATCCACGAAGGCGATTTTGGATGGAATCGCCTGAAGTGCGCACTCAATTTCGACCCACTTCTGATGAGGCAAACGTGATTTCAACCACTGGTCAAGGAGTACATCTTACTGAAATTTCTAACCATTTTAATGGTGGAATCTCTAGCAAGATAATTTCTGGTGATGTCACGAGCTCGTCAACATGGGGATAAAGGGTTACGCAAGCGACACCCATTGTTGAAGCCAACCATCCTAAGGTATGATCGTTTATCCTAAGCAACAAAATGATCTGAATATCTCTTCTAATCTGCAGGACAAGGCAACATCAAGCACAAATGGTCAAAAGGAAAAAGTTTCGTCTCAATCACACAATACGAATGTTGCAAATGTAGAGAAGGGGATGAACGAAGTTGACAATAATTCAAAGTCCAAAGCCTGGAGAACAAGTCAAGGAACTTAGCACCAATGATCAAAGAAATGTGCAAAATGCAGGGGAGGATTTGAATTCTTTTCAAATGACTAGCATCTTGAACCAGGAGAACAACCAAATGCAAGAACAGGTGCAAGGCCATGGTTCAATTGCACAGCATCACAAAGGGATCAGGAGCAGTTCACAAGGGGATCAAAACACTACCAAGGAAGTGATCAACTTGAGTTCAAGCCAAAGGGAAGAAGTAATGCAGGAAGGTAAGGTTCCTAATCCTAGAGATAGCTTAGCTGCCAATAATGCACAGGTTAATGAAGTGCAGAACAAATAAGGAGAAGTGCAGACTGGTAAGTCCCTTAATCTCCATACTAATGCTATTGCGAATGGTAGTACTGCACCTCAGTTGCAGTATAATGCAAGTGCTGCCCAGAATTCCGGTAAACAGGAACAGGACCAGCATAATGGGACTAGGAAAAATCAGGGGAATGGAGAACCTTCAGGCCACCATCAGAACAATGGGAATTTTGCTAAAAATCAACCTATTCAGCAAAACTAGTTTCCCCAAATATCCAATAACTTTGACAAGCATAACCCTCAAAACCAACAGAGTAAACAAGGCCATCAAGATCAACTTCCACCTAATGAGCCTAACAACCATAATGCTCATCAACCTCCCAAAAAAGATGTGGTTCAAGAGCCTGCTCCTTACACTGTGATACAATCCTATGCAGCTAGACTTAGATTCAACCAAGCTAAAAATATTGCTCCTGTAACTTTTGAGACTCCTAAGATCACAACCAAGCAAGGGAGGCCAGCTGTGATTTTTAAGGAAGATGATTTTATGGTCAACTGGGCTACCACATGCAGGTTCACTCTTATTTGTAAATTCAGTAATACCATGCCCAAGGTGGAACTGCTCAGAAATAGTTTCATAAATCAAACCCAACTATCTGGGCGAGTTAAGATAGCTCACTTCAATTCTAGGCATGTATACTTTGACCTGGACAATGAATTGGACTACATTACTGTTTGGACTAAGCAAAAAATTACTATAGAGAGACAACTTATGAGGATCCAAACTTGGACCCCCACCTTTAAACCTGCAGAGGAAACTCCCATTGTACCAGTTTGGATATCCCTTCCAGAGCTACCATGGCATTGTTATAGTAAGGAAATTCTTACTGCACTCTTGTCTCCTATGGGTAAGGTTCTTTACTTAGACAATGCATCTATCCAGAAAACAAGGGGTAGTTTGGCCAGGGTGAGAATACAAATTGATCTCACTAAAGAAAGAGCACAACATGTTTGGTTTGGATATGATGAAAATGATTTGACTAAGGGGAAGTGGCAAACCATTGAATATGACAGTATCCCTGATTACTGTACCTACCGTAAGCACCAAGGCCACATGATACATGTATGCTCATTCTGTTTCTGTTGCCTATTTTCTGTCCCTCTTGAACCATTTGCAGATAGTTCCCAACTCAACAGTTATAGAATTCAGCTGAATATGGACAAGGCTCACAGTAACCCCAATGATAAAATATGGTTGTTTTGGACTAGTGAGTTTGATTGTAAAATTCTTGAAACTGATGAGCAACACACTACTTGTGAACTGAAGCATTCAGAGTATTCTGAGAAATTTATCACCTCTTATGTTTATGCCAAATGCAAATATCAGCTCAGAAGGCCTTTGTGGGATAGACTCTTGCAATTTTCTGAAAGTGATCTTCCTTGGTATACTATTGGTGACTTCAATGTTATTACTTCCACTCAGGAGAAACAAGGAGGCAGGGATTACAACATGATTAAGAGCTTTGAGTTTATCAGCGTCATTGAGGCTTGTGGGTTGATTGATATTGGGTATAATGGCCAACCATTTACTTGGTGCAATCAAAGGGATGAAGAGGCTAGGATCTGGAAAAGGCTTGACAGGGCCATGGTGAATGACAAATGGCTTGAAACTATGCCTCAAATTACAATTACTCATCTTCCATCAGTGGGGTCTGATCATTGTCCATTATTGCTGGAAATGACTATGATACAAGATCAAGTTACAAAGTACTTCAAATTCCTAAACTGCTGGACTGAAAATCCTAATTTCTATGCAACTGTTAAGACATGCTGGGATAGGGAAGTTTCTGGTAATCCCATGTGGTCCTTACACAACAAAATGATGAGGCTAACTAACACTCTGAAAGTGGTCAAGATTGGAATATGGAGATATTTTTGCAAAAGCAAAGGAGTATGAGGAGCAGGTCAGAGGTGCTGAAGAAGAAATCATTAATGCCAATACTGAAGAAAACAGGTCCAAATTGCACAATATTAATGCCCAGTATATTAGATACTTGAAACTGGAGCATTCCATCCTCCAACAGAAAACTCAGTTGCAATGGTTCAAGGAGGGGGATGCAAACACCAAGTATTTTCATGCACTTATGAGGGGAAGGAGGAAGCTTTTCATTCACAAAATATGTACAGATGAAGGAGATTGGATACAAGGGGATGACAACATTGCTAAAGAAGCATGTCAATATTTCAGAACATCTTCACTGGGCATACTGACAGAATCAGTGAGGATATTCTGCAATGTATTCCCAGAATGGTTACTCAATAACAAAACCAGGTCCTTGACAGCATGCCAACCTTGGAAGAACTGAAGCAGGTGGTACTGTCTATGAATCCTCACTCAGCACCAGGTCCTGATGGTATTGGGGGAAAATTCTACCAGTTCTGTTGGGAAATCATTAAGGAAGACTTACTGGCAGCAGTTCAGTCCTTTTTTAATGGTCACATTATGCCTAAATTCATGACTCATGCATGTTTAATACTCCTGCCTAAGGTGGACCATCCAAACAAGCTTAATGAATTTAGACCCATCAGTCTCAACAACTTCTCCAACAAAATCATTTCAAAAATCCTTAGTAAACTTGCTCCCATTCTTCCTACTTTAATCTCAGAAAATCAATCTGGTTTTGTAAGGGGAAGAAACATTTCTGAAAACATCATGTTGGCTCAAGAAATCACTCATGGCATTAAAAAACCCAAAGAAGGAGACAATGTAGTGATCAAGCTTGACAAGGTCAAAGCCTATGATAGGGTATCTTGGTCCTATACTTGTTTGGTCTTGAGAAAAATGGGGTTTGGAGAGCTATTCATTGACAGGGTCTGGAGAATTATGAGTAACAAGTGGTACTCTGTGATCATTAATGGCAAAAGGCATGGATTTTTTCACTCCACAAGAGGTCTCAAGCAAGGTGATCCCCTCTCCCCAGCCCTATTTATTTGGGGGGTTGAGGTACTGTCAAGAATGCTGAATCTTCTTCATCAAAATCAGATGTACAAGGGGTTTCAAATGGAGCTCAGAGGACCTCAAATTAACCATTTGAGTTTTGCTGATGATATTATCATTTTCACCTCTGGAACCAGGCAATCCTTGCAGCTTATTATGAAGAATATCTCTACCTATGAGTCAGTTTCTGATCAGCTGCTCAACAAGAACAAAAGTCACTTTATGGTCCCTGCTAACACCAGTTCTGATATTATTGCTATGATCAAAGAGACTACTGGGTTCAGCTGAAAGGAGAGTCCCATTAATTACTTGGGATGCCCCCTGTACATTGGTGGGCAAAGGATTATATATTATTCTGATCTGGTAGACAAAGTGGTTAGGAAAATTAGTGGATGGCAATCCAGAATTCTAAGTTTTGGAGGTAGAGTCACTCTAGTGAAACATGTGTTGCAATCTATTCCAATTCACACTTTGGCTGTTATCTCTCCTCCTAAAACCACCATCAAATATCTGAAGGGCATAACTGCTGATTTTTTCTGGGGAATGGATAAAGAAAGGAAAAAGTATCATTGGGCTTCATGGGAAACTCTCAGCTATCCTACTGATGAGGGTGGTATAGGGGTGAGACTTCTCACTGATATTTGTACCTCCTTTCAATATAAACAGTGGTGGACCTTCAGAACAAAAATTCTCTTTGGGGACAATTTTTAAAAGCCAAGTATTGTCAAAGAGCCAATCCAGTGGCCAAGAAATGGGACACTGGACAATCCTTGGTTTGGAAGTATCTTACTAGAAACAGACAGGTTGTGGAGCCTCACATTACTTGGAAAATTCATTCAGGCAACTGTCATTTTTGGTGGGATAACTGGCTTGGGGATGGACCTTTGGCTGAGTACAGTGACAACATTTCTAGCTTAAACAATCTCCAAGTATCACATTTTATTTAAGGAGGACAATGGAAGGAAAGTTTAGTGAGACAGCATGCCCCTCCTCTCATGGTCCCTATCATCCTTAATACTCCAATTCAACATCATGAGGATCTACCTGATGAAGCAGTTTGGACTCCTGCAGACAGTGGTCATTTCTCTAATTCATCTGCATGGAAAATTATCAGGAAAAAGCATTCTAAGGACCTGATCAATACTTTCATATGGCATAAAAATTTCCCTTTCAAAGTTTCTTTATTTGGAGAGCTTTGAGAGGAAAGTTGCCAACTAATGAGAAGTTAATCACCTTTGGAATTGAGCCAGCCAACTGTTATTGCTGTCACAGACCAGGGAGGGATGAAATTGACCACATTCTTGTCTCTGGAAATTTTGCAAATCACATCTGGAATGTTCATGCAGCATTGATGGGAATTGATCACTCTTCCATGACTTTAAGAAGTTTGCTGATGAACTGGAGAAGTATTCAGCACAACAATGAGATTCACAAACTTCTGAATCAGGCCCTCCCTATTTTCATTTGCTGGAATCTGTGGAAAAACAGATGCTCAGTAAAACATGGAGGCAAGCAATCCAGTATTGGCAGAGTCAAGCACCTCATATTCAAGGACATGATGCAATTACTTACCACTGTGTTTCCCTACCTGCAATGGTCCAGTAATTGGAAGGAAGTGATCAACATGATTGAAAAATGCAGGCATGAACTGAAAGTAATTCTAGTTTGTTGGGAAAAAACTACAGTTGGAGTGTGCAAGTTGAATACAGATGGTAGTGCCCTTAATAATCCAGGTAAAACTGGGGGAGGAGGAATTCTAAGGGATGATCAAGGCAATATGGTCTATGCATATGCTATTCCTCTTGGTTTTGGTACCAACAACAAAGCAGAGATACAGGCAGCTATCCATGGAGTAAATTGGTGCATGCAACATGGATACAGGAAGATTATTCTAGAAGTGGATTCTGAGCTCCTTAGCAAATGGCTCAACCACAACAGCTCACCACCTTGGCAGATTCAACATCACATGCAGGAACTCAAAAATATCAGCAATCAGCTTGAGTACTTCCAATGCAAACATACCTTCAGGGAAGCAAATTGCACAGCTGATCATTTATCTAAATGGAGCCATAGGCAAGATATCATTCAACATTTTTACACTCATCATCAATTACCTGGGGCATCTAAAGGAAGTTATATTCTGGAAAAAATGGGTATGCAAAATTTCAGAAGGAAGAAACTCAGAAGAATTAAACAACCACCTTGAGGCTGTGTGCAACCTTTTCAACCTAGCTATGGTTTAAAATTATAGCTCTTTTGAATAGGACTAAGTGTTCTCTTTTCTTGCTTTTTGTAAGGGGAGAGTCTCCCTTATTTATGATTCCTAGTTTCTTTGTATCGAGAGGAGTCCTCTCTTTTAGGTGCTTAGTTTCTAGGTTTTTCCTTTTTTAGTATGGGGATGAGTTGACTATCCTTAGTAGGAAGGTCGACTAATGAACCAACATAGGATCGGAGGTAAGGTTTATGTCCACCTATATTATTTAAAGGGAAAAAGGACAAATATACCCCCGAACTATTGTAAATGGTATCTAAACACCCTTCGTTATACTTTTAGGACACTGATGCCCCTATCGTTCAAATTTTAGGTTGTATATACCCTTTGAACTAACGGAGAGACACGTGTCAAAATCTTAACGGCTTTTTAATTAGGGATAAAAAATAAATAAATTTTGGACAGACCGTTAAGATTGTGACACGTGTTTCTCCGTTAGTTCAAAGGGTATATACAACCCAAAATTTGAACGGTAGGGGCATCAGTGTCCTAAAAGTATAACAAAGGGTATTTAGCTACCATTTACGATAGTTCGGGGGTATATTTGTCCTTTTTCCCTTATTTAAAAAAAAAAAAACTTATGGCATAAACCCTAAAAACTAAACTCTAAACCCTAGGACCAAAACCCTAAACCCCATCGCAATTTCATTTCTCAAATTTTTCTCTCTAAAAATTTCTCTCTCTAAGTTCTCTCACAAGCTGGTTGAAGCAGCCAACTGGAATGGCTCTCCCGCCGCCAGTGGAGCCATGCCTGCCACCGGATAAATCACAATCGACGCAGCAGTCTATTACTAACAAAACCCTACAAAGCGTTTCCATAAATTCATCAGCCAATTCCTCAGAATTGCAACGCTAAGAGGCGATCCATGTCGCGATATCGGAAAAGGAATTGGACTGGGCTAGAAAAATTATGTTGCTGGAGAATTTTGGAATGCTTCAGGTTAAATCAGTAGGAAATCTGGAATCTACAGCTAATGATCCATCTTCTGTTGAAAAATAGAGGATTCAACCGCTCCGATTGAGAGATCTACAATCGCGATTTTAGATGGACTCGCCTGGAAATCGCCAAATGGGCGAATTCAATTTCGATCTACTTCTGATGAAGTAAACGTGAATTCACCTACTGGGGTTTGTTCCCAAGGTCAAGGCGATCATGATACTGAAATTTCGAAGCAATTTGATGTTGGAATTGCCGACGAGCAACTTTCCGGTGACGACGCCGGAGCTCCAATCACCATAGGGGACCAAGGGTCTCAAAGAAATATCCCCAGCAATCAAGGCAATATTCCTAAGGTAATACTTGATTATTCTACTCCACACAAGGCTATGCATACTTCTTCTAAGCTGCAGATTCAAGAAACAAAACTCAACAATGGGAGCAAAAACATTGTTGTAGATGCAGCGAAGTCAAGGATGGAAATTGGCAACAGTTCAAGGTCCAAATCTGATGAGCAAGAAAATGCAATTAGCACCAATTCGATCAGGAATCTGCAAAATACAGGGGAAGCATTGAATTCTAGTACTGAGGTCTTGCATCAAAGGCAAGAACAGGTCCAAGTACATGATCCCAGTACACAGCAGGAAACAGGAATAAGAAGTAGTCAAGAAGAGGATCAAACTAATGCTAAACTAAGGATCACTTCGACTGTAAATCAAGAAATGCATGCAGGTAAGATTCCTAATCAAATGCAGGAACAGCCTCATGGGAATAAGAAAATGCAGGGGAATGGGGATTCTGGGAATGTAGTTAGACAGCATAATCAGTACCCTCAAATCTCTAATAACTTTGCTAGACTTAACAATCAGGTCCAACAGAATAAGATAGGGCAACAGGAGCATGTACCTTCTAAGGAACCTAATAATGCTAATGCTCATCAACTGCCTAAAAAGGATGTAAAGGAACCTGCTCCTTACACTGTGATACAATCTTATGCTGCTAGGCTTAGATTTAATCTAAGTAAGACTGTTGCACCTATTACTTTTGAGACTCCTAAGATCACCACTAAGCAAGGTCGACCGGCTGTGATTTTTACAGAAGATGATTTTCTGGTTAAGTGGGCTGATAGGTGTAGATTCACTCTTATTGGCAAATTTAGTAATACAATGCCAAAGCTGGAGCTGATTAGGAAGAGTTTCATCACTCAAACCCAATTATCAGGAGGAGTTAAGATAGCTCATTTCAATTCTAGACATATCTACATTGAGTTGGATAATGAACTGGATTATGCAACAGTGTGGACTAAACAGAGAATGACTATAGAGGGACAGCCTATGAGAATTCAAACTTGGACACCAACTTTTAAACCTGCTGAAGAAACTCATATTGTCCTTGTTTTGGATTTCTCTTCCGGAATTACCTTGGCATTGTTATTATAAAGAAATTCTAACTGCTTTGTTGTCCCCTGTTGGAAAGGTTTTATACCTAGATAATGCTTCTATCAATAAGACAAGGGGTAGTATGGCTAGAGTTAGAATACAGATTGACCTCACAAAAGAAAGACCTCAACATGTGTGGTTTGGTTATGATGAAGAGGACTTGAACAAAGGTAAGTGGCAAACAATTGAGTATGAAAACATACCTGATTACTGTCCTTACTGTAAGCATCAATCAAGGCCATATGGTAAATGATTGTACAATCAAATCAAGAGATGAGGATTACTATAAAAGGAAAGAAATGGAAACAGGAAAAAAGAGTAGAACCAAAGGAGACAATGAAATGAAGGACAATCAACTTACCAGAGAACTGCAGCAGGTGAATAACACAGTCAAGCATACTTCAAAAATGCAGCAGGGGAAGGAATCACGTGACCAAGGGGATCAGTGGTAGACACAGAAGAAGAAGGAAAATAAACATCAAGAACAAGCCAACCCTAAGACTGTGTGGAAACCTAGAGACTTGCAGCATAAAGAAGGCTTGGAGAATCAGCAAAATCCAGCTCAGGCAGGTATGACACTCAATGTTCCTACTCACAATAATTTTACTGGTTTAGATGTGCAGGAACAGGTTACAAAGAGCCTATATGGTCAGGATACCAGCAATAATACATTAACCAAGGAGGATCAAACATCACAGGATCCAGGTAAGCTAGCTAATTCAACAGGTAGTCAAAATGAACAGCACTCCCAAAAGAATCAAAATGCAGGAATTTCCAGTAACATGGAACCTGTTATTGATTTAAGGCTCCCCTTACCCCATAACCCCACTGTTATTTCTGTTGAGACTGTTGAGGTTATTAATGGAGTTTCTGGAGGGATGGGTGGAGGGATGAAGGAGACACAAACTAATATGCAGGAAGGGGAAACCAAAGGGAGGGATTTGCCTAATGTTTTGCAGGAGGGGGAGAGTACAGACCAGCTTCAAGTTCCTATTATACATCAAGGAAGTAAGAATCAGGCATCCCACCAGCTTGATATTGGGAAGAGTTTACAGGGCTTAGGTAAGGAAAATCCTTATGCTGGAACCAGTGCTAGACAACAAGAGAAAGAGGGATTGCATCGTCAGACTCCTCAGAAAGATGCAGGGGACACTCCTACTCAGCCTAGTAACAATAAATCCCAGGCCAGACTGAGCAAAAAAAGAAGAAATGCTATTAAAAAAAGGCAACAAAAGGAAATGGAAACTGAAAACAAACAGCAGGGACAGAAGGAAAAGGTTGAGGACTATGATGAATATGGGGTTCCAAATTCTGAAGATGAGTATGATGAAGATACTCAATCTTTAGATGATAATGAGGATGAAGAGGATGAGATCACTACAACTTTTGGGGCCACTTTTCAAACTGATTATGAGGAGGAAATCCAAGAAATCAAAAGGCAACAAGGACTATCTCCAAGAGGAAGGAAAGAAACAAGGCACAACACCACTAGAGCTAGAAGCAGACCACTCACTAGAGTTAGAAGCAGAGGCTTGTGATTCATTTGACTATGGAAAAGACTCGCACTACTAATAATGATATCATATGGCTGTTTTGGATTAGTGATGTTTATTTGTTGATAAACAGTCTACTAGCTTGTGAGCTGAAACATGTTTATCTATGTTTCTGTCAAATGCCAATTTTAGAATAGGTCTACTTTTTTATTCTTCTCTTATTGTTAGGGGAGAGTCTCCCTTATTTATGTTTTCCTAGTAGAATTGTATTGAGAGGAGTCCTCTGCTTAAGGTGCATAGTGCTAGGTTTACACTTTTATTGTATGAGGATGAGTTGACTAACCTTATTAGGTAGGTCAACTCTTGACTCACCATAGGATCGGAGGTAAGGTTTAAGTCCCCCTCCTTGTATATTTTTTGAATTTTGTTATTAATGATAAGGCCTGGGGGTGTTGCTAAGCCCCTAACCCCCCCAAGGGTCGTTCAACTAAAAAAAAAAACCTTAGGACCTAGACCCTAAAATCAAAACCCTAAATCTTAAACTCTAAACCCTAAAGCCTAAAGCTTAGGTCCTAAACCTAAACCCCAAAACATTAGGGCCTAAACCCTAAAACCTAAATCCTAAGCCCTAAAGCTTAGGTCCTAAACCTAAACCCTAAAACCTAAATCCTAAGCCCTAACCTTAGTGCCTAAACCTAAGGGCCTAAACTCTAACTAAGCTTCTTCTTGATCATTCACAGGTAGCATATCTTTATCCAATTCATCTTCATAGTGAACCACTTTGTACTCTTCTAGAGGATCATGGGCATTATCAGTAGTCTCAGGGATTGTGTTGATGGTGCATTTTTCCTTTGAACTAGCTGGTCTTCTTCCTTTTTTCCGGGCTAAATATTGCTGGTTTTCCTTCTTTTTTCCTTCCTCAAGAGCTAATTTTTCCTATCTTCTTCTATTTGCTTCTCTTTTCTTCTGACTCATCTGCTCTGAAGCTTTATTATTTAGCCCTTGTTTTTCAATAGTGTTTCTATACGAGTCCCTTCACCCACCCCATCAGACTGATGTAAAACAACGTTAGAGTTCTCTTTATTTTGTTGACCTTCCTACGTAATATTCTGTTGCTACTGCACCTGACTCATGGTCTAAGTTGCTGCCTGAAAATGACCCCTTGAATCAGCTTCTTTATACACAGAATTCCCTTTTTCTTGTTGAACTAGAGCATTAACCTCAACCCTGCCTGAGTTCACCTCACCCTCATCATCACTGTGACCCAATTCAGGCCCCTCCATAGACTCATAATCTAGAGAATCTTCAGCAGCAGGGTCTATATCTTCAATCAAAACTGGACTCAGATTCTGAGTGTCATTTTGAGTAGTCATGTTGATCTTGTTGTTGATGTTACCTTGTATCATAGGGTCTTGATAAGCTGTGGTAGCAGGCGCTCTAAGGTCAATCCTAGGGTCATCCATATTAGAACTAGTGAACTACCACCCCCTTTTGGTTCCCTTCCTGCAAATTAGTGATTTTCTCCTGCATACCCCCTTCACACCTCGAGACTTCTCAGATGACAGATCCAGGTAAAACAACACAATTATTAATGGGGTGGGGTTGATGGAGCATTGAGTCAATACCTTGCTTATTGTTGGCATCCTTGCTTTGCTTGTTATGAAATACTTTAGGGGCAACGCTGGGAATGGGGACAACAACACTACCATGGGGTTGAGGGGTGGGGAGCATTGAGTCAATACCTTGCTTGTTGTTGGCATCCTTGCTTTGACTGTCCTGATAAACTTTAGGGGCAACACTGGGGGTGGGGACTGCAACACTACCATGGGGTTGAGGGGAGGGGAGCATTGAGTCAATACCTTTTTGTGGTTCCCTACTGGTCTGATTGATTCTGATGTGGTACTGGTTTATAAACCTGATTTTGTTGGTTGTTTTGGTGATTCCTCTGATTGTTTTGAGGATAGCCTCTAAAGTTCTTTTTCTTTTGTGTCTGCCATTGGTCTTCTTGCATTTTTTGTTGATCCTGATGAGTTCTTGATGGTTGTGGTACCTGAAACACTAGCAGAAATATTATTCTTAACAGACAGATAATTATTTGGTAGAGTAGTTACATGAGTGTCATTTCCTTGTGTTGTTTTGGTTTTGTTCTTGTTCGCTGCTTCCACCGCCTTTCTTCTTCGATATTCATCATCCCTCCTCTTGACATTGCATGTATGAACCTTGTGGCCTTGATGTTTGCAGTATATCAATATCTTTACTTGTTGGAACCTGTGGAAAAATAGATGTGCATGCAAATATGGAGGCAACAAATATAATATGACTAGAGTGATATACTTGGTGCTTAAAGACATCAACAACCTCCTACTCATCAACTCTCCTTACATCAAATGGCCATCCAGCCTGAGTTGATACAGTTTGTAGGAAATTGCTTCCGTGATATCAAAATTACAAAGGTAAGTTGGTTTAAGCCACCTACAAATGTGGTTAAAATCAACTCTGATGGTAGTGCATTAGACAACCCAGGAAAGATAGGGGCTGGTATAGTTAGAGATGCCTAAGGTGATTTAATCTATGCTTATGCTACTCCACTAGGCCATGGTACCAACAACCAAGCAGAGATTGAAGCTGCTCAATGGGGTCTATCTTGGTGTCTAAATAATGGTTTTAACCAGGTGATTTTGGAAGTAGACTCTGAGTTAGTGGTTCACTGGATAAAACAAGAAGTTGCTCCACCTTGGAATTTGCAGCATACTACTAACCTTAAGAGAACATGTGATCAATTCCAATCCTTTTCCTGTAATCACACCTTTAGAGAAACTAACTTTGTGGCTGATGTTTTATCAAAAACTAGCCATAACAGTGAAGTCCCTCAACAATACTTCCATGTCCACCAGATACCAAAGAAACTAGAGGATACTATATGCTGGACAAGAGTGAGATGCCAAATTTTAGAAGAAGAAAGATGAAGATCAGAGAACCACCTTGATCCGACAGCTTTCCATATGGTTCATCTGAAGATGCCCTTTTGTTTTTTGCTGTTTGTTTTTTCTTCTTATACTTTGTAAAGGGAGAGTCTCCCTCATTTATTGCTTTCCTATATTACTTGTATTGAGAAGAGTCCTCTCTTCTAGGTGCACAGTTGATCTAGGTTTCTTTTCTAGTATTGGGGATGAGTTGGCCGTCCTTAGTAGGATAGCCGACTTATGAACCACCATAGGATCGGACGTAAGGTTCATGTCCCCTCATTGTATTTCCCTTGTTTTTGTTTTATTAATGATAAGGCCTGGGGGTGTTGCTAAGCCCCTGACCCACCTCAAGGGTCATTAAAAAAAAACCTTAAGTCATAAACCCTAAACCTTTGGGCCTAACCTTAAACCCAAATCTCTAGACCTTAAACCTTAGGGCCTAAACCATAAACCCTAAACCTTTGGGCCTAACCGTAAACCCTAAACCTTAGGACCTAAAACCATTAACCCTAAACCTTTAGGCCTAAACCCTAACCATTACACCTTAAACCTTAGGGCTAAATCCTAAACCCTAAACCTTAAGACCTAAACCCTAAACATTAAACCTTAAACCTTAGGGCTAAATCCTAAACCCTACGTAAATCCTACAACATATACCAAAAAAACCAAAAACCCTACGCGTTAGGGCCTAAACCCTAAAGCCTAAACCTTTAACCTTATGCCATAAAAATTCTAAACCATAAACCATAAAACATAAACTCCAAATCTAAGGGCCTAAACTCGAAAACCTAAATCATAAACCATAAATCATAACCCTAAATCATAAATCTTAGGACTGAAATCATAAATTTATAAACCCTAAATCTTAAGACCTAATCCCTAAATCCTAACCCCTAAATTTAGGGCCTAAATCCTAAACCCTAAAACTTAGGGCCTAAACCCTATATCTTGGGGCCTAAACCGTAAACCCTACACCCAACCCTAAATTCTAAACTCTAAACCTGAAACCTTAGGACCTAAAATATAAATCCTAAACTCTAAGTCTTAGGGCCTAAACCTAGAAACCTAAACCATAAACCCAAAACCCACCTTTGTGCCTAAACGTTGCACACTAAACATTAGGCCTAAATCCCTAAATCATTTTTTTGAGAATGACGAATGAATGAATAAACTTTACATCATAAACAATTAACTCTAAGCTTTAGTGCCTAAATCCTATACCTTAGGGTCTAAACCCTAAACCATAAACCATGAACTCTAAGCCTTAGTGCCTAAACCCTAGACCTTAGGACCTTAACTCTAAAACCTAACCCCTAAATCATAAACCATAAACCCTAAACCTCAACCTAAATTTTAGGGCCTAAACCATAAATCATAAACCCTAAACCCTAAACATTAGGGCCAAAATCCTAAACGCTAAGTCTTAGGGTCCTTAAATCCTAAACCCTAAACCATACACCTTAGGGACTAAACCCTACACCATAGAGACTAAACCCCAAACTTTAGGGCCTTAACCTTAAACCATAAACCTTAATGCCAAAACCCTAAAACATAAACCATAAATCCTAAACCTTAGGGTTTAAACCCTAAACCCTAAACAGAGTAATTGGGACATGATTTGAAACCACTCTCTGTAGAGTAGACTGCTTTAGATTACTGAATTGGTTATTGCATTCTGTGGATCTATTCCAGAGAAATTAGTATGGTTTTATCCTTTAAACCAAGTGTAAGTTCCACATCAAGCTGCAAATCAATAGTTTCATGCCCTCCATACAATCTGAAAATTCTCCCACAGCTGAAGTTCTCCTAATATAGTCCTTTTTTGATATGGGAATCAAAATATATTAAATGAACCACAGATAGGCCATGGCCCCTCCATCAGACTTCTAACATCAACTAATTCCTCTCATATCAGTCTCCTTTCCAATTTTCTGTTAGAAGCATACACACCAGTGATATGACATTCAAAATCATTTAATTGGGCCTAAATCTAAACCATATACCTTGGGACCTAAACCCTAAACCCTTAACCTTAGGGCCTAAACCCCAAACCATAAACCTTAGGGCATTAAAACTAAACCTACGGGCCTAACCTTAAACCCTATCTCTAAACCCTAAACCCTAAACCCTACTCACACATCACCACATCCAACACCAATCAAACACTCGCAAACAATCGACGATTTACCCTTAAGAAAGTCGTCAATCTATCCATCATTGGGCATCATCAATCCATATCTCAATTATTTAAACAAAAACAAAGAAGCCACAAACTACAAATCAAAAACTAAGATAGACCACCCTAAACTTTAGGGCCTAAACCCTAAACTGGAAACCCTATACCCTAAACTCTAAAACTTAGGTCCTAAACCTAAGTGCCTAAATCCTAAAACATATACCATAAACCCTAAACTCTAAACCTAATGGCTTAAACCCTAAACCTTAGGACCTAGACCCTAAAGCCTAAACCATAAATTCTAAACTCTAAACCTTAGGGCCTAACCCCTAAACCATATAAACCTTAAATCCTAAACCCTAAACCCTAGGGCCAAAACCCTAAACACTAAAGTATAAGCCCTAAATATTAGGGCCTAAACCCTAAAACTTAAACCATAAACACGAAACCTTAAACCATAAACCATAAACCATAAATTGTAAACCAGAGCCTAAACCCTACACCTTAGAGCAGTGTTATAAAAAGCGAGGAAAAGTGCGCTTAAAGTGCAAGGCGAGGCGAAGCGCAGCCCCTGAGCTTTTCTTCCCTGAAGCGAGGCGACATTCAAAAAGTGATCGCTTCTACAATTGAAGCGAGAAACACAAGAAAAGAAAAAGCGAGAAAAGGTGCGCTTAATTTGAAAAGGCGCTAATTAGGGTTTTTTTAATTTCTGAAATCTTCTTTCGCGACTTAAAATATTTTCTTTGGACTGCTGCGAGGCTGTGACTGCTGTAAGTTCTCTTCTTCTCTTCTTCTTCTTCTCTGCGAGGCTGCGACTGCGGTAGGTTCTCTTCTTCTCTGTGAGACTGCGACTGCTCTGCTACTATTTTTTTTTTTTTTCTATTTTTAGTTGCTGCTGTATTCTTTTCTATATTTTTATTGCTGCTTTTTTTTTTTCAATTTCTGTTGCTGCTCTGTTTTTCAATCTCTATTGCTGCTCTGTATTTCAATCTCTATTACTACTCTGTTTTTTTTCAATTTCTATTAGTACTCTGCTTTTTTTCAATTTCTATTAGTACTCTGCTTTTTTTCCAATTCTATTGCTACTCTATTTTTTTTTTTAATTTCTATACAGTGTGACTGTGATCTTGTTGAAGAATAGGAGTTTGATCCTTTTGTGATTAATTATGTTTTTGCTTTATATGTTATTGACTTATGAGGATTATTGACTATCTATTTACTTTTAATCTAAGAATATATCACCTCTATTCAGTTATTTAGTATTTTTTATTTTTATACTAAATATCGCTTTACTTAAAAAGTGTGCACTTTGCTTCTCGCTTCTTGAAGCGAGCCCTCGTCGCTTTTTTCCGCTTCGCGCTTCCCAAAACACTACCTTAGAGCCTAAACTCTAAACCCTAAATCATAAACCACAATCCATAAACCAAAAACCCTTAACCTTAGGATCTAAACCCTCAACCCTATACCTAATGGCCTAAACCCTACACCTTAGTGTCACGGACTTAGAATTTTCACTAAAGCTCCGTGCGGCGCTTGACAACTTACTCACTATTCTTTCAAGATCTTGCAAGTTCAAGCAAGCCTCTAAGACTAAGATCGCTAAGAGAATACCAAGAAAGACTTAGAAAGAACAAGAGAGCTTTTTAGAAGAAGGCTTTGTATTGCTTTGTGGAAGATTGTTTACAACTTTTAGTGATGATTTACAAATGAGAGCCCCTCTATTTATACTACTTCCTAGGGGGCTAAAGTGTAAATAAAAATTACTACACAAGTCCCTACATATTTACACTTTAGTCCTTATTCTAGAATTCTCTACAACTCTAGAATACTCCAAGGACTTCCATGTGATTCTATAACCTTTCTTGGGAAATATCCATACTTCTCTAGAATATTCCACTAAGGACTATTCTTCTTCCAATGTAAGCCTTTCAAGGTAAAAACTAGGGAGTTCTAGAGTCTTCAACAAACCTCTACACAACTCTAGTTTCTTCCCCCTTTATATTCATGTTTTATTTTAATGGAAAAGTGGCGGATCATGACATTAGGGACTAAACCCTAAACTGTACACCCTAGGGACTAAACCCTAGATCCTAAACCATAAACTCCCAACCCTAAATCTTATGGTCTAAAATCTAAACCATTAATTCTAAGTCTTAAACCCTAAACACTAACTCATAGGGCCTAAACCCTAAACTTAGGACCTAAAATCTAAACCTTAAACTCGAAACTTTAAACCTTTTGCCCAAATCCCAAATCCCAAATCCTAAACCCTAAACTCTAAACCTTAGGGACTAAATCCTTCAGCGTAAACCATAAATTCTAACCTCTAAACCCTAAATCCTAAACTTTTGGGACTAAACCCTGAACCCTAAACCCTAAACCCTAAACTAAGAGGGCCTAAATCCTAAATCCTTAACCATAAACACTAAATATTAAGGCCTAAATCCTAAACCCTTAACCCTAAACCATAAACCCTAAGGCATAAACCTTAATCCTAAACCCTAAGGGGCCGTTTGATTACTGATTATAGTTATGCAGGTATTAGTTATGTAGGAATAAGTTATGCAGGTATTAGTAATGTAGGAATAAATTATACAGGTATCAGTTATGCATGTATTAGTTATGTATGTCTAATAATACATAATCATTTCTTATTGAAAGTTTGATTTGTAATAAATTAATTATATACATGTCCCAAACAAAAATCAAGTGATTATGATATTGTTTAAATATGTTTTTTTCTAATCTTGAATCACGTTAAATACACAAGAAAAATAAAAAGTGAATTAAAGAATCTGATACCTTATAAAAGTGAGAGAAATTATCGATAATGTGGAGAATTGAAAGAGTGTTGTCAAAGAGAATGGAGAAAACAACTTAAGCGGTGATTGCTATTTCCTAAAATACTACTTTGTGAATTCTAGCAAGAATACTTTTTATTATTTAAAGATATAAATATTTTAAACTATATATTATAATTGCTTATTAATTTGTATATATTATATCTATAATTCAACTACTGATAACTAGTGTTAATTCATATATTACTGGTCCTTTTAGAATTTGTTCCTAAACTAAGCTACCCTTATGGAAAAAAAGAAGGGAATATGTAACTTTATAATTATTTTTTTTTTGAACTAGTAACATTTGTATTTCATTTAGTACTTAGGTAGTACTGAGAAACCATATTTACAAACGCAGAAAGGAAGTATAATCTATCCAAAAACTGAACCAAATCTAAATGGATCCTAAAACATCTATGATTGACTCAGTTTCATTGGAGTAGACATTTGTACACCAAAAGCAGAATAACAAAATACACTTAAGCTTTACTTCCTGCAAGTTGTTGTTCCTATTCTCAAAACATCTCTCGTTTCTCTCCCTCCATATAGTCCACCAAATACTAGCAGGGATCATCCTCCATCTTTCTCTGTTTGTTGCCCCAACTCCAGCCATCTCCCAACTGAATAGAGTCTCATCAATCTTGCTAGGCATACACCAAGATATGCCTCTGAGATTAAGGAAAATCTGCCACAGCTGCTCAGTAAAGTTGCAATGTAAGAAGAGATGACTCACTGTCTCATTAGCCTTACCACATAAGGAACATCTGTTGCATAGAGAGATTCCTCTCTTGGCCACATTATCCAATGTCAAAACTGCTTCATTGGCTAGTAACCATGTAAAGCATGCCACTTTGTGTGGCACTTTGATCCTCCATATTTGCTTCCAAGGTCCTTTGTAGTCTTGAATGCCACCAGGACTTATCTGTTTGTATCCTTCTTTCACCTTGTAACTACCTTTGTTGTGCCCCTGCCACCATAAATAATCCTCGCCTTGATGAATACCTTGAAAATTCTCCAGAACCTTAAGCAAATCAAGTAATCTTGGAATTTCCGGCCATCGTCAATTTCTTACGAGGATCGATCCAGCCTTGTTGTGTCCTCATTTAGTGGCGATCTTACGGTGGTGTTGAGCCAATGCAAAGATGTCGGAAAAGCGATCTTTGAGGCTCATACCACCCAACCATTTATCAAACCAAAAACTTGTTTTTGCCATTTTGTACCTTGTGATTGGTGATTCACGAGAAAAGGCCAAAATATTCTGATGGATTTCCAAAGGCTAATCCCATAGGGGGTATTTACCTCTTTGGTTACCCATTTATTTAGCTCCTCATACTTGTTGTTGATCACCCTATACCATAGTGCTTGGTCCTCCTGATGGTACCTCCATATCCATTTCACCTTCAGAGCTTTGCTATGGTTTTCGAGGTTCTTGATACCTAATCCACCTTGCTATTTACTTCTGATGATGTTCTTCCACTTGACTAAGTGAAAGTCTTTTCTTTCCTTATTTCCTTGCCACAAGAAGTTTCTATTAATTTTGTCCAAACTCTGAACTACTGACTAGGGAATATGGAAGATAGATAGCATATATGTAGGGAGAGTATCTAGAACAGAGTTTATCAGAGTTAATCTACCTCCCAAGGAGAGGTACTGTGATCTCCATCTGGCTAGTTTCTTTTCACATTTCTCCACTATTGGGTTCCAAATGTCTATGGCTCCAGACTTTGCCCCAAAGGCATGCCCAAGTATCGATGGCGAGTACTGTCCTCCTCCCAAGGTTTGTGAAAGGTGTTCCATATTCGAACCACATTAATTGGATACAAATGGCTTTTGTTCCGGTTTATATGTAGTCGGATATGGCTTCAAAGTAGACTAGTATTAGTCTCAAAATCAACAATTGCTCCTCCTCATTACGAAAAATTAGTGTATCATCAACATACTATAGGTGTGTGATCTCCATATTGTTCCCACAACCTTCATCGACTTCAAATCCTGTATTCTTCCTGTTGTCTTGGCTATCTTCAACATATTGTTAAGCCCCTCCATAGCTATGATGAGCGAGAAATGGTGATAAGGGATCCTTGCACTGATTCCTCTGTGTGCCTTGAAAAAGCCTTGGAGACCCGTTGATGAGGCGAGAGCTTAACGGTTGAAATACAAAACTTGATCCAACTGATCCATACGCTGCAAATCCCATTTGTCTCGGCATACTTAGAATGAAATCCCAATTCACATGGTCATGCTTTCTCGACATCAAGTTTGCATAGTATACGAGGTTTCTTACGGGACACTCTAGAATCAATTGCTTCATTAGCTATAAGCACTGCATCCATTATCCATGCGCCTCGATAAAAGCCATCTGTTGTTTGTCTACCAACTTATCCACAACTCTCTTCAACCTTTCGATCAAAACTTTGGACATTAGCTTATAGAAGCTACCAATAAAGTGATGGGTGTGAAGTCCTTGAGTTCCTTTGCTCCTATCTTCTTAGGAATCGGTGCTATGTAGGTTGCATTATAGCTCTTTTCAAACATCCTGTTGAGTGAAAATTGTGGAAAGCCCCATAATGTCATGTTTAATGATCTCCCAACATTTTAGAAAGAACCCCATTGTGTATCCATCGGGACCGGGGCTTTGTCTAAAGCACACATTTTAAACACTCAAGTACTTCTTCTTCCTCAAAATTTGCTGCAATGCTTCATTTTCACCCTCTGTAATGGTAGGATGGTTCTTTGATATTCTGAGAGGGTCTCCAACCTCGGTATCTATATACATCTTTTTGTAGAAAGAAATAATTTCTTCCTTAGTCTGTTTGGCTCTGTTATAGTCTCTCCACTGTACTTCGATTGATCAATATGGTTGTTTCTCTTGTGGGCATTAGTGTTTGGTGGAAAAACTTTGTATTCCTATCCCCTTCCTTCAACCACAAAGCCCTTGATCTCTGTCTCGGTGCCACTTCCTCATTCTTCAAACACCCTCATGCTCCATGAAAAGTGTGGCTTTTTTTTCTATCTCCTCCTCAGTTAAAACTCTGTTGCTCTGATGTGATTCTAACTCAGCCATATGATTGAGAAGGTTGTTCTTGTGCAATTTCAGATTACCTTGTTCATTTCTGCTCCATTCTTTCAGTTTCCCTTTGAGGGCTTTGAGTTTGCATGCTAAGATGTAATCTGGCTTCCCATAGAACTCAAAATCATTCCACCAGACCTTGATTCTTTCAACAAATCCTTCTTGGTTCAGCCACCAATTTTCGAACTTAAAATAGGATTTAGTTTGTTCCCAATGTCCACACAACAAGGCTATAGGAACATGATCAGAAGTCACTCTTTGCATAGTTTATGTTGGTGAAAAGATTATTCCATTTTGTGGAGATCATAACCCTGTCTATCCTGGATGCTGTGATGTGGTTATCACCCTTGTACCAGGTATACCTTCCACCACTTAATTGCAGATCAATGAGGTCCATGTCTTCAATGCACTCTGAGAACTCTCTCATTGCTGAGTTTAACCTGTTGCACTCATTTTTTTCAGAAGGAAATCTACAGACATTAAAGTCACCACAAACATACATCAAGCCTTTTACATCAGCCAATTCTTCCCAAACAAACCTCCTCTCCACTTTACTATTCAGAGCATACACTCCGGTTATATGACATTCAAAATTGCTTGTCTAAGCTTTGAATTTACAAGAGAGAGCATAGGCTCCAACTTGTATGATTTCCCCTTCCCACATTCTGGAGTCCCATAACATCAGGATTCCTCCTCTGGTTCCACTGGCCTCTAAACAAGCATATTTAATCCATCTCCCTGCCCAAATTTGTTTAACTAAGTCCCGTACATCGCCTTCTAATTTGGTTTCCTGGAGACAAACAATGTCTGCTTTCCAGTCCTGTAACAAGTTTTGTACCACCCTTCTCTTTCCCTGTTCATTCAGCCCCTAACATTCCATGAGATTAATTTTATCTTCATGGAGTATTATGTGATTTCCCCTTCCCCTTCCCTCTATCACCATTGCTTTTGAATTTGACATCAAAAGTTAACAAATTTTTTAAACTCTTGTGCTCCCTTTTGCTTTGCTCTTTTAACTTCTATTGTTTGCTCCATTCTTGGCATATGCCTTGCATCAACTGCTTAAGCAACTCAGTGCTTCCTCTTCAAGCCCATGAAAATCTACTCCAAACATCTTGTGAAGTTTAAGAAGATTTTGTTGTACCCATGTTGTTGCCCTCCGTTCGAATCGATTAGCACTTGGAGTGCGTAGTGGTTCAATCTCTGTACATCCCAAATTTCTCGAATTAACCATCTCGGATGTTTTTATTGTGACTCGTTTCGTTTGTAATGGTTTCCCCCGATATGATGCATGCATTAACCGGTAATGGGTAAGCAGGAGATTTCCGCTTCTTTTCCTTCTTCAAATCCTTCTTCTCTTGCAGGTCCTCAAGATTCTGTAAATTTGGTGTTTTCCTTCCAGTTCCATCATAGCGGAGTAATTTTCGAGAGATTCATCAATCACCACCTCTTGAAGGTCGAATTAGGTTGTGGTGAAGTTATTAAAAATAATTGTCGCTGATCCGTGATTGACCCTCTTGTCCAAGTCTTTAATTTTAAAGATGCGCATCCGAAACACGTGCTACTTTAGATTTTTTAAAAATTTGGACAGCTGCCTCCATGTGATTTCCTTTTGTCACGTCAACATCGACAGCTTGTACTTCTGCTTTCTCGGATATAGATGATCGGAGATCTATTATCTGCTATATCTTCAGTTGATCTTCTCCGGTGGTTGTTCTATTGCTTTCCGGCAGGAATTCAAATAGGATTTTCCTCTCTGCCCAGATTGAAATTATGAATTTAATTCCATCTCTAGAAATAGAGACTTCACTTTGAATGTTCCAACCATCACCTCGTATCTCGATCCTTGCCCATTTGAGATGGTTTCTCAGTTCTGTCTCCTCCTCCGTCCTCAACCATCCACCACAGAGCTCGCCGATCTCCTTGAAGGTCTCGTCTGTCCATAAATGCATAGGCAGACCCAAAACCCTAATCCAAGTAGATTTGGGTTTGTATGTAGTTGGTTCACAGCCTACACATGGGTTCCACCACTCTAATTTTATTTTGTTTCTCTTCCATATCCATTCTCCCTGAAGGATTTGTTCCGCCATATACCTGTTGGGGAACTCGAAGAGATAGTGTCCACCCAGTATCTCATATATATTGACTCCAAAAGCCTTCTTCTACACTGTTGTAGACCATTGTCTAACATCAGATAAGGTAGGCTTTTCTGCATTGTTTTTGTCAAAGAATCCAATAATGCACCTTCCCAACAGACCTTGTTCTCTGCTTTTGACAATTACCTCAGATTCAGTCTTTTTGTCCTTAGATGTGGGTGCCTCATATTTGCTGCTCTGCCATTTACTGCCCTCAACCACCTTTGCAAAAGAGACATTTATGTCACATTTTTGGGACTTGATCTTCAACTCCTTCTGTGGTATGCATTTAATAAAGCTTTGTATCTTGAATGCCACACTCCTCCACCCAGCATTAATGTCTAATTCAGGTACTATGATAACTGATCTGTCTTCTCCCTTTAGTGACAGAATGCTCATGTATCTCCCATGAGCACTATATTTCCTAGTACCAAAAAACTCAGTTGCCTGGTCCTTATATCGCCATCTTCTCACTAAATTTTTCTGGTCAGATGAGGCTTCCCTGAGGATGAAGCCAATCCATTCCATCACCTTCTCACTAAGTGTAATCTTACTCATCTGTTTCTGCTTCTTTCTACCCAGTCATACCAAAAGACATTATTGGAAGTCCATCTAGTAATGTCATAAGATTTGAATCCTTAATTGAAGTATATTCTATTATCCCCCATGGTATGGCAGGGGTATAAGGGGAAAGAAAGGGATTTTGAGGTACCACAGAAGGTGGTAACTCAGATGATGTGAAGGAAAGGTGGTAGTTCCCGGCAAGACTACCGGAAAGAGAGTGTTTCTCCCTCGTAGGAAGTAGGAGAGAGAGGATTTTTGAGAACTGTGCCTGGGAGCTTTTTTAATATTTGTAACTTTATAATTTTATCCATATATAACTAATACCCACATAACTTATTCTCTACCCTGCATAAAATTATACATAGACTTCCTCAATAGATGCCAAAATACTCAACACAAGGAAACACATCTCATAAGCTCAAAAACAGTCGTCGATTACAGTCAAGGTGAGGCGAAGGTGCAAAGTTCTCATCCTAACAGTCAAAAGGTCGCATACTCAGGTGAAGAAGGTCAGTTTATTTAACCTTCAATAGCTCAAGGCCAGGTTGTGAACCAAAATCGGGTCCTTCAAACACAAAGAGATACATGAATTTCAAATGCTATATTAGGCAGGGGTAATTCTGAGCAGCCTGATCAAGACTTGACAATACTCAATAATGCTAAAGAAGTTGTGTCCGGCAATGATCAACCAAATGTTCAACAAAATTCCAACAAACGAATCACAAAACCTCAAGGAAATTGTCCTAGCAACTCTATCTCAATCTCTTCAGATAGTATTAATTGTGTTAGTAATAAAGCTGAACCTCAACAAATGAATGTAAGTGGTAATATAAGACCTCTTGCTGATCAAGGTAAGTATACTAATGCTCATCCAATGCTTAATGATCCCAAGATGTTTGTTAAAAATGAAGCTAAATTGCAATCTGATGCAATTGAGCAACATTTGAGTGCGCTGACCCCTTCTATGCAAATTGTTGAAAAAGAAAAAAAAGGAACTGGCAGGTTCGTCTAGACAAAATCCTATCCCTGTTAATCTTAACATTTCCATCAATCATAAGGTTTTGAATGCTGAAGAGAATAGAACTAAAGATGTATCTACCAACTCCCAAAAACCTACTGCTCCTATTCCCCATAATCTCACTAAACTCACGTCCAACTTCGATAAACATCCCAACAACGCTCAAAAGAAACAGCAATCTCAAATGGAAAATAATACCAAAGTTTTTAGACACCATGATCACTGTACAAACACCAAAAATGGGCTGACCCTTGAACCAGGACCTTTCCCTGTGATCCAAACTTTTGCAACAGGACTACAAGCTAACGAAGCTAAGAATGAAATCCCTATTGAGATATCGACTCCTACATTCACTACAAGATAAGGCCTGCCAGCAGTGATTTTTAAAAGAGGGGATTTATTGGTGAAATTAGCTTCAAGATGCAAATACACTATGGTTAAGAAGTTCACAAACACTACGCCAAAAATTGAACTTATCAGGAAGAGTTTTATCCTTCATACTCAGCTTACTTGTGGTGTCAAAATAGCTCACTTTAATGCGAGGCATATTTATATTGACTTGGACAATGAAGAAGATCATATTTCTGTGTGGAACATACAAAAGATATACATTGAGGATCAATTAATGAGACTCCAAGTCTAGACCCCCACCTACACTCTTGAGGAAGAGACCCCCATTGTGCCTGTATGGGTTACTCTACCAGAGCTACCTTGGCATTGCTATAACAAAGAGTTTTTGACTGCCCTCCTATCTCCTATAGGTAAAACTTTATATTTGGATGCTGCATCTCTCCAAAAAAAATAGAGGGAGTGTGGCAAAAATTAGGATGCAAATAGACATTACGAAAGAAAGACCTCCTCATGTTTGGATGGGGTTTGATGAAGAAGACTTTACTGTGGGAAGATGGCAAGCCATCCAATATGAGGGACTACCAGAGTTTCTTATTGCAAACACCAAGGACACACATCACAAGTTTGTAACATAAAGAGAAGAGAAGAGAAGCTGAAGCTGCAAATAATATCAAGGGCAAGAAGACTGCAAATGCCAGCAATCAGGTAATTCCTCAAACTTCTCCTCCACAGGTTAATACTAATATGACTGCTAGTGATTAAGGTGCTTAGGATACCCAAAAAATTGCAACAAACACAACCTGAGATGGACAAACAACAAATGGATGAGTGGCAAACTCAAAAAAAGGAAAAATAACAAGGGTTAGCAAGGCCATGGTCATCAAAATAAAGTCTACAAACCAGTGAACAACCTAAATTTGCAGGAAAATAATTTCGAAAAGCAGCAGGTGGAAAAGTCAGGTATTGACTTAACTCTCCCACAACCCCATTCCCCTGATAAAGTTGATCAAACAGGTCCATGTGATAGTAATCAAAAAGCTCAAACTATACAGAGCAAAGATGGCAAAATAACCCAAGGTATTCACTCAATGCTCCCCAAACCCCATGAACCCCCTAATAAAAGTTTTCTGTTGTTGGGTGTTTCTGAAGTTATGGATGTGAGGTGGATGGATCAAGGAGAAACCTACTAAATTGCAGGTAGTTGGCGTTCACAAAGCTTCAAGAACTTTTGAAGAATTGATTCATCTGGAGTGTACCCCAAAGCTTCTAGCTCTGTGGATGCAAAGGTTGCTCTCCTGAACTATCTGAAAAAATAACACAAACCTAGACCAAAAACAACAAACTCAATTACCCAAAAGAGAACATAGAAGGCACTAGCAGGAGATAGGTGAATATAGATGTTTGAAATAATGCTTACCCTACATGCAAGTTGACTAGCACGAAGACCTTCCAGAGATTTAATAGTCAGGATGGACTCAAGTATTTCAAACAAGGCACTGCGCTAGGAGATTAAGGAAGATATAAATTGTTCCAGGACTGTGCATAAGTTTATGATAGAGTATAGGCACCATTAATTTCAGATTCACTGATTTCCTCTTCTTCTTTTTCAGTCACCGTGATGTTGTCCAAGATATCAACTTTCTGTTGATGGCTTTGAGCATTTTTGGCAGTAAGTTCTTGTTCCTTCCTCTCAATGTCGAATTTATTCAACTTTTCTTCAAACTCCTCAATGCATGATTTGAGTTCAGGTTTAGCAAACGTCTTCCCCTAAATGAAGACATTCAAATAGGCAGATAAATTTCACTTGGTTTCTTCAAGTACGTTCGTGAAGGATACTTTCCCCTGCCAGAAATCGCATTTTCAGCTCTAGACCTCTTTTTGCCTCAAGTTCACTTGGTTTCTTCAAATATCTCCTAAATCGACTCTCCATTTCATTTTCATGCAAATATGAAAAAAACCACATTAAAATCACCAATTTCTAAACTAAAGCAAGCCAAAATAACTACGAAAAGAACCTCAAATGAGTGGAAATCCACCACTCATCAACACCCCCAACTTAGAAACTTTGTTTGTCCTCAAGTAAAGAAAATCAAAAACACAAGAGGCTCTTATTTCAAAACACACCACAAAACAATTTCCCTTTCTCAATTAAGCACAAAGGTAATGGCTTCGGTTGGTACTAACAAATAATCCACATGCAAACTTTTCACAAAAGAAACCCTCTCATTCTCGTGAAACATTTTCAAAAACCAAGAATCATTTAAGTGACAACAACTCAAACTCAAGAAATGACTCAACTCATTAACTCATTCACATGCTCACTTGACTCAATTAGGAATTTTCAAAATCACCACTTTTCAACTTACATGCCCTCACAAGAAAGAAGTATCCCAAAATCACACACATATAAACAAGACAAGGGACAAAGATGCAACACTCACACTCACAAAGAATCATCTCATGCACACAAATGTCACACCATAGGCTTGCCCATATTTTCAATCAATACTGACTTAACTCCTTTTGGTTAGAAATCTCAAAGGACTTTGTTAAGCTTGTAATGTAGGCTTAGGGAAGGTTAGGATATCATTTAGGTATAAGTGACTACACCCTCCTTGAACACTACACAATAACTCATTATTTCCAACTTTCTTCACTTTCCAAACCCATGCACATTCCACACTACTTTCCATTTTTCTTTTCTTATTTCCACTTTAGATGCCCCACATGCAACCATTTTCAACTTTTGGAGAATTCAAGCCTCATTTATTCATTTTCTTTCTTCTTTCTTCTTTCTTCTTTCTTCTTTCTTCTTTCTTCTTTCTTCTTTTCTTCCTTTCTTTCTTTTCCAAAGTTTTTACTTTCTTTAAGACTTTCAATTTCTCTCTTCTTCTTTTTTTACTTTTTTTATATCAAACCCTCATGTGGTAAGCATCCCTTCAATTAATTTCCCATAACACCCCCAACTTAGGCCTTTAGCCACAACTTTCACAACCTAAAGTTCAAGGAGGGAAGGGTTCAAAAGAGGGTTACTTTTTCAAAAGGGATAAGGCTTGTAATGTGGTTGCCAATAAAAAGGAATAGGCTCAAAGGGAACAACTAAGGATATATTTAGTACAAAGGTGGGATTTTTAGGCCAAGTGGACTTCAAGAACATCAAAGAAAGCCTAAGATCATTTCTCCAACCGAACTCAATCAAGACCAACATTTCAAGACCAACCGGGCAAGTTCTAGGTGACAAAAGCAAACACAAGGCATTTTTCAACAACTCACAACACATGGCCTGCAAATCAATCAAGATGGTTCAAAATCTTATTTCCTTATCAAAATACAAGTAGCATTGAACATTTTAACTGCTAAAGAATCAAAAGTCACAAAAAGAGTTGTAAGAGTTATCACAAAATCATTCATAACATGCTCAACCTTTTAAAAACGGAGAGGTATGTTCAACAATATTCACATGTATGACTATGCTCTTAGTACCAACTTTGTCAAAACCTTCCCAAATAGATGACAATTTTGCCCTTAAAAAGCCGTCAACCAACTCATCATCAGGAAACCTCATGCATCTATTCGGCACCAGCTACTCAGACTTTTCCACAATCAAACTCTCACAAGCAATCGACGATTTACCCTTAAGAAAGTTTTCACCCTCTATCCATCATCAAGCAGCATCAATCCAAATCTTATTATCAAAATAAAAACAAAGAAGCTACAAACTACAAATCAAAAACTAAAATAGACCAATCCAACACAATATCAACAGGAACGACCACAATATCAAATCCCAACAAGGGGACACCAATCCATAACAAAGAAAGAAAAGTACACCCGACAAGGGCACAATCACTATATGCAGAAACAATCATCAAAATGACTACAAGGGAGGCACCCCAACTGAAAATGATATTCTGTTCTCACAGACAAATATCAAAAGAGAATACAAGGGACTCCCTGAACTGTATCACTCTGAGCTCGAAAATAACCAATCCAAAAGAACAAGGCAAACAATATAATTAAAACGAAATATTACCTGTCGTGCAATAGATACCAAGGTTCCAAGTTTCCATGTTATAAATTCCTTTAAACCATCCTCACATATGCATACAATGTGATAGAGATCAGGAAAAACCTACAGAAAAATAAAAGATACAATCATAAATAACCATATCTGATAAAATCATCCACAACTAATGTTTGGGAAAAGAAGGGTATACTAATTACAAGCAATAATATTCACTATGTTCTACTTAAGTTCTCAAAACTTCCCCGTGTCATTGGCTGGTTGTCCGCTACTTTTATAAGTTAAAAAAGTAAAGATCTGAGATATCTTTATTCATCTCAGGTTCTTTTTCAGTCACCTTTGCTCTGTAAAAAGGGTGCAAATGGGAGGGTCTGTCGGGTGTGGACAACCAGGTGCACTGTTTGTGACATGCTAAAGAACCACATTTGATGAAACACCAGGGGAAGGATGAACTCACATTTTTAAACATAAGCATCCAGCCAAATTGGTAAAGTAAGCTATACAATGGAATGCGAGCAACAATTCACATATACCCTTGTTATGTGAGATAGTGGACTAACCTTAGGCAAATAAGGGACACACGCCAGGCCCATTGACTATACATGCAAAAGTCATAAGACAAACAAATAAGTGTCCCAGGACTACCGGTGTCAAAAGAAGAAACAGGCAAAGCAGGATAATAATATAGGAATCTTGCTTAAGAAACAGTTATAAAATAATGAGAAATGAGGTGCCCAACTAGGTCTGCAGACCTTGAAAATAAAAATAAGAGATCCAACCACTTTCTGGTGGTAACTTGACAGAGATGCATCCCTGAGAATCCGCATGAGTGAGTTAATAGCAACCTGCAGCAGTAGATGCCAATTAGGAAATCCAAAAAAGAAAATAATAAGTTGAAAGTTTAAGTCTCACAGTGGAAAAATAATCCTCAGATGTTGCAAAGGATGGCCAGAGATCCGTAGGCAATTCATCCATTGATCTTATATGTTGACCAGGATCACCAGTCACCCCTGTAACTTCACCATGGGATCCAGGTAAGCTTTGCTGATTGTGCTTGTGCACATGGGGATCTAAAGCACCCACGATGCCAAGAACCTGCAAATTTCATCCTCAATGAACTTAAGTACTGACTACTCCAAATAAAATATATATATATATATATTGGACCAACAGGATTGCAGTTACCTTCAAAACCTCTCTTCTTGTTGACCAAGCCAGTTCACCATTGAGCAGTTTCAAGAGAAATCCAAGCAACTGACGATACTCATTGTATGGAGTAATGACATCTATGAACATTACAAACAATAAATTTGTCAAACAAGATTTTGAATAATTTAAAGCTAAATTAGTGCACCGAAGCCATGAATAGTGTGGTGAAGAATACCAGCAAAAATGATAAAATTGAAAATACAGATAGCACACCACAGTCCTAAGGAAAGGAAAAGTAAGCATGCCACACAACCAAAACAATATTAGAAATAATCCCCAAACGTAGATTATCTAGGAACCAAAACAAATAGTACGTTAATGACTGATTGCAAAGGAATGATGAAATCAAAGGTTGAAGAAACCACTCACCCTGTACTCTGTACAACTTGACCAACTGTTGAAACAGCCACTTCATATTTGGTAACGGCAGCCCCATCCAGAAGAGCTTCAACAATTAATGGCATAAGTTCTGAAATATACTGCCGCATGGCAAAGACGCCCTAAAGAGAGTATAAGAGAGACAAAAGTGGAGAATCAGTGTTCTCAATTATCCACAAGAACTATCTACATGCATAAAGACAACAGTCGATAATCTTGGAACTTATGATGCAAAATCAAAATATCTGATATAGACAGCTGCAAGGATTTAGAGTGACATGAGCTTCCATTGATATTATTTAACCTGCAACACAATTCTTGACTATAAAAAGAGCAGAGGGCATACAAAAGACACCAAGATGCAGATGAAAGATCATGGGGAAAGACCAAACTATAAAGATCAAGAAACACTATACTTGTCTCAATTTGTTTGGCACAGTTTGAATGGACACGGACACACGGTTCAAAAAAGAAGTGGGTATAGTTTTTGACACATACATGTCAGGTCATAGGCAAAATGGAGATGTAGAAATTAGCTTGTTTCTAAATATATATAAGTACCAATTTTTCAAGGAGGTCAAAAAGAAAGTGCCAAACAAATAGGGACAGAGGGCATTATCATTTATAGGCATTAATTCCACCCGGGTTATCGATAGACTCAGGTGCAAGTTGACTTAAGTCCCTTACTGATTTTTCAATTAAAAATGGAGACTATTTGGAGTACAAGTAGCTCCAATGCGACAAGGAACCAGGTCACAACAAGAAAAATTGGAAACATCCTATCCACAACAGGCTTAATCCAGCATTAGTCAGTTCCTAGGATTCTTTACTAAGTGAGAGAGGCTGAGAAAATAAAAGGAGAAATGAAGGTGAATTTAACAACAGAGGATCACATCGTGTCTTCAGAAAAAGTTAATCTTAAGACAAAGTTAAAGCTAACACATATAATAACTGGAAAAGAACTGTGAAACAGTTTTTTCCAATTGAAAACTGTAAGGCCATCTTTTTTATGAAAGAATTGTTAAGCACCTTAAATTAGGAAGCTTTCACTTAATAATCGAGACAGATACCAATAACAAATGAAACTATTATAATAACCAAAATGATAACCTCTGCACACCAACTAGAACAATTAGCTAGCTGAAAGAAATACAATAAATTTAACAGAAATACCAACAAAGTTAAATGCAATAGATGTAAATATTAGCTCACAGTGATTGGGATTATATAAGAAAAGATTAGGATAAATAAGTCACATTGAGTATAGGATATATCTAAAGAAATATCTGAATTATATCACTATCATGTGATGATAGAAATGCAGGGAGAAAAATAATCTGGACATCTGCCCCAATAGGAAACACGCCGATCAAAGAGTTGAAGTCAATTTATTTACAAAATCAATTCTGATATAGCCCCCAACCTGTTCGCATCCCTGTCAGAGGAGAACCAATCCTCTTTTTCTACGATAACTTCATTTACAGTATCATTTGAAAGAGCACTTTACTGTATTAAATTTGTAAGGAGCCAGGGAAAGAAACAGTACACAAAAGAAACACACTAAGCATCTCTAGAAAGTGCTGCATTAGAGATTAGGGTGATCATAATTATGAAAAGGCTGCATACCACTCTTGCGAGATCTCCAACATTCAATAGGACTCCACTAATAATGCCACTATTCGTATTGACCACTGTGCCCTCACAGAGTTGCTCTCTTTCTTACTTTATACTCCCCTCCCTAAGATGTTTGTCACACAATATTTAACTAAAGGTAATAAGACCAAACTTTTACCATGCCCCCAAACATAACGATTTAATAGACAAAACTAACAAGGGATTCAAAGAAGCACTCTAGAGATTACAAGTGTTAGAATATATGCAGAACAAGTTTAGCTCTTTCTTAGAAAAGAATGTAAAATGAGACTAGAAGAGGATGTAAACAATTGAGATGTCTAAATGAAGATCTAATTCAAACAAGGACTTTAGTTGCTCTATAGTCACTACTTCTACAATGACTTCCAAACAAGGCTAGTTAGTTCATATTAACAACGGCTGCAAAATGAATGGCTGAGTTTATAAGACCGAGTACTAGTTTATCCATAAGTTCTTAAGACCGTGGATGTTACACCCCTTCCTTTCTCCAAATAAGTAAATAAAATGACCATGAGAAAGTGAATTTTCTTTCGACTTTGGCATTTTAATCTTTTTTTCTATTTTGGGAACTGAACAAGGATCTAGATTGTTTTATCCATGTACTGAGGCATATAAGACTAGCGTCATCTAAGTAGACATTTACAACACATTGAAGAGATACAAAAGCACATGAATTAAGTACCTCACTATAGCTGTCAAACTATCAGCCTGAGACAGAAACTCCTGCATCCGCATAAAGGGAGGAATGCCGAACAGTAACATCAGCATCAGCAACAAAAGTTTCTGCACAATCTGTAGAAAAGTAATTCAGTTTAAAAAAAATCATAAATCAGCATGTAAAACCCAGAAATAAAAACCTTCATATTTATTCATAGAAGTACTAATCAACCACACCTTACTGCTAAGTTAGTTTTCTGGAGATTTTGTTTCTGCGACAAAAAATTGAGGAAGGAAAATCAAGAAAAGAACTCTTTTATCAAAAAAAAAACAAGAAAAGAAGGTAAAGATGAATGTTTCAGATAACTCAGAAAATCAAGAAAAAGAACTTTTTATCAACAACAAAAATCCAGAAACAATTAAAATCTTGACCAGAAACAATTAAGATTCCCTGAACTCCACAATTTTCAACAAAAAACAATGAAAGAAAGAGACCGAGATGAATTTGGGGGAGGGGAAGAATTTCAAATTCGAACCGAGATGAAATTTCAAAAATCAAAAGAATGTTTGGTTCCACCAAATGACTAAAGAATATTCCCTGAACTCCACAATTTTCAACAAAAAATAATGAAAGAAATCAAAGATTGGAGATGAATTTGGGGGAGGGGGGACACTCAAATTCAAAATTCGAACCTCTCTTGAAGGGATAAGGTCGGCCAGCACGAATTAGTACCATTCTCAACATGATTTCAACATCTGTCTCGATTCTCCAACGGTCTAGTACGGAGAGGACGCGCGATGGATTCCGGGTTGCGATTTCTGTCGCTGGGCTCCGTGATTTTCGCGTTTTCGTTTCTGGGTTTCCCCGCTCACTGGTTCGTCTGGGTTGGCACTTTGCAGAAAGAAGAAGAAGGGTCGTATGGTATTGTTGTATTGTATGTTGTACGTTGGGTCTTGTTAAAAAATTGGGTTGGGTATTAGGTTGAGGAGAAGTGGGCTGCTGATTGGAGTTGGGCTGGCCCAAAATTGGTCTCCCTTAAAAATTGGAAGAAAATGGATTCTGGGCTGGCCCAAAATTGATCTCCCTTAAAACATAAAATCTGCGAGTCTCGGAATGAAAGTTCCACCAGCTTCCAAACAGGACTTTTGGGTTAGTAAGACTATTGGCTTGGGTCCCAAGGCTTTTAATTTGATTTTGAGTCATTGGACGAGTTAAGGTGACCTTGTTTGGGTGTTTTGATGATTTCATTGACTCTGAAATATCATTTCCAAATTAGTAGCATATTTGGTTTGTGTTCGAGAGGTTCTGAGTAAGATTTGAGTTAGTTTTTAAGCTTTTTGGATGTTTTGACGTTGTTTCAACAATTTGTGTCAACTAAAAGGTTTGTTATTAATTTTAACGCAAAATTATTCCAGTACTTCCCAAAGTTTGAGAATGAATTATAGGATTGATCTTTAAAGTTTGGTTCATTTTCGCTAAGCCGAGATTGGACTTTTATCGTGATTATGAAATAATTGTTTATCGAGCATGAATGATATTTGACTAGGTAAATGAATACGGAATTGAATTCCGATTGGATGAGCAGGACTGTATCATTATTTAAGATATTTTGGGGGGAAATTAGGTCATTTCTCTATGGTATGAAGAATTTACGAGCTTTTTAGTGAAATAAAAGTTGTTGGTTTTCTAGTGCAACTACTGTTGTTCAACTATTTAAAATTTTAGATTGTATTCATTTGGTATTTTTAAGTTTTAGAGCTCGAAATGAAGTGATTCTTGAGGTATTCTTTTTTATTTAAAATTAGAGTTAGTATCCAATCCTCATTTCAGTATTTTCTCATGATTTCTTCATCTGATTTTTTTCCTTATCCGTGTAATTTTTGGAGAAAATTAGGATTTTATTGATTTGAACTCGGAGTTTGATGAAAAGTGTATATTTAAGATCCTTTTGTTATGGGTAACTGATTTTGACATAAACTTGTTGATTCATCAATTATTTTCATCATATTAACCGCGTATAAGCTTGAGAATTTGAGTTTTTTCCAAGTAAAGTTAAAGTTTGATAAATTGAGGATTTTAAGGTCGATTTTAACTTCATTTCTGATGAAATTTCATATTTGAACTTTCCTAAGCATAGGTAAGATCTTTTCAACAACATTTCAGCTTGGAGTCGGGATTTCGGATCTGAGTATTAAGGGTTTTTCTCATGAACTTGTGTAAGTAAATTAGAGTTTTGAGCAGGATTTCAACTCTTTTTTCAATGAGATTTTAACTATGGAGTTCCAAAACATTTGGATAAAGTGATTTTATACAAATTTTTAGAAATATCCTTCATTTTCAGAAATGGGGTTTTGGGCCAATTTGGGTAATGTGATGTTTGTGAATTGCCTTGTTGTAACCCTTGTTGATTGATTGATGAAATTCTTAATAATCTAAAAGTGGACTTGAATTGTGTGTGTGTGTGTGTGATAGAAGTTGCCCGTGCGTTCACAGGCCCAATATATATGATGCGACAAAAGTTAAAAATACTTGTAAGGCGTCAATTGAAAAATCAGCACATAGGAGTAGTTGAATATTGTGCTCATAGTAAAAGACTGCTAATATATGTACACACCAACTGAGCTATAACCCTTGCACCGTCACAGAAGTCGAAAGGTGAAATAGTAACGCAGTCCGTCACTATGTTGGTGGTAGTCATATTGATAAAGTAAATAACCTCTCCTAAGAATACACTGGCCTCGACACTACTAAAACAAAATATATTACACGGAACTCTTACTATATATTGACATACATAAATCACGAGTTTGAATAATCTAAATTGAAAAGAGGACCAAGTAAAAAAGGCTGGAACCATATTATCTTCAATCTATACCGAAAAGATGCTTTTACCCCTCACAACCTCATATTTGCAATAAAAAAATTGAGTGTCATTTTCTATGTACAAGAATCGAATGGTGAAAAAGTACACATAAGCAATAGAAACAACTCCACAGCCATTTTATTGTGTTAGCGTCGTAGTCAGCATAAATCACAACACACCAAGCACAATATTTAAAATTTCTATCAAGGATCTCACAAGCTTTACCACATGAGTATATAAATATTATCCCATGAAAAGCCTCAGATGTTCTATGAGGGCACAATATGCTAAAAAATGTGAATACATTTGTCTAAGACAATTTTAGCTCTCCATTATGTACATGCAGGTAGTAGTTTGGCATCATTTCGTCCAAAAAGTCAGCCAACAACATCTCCATCCTTAGAAGACAATGTAGTGGTCAAACAAATGAAATGATACCAAGTAGATGAACAGAAAATAGCCCTAACTAACAATCTAAAATAACATTTTTTTTAGGTTAAAGGTGAAACCGACCTGATGTAATGATAAATTAATTTTCATAGCTATTAATCGATCTTAATAGTGATTGAAAAATATATCTTCCTCCTCTCCAAATGCTTGATCGATCGAACATATACCTGGATAAAACCTTGATAGATCTTGTCAGATTGACAAAATATTTCTTCTAATGACACTTGAAAAAATAGAACTTTCAAGATTTCATTGCTTCGTTGAATCACTTGAATCCTAATTATTTTTGGTGTCATGGTGTGTAGACCAATAAAATATTACGCTTTATTGATCTAAAATAGGATGATATAGTACTTTCAACCAACAAAGTAATTCAAAAGATTAAAGGATATTTTGATAAACTTTCCACCTCACATATTTACGACCATAAGATTAATAAAAATTTTGGTACATTCTATGTATCTTTCGTCATAAAATATCTAATCAGGTATAAGAATAAATCAGGTGTGTGTGTGTGTGTATATATATATATATATATATATATATATATATTGTTATCCCTTCCATGTGGTGTGATATTATTTTTGTGCATTGATTTGGAACACTGTAGTGGGACATGTGATAGTTAATGCTGCCGAGGTCATTTCTGGCAAGTGTTATAAAGTCGATGTCATTTTTGGCAAGTGATTGATATGAGACGAGGTCATTTCTAGCTAGTGATTGATATGAGCCGAGGTCATTGCCGGATAGCGATGATACGAGGTCATTTCCAGCTAGTGATATGATATAAAGCTGATGGGAAATGGTTCCGTCTAGTGATATAAAGCCATTGGGAAATAGTTCTGGCTAGTGATATGATATAAAAGTCGATGGAAAATGGTTCCGGCTAGTGACATGATATAAAGTTAATGGGGAATGGTTCCGCCTAGTGACATGATATAAAGCCAATAGAAAATAGTTTTAGCTAGTGATTGATTATTGTGATTTGATGCATTATGATGCTTATGTTTGATTTACTTGTTAATTGTTATCGATACATTTGTTACTTGTGATTTTGACTTACTTGATACGTGTTGGTTGCTAGAATTGTAACTATTGGACTGTGTTTATTGAGCCTTGTGAGCGGTGTATTGTAGAATTGTTAGGTTGAGCTGATTTTCTGTGCAGGTTGTAGTTTGAGGAGGTTCGGTTGGGATGAAAGGAGTATTCGATTTCTAGCTAGTAACCTTGTTTATTAGGTTTCTTGTTGGTACCGTGTTATTGATACTCGCTCCTTGCTTCTACATTTGTGTAGGTTTCGAACTCGATATCGTGTGAATGCTCTTTCTCTCCCATCTTCGAGGCTTGTCAAAGAACTGTTGAGAGGTAGCTGTTTGTTATCCCGGCAGACCCTCTAGTTCATCTTTTTATGTTTTGTTCTATTTGGGAAACAAAGACTTGAGACTTGCACTTATTTCTTGATTTTGTACTTTATGTATTAGTGGTTTTTACATGTGACAACCAGGTTTTGGGGTGTTAATAAAATGAATAAGTTTTCCGCTTTTATCTTGTTCTTGCTTTATCTTTCCTTTTTTCTTTAGTTTCATTGGGTTGAGGCTGACTTGCTTGGTGGGAATAGAAAAGTGTCATCATGTCCATTTTTGGGACATGACAGTTATCATGTGGAAATGTATGTATTGGTTAATGCAAATGAACAAATTATGTTACGAGTAGTCACACGAATATGTTGACGTTGGGCGATTATGAAAAATGTGATAATGATATGTGTCATTTAATAAAGTGGGATAATATTTGACAAGCAGAAGGAAAGTATTCACACGAAGAAAATCAATCGTCGGATAATATATCATAAGTCACATGAAAATGAACGTAAAGTTGATGTTGACCCGAAAAAACATGTTGACAAATTGATAACTACAAATAATGTGATAATGATATGTCATTTAATGAGGTGGGGTAATATTTGACAAGTGCAAAAAAAGTACGCACTCACACGAAAAATATCAATCATCAGATAATTTATCATAAGTCACGTGGAAATGAATGTATAGTTAATGAAAATGAAAAAACTTGACTGGAGGACTCACACGAGAAAAAACATGTTAACAGATAGGCAATTACGAATAACATGATAATGAAATATCATTTAATGAGGTGGGGTAGTATTTGACAAGTGCAAAAAAAGTATGCACTCACACGAAAAGATCAATTGTCAGGTAATGTATTATAAGTCATGTGAAAATGAATGTAGTGTTTAATAAGGTAGGGTTATATTTTAGTTGAAAACAAATATCCACACGAAAAAAGAAAGGACACCTAATAAGTTATCATGAATCAAATAATAATAAATGTCTCATTTAATGAGGGTAAGGTTGAGTTAATTAAGATACATGTCATTAAATTAGATTATAATGACTAATTAAAAGTTTAATTATCCTAAAATTTAAATTGTATGTGATATTTTAAAATAAATTAATCATATGAAAAGTCATGTCTTCTTTTTAAAGCACAAAAAGTCTTTTCATTTTTCATTTACACTATTATAAAATCAATCATATACATAACTATGTTAATTTTTATTTAGTTGTCTTATTATTATTATTTTTAATGATTTTAAATCTTAAGATGTTAATTTAAATGTATTCATGATATAATAAAATGTCTTTTAAATCTAGAAGTAAACTCAAATATTAATAGAAGATAAAATTATTTTATTTACATAATAAGATTTTTTAATAAAATAGAGGTGGATGTTTTAACTAAGGCATGTACAATTTAGTTAGATTAAAATTTATATTTAGAATATTACGCATTCCAAAATCATAACTATTAGTGATATTTTCTTTGATAAATTTATCATTATATAAAGTATGTCTTTAATTTTAAAACTTTATCTAAATATTTTCTTGCCTTTCGAACAATTTGATAAATTCATTAGATTTGTATCATATAGTTTTTTTTAATCTAATTTTAATTAAGTTCTTTCAATTTTCGGGGAATTCATTGATTCTTTTAAAATTATCACTCCAAATTGTGAAGTTATATGATAAAGAATAATTGATGATACCTTCAAAATTTTAATTATTCTTAGAAAAATAGTTAGTTTTGTTATCAATAATTCAATAATTTCTAGAAAATAGTATGAATTCTTTTATAATAAAAAAATCACTGAAATAAGAATTTGACGAGAGAAGAAGAAGAAGAAAAAAAGAAAAAAAATGAGAGAAGGTTTCAACTTGACGTGGGGGGTGGGGTGAGGGTGGGAGGTGAGGAAAAAGAAAGAAAATTGAGGGATGAATCACGTGAAAGTGGGGGGTGGGGGGGGGGTGGAAGATGAAGTGAAATTTAAGATGAAATCAAAATTAAAACGTTGCGACCCAAAATGAGTCATGAGTGGCGCCCACACTTAACCTCCTAGGTGGGCGAACTAATAAATTTAACCCCAACTTACAAAATACAAGCATAATGCGGAAGCTCAATATCTAATTAAATATCGTTTCCCAAAACTTAAAAGTGATCACATCGAGGACATCTAATCTCCGATTACTAAGTCTAAGAGTATCAAAGACAATAGGATAAATAAATAAAATAGTTTGTGTCTGAAAACTAAGGACATCATGCCATGATCGAGAGAATACAACACGAGAATAGCTCACCCTGGAACCTGAGGTGCTAGAGACTAGCTAGAGCTAAGGATAAGTCGAAGTCGTTGGTACACTTGTTGCACTCCACAAAAGGAAAACAAAGAACCCTGTACTGAGTAAATATCATCGGTTGACTCAAAATAGTAATTAATATGCATAAAGTAATAGTATAAAATCAACTGTAGCACTTAGCAAGTGATATGCAACAAACAACATGAACAAGTGATAATTGAAGCAAGTACGTAATCAATCACAATATCAAGCACGCACACGAGGATTCACACCTCCACACCACGCTCATTTGGGAAATGAGTTCTTTGAGATTGAGTACATTCAGTTAATTCAATATGTTTTCCTCTTTAAGATAACCGTGTTGGAACGTGACACCCCATCCAATAATATCGTGTCGGAATGTGACACCCGATCCATAATACCATGTCATAACGTGACACCTGATCCAATAAATTCGTTTCGGAATGTGACAGCCAATCCTATAATACCATGTCGGAATGTGATACCCGATCCTATCATACCGTGTCGGAATGTGACACCCGATCCAATAATACCGTGTCAGAACATGACACTCGCTCCTATAATATCGTGTCGGAACGTGACACCCGATCCAATAATACCATTAATTCATTTGTCATTCTTTATCATCTCTTTCCAATTCCTTAACAATATTTCATTAAGCCTTCTTTATTCAAGACGTCACTTTAATACAACAAGTTTAAGATTATGGACTTCACGATCTTGGAATTACAGACCAATCACAACAACACATATATTATCCAAACCAGAACAACCAAGTACATAGAAAACTTCACAATATCACTCAATGAATATTAATCGCTATTAAGAGTCTATCTATCACATAGAACAACACCATAACCTACCTCCACCGAAGAACCGAAGTCAAGCAAGCTACTTCTCCAATGTTTTTCCTTTCCTCAATGCTTCCGAACCTTTTCAATCCATCAATTATATATGCATAATTTGTAAGTTAACGAGTCTATAGACACCCCTATTACTATATGTCTAGCCTAGACCCGAAAATTCACCTAATTCTATAATCAATTTCCTGAAGTTCAACCTAAGAGTAAGTCTTAGTCCTCCAAATTAGCATAACTTTAATGGAATTTAAATAATTCGATACACCTAATATTTAATTTCCTATCTCAATATATGAAAATATAGTCTATAATGTGAGAACAAAATATTAATAAATAAAGATGGAAGCCACTAGTCACGAAGACGGACTAACATCAGCCCAAACCCAATTCCTATACATCAGTTACTGCCCAATTACACATATATAATATATATAAAACCTTCCCTGCAACCTGCCCAATCATCATGGTCTCAACTTTGCCCTTTTTCAATTTTCCAATCATTCAACGTATATACCCGCTGACACCAATCCACCAACTTTATACAATTATCAATGTTATCTATTTGATATTACATAAGTACATATTCAATTCAAAATTAGATAGTTAATGAATTATAAAGAAGCGTACCAGTAAAATCGATCTTTGATGTCGCCGCTTTCTCTTTGTTTTCCTCTTCCCCTCTTTTCTTTTCTTCCACAAATTATTTACTACCTTTATTATTTAAAGACTAGTTATAAAAGTGGTAAAAATAATCCACTATTAATGTTAATGTTATTTTCTTTAATCACCAACTAGATTACTTATTTAAACTACCCCCTTAATTCATAATTGTGGTTACGAATAGTCCAAAATATCAATTTAGAATCTATCGAAAAGTATTTTATGAAATAAAAAGCTCCTGTACTCAAAACGATCGAATGGGTCGTTACATTAGATACCAATTTACCCATCGTTCGTCCTCGAACGATCAAAAATGCGAGGGTAAAAACAAGTACCTGAATTGATAAAAATGTGTGGGTATCTTTCATGCATATCAACCTCACTCTCCCAAGTGGACTCTTCAACTGACCGATTTTTCCACTGAACTTTGATAGATGCAATCTCCTTTGACCTCAACTTGTGGACCTCCCTATCTAGAATAGCTACAGGCTCCTTCTCATAAGATAAATCCTCATCAAGTAGGACTGAATCCCAACGAATAATATAGTTCCCATCACTATGATATTTCTTCAACATAGACACATGAAACACTAGGGCAAAGTCAATTCATAGGCCACCTCTGTCACACACTTAAGAACTTTAAATGTTCAAATATACCGTGATCTAAGCTTAACTCGCTTATCAAACCTCATCACACCCTTCATGGGTGAATCTTTAGCAGCTCTTGCTCTCCCTCCATAAATTTCAAGTTCCTGACCTTTCGATATGCATAATACTTCCGCCTGCTCTAAGTTGAATGAAATTTACCTTTTCTAGCGGTTCCCTCAAAATATCAGTACCACAAGTTCTCACCTTAAATGCATCAAACCAATCAATTGAAGACCTACACATCCTCTCATACAATATCTCAAATAGGGTCATCTCAATACTTGAATGATAACTATATATTGTTGAATGTAAACTCGACTAACAACAAAACTATTCTCAATAACCACCAAAGTTAATCGTATACACATCCGCAACATGTTCTCAAGGACCTTGACACAACCATTAGGTGGAATATTTTCTCACATAACAATGATAAAATCCTGAATCAATACTGATTACAATTAGAAGTGAATCTGAACCAAACACCACACATTCATAGTGCACAAACCATCATAGATCCTATCAATATTTCCTTCTCACAACATAAACTTTTCACGAACTTAAGTTATAAAAATTTGATCTTTAGACATCAAACTTATCTAACCAAAAGAAGGAAATGATCAAGTAGCCACCCATCGAGTGATACACCCAAGCATACATAACCTCTAACAACACTGTTGAAATTCTAGATTAGTAGTGTGATTATAGATAACCCTGAAGAATGTTAGAGTTAGACCCAATGATCCCCACATTCAACCACACATAATCGAAATATAACCTCGATGACGAACAACTGTAAATATCCATGATAGCTCTTCTCTAAATTCTCATACCTTAAATTATAAGCAATATCAAATTTCATTATTATTATTATTTTAATATATTATATAAATATGTGAGGTTTGACATACTACTCCTCACTCTCTTGTAAAATGAGATGAGAGGTTTATAGAGTGTGTGCCCTCGAATGGAACTCTGGAAGATCCCAAAATAAAAGAGACGTTTCAAACTTTTGGTATAAAAGTTGAAATATCAGTCAGGGAGTAAATTTACGATAGTGTTCTGTGTCGTCCTCAAACTTCACATTTCTATATAGTAGAAAAAATAGAGGGAAATGTTTTAATTAGTACATGTATAATTTAGTTAGATTAAAATTTCTATTTAGAATATTACGCATTCCAAAGTCATAACCTTTAGTGATATTTTCTTTGATAAATTTATCATACTATTACAAAATTCAACAATAACTTATAGTTTATTTTATTTTATTTTAATTGTCTTAATATAGCTGTACACACAAATTTAAAATAAAATTAATTAAATCACTAAAACAAAAAAATATGCACATAAATGTGCAAAAATTGTGCCAACAAATCCGAAAAAAAAAACTATATAAACTACGTCAAAATGCAAAATTTTGAAAACAATTCAAAAAGTAAGACGATTATTTATATAATATTATCCCAACATATATAATTTTGTCCACTATGATTTTATTATAACGAAAAATGATCAGTGTGACTGTGAATTTGTTGTGTTATTATAGTAGTGATATTTGACAAGTGTACAAGATATTATTTGTCAAGTAAGTTGTCACGTGGAAATGAACATGAAAAAAAAAAAAACTAATAGGGGGATACACACAAGAGAAAACATATGGCAGTTAGGTGATCACAAATAACGTGGTCATGATATGTCGTTTAGTAAGGTGGATAATATTTGACAAGTGAAAAGAAAGTATTCACGCGAAAAAAATTTAATCAATAGATAATTTATCATAAGTCACGTAGAAATGAACATATTGATCAATGAAAATGAAAAATTGTGGTAGGAGAATTCCCAAGAGAAAAAACATGTTAAGAACTATGCAATTACGAATAATGTGATAACAATATGTCGTTTAATGAGGTGGGGTAATACTTGACAAGTGGAAAAAAAAATACTCCCACGAAAAAGAACAACCGTTAGATAATCTATCATAAGTCACGTGATTATATTTTCGTTTGAGAAAAATATATACGAGACAAAAATTTGTAGTCGAATAATTTATTATGACTCATGTGACAATGAATGTGTCAATTAATGATATTAGGATGATATTTGTTGGGTGGTAAAAAAATTCCACACAACAAGATTTATTACTCCCTCTGTCCCTATTAACTTGTTCACTTTTCATTTTATAGTTGTCCCTAATTACTTGTCCATTTTGACAAATCAAGAAAGGACAACATGTTTTTTCCTATTATACCCTCAATTAATTATATTGAAAAAGATAGAACATTTTGAAAATATTAAATTTTTAATTCATCCACTTCATAATTAATAGGGGTAAAATGGTAAATTCACTATGTCAATAATTGTTTTCTTAATAGGTGTGTCAATTCAAAAGGGGACAAGTAATAAGGGACATAGGGAGTACTAGATAAACTATTACGAATTACAGGATAACGAATATATATCGTTTAATGAATACATGATATATTTGTTAGATGGGAGAAAAATATTCACGCAAGAAAATAAAACACCAAATAAGGTATCATGAAGTTAAATTGAATTTTTGAAATTAAAAATGCAAGTGTACTATTTGGTTGCACAAGTGTAAATCATAAGGTTATATTGAATTTTAAAATTAAAAATTTATATTAGACATATTAAGGCCTTTATAAATGATATTTAATTGAATATTTAAGATATATATATATATATATATATATATATATATATATATTATCGTTTTAAAATATATTAATTAATAAACATATGTTCTTAACTAATATATAAAACAATTGATTTATATTTTTCAATTTTGTATATTTTAATTGAAATTAATCATAAAAATTAAAAGCACACAAATTCTATGAACATCTTGAAATGCATGTTTTTACAAAAAAAAATAATAGAGAAAATGGTCAAACCCTAGCCTATTACCGGATTTTTAACTACACATCTATACTTCATGGGAATCCTATTACCTCCTAAACTACTTTAATATGGAATAAATAACCCCTTAAGTATATATATATTTCACTCTCTTTGAGAGAGTGAGTTGTTTATTCTTTTTAATTTCCTTTTTTTTCTTTGATTTTCTCTTTCTTCTTATTTATCCATACAATTATACTTTCTTCACCATTATCGTTGTTGAAGTTTTATCAATGGATGTTTGGTATAAAAACTATCAACAACTAATGCATTTTATGAATAATAATTTTTCAATAGACTTATTTAGAATATAGCTAACAAATTAATTTTTTTTTTAAAAGTACCGATTAATTGATTTTTTTTACCATCATGAAATCAATAGTAACAAAATCAAAGTGAACTAATTGTATTTTTAAAAACATATTTTCAAACTTATTAGAAGGAACTGAAACAAAGCAATTTCATCTACATTTTTTTAAAAAAGGGATCCTACATGTTCTCTTAAAATCCATGAAAAATCAAAATAAAAAACTCAAATTAATAATTAATTATAAAATTTTAAAAGGAGAAAGAATGAGGAAGAGAGAGAGGTTTCTCAAAGTGATGTTACAAATTCGTCTCAAATTGATCTACTTTCACTCAGCCGCCCACATGGCTTATATACCTCACATTTCCTTCAAATTCCACACCCCATTATTTTCGCAGAAAATAAAAAAGAAAACATCTCATTATTTTAAAATAGTCCTTCTGCAATTTTTTTTGACTTTTTCCAAACCAAGCTCAGCTCATTCATGAGAATAACAAAATATTTTCTATATTATGGGGTGTGCAAAAATAGAATAAATTTGTAAAAAAACATGAAAAATTTGTTGAATTGGTTGAATGAAAGATTTGATAAGGACCGTTATATTTTAGGTCTCATAGATTCAGAGTGGATGAAAAGACGACCTTGATTTCCGTTCTTATAAATTATTAGAGGTATAAAAATGGTGTTTATTATAGTTAGGGTTGAAGAAATAATTTGGGAAGAAAGGATGAAGGAGGATGATTTTTTTTTCTTAAAAAAATATTTAATGTGATATACATGTGTGTCAAGTGCGTGTATTTAACCACAAGAAACATGTTTGGTAATGACATTTTAGGGAGGAAACAATTTCACTTTAAAATAGCTCGGGCGGGGGGGGGGGGTAATAGAACCCCCGTGAAGTATAAGTGTAGTTGAAAATCCGGTAATAGATTTGGGGGGTTATTTTCAATTTTCTCAGATTAATATTATAAATATAAGGAAAAAATGTCTGAAATATATCCGAACTTTGACCAAAATTGTTGTAACAATACCGAAGTTTGGAAAGGACCTTTTACCCCCCTGCACTATTTAATAGTGTATTTTAAGGTATATATGTGCCCATGTGGACATATCATAAATATTGCATCATTATAAATAGTAACGTGTCCACGTGGACACATATATACCTTTAAAATACACTATTAGATAGTGCGGGGAGGTCCTCCATAAATTTTGGTATCGTAACAATAATTTCGGCCAAAGTTGGAGAATTTTTGTAATGATCCATTAGGTCGTTTTGAGTACTAGAACAATAATGACTCTTCCCATAAATTTTAAATGTTGAACTATTTATTTATCTCCGATTATTTAGTTGGTGGATATTTATTAAATAATAAATTTAGTTTATGGTTAATGGACCAAGTCCATAATTTATTTAATGTCATATACAATTTAGCCCATGTGTAAAAATAAATTAGACTTATATTATTTATGGAGACTGCACAATGCGTGCGGCGTTAAGTCATATGCCGTTGGAGAAGAACGTGAGCACAAAGTGCTCTTCCTTTAGGTAAGAATTTTCGGCTAAACTTTTACTATCGAATTGTTGTGGCCTAATTATCTCGTTGTCAGATGTTGGTTGTTTATATTGACTAGTGAAGGGATGTGTGGCGTGTGTTCTTATTGGTGGAAGGAAAAGAATTAACACTTAAATTGGGTATTATGTTATAATGGTTCCTAAAAAGGACAATTTTGAGTTGGCAAATTATGATACATTGATAGGCAATGATAAACAAATAATGGGAAAATATTATATAGGAATGAATTGCTAAGATTATAATTAGGTTCTAGTTAGTCTTTGTATGCAGGTTAAGTACTGTTTCGTATAGTGGGGGGTTGATTTTTGATTTCTTTGTTATCATATTATAATTTAAGTTTCAATATATTGAAATAGGTAATTAAATATTAGCAGTAATATGAATATTATATAGAGTTCAAATTTCTTGGCTGAATGTTAAATGTCTTCACTTGATATGTGCTTTAATTTGAGATGTCAAAACGCTTACTGAGTCATATAAGCTCCTAAGTATTACACGTTCATGTCACATTTGCTTCCCAGGTTATTGTTATTATCGTAAGTTCATATTCATATGTCTTCTACTACTGGTCCATAGTTCCAAATCTCAACAATGATTATGACCACCAAAACTACATCTCAAAATAGTTATGATCATCAAAAGAACAATCTGAAAAGAGTTGTGAACATAAAAACAACAATCTCAAAGATTAAAAAATCTAAGTGAAGCAATCTGTATAATTATGGGTGGTTGCCCATGGGAAAATGCCTAGCATGGGTCGATCCCAATTGGTATAGAAGGGTAGCAGCTCAGGGGCGAAATCCTAGCATGGGCCGATTCCAATTTGTGGAATTATGAGGACAACATCCTAAGGGTTAAAATGCCTAGCATGGGTCATCCTCTTCTACCGCTGATCAGCTGGTCATTTGTATCATATGTCTTATAAATATTATAATGCAAAGAAAAGTAAAGAAAAGAATGTAACATACACGATTCCACAAGTATAAGCAAAGGTGGTCTCTAATCCTTATCTGTTGGTATTTGGTTTTACTTGAGCTCTCATTTTACATATGGTTGTATTGTGCCTTACATATTCAGTACATTGTTTCATACTGACGTCCCTTATTGGGGATGCTGCATTTCAAGCTGCAGGTACAGGTACTCAACTAGTAGATCTCCCCAATAGAAGCACATGATACTCAGCGGTTGTTGGTGAGATCCAAGTTTATTCGGGACTTTGCCGAGTCTTTACTATGCGTATTTCATAGTGGTACAGTCATGGATTCCAGTAGAGGCTTTGTAGATATTGTAAAGCTATTATCTGAATTCATAGTTTCAATTGTCACATGTATATGTTCAGCTAGTCAACATGCGTTGTATATGAAGCTTCTCATTAGTAAATATATCTGCAAAGTAGTAGTTTACTTTCTCATTATAGGTGACATGTAAAGCATGTGTTCATATGGTACTTGTCCGTCTCACCTAGGGTTGGGGTGTGACATAAATGTACCACCTTGTTTATGAGAATTTTATAGTAGAGTTATCATGGGTATTTACAATTCTCCGACAGTCTTAATATTTATCTAGTCTTTGAGGTCATGTTCTAATTATGTGTGATTGAATGTGGGGACAATTATGTCAAGTTCTACCATTCTTAAGGGTGATCAACAATCACAACTACTAATCTAGCATTTCGATAGTGTTGTTAGAGGTTCTATATGCTTGGGCGTATCGCTCGATGAGTGGTTACTTGATTCGTTCCTTTCTTGGGTTAAATAAGTTTGGTTCTCTCTTGATAAGTACATCATGTCTAAAGATCAATTTTTTTTTCTTATAACTTAAGCTCGTGGAAAGTTTATGTTGTGAGAAGGAAATATTGATATGATTTTTTGATGATTCGTGCATTATATTTATGAGTGTGTGGTGGTTGATTCAGGTTCACTTCTGGTTGTAGCCAGTATTGACCCAGGAATTTATCATGGCTATGGGAGAAAATATTCGTTCCAATGATTGTGTCAAGGTCTTTGAGAATATGTTGTGGACGTGCATACGGTTAACTTTGCTGGTTACTGGAAATAGTTTTTGTTGTTAGTTGAGTTTACATACAATAGTAGCTACCACTCGCGTATTGATATGGCTTCATTTGAGGCATTGTATGGGAGGAGATGTATGTCTCCAATCGGCTGGTTTGATGCATTTGAGGTGAGACCTTGGGTACTGATATTTTTAGAGAACCATTCGAAAGTGAAATTCATCCAGGAGCGCATCCAGTGTTACATGTGTCTATGCTGAAGAAATAACATGGTGATGGGAACTACATTATTTGTATGAATTCGGTTCTGTTTAATGAGAATCTGTCTTATGAGGGAGAGCCTATAGCTATTCTAGATAGGGAGGTCCGCAAGTTGAGGTCAAGAGAGATTGCCTTTGTGAGGGTCAAGTGGAAAAATCATCCGGTTGAGGATTCCACTTGAGAGACTGAGGTTGATATGCATAAGAAGATATCCACACCTTTTTGTCAATTCAAGCACCGTTTCTTACCCACGCCTTCTTTGATCGTTCGAGGACGAACGATGGGTAAATTGGTATCTAACGTAACGACCCATTAGGTTGTTTTGAGTATGAGAACTATAATGACTCTTCCCATAAATTTTAAATGTTGAACTATTTATTTATCTCCGATTATTTAGTTGGTGGATATTTATTAAATAATAAATTTAGTTTATGGTTAATGGGCCAAGTCCATAATTTATTTAATGTCATATACAATTTAGCCCATGCGTAAAAATAAATTAGACTTATATTATTTATGGAGACTGCACAATGCGTGCGGCGTAAAGTCATATGCCGTTGGAGAAGAACGTGAGCACAAAGTGCTCTTCCTTTAGGTAAGAATTTTCGGCTAAACTTTTACTATCGAATTGTTGTGGCCTAATTATCTCGTTGTCAGATGTTGGTTGTTTATATTGACTAGTGAAGGGATGTGTGGCGTGTGTTCTTATTGGTGGGAGGAAAAGAATTAACACTTAAATTGGGTATTATGTTGTAATGGTTCCTAAAAAGGAAAATTTTGAGTTGGCAAATTATGATACATTGATAGGCAATGATAAACAAATAATGGGAAAATATTATATAGGAATGAATTGCTAAGATTATAATTAGGTTCTGGTTAGTCTTTGTATGCAGGTTAAGTACTGTTTCGTATAGTGGCGGGTTGATTTTTGATTTCTTTGATATCACATTATAATTTAAGTTTCAATATATTAAAATAGGTAATTAAATATTAGGTGTAATATGAATATCATTAGATTAAGTTATTTTGACGAATATAGAGTTAACCATAGACTTGAAATTTGAGACATATGAGACTTGATAAATTAGTGGGAAAAGGGTTCAAAACACACACAAACTTTGACTGAAATTGATGTTACACACTCCAACTTTGCGGGGACCCTATAACCCCCCTATATTATTATGAAGTGGAATTATTACCTCTTTCAAAGGTCAAAACCAAGTTTTATCCAAAAGGTGGCACACACGCACCTGCCACTGTATTTATCATTTTAATTTTTGTATCTCAAATTTTTTTCCTATTTTTTCTTTATTTCTTTATACCTTCTTCTACCATTGCACATCCTTTCAATTTAGACCCTTACATGAAGACTTTCACATTATAATCCAACAAAAACATCCTAAAAACTTCCTTTTAAACTACATCAACAAAAATTTCTTTAAGAAATTCAATCAGTAGAAAACCCAATATATACATTGGGTTTTTCTTTCTAACGAGTAATGAATTTTTTCGACTATAAATTTTCATATAAATTTCCTATCTTTCTAAAAAAACAAAAACTTTGTGGTCGTCTTTGTCATTTTGGTGGTGATGGAGGTTTTTTTAGTGATGATGGCGAAGTGATAATGATTCGATGGGGGCAAAATTTTAAAATGGTAAAATTTGTTGATCCAATTCATTGCAAATTTGCAATTTCGAGTGGAGGTAGTTACGATTGAGGGAGGTACATTGTATTCGTGTGGTGGTAATTATATTTTTGATAATTGTTGCGATTGAGTTTTTCATTGTCGGCGTCGACAGATTTTTCGATTGCCAGAATCGACAAAGTGAAGCGACTGAACTTTTTATGAAGAAGAAATATTATGATAATTAATAATTAAATGCAATTTATTAAAGGAAATATCCAACTAAAATATGACATCTGTATATATTCCCTAATTAAAAAATAATAGTATTAACTTAATAGCTAAAATTAAGGATATTTAATGAAAAAAAAAAAAAGGAATGATGTGGATTTCCACATGGCAAATAAAGATGGTTCATTTTACTTTAATTCCATACTACGCGCTAACCGAGAGTGTTGGTCACTTGCTCATCCAACTAAGCTGATAATAACCTCAATAATACACTAAAAAATAGTTTTCATAGGACCCTGGCAAAGTTGGAGTGTGTAACAACAATTTCAGCCAAAGTTTATGTGTTTTTTGAACCCTTTTCCCTAAATTAGTGGTATCAAAGTTTAGGAATTTGACTATAGATTTGGGTGAGTTTTGGGTCTAGGCTAGGCATATAGTTATATGGGTGTCAATGGACTCGTTAACTTACGAATATTATATATTTGATAGATTGGAATGTTTCGGAGGCATTGAGGAAAGGAAAAGTATTGGAGAAGTAGCTTCCTTGACTTCGGTTCTTCGGTGAAGGTAGGTTATGGTTTATTCTATGTGATAGATAGACTCTTAATAGCGATTGATATTCATTGAGTGATATTGTGAAATTGATTGTGTGGTTGTGTGGCTTGTGATTGGTCAAAAATACTGAGACCGTGAAATTTATAATCTTGAACCTTCTCTATGGAAGTGATGCCTTGAATAAAGAAGGCTTGATGAAATATTGTTAATGTAGTGAAAAGTGGTGATAATAAATGATAAATTAACGGTATTATTGGATTTGGGTATCACGTTCCGACACGGTATTATTGGATCGGGGTGTCACCTTCCGACACACTATTATTGGATCGGAGTGTCACATTCCGACACAATATTATTGGATCGGGTGTCACGTTCCGGCACGGTAACATTAAAGGAAAATATGTATATAAAAACAACGTAATGTACTCAATCTCAAAGAACTCCATTCCCAAAATATCTTGGTTTTGAGGCATGAGTCCTCAAGTATGATCTCAATATTATTGACTGATTACGTACTTACTTTAGTGTTGTTGTCACTGGTTCATGTTGTTTGTTGCTTGCCACTTGCTAAGTGTCACAATTTATTTTATACTATTACTCATTGCATATTAGTCTCTATTTTGAGTTGGCCGATGATATCTACTCAGTACATGTTGCCCTGTACTAAGCCCTATTTGTGTTTTTCTTTTGTGGAATGCAGTGAGTGTACTATCGACTTCGAATTGTCCTCAACTCTAGCCAGTCTCCAGCACATCAGGTTTTAGGGTGAGCTATCCATTCTAGTTGTGTTGGATTCTCTTGGTAATGGCACGATGTCCTTAGTTTTTGGACACAAATTACTTTATTCATTTATTTTGATGTCTTTGATACTCTTAGACTTAGTATTTGGAGATTAGAGGTCCTTGAAGGGATGACTTTCAGGTTTTGGGAAACGATATATAATAAGATTGAGCTTCCTCATTATGGTTTGTATTTTGTAAGTTTAACAATTAATATATGTTGGGGTTTGGATTCCTTGGTTTGCCCACCTAGGAGGTTAAGTGTGGGTATCACTCATGACTCATTTTCGATCGTGACAAACTTGGTACCAGAGCTTTAGGTTTGGTGATCTCATCACACAAGGAAAAATCTAGTAGAGTCTTGCAGAACGGTACAGAGACGCCTTTACTTTTCTTCGAAAGACTATAGGACTTTAGGAAAACTCCATTCCTTCTTCTTTTTGTGCTGTTACTTGAATCCAATTAGTATCTAGGTGATACAAATTGATATCTGAACTTCTTCACTCTATTTCACATATGGTTAGTACTAGAGTATTAGAAGTTGAAACAGCAACACCAGAAAAAGAAAAAAAATGTGTCCTTGAAAGTAGGTATATTTTCTTGATTGACTACAGGGCCTGTAATTACTAGTGATCAACATGATTTTTTTTTATTAAGTTGATAAAGTTGAAACCCTTATTCTTCATGGGTACTGATTATGAAGATGCTTATAATTTCATTGTTGATTATTTTGAGTTGCTTCATAAAATGAATATAGTGAAGAGGCTTAGTGTTGAGTTTGTGATATACTAGTTTCGAGGAGACGCAAAATGTGGTGATAGCTTCATGTTGAGTGCCGATTAGTAAAGGCACTACCTATGACTTAGGCAACATTTTCTAGTTTCTTCATCCAATTATATACCCCAAACTTTGAGCAATAGGAGAAGCGATGGTTTTCTGAATATAGAGAAACAGAAGATATATGGTGCAGCCTATGAGGCCAGATTTTGGTACTTTATCTAGATATGTGACTCAGCTTTACTTCAGTCTGGAAGACCGAATTCACTGCTTTAATTTGTAAAAAGATTAAGGTAAGAATTGCATATTCAAGTTTTATAAGTGGTTGCTTTAGCAAAATCTTTTTAGGAAGTGATTGATTTTGTGATGGAGGTAGAGGGGTGAAGTTAGATGACTTTGCCAAGGTGACAATATTCAAGAAATTTCGTAAGGGACGACTAGATAATGAATACCATTAGAAAATGCAGTTCGTAAAGTTTTCATAACATGTATGGGTTGTTTAGTGAATGATGAAATTAGGTTGCGCCAATTGAGGTTAGAATCTCTACTACGATTTCATGGATTGATTTTATATTAAAGAGGGTCATGATACGACTACTACAATAGTACCAATGCTTATTTGTCTAGATGTATGAATTGTGTTACTTTTGTTATCGATTTGATCTAAGAAAGAATGCAAATGGCTTGGGCTAAAGACATAACAAATTTGGTAATGTTTTGTAGTAATTCAATGGGTAGAAATGTGTGGGCTATTTGGCTACGATCTTATCGATAGGTATGATGTGTTCTAGTGAGGTATCTAATGAACTTTTATGGTGTGGTAGTACTAGTGTTACGTGGAAATGAATACATCAATTATCAAGTATGAATACAAACTACTTAAGGAGTTACCAGTTGTATGACATGTTCAGATAACGAGATTCAGTGTTGCATTCAAGTTTGAGAAATCAACTAATTTGTTACTACAGATGCTTGGGTTAAGCATTATTTTTAAGAATGATTTTTAGTGGTGGATCTTTGGTACGGTATTAATGCATTTAGGTTGTGAAGTGTATCTTGAGGATTTTAAAGGAGGATTGGTGATTTTATCTTAAAACTCCAAAGGAGTGGATTGATACCGTAATGACAAACTTATGGATAAAGAGAGTCAGTGAGTATACTTGGGTGAATGCAATTGGAGATTTTAGTTAGAAAGTGTGTATAAAATTGGGTTAGCCCTTTGAATCTAATTGGTATAATTGGATTGAGATGTCATGTCGAGGAAAAGGTTCACTTCCTGGTGATGAAAAGGGCTTACTGAGCATGATGGTAATATGAGTTAGTGATGGATTGTGATTGAGATGCAACTATAGAACACAAATTGTTGGTTAAACAAATTTTGTATGGTAAAAATGACTTGTGAGTATCTAAGGTTGTGATTTTGTACTATTCAGTGAGTAATGTGGTTGTATAGAAAGTTTTGAGAGATGTTGGGGGCACCGCTCGAATAGAATTTAAAGGAGCTAGAGTCATAATAAATAAATAAATAAATAAATAAAGAATAATTAATGAAATGTAGGATAGCCTTCAGAAATAGGTGAGAGCAAAAAAAAATTCTCTAATTGCAAGGGGTAAAGAGGTATCTTCAGAGGAGTTAAGAATTGAATTTAGAGACACGTGATTTCATCTGTTTTGCTCTGGTTATGGTAATAGTGTCACGTGTTCATCATATTGGTTAAAAATTAGTGGATAAGACTTGACAAAGAAGTGTACATACGTCTAGCTCGAGTGTGATGATAAGTTATTTTGTGGTTTGAGTTTGGTAATGAGTACAGTTGGATTTTTAGTGAAGGATATGGTAAGATCGATGGAGAGTCGATCAATGATATGCTAAGATACATGAAATCATAAAAGTCTTCAAGGCATAAGCTAATATTGATAGATATGGGGATTGAATTACACAGTTGGATTCACAATTCAATTATTTTTTTTAGTTGTAAGTCTACATTCGTAGTGATATATTTTGTCAAGATCTAAATTTGTAATATAAGAAATGATCGATAGAATTGGGTATTGAGCATTTGGAAGGACTTATGCATGGTTTTGGTCATAAAATTTGTTACTTTTGATTTTTAACGGACACAAGGAAGAGTTTCACTTAAAAGTTTTGGTTTAGAGTAAGGTAAATGGTCGGAGTGGTTATGATGTTCTGTTAGTATTAAGATTGTTGGTATTAGTAGAGTACTGTGAGAAGTATGTGGGGTTTGATGAATTGAGTATGTGTACGATTGTAATGGGGACTACACTGGTTGATTATGGGTGGCTAAAAATCAATGAGATGAAGTTAGATGAATGGAAATGTTTGATATAGGCACTATGGAAGGAGTATCTTATTTCTTCGACCTTGGTTTCGTACATAATTATGTTACCACATACTTCATTTCGGACATGGTTTGAAATATGATTAGCTACCTATACTCACGCGTGTTTTTACTTCTGTGTGTGGATTCCTAGTGGTGGATCGGGTGTACCAATCCTGTGATGTTCTCTTGGTAGGATAAAATGTTTGGGCAGGCATGATTATTTTAAATTTGACATATTTAGTGTTGTCTTGGGGTAGTTGAAGTATTCCAATGGTCTTACATTGTAACACCCCGTATTCTACGTGTACTAGTTTTATTTATATGACACTTATAAATTGCCTTGTGGTATAGTTATGGACTCAATTTCCTATGCAACTAGTGCAATATAATATGTTTAAAGTGAACTGCCCATAGATTTTGATGCGACTCGATTAAGTTGATGTCGATGGAAGCTTTTAAATTTGAGATCATAAGGTGGTATTTGAGTCTAAAGTTTAAATTGACATAGTGTATATACGTTTATGTTAAATTAAAGGTATTAAGGTCTAGAAATGGAATAAGATATTGATGTGCTTGATTGACTACACTAAGCTAGTATGTGACAAGTAGGTGCATCACCTACTTTGACTTATTGACCAGCCCAAAGGACCAAGTAGGTGCATCACCCACTAAGACTCTTTTGATCATGTTATTGGGCCAAGTGCATTACCACCTACTTGCACAATCTGTCCCAAGTTGATTAGAAGAATAAGAGGAAAATGGACAGCCAAGGCCTAATCTTTCCAAGCCCACAAGAAATAATTTGAATAGAAAAGTAGGTGCATAACTTACTTAAATGTGTGGCCTAAATTAAAGACACATGTTGGTTGCAAATGAAGTACAAGAAAGGTGGCAAAAGGCCCAATGTTCTTAAGTCCAAAAAGGCCCATGTGAAAAGTTCAAGTAGGTGGGTCACCTACTTGACAAATTATGGCCCAAAATGAGTGAGAAAGTCGGCCGAAGCAGGTCCCTTTAAAAGTGATTGATATAAGCTTTTTCCAACCATTTTTACTTTGACAAGAAATCTGATTTCTAGAGCTTTCTCTCTTCTCTCTCTTAGCTTCATACAACGACCATTAAATACCATTAGGGTTCTTGAATATTAAGGAGTTCAAGCTTTTGGAAGGTATAATTTAAGACAAGTTAAGGAGGACAACCTTTACCTGGAAGAATCCAAGTCTTAGATACTGCAATTTTCTCTCTCTTGTGCTCGAGTAAATTAGGACACTTGGTATGTGTTAGTGAGTTGGAAATTGTTACTTTTACATGGTGTAATATTGGGGAGGATGTTCTAGTGATTAGTGTATGTTGGGACAGTTATGGAGGGGAGTCCTCTTTAAATTCAGTTATGAGCTTGTTTGAGCACTTTAAAAGTAATGTTAGCTCTTCAAGTGTTGGTGATCAGAAACCATGATTCATATTGCTTCTATTACATTATTATGTTTAAGGATTATTTTATGTATTTTTATGATAAGGGATGTGACTGGATGTGCGGGACAATTATGGAGACGTTAAATGACTTAAATATTACAGGGAGTTTTGTGGAGGACCTGATACGAAGGTTGTACAATATATAGACGCAATTAAAAGGTGGGAAGGAAAGAAAACACTAGCTAGATAAATTGCATGCTTACTGCTTGGTTACTATTTAGGTGAGATCAAGTAGCTCAAATTGATTGATTAGTTACTAATACTAGTCTTACAATTTATTTGATATTGTAGATTCATAATCTGAAGAGAAAGAGCTTAAGTCATTCGTTTTGAATTGTATAGCAAGGTATGTAAGGCTGTTCGATTTCCTATTTCTTTGGCATGAATCCAACACTTGCATTACAAAAAGTAAGCTTTCTAAGTGCCCTTGGTAGTGACTGATCCATAGTTGCAGTTCCTACTCCCTAGAGCACTGAAGTGAATACTCTAATATGAGTTTGTTACTAAATATACGTGCTTACTCTACCAAGTATTAGCATGCAAGGTTTAAACTTGTTTCATCGTCAAAGTACCCTTGGCACGTATTTCCCTTATATAAATCAAAATGATCCTAGATTACACATGGTACATAAGTTTATATGTTGGATATACAATCTGCCCATATCATGCCAACTTGCTTCAATTATCTATATATATGTCATCTTTTCACATGTTCATATGTTCCCTTTATTGGTTATTACACCCATTGTGTTAGACTATAATGTTACCTCACAAGATCCCTACTTGCTCTATTGTACATTTTATATGTACTTACTTGGAATATGTATCTGTCCTAAAGTTGAATCTGCCCACGTTCTCTCTTGGTTCCACATTCATGTATACCTTGTATTTAATATTAGTTAGTGAGTATTTGGTTATCATATAGAGTTCAAATCTCTTGGCTGAATTTTAAATGTCTTCACTTGATATGTGCTTCAATTTGAGATGTCAAAACGCTTACTGAGTCATACAAGCTCCTAAGTATTACACGTTCATGTCACATTTGCTTCCCAGGTCATTGTTATTATCGTAAGTTCATATTCATATGTCTTCTACTACTGGTCCATAGTTCCAAATCTCAACAATGATTATGACCACTAAAACTACATCTCAAAATAGTTATGATCATCAAAAGAACAATCTGAAAAGAGTTATGAACATCAAAACAACAATCTCAAAGATTAAAAAATCTAAGTGAAGCAATCTGTATAATTATGGGTGGTAGCCCAGAGGCAAATGCCTAGCATGGGTCGATCCTAATTGGTATAGAAAGGTGGCAGCTCAGGGGCGAAAGCCTAGCATAGGCCAATCCCAATTGATATAAGAGGGTGGCAGCTCAGGGGCGAAACCTAGCATGGGCCGATCCCAATTTGTGAAATTATGAGGACAACATCCTAGGGGTTAAAATGCCTAGCATGGGTCATCCTCTTCTATCGCTGATTAACTGGTCATTTGTATCATATGTCTTATAAATATTATAACGCAAAGAAAAGTAAAGAAAATAATGTAACATACACGATTCCACAAGTATAAGCAAAGGTGGTCTCTAATTCTTATCTGTTGGTTTTGATTTTACTTAAGCTCTCATTTTACATATGGTTGTATTGTGCCTTACATATTTAGTACATTCTTTCGTACTGACATCCCTTATTGGGGACGCTGCATTTCAAGCTGCAGGTACAGGTACTCAACTAGTAAATCTCCCCAATAGAAGCACATGATACTCAGCGGTTGTTGGTGAGATCCAAGTTGATTCGGGACTTTGCCGAGTCTTTACTCTGCGTATTTCATAGTGGTACAGTCATGGATTCCAGTAGAGGCTTTGTAGATATTGTAAAGCTATTATCTGAATTCATAGTTTCACTTGTCACATGTATCGGTTCAGCTAGTCAACATTTGTTGTATATGAAGCTTCTCATTAGTAAAACATGTGTTCGTATGGTACTTGTCCGCCTCACCTAGGGTTGGGGTGTGACATAAATGTACCACCTTGTTTATGAGAATTTTATAGTAGAGTTATCATGGGTATTTAACCATTCTCCGACAGTCTTAATATTTATCTAGTCTTTGAGGTCATGTTCTAATTATGTGTGATTGAATGTGGGGACAATTATGTCTAGTTCTTCCATTCTTAAGGGTGATCTACAATCACAACTACTAATCTAGCATTTCGATAGTATTGTTAGAGGTTCTATATGCTTGGGCGTATCGCTCGATGAGTGGTTACTTGATTCATTCCTTTCTTGGGTTAAATAAGTTTGGTTCTCTCTTGATAAGTACATCATGTCTAAAGATCAATTTTTTTTTCTTATAACTTAAGCTCGTGAAAAGTTTATATTGTGAGAAGGAAATATTGATATGATTTTTTGATGATTCGTGCATTATATTTATGAGTGTGTGATGGTTGATTCAGGTTCACTTCTGGTTGTAGCCAGTATTGACCCAGGAATTTATCATGGCTATGGGAGAAAATATTCGTTCCAATGATTGTGTCAAGGTCTTTGAGAATATGTTGTGGACGTGCGTATGATTAACTTTGATGGTTACTGGAAATAGTTTTTGTTGTTAGTTGAGTTTAGATACAATAGTAGCTACCACTCGCGTATTGATATGGCTTCATTTGAGGCATTGTATGGGAGGAGATGTATGTCTCCAATCGGCTGGTTTGATGCATTTGAGGTGAGACCTTGGGTACTGATTATTTTAGAGAACCGTTCGAAAGTGAAATTCATCCAAGAGTGCATCCAGTGTTACATGTGTCTATGCTGAAGAAATAACATGGTGATGGGAACTACATTATTTGTATGAATTCGGTTCTGTTTAATGAGAATCTGTCTTATGAGGGAGAGCCTATAGCTATTCTAGATAGGGAGGTCCGCAAGTTGAGGTCAAGAGAGATTGCCTTTGTGATGGTCAAGTGGAAACATCATCCGGTTGTGGATTCCACTTGAGAGACTGAACATATGCATAAGAAGATATCCACAACTTTTTGTCAATTCAAGCACCGTTTCTTACCCACGCCTTCTTTGATCGTTCGAGGATGAACGATGGGTAAATTGGTATCTAACGTAACGACCCATTAGGTTGTTTTGAGTATGAGAACTATAATAACTCTTCCCATAAATTTTAAATGTTGAACTATTTATTTATCTCCGATTATTTAGTTGGTGGATATTTATTAAATAATAAATTTAGTTTATGGTTAATGGGACAAATCCATAATTTATTTAATGTCATATACAATTTAGCCCATGCGTAAAAATAAATTAGACTTACATTATTTATGGAGACTGCAAAATGCGTGCGGCGTTAAATCATATGCCGTTGGAGAAGAACGTGAGCACAAAGTGCTCTTCCTTTAGGTAAGAATTTTCGGCTAAACTTTTACTATCGAATTGTTGTGGCCTAATTATCTCGTTGTCAGATGTTGGTTGTTTATATTGACTAGTGAAGGGATGTGTGGCGTGTGTTCTTATTGGTGGGAGGAAAAGAATTAACACTTAAATTGGGTATTATGTTGTAATGGTTCCTAAAAAGGAAAATTTTGAGTTGGCAAATTATGATGCATTGATAGGCAATGATAAGCAAATAATGGGAAAATATTATATAGGAATGAATTGCTAAGATTATAATTAGGTTCTGGTTAGTCTTTGTATGCAGGTGAAGTACTGTTCGTATAGTGGGGGGGGGGGGAGGGGTTGATTATTGATTTCTTTTATTTGTTATCACATTATAATTTAAGTTTCGATATATTGAGATAGGCAATTAAATATTAGGTGTAATATGAATATCATTACATTAAGTTATTTTGACGAATATAGAGTTAGCCCTAGACTAGAAATTTGAGACATATGAGACTTGATAAATTAGTGGTATCAAAGTTTAGGAATTTGACTATAGATTTGGGTGAGTTTTTGGGTCTAGGCTAGACATATAGTTATATGGGTGTCAATTGACTCACTAACTTACTAATATTATATATTTGATAGATTGGAAAGTTTCGGAGGCATTGAGGAAAGGAAAAGTATTGGAAAGTAGCTTGCTTGACTTCGATTCTTCGGTGGAGGTAGGATATGGTTTATTCTATGAGATAAATAGACTCTTAATAGCAATTGATATTCATTGCGTGATATTGTGAAGTTCTTTATGTACTTGATTGTGTGGCTGAGTTGTGTGGTTTGTGATTGGTCTGAAATCCTGAGACCGTGAAATTTATAATCTTGAACCTTCTCTATGGAAGTGATGCCTTGAATAAAGAAGGCTTGATGAAATATTGTTAATGTAGTGAAAAGTGGTGATAATAAATGATAAATTTACGGAATTATTGGATCAGGGTGTCACGTTTCGACACGATATTATTGGAACGGGATGTCACGTTACGACACGATATTATTGGATCGAAGTGTCACGTTTCGACACGGTATTATTGGATCGAGGTGTCACGTTCCGACACAATATTATTGAATCGGGTGTCACGTTCCAACACGATAACATTAAAGAAATATATATATATATATATATATATATAAACAACGTTATGTACTCAATCTCAAAGAACTCAATTCCCAAAATATATTGGTTTGTATTTTGTAAGTTTAACAATTAATATATGTTAGGGTTTGGATTCCTTTGTTTGTCCACCTAGGAGGTTAAGTGTGGGTATTATTACTCATGGCTCGTTTTGGGTTGTGACAATTTTTCAGACCCTTTTCCCTAAATATAATTTCACAAAATTATAAAACATTTAACAAAAGAATAATTTATCAAGGCTAACTTAAAAAAAAAAAGCCTACAATGAAAAAAATCGAGTCAATACTCCTAAAATAAATGAAACTGAAAATATAACACAAATTTCTTTAATCAAAGCAAAAATTTTAATACAACTCTTAAGTCAAATTTCAGCATAGCATATATAAATATGCTTTAAAAGAAAAGAAAAACGCAAGTCTATAACTTTATTCAATAATGAATTCTACTTTAATTTAAAAATTAGAATAATAACAAAATTATACTAATTAATTTTATTTTATATAATACGAAAAATTGTATGACATCACATGAAGTAAAGGTTAAAAATGATAAATAAATGAAATATAAATAATATAAAATAAGAAACAAATATTGTAATATTAAAATTAAAAAGAATTTAAAATAATAAAAGTAAAACATACATTAAAACGAAAAATAAACTAGAAATAAAAGGAAGAAGTTTAAAAGTAATCAACGTGTAAGCACCGATCTTGCACCCATAGCCTACAAATTGATCAACATTTAAATAGTAAGTTACAAGGGACCATAGATCCTTAGTTCAAAATTCCCAAAAAAATGACTTCTTTGAATACCAGAGAGATATGCAAAGACCTCCCAGGAAGACTTGCATAATTCACCTTCAAATAATATTCAATGATTTTTTGTGCATTCTTCTGCAAAATATTGAAATTATTTAGTTAGAAAACTGTGATGTGTCAAAATTTTACAAACCACCTAACTTCTCCGCACAATATAAAGATGAAGATGCAGGAGTATGCATCCCATTATCATGAAAATCTATAGGGTCAAGAATAATAGATTAACAAAGGTGTAGGTAGGCATATATGTTTCTAGAACGAGTGGTGAGACCACTAATTTCACAAAAAAAAAAACAAAAAAAAATAAATTAAACTTGTTATTTTTCAATGCGAAGAGCAATTATTTTGATTTCTCTCAAACAAAGCCAACAATCGAACAATGCTAACCCTGCACCTTCAGCAATTTGTAGTGCACTTCTTTCGCCAACCTGGTTAAGTAGGAAAAGTTATAAGCAAATTGTCAGGAGGACACTTGAGATGTTCAAAGAGAAACAAGGCATCATACATCATTTACGTTCAATAGGCTATACATAACTAACTAAAGATTTTCAAATATAGACTTGTCAATGAATTGATATCTTAAACTTTAATTAACTTTATCAAGTATCAATAACAACAAAAAGAATTCTTTAACTTCATTGTCAATTATAAGGGCAACTAGTTCATTTCGAAAAAGAATTTTAGTGTCACAAAGTATTGCACAAATTTGTGCATTGTAGGGTCTATAAGGTGATGCATAGAGAGGACTTCTTGCACACACCTTAAACCCTAAACCCTGCGTAAGTATACTAAGATTTTTTGAAGGCTCATTCTCGGGCCTGAGTGAAGGCGCCCTTATTCAAAGTAAAGAATTTTGGGAATTACGAGACTATCATTTTTTACGTCCTTTAATCTAGTCCAAAGAAAATAGGAATCTTATTTTTAAAGAAACTGGAAGGGGAAAAGGAAGCTTGGTATCAACATTTGCTACTTATTGTTGAATAGTTCTAGAGTTTCACTATGAATTAGGGGAGTGATTCATTAGAAACCAATAATGGGTCTACTTACAAACTCATGTTTCACTACATTCAAGCTCCTAATGTGATTGTTGGTTTAGGCCACCAAAAAAGACCCAAGAAATCTAAGAATATAACGCCATAAGATAACAATAAATCAAATTATGAAACGTATGCAAAATAGAGGAAAAACCTATAAGATAACAATAAATCAAATTATGAACCGTATATGAAATAGAGGAAAAAACCTTTCTCTTCTGACGACAAGTACACCAGCCATGAGATCACCATGACCAGATATGAACTTAGTAGCTGAATGCATCACAATATCTACAAAACCATGGACAAGTAAGCTAACATCCGATGCATGTTATACGAGAGTATTCTAGTTAGCGAAACAAAAAATATTTGCAAAATACTTGCTCCGAGCTCCAAAGGATGGGACAATACTGGGACATAATCTTGTTATCTACCACCGCAAAAGCCCCCTGTGCATGAGCCACCTTCAAAATATTCTGTAATAAATTAGAGGCAACAATATGAGACGAAAAGATCATTCTCTTTTCAAGATCAATCTATTACTATCTATCAGCAAAATTAAAAGCTAAAAATTATATGTGCATAATCTAATATGCCATTGTCAATCACCCATACAAATATCACAAATTTGTCGATGAGGGTTGGTTGGACTTTCCTTAGCCAATAACATGGTTCGATTGGATATCTCAGATTCTAGACGCGTCTTGGCCTATATGATAGTTCAGTCTTCTTTGCTTGATAGGATCCGTGGTTGTCAGTTTGAGGATGAGGCCTTGGTGGCCCTTAGAGATCGAGTGTTAGCGGGTGATGGTGGTCAGGCTACCTTAGATCCCGATGGAGTGCTAGATTTGTCGGCCGCATCTGTGTTCCGAAAGTTGGGGATTTGATACAGTTGATACTTTCTGAGGCCCATGAGTCTAGATACTCTACCCATCCGGGCACATCGAAGATGTATCATGATTTGAGGCAGCATTACTGGTGGAGTGGCATGAGGAGAGATATTGCTAACATTTTATATCCCGTTGCTCGTGCTGCCAGCAAGTAAAGGCCGAGCATTTGAGGCCTAGTGGTGAGTTTCAGAGATTACCCATTCCGGAGTGGAAGTGGGATCACATTACTATGGATTTTGTGCCTGGCCTACCACGGACTTCTAGAGGTGTTGATAGCATTTGGGTCATCGTTGATCGACTGACCAAGTCAACACATTTCCTTCATGTCTAGTCTTCATTTAGAGCCGAGAGGTTGGCTCGTATCTACATTCAGGAGGTCGTTCAACTTCATAGGGTGCCAATTTATATTATATCAGATTGGGGTTCTCAGTTCACATCTAGCTTTTGGAGGACCTTTCAGGATGAGTTGGGCACCCGGGTTGACCTTAGCACAGCTTTCCACCCGCACACTGATGGTCAGTCGAAGCGTACTATTCAGGTCCTTGAGGACATGCTGCGGGCTTGTATTTTGGAGTTTGGTGGTTATTGGGACCAGTTCTTGCCTTTAGCGGAGTTTGCGTATAACAACAACTACCATTCTAGTAGTTAAATGGTCCCGTTCGAGGCTTTGTATGGTAGGCGTTGTCGCTCTCTGATGGGCTGGTTTGAGTCTTCACAGCCTAGGTTGCGGGGTACATATTTGATACAAGAGGTTTTGGACCAGGTGAAAGTGATTCAGGACAAACTCAAGACGACTCAGAGTAGGCACCAGAGTTATGCGGATCGAAGGCGTCGACCTTTGAGATTCACTATTGGTGATCGCATATTCCTTCGTGTGTCGCCCATGAAGGGTGTGATGAGGTTTGGGAGGCGGGGCAAGCTTAGCCCCAGATACATTGGGCCTTTTGAGATGCTCCAGACAGTTGTGGAGGTTGCTTATGAAATGGCCCTACCTCCAGCATTTTCAGCCATCCACCTGATTTTCCATGTCTCAATGCTGCGCTGGTATGTTCCTGATGAGTCCCATGTGCCCTAGTATGATGCAGTTGAGTTGGATGACCGTTTGACATTTGTAGAGGAGCTAGTTGGCTAGATGTGAAGAGATCACCCTCGAGAGCCATTCATGTTATTAAGGTCTATTGGAGGCATCGTCCAATCAAGGAGGCTACCTGGGAGACCGAGGAGAAGATGCGAGAGCAGTTTTCCGGCTTGTTTGAGCCTTCAGGTACTTCTTGACCCTTACTTTCGCGGACGGAAGCCTTTTTTACTAGTGGATATTGTAATGACCCTCCAGGTCATTTCTGTTCTTTGCCTTTTGTGTGTCATTTAGAGCGTTCATGTAGCGACTCCAAGTCATTTATGACTTGTTGGGACTGGCAGTTTGGTCACATGATCGTTAGTTTGGTTATTGTGCGAGTTTTAGTGTTTTTGGAGCTTATGAACCTTGAATGATCATTTTCGATTAAAAGTTCAAGAAGATGACCATCTGAATCCAATTGTGACGATTCCATTAGCTCCGGAAGGGTCATTTTAGGCTAGAAGCATGGTCGGCATGGCTCCCGAGGTTTTCAGCGTGAGTCGGTGCGATTAGTCATTTTAATTTTAAGTTTAAGCTTAAGTTTGACTTTAGTCAACATTCTGAGTAAACGCGCTCGAAATAATTCCGATAACGCAGTTAGCTCCGAAATGTCGTGTTTGGTCTACATTGACCCTTCGTTCGTGTCCCGAGATTTTTGATACTTTTTCGAGCCCTTTTGTGGTTTTTAACTTAAAATGGCGATTGGGTGTGGAACCCACTTTTTGTCAAGATAACCTCATATGAAAATTTGACTGTGCCATTAAGTCCGAAATATTGAATTTGGTATGGTTGCATATCTCATTTGCGTGCACGAGGTTCCGAACGAATTCGGAGCACCCCATCGGAGTTTTTAAGTTTTCGAAAAATAGGGTGAAATCTAGTGTATTTAAGTGCAGAAAAATCAGCACCCATTTTCCAAACTTAAAAACCACATATCTCCCTCATCTTTAAACTGAATTAGGTGATTCTAAGTGTGGGAGCTTCATATTTTTGGTGGCTTCACTATAGAGTGTTCAAAAGTTGTCGGTTGCGCATCGTTCGAGGTAAATTTGGTTATAAACCTAATTGTTAGTCTCTTTTTCGACTTTCTATTTTTGGCCTCCTTGTTATGGTCATATCTCCCTCATTTTAGCTCAATTTTAGGTGATTCGAAGTCCCACATGTTGGGAATTTTCGTGGCTACGTCGTGGAATGTTCAAGGAGTGTTGGGAACCATTCGATTCTTGTAAATTCTAAGTTTAGACTGCTGTATGTTTTCTTTTAAGTTGATTAAAGTGTGGTTTTCTTGCATGTTGGGTTTTGCTGCGTTTTGAGCCTCAAATTGTGTTCCATTTTGAAACACAAGTTCGAGGTACTATTTTGGGTCTCTTGGCGGAGTCAAATTTGGACAGTTCGGTGTGGGTCCCACGATTCCCGTTTTGACTCCAAAATTGTCCTATCTCCGTTTGTTGTGATTTTGGTGTATAAACAACCGTACTAATGTTGTGATCCTATATTTGATAGAGTGACAGCGTTCAAAGGTCGTTCGGGGATGAAAAACTTCGACAAAGTGATTTGGAGAGCGCACAGTTAGCCTTAAGGTAGACTACGACTTCATTTCTATTAGATTGAGCTTAATTGTGTAAAAAGCATGTCGATTGGAGTGAATTGGGGGTGGGTACCAGTTTTCTACTTTACTTTGATTAGATACCTTATGTTAGGATCGATTGGCCATATTTCGGGTCTAGTACCATGTTAACCGGTTTAGTAAAGTTGCATGCTTATGTGCTAAATGTTATTGTATGCTTGTATGCTATGTGTTGTATGCTTTGTTCATCCTTAACCGCAAGCATGTTGTCCTTAGTCTAGGTTAGGCTAGTATTGTCTTAGACTTCTGACCCGTGTGGGCTGGATAGCCTCGACTCTCTGCCGACGTCGTTCGGATGACTTAGCTCCTTGTAGACTGGAGTAGCAGACTTGAGTCTGATAGTTTGAGCCTTAGATTAGGCGCTATTGATGCTTGCTACACTTTTGTATCTTCTCCCTCTAATTTTGCAGTTCCGATGCGTTCTCGAAGATGTGGGATTGAGATAGTATAGGCTCGAAGCCTTTTCTCTTATTTCTTGGAGTGGACAGCGTTCCACGATGGTTATTGTTGGATTGGATCCTATTGGAGATACCATCACCCCAGGGTCGTTCTTTCTAGCTGGGCTGGGAGCGTATTGTTAGCTGGGTAGACTCGGTGATTTTGGTGATCACCCTTAGGACTCTCTTTCTAGTAAGGCTAGGAGTGTGCTGCTGGCTGGGTGTCCCTGGGTCGCTCTTTCTAGCTGGGCTGGGAGTTGACTGCATGGTAGGACGACTCGCGATATCTACCTCACCCACGGGTCCCTTTTTCTAGCAGGGTTGGGAGTGGACTGTTTGGTTGGGTGCCCCCTGGGGTCACTTTTTCTAGTTGGGCTGGAGTGCACTGCTGGCTGAGTGGAGTCGAAGAATTATCTTGGTTACTTTGGACTGGGAGTCCGATTTTCTTCTTTCTCAATAGACTTAGCTATTCTGTGTACATGTCGGGCTTATGGGGGTTCGTTCAGGTTTTATTTAAACTTGCGCATGAGTGTACCTTTTGGGGTTATGGGGGTTTAATTAGGTTTAGTTTAGTTGTACTTGGTTTATTTCTCGTATGCTCGTGTGCTTTCTTTTCATATCCACTTTGACCTCTCTGTGTCTAGATTCTATCATTTCTTATTGTTTTTATCCCTTTTACTCAGTCCGCCTTTGATGCTTACTGAGTACCTTTTGTTTTGGTACTCATGCTACACTTTGCATCTATTTCGTGATGCAGGTCCCTGGTAAATTAGCTTCAGCCTTCTTTTGCAACTGTGATTCGAAAACGAAGGTGAGAACTTGGCGTTTTGGGTTTATCTTGTCTCCTTCTTTTGTTTTAGCTAGTCTTGTTGCCTTTGAGACACGCTTTGTTGTGGTCCACTTTTGAGACTTGTACTCTTTATTAGATAGCTCTGTACTAGTGACTTCCAGGTTCGAGAGGGATTTCTGTATATATTTATTTATTGTGGTTTGCTTTCGCCTTGTTGTCCTTGTTTAGATTAGTGTTTTTGCTAGTTTCTGCCCTTACGCTCATTACTTGTTGTTCTGGGTTACTGGTTGGCTTACCTATTGGTGGGGTATAGTAGGTGCCATCATGACTCGAGAAATCGGGTCGTGACAAGTTAGCTTTGTCCATGGTTTAATCTCAACAACCTCATCTAAATTAGTGGTATCTAGTGCTTGTACAAATAGGATGACAATCAAGATTCTAATAACCTAGTTGAAAACAAAGTTACATTGATAAAAGAGATTCCAATTTCACCAAACCCAGTTTTTCAAGACAAGCAAATCAAGCACTAGGCCCATTCTTTTCCATTATAGATCATATGAAACGGTATAGATACAACAATCCTATATCATGTTGGCTTCACTCATTTTTTCTATATATAGTTTGCACACCGACTTTGCGAGTATATCAATCCATTTCGCCACTAGCCTCTTTATATATTTCTAGCTCTCTTGCCAATATGACTTTAGAGCTTGTTTATCAGTATCTACTCTTAAATGTACAATTCTAAGAATACCATCATTTAAATTTTATATAGATTTTTTAAAGAAAAGTTGTAGTGAAGAATCAACTATTTATATAAGTTACTACCACGTAATGTCTTGTTAACAGCTACTACCTCCTCTACATTGTTTTTAAATTCTTTGGATGAATTAAAGTATAAATGACCAGTATAAATAAAAGAGACAAGCATGAAGCACTAGTTCCCTCCACCATAATTTTTTTTAGCTAAGCACTAATCGATTTAGATAAGCAAACAGAGGCTACCTCAAATATATCACTAATCGATTTAGATAAGCAGACTCCATACTAAAGGAAAGAAAATTTAACAACACTAAAACACCTTTAGAAGAGTAACCATTACATACGCACGCTTGATTCACAATTGGAATTTGTTTTGAGCAAAATTTGTCGCCTAGTGTGATCATATGAATCGTTTAAACCAGCCAGAAACTGCAATAATCTATGTTCCAGATATGGTCAATATAGTCTTTCGACTTATCACAACCACAACTCGGTGCAGGAACAATCATATCATATTTAGCCCACAGCTCCTTCAACCTCGAATAATAGATAGAGACAGAATTCGTACCTTGAGATGGTCTGGTGATCTCTTTGTGCAACTGAAAGATTCCTATGTGATTCACTTTGTTAAAGTGTTCCTTTAGATCTTCCAACTCTGCATGTGCATTTGATCCATATATTATCTCATTCAGTAAACTCTTCAAAATGGAATTCATGATCCACAAATGCACAATATTTTCACATTTGTCCCACAGATTTCAAATATCAGTTCTCTGTAACCCTTTTGGAAGTTCCATTCACAAAACGTAGCTTCCCTTTTCTGAGCAAAGCAATTAGCAACGACCTGCTCCATAGACCATAATTTTCAACTCTTGAACTCAACAACAAAACAAGAAAAGAGGAATTGAGAAAAAAGCTAACCAGAAGTCGGCATCAATGAAAACATTCCAGATGCTTCTAGTTCAGGGTACTGGAAGAGATACAGAAGATATGTCAGTATCCAATAAATGATGTTGGATTGAGACTACTGATTGAACAATGAAGTAAACTGTCCTTGGGTATACTAATAAAGTTTTGGAGGTTCTATTTTCTTTGATGATAAAAATCTAGGGCCACAGCATCCAAGTAACATATCAATAGAACACGAAACAAACATTTCACATTTGAACTCCAAAGCGACTACAAATTATTAACTTAATCTAAACAAAAAGTGCATCATTCAGAGTCAGTGAAACTGCCTTTCAAATTCATGTAAGACAGTCTTCAGGAACTGTTACAAGAAAGATAGCATCTCTTCATAAACAAGCACAAGAGCAAAACCAAACGCAACTTGCTACAAGAACAAATCATCAAGTAAGAGTGTGGAGAAAGAACCTTATAACAACAGCTTTATCAGAATATACTTCTCGCCTATCACGAAAGGAATTCCATGAAATACTCGTTGGCTGGAATTAAATTTTAAATGATACCAATGAATCACATGAAAAGAATATTCCAATGGAGTAAAACATAATGTAGAGAAACCAGTATAAAGGATAGAAGTGTCAAAACTTCGTCATATACGGAGAACAAACAAGCAAGGAAGACTCACATAAAAGCTTTGGCAAAATTGTAAGGCGAATGACTCTCTCAAGCCCTTTAAGAATGATTTATCTGTGAATACACCCAAAAAATATTTCTGAGTTGCAAAAATATGACAGATTCTTCACCAGTGCTATAATTTCTAATGGACAAAGGCAGGATTCCCAAAACTAGCAGAGAAAAGGAGCTGAATAGAGTGGGGATAAATAGATTGATCATTAGAATTTCAGCTCTAACCCGCCCATTTCTGATGGCTCTTCCTTGTAAGCAATTAACTTTTGGAGTCATCAGCAGCTCTAAAGTGACCTATTAGCTTTGACTAAAAGAGGAAAAATGAATAAATAAAGGACATGCAAGCATTAACAATAGTACTGTCATTAAAAAGGAGGCAACACATTTCGTATTGGTGGTTACGATTGAGCGCTTACTCTAAACCTCTCTGACCTTCAAACATACAGCTGATTCATGAGATGCAAATCTAAAATATATGGTTTTGAACTAAGCTAGATAACTAAGTAAAAACTGAGGCAAAGTCAGTGGCAATCAAACACATAAATTGTATTCTATATTTAAGAGGCAAAGAACCAAACTAGAACATATTGAAACTATAATATTGAAAACACTTGAACCAAAAAAAGAGCAAATAACAGTAAGTATAAACTAAAATTTAACTTGAAATTTGTTCTACAAAACACCTTAAACAATGAATCACATCTTAGACAATAAATAGAAAAACAAGCATTAAAGGAAAATTTATGACTCGACCATTTAACACAACGACCGAACTTAACCCACAACAACTCATATACGAGCAATTCACAACATCACACCAATATCACCTATTTAAACGCCAACATAGAGATAAAACTAATCAAAACGGAGATTAACATGCTAAAAACAGAATCAAGCTTTTTTTAAAAAAATGAATAGTTAAACAAGAAAGAAACCAGACTAACTAGCTAAGAGTACATCGAACTAATCAACCCAACGAGGTTATACAAGGATTTAAATAAGATGATAAAATTTACCTTTCCTGGAGCAGCGACTAGGAACAACGAGCTTGACTACGAAGGCGAACCACCACCAAGGTTAGGACTCCAATGAACTCGAAAACCACGAAGTACTATGGTTTTTGAACCCTTAACTCTAATTTTTTTATGCTATTTGAGAACTTTCCTGTTTCATTTAACTTATGTTAAATTGTATGTTCTTGTGGGTCCAAAAAATAGCCAACTAAGAGTCGCGGTAGATCACAAGAGGCTCTTGCTTCAAAACACACCACAAATCAGTTTCCCTCTTTCAATTAAGCACAAAGGTAATGGCTTCGGTTGGTACTGACAAATAGTCCGCATGCAAACTTTTCACAAAAGAAATCCTCTCATTCTCATGAAACATTTTCAAAAACCAAGAATCATTCAAGTGACAACAACTCAAACTCAAGAAATGACTCAATTCAACTCTTTCACATACTCACCTGACTCAATTAGAAATTTCCAAAATCACCACCTTTTCAACTTACATACCCTCACAAGAAAGAAGTGTCCCAAAACCACACACATATAAACAAGACAAGGGACAAAGATGCAACACTCACACTCACAAAGAATCATCTCATACACACAAATGTCACGCCATAGGCATGCCCATATTTTCAATCAACATTGATTCAACTCCATTTGGTTAGAAATCTCAAAGGACTTTGTTAAGCTTATAATATAGGCTTAGGGACTATTGGGATATCATTTAGGTGTAAGTGACTACACCCTCCTTGAACACTACACAACAATTCATTATTTCCAACTTTATCCGCTTTTCTTCACTTTTCAAACCCATGCACATCCCACACTATTTTTCATTTTCCTTTTCTTATTTCCACTCTAGATGTCCAACATGCAACCATTTTCAACTCTTGGGGGATTCAAGTCTCATTTATTCATTTTCTTTCTTAAGTCTTTCCATCCATCCCTCAATTTCTCACTTTTTTTTCTTTTTTTATATCATGTCCTCATGTGGTAAGCTTCCCTTCAATGAATTTCTCATAACTCCCCCAACTTAGGCTTTTAGCCTCAACTTTCACAGTCTCAAGTTCAAGGAGGGAAGGGTTCAAAAGAGGGTTACTTTTTCAAAAAGAATAAGGCTTGTAATGTGGTTGCCAATACTCAAAGGGGACAACTAAGGATATATTTAGTGCAAAAGGTGGGATTTTTAGGCCAAGTGGACTTCAAGAACATCAAAGAAAGCCTAAGATCATTTCTCCAACCAAACTCAAACAAGACCAACATTTCAAGACCAACCGGGCAAGTTCTAGGTGACAAAAGCAGACACAAGGCATTATTCAACAACTCACCACACAAGGCATTATTCCAATCAATCAAGATGGTTCAAAATCTTACTTCTTTTTCAAGATACTAGTAGCATTGAGCATTTTAACCGCTAACGAATCAAAAGTCACAAAAAAAGTTGTAAGAGTTGTCAAAAAAAATCATTCATAACATGCTCAACCTTTTAAAAACGAAGAGGTATGCTCAACACTATTCACATGCATGACTATGCTATTAGTTCCAACCAAGTCAAAACCTTACCAAAAAGATGACGATTTTGCCCAAATGAAAGTTGTCAACCAATCCATCATCAGCAACCTCATGCATCTATCCGGGAACGGCTACTCAGACTTTGCCAAAATCAAACACTCAGAAGTCGACGATTTACCCTTAAGCAAGTCGTCACCCTATATCCATCATCGGGCATCGTCAATCCAAATCTTAATATCAAAACAAAAACAAAGAAGCTATAAACTACAAATCAAAAACTAAAATAGACCAATCCAACACAATATCAACAGAAACATCCACAATATCAAATCCCGACAAGGGCACACCAATCCATGACAAAGAAAGAAAAGTACGCCCGACAAGGGCACAATCACTATATGCAGAAACAATCAACAAAATGACTACAAGGCAGGCACCCCAACTGAAAATGAGATTGTGTTCTCCCAGTTTAGATATCAAAAGAGAAAAGAGCATACGAGGGACTCCTTGAACCGTGTCACTTTGAGCTCGAGCTGCTTCTGCATGTCGGTCCCAACCTCACAGAGGTCACTCTCTCCATCGCCTAAAGGATCACCGATGACCTCAACAGGCAGCCGCCGATTTAATCTCTGAGGTGTGGTGCTTCCAAAAATCAATGGCTCGCATTTTTCCAGCCGTCCCTGGATTTCTTCAAATTCCTTGTGTTGTATATGAAAAATTATCGTATCAAGACCAAATTCCTCAGCAGTATAAGCCTTTATAATGTCGTAGTAGTGATAGGGAGAACCCCAAAAATCAATGCAGACCTGCAGCCTATGTTAAACCATAAGCTTGTGAATAGAAGGAATAAAAATGGTGAAGTCCTCTCCAAGAGCATGAGCTAGGCAACGAAGTGCATCAATAGCAGCTTTCCTGAGCTCTTCTTTGTTCCTGTGAATGGAAGGGAGCACCAAGAATTTATCAACACAAACTTGAAGAAAGTATTGCAGAAATCACATAGTACAAAGCTTTTATCAGGTACAAAAACTCACAATTCAGTCTGCTTTAGAATTAAAACAGAAAGGATAAGGTCAAAAACGATAAGATAAAATCAACTGAGTTTTCTAAAACAGCAGTAGTAGAATCGTCTAGCAATTGTTCATGACATGAGGAAAGGAATTGCATTCAAAATGAAGTTTGGACAGACATGAGAAAAACTCTTGCAATATTGACTGAAATTGAAACACTAACATAATGATTTAAATTTTAATGTTTGCTTCACAATTTTCCAGCCATTTGTGTCAAATTACTGGGTGACCAGTATACACTCCAAGGTAATAAATCAGAGTTCAAGGTTCACTTCTATATAAGTGTGTGGGAGTGTAGCTACATATGGGTCGGAATTTGATATCTAAGAGTGCACTCACTAGAGTCAACATCAAAACCCACAAACAATAGATCTTTGTCATTTCATTTGTTATCTATTGATTCAAGGAAAATAAGTCTCATATATTATCAGTGATATTCATGTGAAGGATAAAAATCAGACCCGTCCAAGACAAGCTTCAAGTGATGCACAAGCGAAGATATGTGTCCAGTAACCTGCAGAATGGAAATGAAGAGAAAAGGAAAAGAGTTTAGGAAAACAAGCAATCATATGGAAACAATGAAACTTAGAAGCATTCCCTTAGTCCCTTTTACACCAACCTGCACACAAGGTATCAATCTTGTAAGAGTTTTGATACTAAACAAGGCATGGACCACAGAAACAACCAAGGAAGACTAACCACAAAAGACTTCAAGGGTGTGGAGAATAGGAATTACATATGTGTAGTCATTAAACCTCTCCGCATCAGTAAGAACTTGAATACAACAGGGAAGTCTATCAGGAAGATACTTTCTGAATTCATCGTTGAGTGCGAAGCAAGGTTGCTCCACGAGATGCAGAATCTAAAATAGCAAAAGAAAACGACCAGTAAGATCATTAACCAAAGCATATGATTATAATGACCTACACCAAAAGTATGTGCAGTATATTAATACCAACTGAAACTACTACTTACAGGAGCAATGTGAACAGGTCTGTTAACAACGGCGATGACCATAATTCTGATATCAGAGAGAGCTACTCTGGCAGATATTTACGGATGTGCTCCAAACAAAAAAACATTCAACAGACCTTAAGAAAATTACAAATCCAAAAGAACAACAAGACATATAATTAAAACGAAATATTACCTGTCGTGCAATAGATACCAAGGTTCCAAGTTTCCATGTTATAAATTCCTTTAGACCATCCTCAGATATGCGTACAATGTGAAAGAGATCAGGCAAAACCTACAGAAAAATAAAAGATACAATCATAAATAAGCATCTCTGATAAAATCATCCACAACTAATGTTTGGGAAAAGAAGGGTATACTAATTACAAGCAATAAAATTCACTATGTTCTACTTAAGTTTTCAACTTCCCTGTGTCATTGGCTGGTTGTCTCCTACTTTTATAAGTTAAAAAAGTGTATATCTTTATTCAGCTCAGGTTCTTTTCTCTCACCTTTGCTCTGTAAAAAGGGTGCAAATGGGAGGGTCTGCCGGGCGTGGACATCCAGGTGAACTGTTTGTCACATGCCAAAGAACCACATTTGATGAAACACCAGGGGAAGGATGAACTCACATTTTTAAACACACTAGAGGTGCATGGCCCGTGCCAGCACAGACCCAACATTGCGAATGTGATACACACATATTATATTTATATATATTAAGTGTTGGAGACAAGTTTTACAAGACACGTATGTACATTTTATTTACATAATCCAAAAGGAAGCGATGCGTCAACGATTGTCTTGTTGTGAGTGAGACCTGTTATGCAAAATAGTGAAGGTCAAAAGTGAATAAAAAATAAGTATGTTTTACCAATAAAAAAAATAAGTATGTTTAGTAGCCAACCTGGTGAGATAGTTTGTAAGAGGCATCGCGTGGAAGTCGACAACACAAAAAGTGGCTCCAATCATATTTCAAAATGTAGGTAACATCTTTTGCTTCTATAGCTATTGCAAAAGGTTTTACTGTTTCTGAAATTAGTTCAAACTCGTTGACATCGCGGCCCATTAAATAAAGAATATCATTAATATGAATTAGTACTTTATAACAAATTTCTTTTGAAGATAGACTTGGATATTTGTTGAAATCTTCTGCCATTGAAGGTTCAAATTTTTCCCATAACTTTTAGGGTTATTTGGATTACATTAAACTAACAACACAACAAATAAATGTCTTAAGCTGGACGAGATTTGATAACTCACTGCTTCAGACATACATTCTGTTAAATTATTCTCAGAAAGCAAAAATCTTCTTTTCCCTGCAGATTCTCTAAATGTACTACAGTATTCTCCATTGACAGTTAGTAAGTCATATGATTTAGGTCCTCTTATATTCATTAAAAGGAGTCTAAGATAATATCTTTCTCCTTCAGTTGGGTGACATGTCACAACACGACCAATTGCATCTCTTTGTTTACGACATGTCCACATTTTATATGAAGTTGACCATACAAAATATTCTGAAAATTCTCTATATAATAAATTTAAATTCATAGCTTCCTTATTCATTAGGAAAAATTCAGTTAACATAGTTTTTTTAATCATAGGATTATTTATAATTTTATCAATATTGTCAGTATTTTTTAAGGAGACAAGTTGTCCATCAAGATGAAGTTGAAGATGGTATACACATGGATTCATTTCACTAATAGGAAAAACATATATACGCCATGTAGCTTTTGGTGGAGATACCCATCGAGCGGATTGGTATTCTTTTGTTTCGTCAATTTCTATATTTGGATAATTAGTGTGTATATGAAATACAATTTTATCATGTCCTTTGCATATATACTTATAAATATATTTTACAATTTTAATATCATGACAATTGAATTTACAAAGCAAATATGGATTGTAAGGGACAACCCATGAGTTATCAAGAAGATGACCTCCAATTTTTATACATTGTCCTGTATTTCGTCTTCTATAAATTGGATAAGAACTTTTACCTTTAGTAGTATGTTCAGAATATTGCTTTGGATATTTGAATTTACAATGACCTTTTTTCCCCATACAAGATACAAGGTTTAATGTACCACAAGGACCATGTATCATGTGTAAACAAACAAGTTCAAATAAAAAGTTCAAATAAATGAGGATTTGTTTTAGGATCTGGTAGCTCAATAAACAAATTTATCATATGCTTCAGGTGGTAAAGGAAATGAGCATGAGGAAGACCCCTTTTTGAAATTCTATTGTATACATTGATGCAACAACTTTGCCAAATATATGTGCGCTTAATATCTTCTAATTTTGCTCGAATTATTCGACAAACTAAATCTGGTCTATTTTGTGCTTGGTCAGTTGGCAACAAATTTTCTTTAATTTCAGGCAAAGAAGGATTACATGTCATAGTTAAAAAAAATATCAAGCTTTCCAAAACGTTGGACTAAAGCCATAGCATCCATATCGTCGGTAGAGATACATATCTCTAGGACCTCCCGTAAAACTAAGGGGAATTATTCTATGTTTACCTACTTGCGAAGCTTCTCTTTCACCATGCCGCAGAACATATAGAAGCTCACCTAACATATCAGTTTTAAACAAGTCTTTGTTGAAAGAAACAAAATCAAGTCTTTGAGTTTCAATTTTGATCCATTCATCTACTACATATTGTTGGAATAATCTGCGTGAATGCAAAATTATATATTCATCATCTCTTATTTGAAGTTTATAACAATAATATTCATGACAAGAAACAGTTTCTCTTTTTCGCTTACCTTTGTTCATAATTTCATCTTCTAAATTTAAAAATCTATCAATTGATGTTATGTTTTTAACATTTGGTAATTCTTCGTTTTTACAATATGTTTGTGTTGCACAATAATTAATTGAAGGTTTGATTTCTTAATACCACAATGTCATCCATTTTCACCATAAGGAAATAGCAATGGATACTGTAATGGATCATAACAGCTGTAATAATAATTTACTAATTGGCTTCTATCACTTTTGGTATATATTCTGATATGAGGTGTGGAAATATAATTGTTAGTAGATTTCTAGCCATATTCCTGCAAACTCTGATGCAGCTGGTACATTAAATGTCTGTTGATTCGGACCAGCATCACATTTAAGAGCAATATATAAATCAGATAACTGTGGAATATTTATTAAAGATTTTAAGAATATAGAGTATGGATTAATTTGTAATATTTCCATTAAAGTTTCCACAATTTCTTCAGTTAATTTATCAGAACTTGCCATTCGAGCTTTCAATTCATTTTCACTGTCAAAATAGTATAGTTGAAGATTTTTCACTTTTTCACCACTTGGCATTAAATCCTCTATGAAATGATACATTTTACCTTGAACTCGGAATGTGTAAATACCTTTATTTCTTTTCACTAAATCTTTACCGTAATTTACTCCAAGGGATGTGAAGGCAAACATATTTTTGTAGGTTCTTATATAAGTTCGGAAAAGTTTTGATTTCACATTATTTTCAAGATAGCGATTTTTCAAATCTGGTGGAAGTTGGTGGGAAATTAGCTTAATAGCACCTTTGGCACAACATAAACCTACAGATTCATATTCAAATCTTTTTGCAGCACAAAATTTACATTTTGGGACAAATTTTAACATACAATAATTTATGGATGTTTGTGTTGTTGAATTTTCTTCACATTGTTCATTGGTATTTGATGTTGATCCTTTCATGTAAATGGAGTTAATATTGTATCAATACATATACTTATTTTTCTAAAAAAGTGTCAATATAATTTTCTGACCTATTTCAAATTGATACTGGCAATCTCCTCGGAGAATAGGATGTTGTTTAGCAGAATTTGGCTGCCCAAAGGAAGATTCAGAGAGGGTTGAGTCATCAGCGAAATGTTGTCTCCTTGACTCAACTTTATTTGCCCGGGTTTTTGTCAAGGCAATTTCCTTTTTGTTAGCTTGCATCATTTTATATAGTTCATGGCGTCTAGTTCTTTTATTGTAGGCCTTTTTAAAAGTTGGGTCTATTTTCTCATTTTTGTTCGGCATCAAACAACGCTTTTCTATTAGCCATAAAGCATTACCTAATAGTTAGGAGACTATACGACCACAGGAACACAGAGCTGGAACGGATTTGTTTAATCAACGTAGATGTCACAAGCTTATTTTCGACTGCCTCAGCGGCACACAATTTACCCGTGCGGTGCACAAAGCTCCATATAGCCTAGGGCCAGCCTTTCAACTTTATCCAGTTACCTCAGTACGATCCTTGTACCTGTGGAGAGGTCTGCCTCAAGGCTTCCATCATTGTGTCGCCCGTCTCATGTTTAGCTATGGCATTGACATGTATTCGACTCATATGACGCATCTATACATGCTGGATCACTTCCATGTGCGCCTTGGGGTTTGGCTATGGACATACTTGTGCCATGCCGGGACCTAGCATCGTTGCCGCATGCACTTCCAATCCTCAAGCTTGTCAGTCGCATCGTGCACCAGCACTTAGCCGTCGCATCACCTGAATAGGGCAATGTTCGATCCTTGGCCTTAGCCTTGTGTGTCTTAGGCCATAGCCCAACATAGCCCACGCATCATGCATACAAGTCCATCAGTGCAACGTCGCCCCACGAATGCACGTCTAGGCCAACGGACCCTTGCTCGCTTGGTTAAACCTCTGCCAAGCTCACAAGTTAGCTCACTAGGCTCTAGAGTAAGTCCTTCGATTCCTCATCTGACTAAGAGGTCTTTTCCCACAAGGAGAATGACTCGAAGGGCCCAATGTTCGTCATAGAAAGCCTCCACGGCCGCTGGGATTCCCAATGTTGGCTACCGAGCCATACGCCGCCCATAGAGCTTCCCTAACTCATATGGGTACCTAGGACACTCCTTTGAGATGCCTAGGCAGGCCCTTGAAGTTCCCTTCAAGGAGGCACAGTTGGAGCAAAACGCTCGACGGAGGCTGGTAGGCTATCACCATGTATACCCCCTTTATATATGCTTAAAATAATAAAACCCATGTGACAGGGAGTTGACATGCTTCTGCCAGAGAATCATAATGGGCCATAGACGGCTCTACCAAACTCCATATGAGGTGTGGTCTGGTTGTAGTTACTCTTCTTGACTTCCTTCACACTTCCATGAAGTTTCATCCCATTCCCACGCTCGTAGAACATGTTATAGCCTTCGGCCTATTTGCATAATTACGACACTGTCATTGTCCTTGGCTAATTCAAAGACATATCCAAACGAACTCCGCATGCCCCAAATCTGGTAAGCATATATAAGAACATGCGAGGAACAAGACCGTAGCCCAGAATTCCCAGATTCTACTTTTAGCTCAAGAACATCCGACAGTCACATACCTCGCCGCACACGGCCTTCGCCGTTAGGCTAAGCCCTTGGGTGCACCCCAAGTCCCTGTCAAACATCTTTGGCACTATTAGGGCATGTCATGCAACATCTCAAATGGTTGTTGCGTATTGTCATGGCCCTTTGCCTCATAATCCTACTTCAGCCCATCCTTCCACACACGCCGCCTGCATGGCTGACATGGGTGCGACTTGCTTGGCCAACACTCCTTGGCCGACTTTCTAGCCAATGTAGACACCCATATTTCTGGGGCGTTACACCCTCACACACCCAAGAAAGTCATCGTCTCAATGACATACGACACCAACAAAGACCCGAAGTTTGTCCCCTTAGGGCTTTACATCGTAGTTCCCAATCCATGTGTGATGAAACTCTTTCGAGCTCCTCTTAAGACTTAGGCATGTCCCTCGCACTTCCTTCTCCCATGTTTTGTCCAAGCTGCATCTGCACTACACCTCCCGGTGTTCACTTGGACGGTGTCTCCACACCTACACCCTCACATCCTTCAACTATCTGGAATCCTTGTTCTTCCTTGCAATAAACTTGCGATGATACGAGTGCCGCAAACAAGACTAAAGTATTGGAGGCCTCAAAAGTGTGTCCTGAGCACCTTCAGCTTGGCCTAGTAACTGGATACATCATGGCGAAAACTTTCTAGTACCGCAAACAAAACTAGAGAATTGGAGGCTTCAAAAACATGTCCTTGAAATCTCTAGCCCAGTCCAGAATCTGAGTACCCTATGGATAACTCACAGTCCCACCATGTTTTCACTTGCATTGGAAGATGTCATTCCTTTCAAATGCTTGCATTGAACAGCACAAACATACCTCGGCCTGATTGGCAGGGAATGTAGGCATCCTTCGATGTGGCATCTATGCCAACCATACCCTTATGGTCCTTCATCAAACTTGACCTTGTCCCAATCGACATACAACTCGGCCTTTGGCACTGATGTTGCAACATGGCACCTTTGGTCATTATGTGTTCCGCACACGTAGGCACCCTGCTCCCTGGGACGTATTTCTGGCAAGTACTTCATAGATCAAAGTGTCGGCGTTCACATTCATCGCTGAACAAGATGCTTCATCCAGAACATTCTCTTCCCCTTTGTAGCTATTTGATTCCAGTGTACCATATAGTACACAAGCCTATGGTGAGTGTTGGCTGATAGAGGATATTCTCCATATCAAGATTTGATCCCTTAAGATCTTAAAGATAATTGTTGTAATCTAGAATGTCTTTTTATTCTTTTTAGTAAAATATATGATTTTATAGAATCCCAGATTTCATGGGATCTAGGTGATTCTGTTCCACAATCTCTCATGTATATAAAGCCTTGTATATGACATAGAAAGAAATGAATAAAAATTATTCTGTCTTATTCCACATGGTATAGAGCTTTAGGCTTATTCCTTACTAGTTTTATTCATCTCGTCTTGAAATATTTATTTTTAATCTTTATCTGCCCAAAGATTGAAACCATTCAAGAACCATGCCAGAAAATGTGATTGCTGCAACTATTCCAGCTTCTGGAACTGTTTCTACAACTGTAGAGAATAACTCTACAGTTTCATCTGGTGATCTACAAAACATTCAAGCCTCTTATCGGTTGAATGGAAAAAATTACCTTAAATGGGCTCAACTGGTTCGTACCTTTTTAAAGGGTAAAGGGAAAATACGACACCTTGGTACAGGACCATCTAAAGAAAACCCCATGTTTGATGCATGGGATGAACATGATGCAATGGTGATGTCTTGGTTATGGAACTCTATGCTTCCAGAAATCAGCGATAGCGTTATGTTTTTTAGCACTGCTAAGGAAATTTGGGATGCAGTGAAGGAGACATACTCTAAAGTACATGATGCTGCCAGGATCTATGAAATAAAAACAAAACTTTCTGCAGCAAAACAGGGAGCTTGACCTGTCACTGAATATTCTAACTTTTTACAGGGGTTATGGCAAGAAATGGATCATTATCAATGCATTCAAATGAGTTGTAAAGATGATGCTGTAATTCTGAAAAGATTTATTGAAAAAGAAAGGATTTATGATTTTCTTGCAGGATTAAATGCAGAATTTGATTCCGTAAGAGTGCAAATCTTAGGAAAAGAAGATCTTCCATCATTGAATGAGACAATGGCCATAATACAGACAGAAGAAGGACGGAGGAGTGTTATGCTTGAAACTCAAATTAATGAAGGATCAGCTCTTGTAGCAAAAGGGACAAGTTCAAAAGAATCTGAAGTTTCACAATCGGAGAGCACCATCAAGCCCACAGGTTCATTCAAACCGCCATTCGATAGGGACAATCTTTATTGCACCTATTGCAAAAAATATCGGCATACCCGAGAGAGATGCTGGAGACTCAATGGTAGATCTCCAAACAGAAACAATAGTGATGGAAAGCAGGCACATTTAGCAAGCAACCCTCAGGTTGATGAAACAAATCCACACTCAACTTCATCAGGTAGTTGTTCATTGGCATTCACAGGTATTTCTTGTTCTTTTGTTACTAATGTCCTAGACAAACTTTCTCCAATATGGGTGGTTGATTCCGGGGCAACTGATCACATGACCAGTTCCTCTCATCTCTTCAGATCATATTCTCCTTCTCCTAGCTATAAAAAAATAACTATAGTTGATGGTTCAGTTATTCCTGTAGCTAGACAAGGAGACATACCACTGGGGAAATCCTTGATACTTAAAGATGTCCATCATGTCCCAAAGTTATATGCAAATCTCATTTCTATCCAGAAACTCACCAAAGATTCCAAATGCCAAGTAACTTTCTTCCCCTCATATTGCTTATTTCAGGAACAGAACATGAAGGAGATGATTGGGCGTGCTAGTGAGAAAGGTGGTCTTTATTGTCTGGATGTCCACAATGGTGGAGATACAACTAAGAATTCCGTATCTAGTTCATTCTTGTCTGAATCTGTTATGTCCAATAAAGAAAAAGTATGGCTTTATCATCGTCGGTTAGGTCATCCTTCCTTTTATGTAATCAAAATGATGTTTCCATCTTTGTTCAAAGATTTGATTGTTGAGTCTTTTCATTGTGATGATTGTGAAATTGCAAAACACAAACGGGTTTCCTATCCAATTAGTCACAAAAGAAGTCAAACTGCATTTTCTCTTATTCATAGTGATATTTGGGGACCCTCCTCTCCCATTCTTAATATTTCTAGTGCTAGATGGTTTGTGTCATTCATTGATGATTGTACAAGAGTAACGTGGATCTATTTGCTAAAGCAAAAATCAGATGTTAGTCGAATTCTTCACACCTTTTTTACTCTGATCAAAACCCAATATGATGCGCCTATTAAAAGATTCCGATCTGATAATGCCAAAGACTACTTCAATCAAACACTCTCTGTTTTCTTCCAAAAAGAGGGAATTATTCATGAATCTTCATGTGTCAATACTCCTCAACAAAATGGGATAGCAGAGAGAAGAAACGGTCTGTTACTTGACATTACTAGATCACTATTGTTTCATAAAAGGGTGCCAAAACAGTATTGGGGGGAAGCTGTCCTAACTGCTGCACATCTTAGTAACAGAATGCCATCAAGAATTCTGAACTTTAAAAGTCCGCTTGATACTCTTAGGAATTTCTTTCCGGTTTTTGAAATTTCCAATAAATTGGTTCCTAGAATCTTTGGGAATGCTGCCTATGTTCATATTCATTCTCAAAATAGAGGCAAATTAGACCCACGTGCTCTTAAGTGTGTTTTCATAGGATATTCTCCTACTCAAAAAGGTTACAAGTGTTATCAACCATCATCAAAGAAATTGAGTGAATCCTTTTTTGGTCATTCTTACAATCAGGGGGAGTCGTTGAAGGGAGAGGGACCTCTAGACTTGTCACTATTTGATTTTTTCTATTTCTGGTCGTGCCAAATCCTTGCCCGAGTCATCATATCTTCGGTCACCTGAGTCTCTAAATCCAAATGAACTCATTGAGTCTCCTAATCTAGATATAGATAATGGAATTCTAGAAAGTAATCTACCATTGCAAGTTTATTCCAGAAGAAAGAGGCCAACTAATCAAACTACTCAACTGCAATCAACTCCTAAGGTTACTGCTCCTAGTACCCATCCTGCACCTGTTGAACCATCAGAAACACCTAACCAAACTGATCATGAAGAACCTAACCAACCTAATGATCTTGACCTTCCCATTGCCCTCAGAAAAGGAACCAGAACTTGCACACAACACCCTTTGAGCCTTTTCGTGACATATCAAAATCTATCCCCAAAACATAAAACTTTTCTCTGTAACCTCCACACAATTCCTATCCCCAAAAATTTGCCTGAAGCATTAGGAAACAAAGAGTGGGAGAAAGCTATGAAGGTTGAAATGGAAGCATTGGAAAAAAACAAAACTTGGGAAATTGTGGAATTACCAGAAGGGAAGAAGTTGGTCGGGTGCAGATGGGTGTTTACTGTGAAATATAAGTCAGATGGGTCCATAGAAAGATTTAAAGCACATTTGGTAGCAAAGGGTTATACACAAACCTATGGAATTGATTATTTGGAGACTTTTGCCCCTGTGGCAAAAATGAATACAGTGAGAATCTTATTATCATTGGTTGCAGCTTTTAATTGGAACCTACAACAATTTGATGTAAAAAATGCCTTTTTGCATAGAGACTTAGATGAGGAGATCTATATGGAGGTGCCACCTGGTTTTGAAAGCAAGAAGGGAAGGGTGTGCAGACTGAAGAAGGCACTCTATGGATTAAAGCAATCACCTCGTGCATGGTTTGGAAGATTTACAAAGGTTATGATCAAGCTAGGGTAGCGACAAAGTCAAGGAGACCATACCTTGTTCATACGACACTCAGAAACAGGAAAGGTGACAGCATTATTAGTTTATGATGATGACATCATAATAACAGGTGATGATTTAGAGGAGCTACAAAATTTGAAGAGGTGTTTACTCAAGGAATTTGACATCAAAGAGCTTGGAAAATTAAAGTATTATTTGGGAATTGAAATGGCACACTCAAAACAAGGAATCTTTATTTCCCAACAAAAATATGTGTTTGATTTGCTGAAGGAAACAGGAAAATTAGGGTGTAAACCAGTGGCTACACCAATTGAATATAATCATAGATTGTGCAATGCTCCAGAAGATTCTGTGGTAGATAAAGGCTTGTATCAAAGGCTTGTAGGGAAATTGATTTACTTGTCCCATATAAGGGCCGGACATTGCATTTGTTGTAAGTGTTGTTAGCCAATTTATGCATGATCCTAGAGAAATGCATCTTCAAGCTGTCAACAGGATTCTACAATATCTTAAAGGAAGTCCAGGAAAAGGAATACTATTCAAAAGAGGAGGAGACATGGTTTTAGAGGCTTATACTGATGCAGACTATGCTGGTTCATTAGTAGATAGAAGGTCAAGTTCTGGATATTGCACTTTTTAGGAGGAAATCTGGTGACTTAGAGGAGTAAAAAACAAAATGTAGTAGCCAGATCAAGTGCAGAATCCGAGTTTAGATCTATGGCTATGGGAGTTTGTGAGTTGTTATGGTTAAGCGATGAAGGGCTCACATACTCATTCTAGTCTGTGAAGCGTAGAAGGCTCGCATCGCTTCGCTTCATCACTGAAGTGCTCGCTTTCGTGTGGCTCAAAGGGCCCAATGTTCGATATAGCAAGCCTCCACGGACATCGGGACACCCAACGTTCGCTACAAAGCCACATGCCGCCCATAGAGCTTCCCTAACTTATATGGGTACCTAGGACACTCATTGAGATGCCTAGGCAGGCCTTTGAAGTTCCCCTTCAAGGTAGCACACTCGGGATAAAATGCCCGAGAGAGGTTGCTAGGTTGTCACCATATATACCCCCTTATATATGCTAAAAAATAATAAAACCCATGTGACTGGGAGTTGACATGCTTCTGCTAGAGAATCATAATGGGCCATAGACGACTCTACCGAACTCCAAATTAGGTGTCGTCTGGTTGTAGTTACTCATCTTGACTTCCTTCACACATCCATGAAGTTTCATCCAATTTACATGCTCGTAGAATAGGTTATTGCCTTCGGACTATTTGCAAAATTACAACAATGCCACTGTCCTTGGCCAAGTCAAAGACATATTCGAACGAACTCCAATTGCCCCAAATTTGGTAAGCATATATAAGAACATGCTGGAACAAGACCCTAGGCCGGAATCCCTATATTCCACTTTTAGCTCGAGAACGTCCGACAATCACATACCTCGCTACATGCAGCCTTCGCCGATAAGCTGAGCCCTTGGGTGCAACCCTAGTCCTTGTCAAACATCCTTGGCACTTCTCAAATGGTCGTTGCCTCTTGCCATTGCCCTTTTCCTCATAATCCTACTTCTGCCCCTTCTTCGCCACACGTCACCAGCATGGCTGACATGGGTGCGATGTGCTTGGTCAGCACTCCTTGGCCGACTTCCTGGCCAGTGTAGACACCCATTATGGGGCATTACACCCTCACAAACCTAAGAAGGTCATCGTCTCGATGACATACGACACCAACAAAGACCCGAAGTTTGTCCCCTCACACACTCGATGGCTGACTCAACCTTTTCTTGACACTATGATCTTTCGCAAAGACGCCTGCATTCAGGCCCAACTTCATGGTAGTGGTGTGCGCAGCACGATCAACTTGCAAGCTCTAGCTTGCTCATACAGTAGGTTCCAACCTACTGTTGCAGCATGCTGCTCACACTTCCGCAACAACTTGGCTCAAACCAAGCTCTAATACCATTTGTCACTTGTCACAGACCCGTCGGCGCCCAAAGCTCCTATAGCTTAGGGCCAGCCTTACAACTTTTCCTGTTTCCTCAGTACGATCCTTATACATGTGGAGAGGTCTGCCTCAAGGCTTCCCTAATTGTACCTATGGCATTGACATGTATTCGACTCAAATGGTTGTTGCCTCCTGCCATGGCCCTTTGCCTCATAATCCTACTTCAGCCCCTCAGTCAACACACGGTGCCTACATGCCTGACATGGGTGTGGCCTACTCGGCCTGCACTCCTTGATGACTTCCTTGCCAGTGTAAACGCCCATATTTCGAGGGCGTTACATCTTGCTTGGCTAATTATGCAATTTTTCCGATAAAGTGATGCAAACTTGATCCATGTTTCTATATCTTCTGTAGGAGGCAATACAAGTGCCCTCATAGCTAAAAGTGCTTGCTAGACCTGGAAAAAATAAGAATATGTTGTAGATAACAGAGGCAGAAAGTTCAGATAAATGATCTGCCAAAGGAATAAGAACTTATAACTTAGAGAGAGCGCATGGAATCATATTAAGACAGGAAAAAGACCAGACAGACGGAGTGTAACGACTCGAACCGTATTTCGGGAAACTAAGTTGTCCGGACATGTACCTTCCGACCATAGCGAGAATAACCCTGCCACAACGGGATGGGCCGCCATGGTGGGATAGTCCTAAATAGAATTGAAAGACGCGAATGCTTATGTTTCCCCTTCCTCCCTTGAGTGCCAAAATAGACGAGGGTCACCCTAAAAACCCTCAAAAGGCTACTCTAGGCTTGGGGAGGAGGGAGAGGAGCAATTCTAACGCAAGAAAGGCTTCAAACCACGGATTCCAAGCCTGCCTCCATTGTTTTGCCGTTTGAAAGACAGGAGTTGTGCTATAATCCTCATACAACTGTTTGGCGCACAAGTAGGCTAGGTTTTCTTTATTGAGTAGTTGATAACTCGCTCCCACCGCCAAATATATTGCAAGTCGATGGGAGATTTCATGTTTACGCCTTTGGGCACGAAGTTGGAAGGATAGCAAGTGTGGTCCCTGTGAATGAACTAGTGTGTACTGTGTAGGTGGACTTATCTTGTGAATTTAGGGGTAGGTGATGGATTGATTTTTCTGTCGGAGTTATATATGCATGTTAACTGCTATGTTGTATTCATGCATGTATGTGAATAGGGAAAGATGAAATGAATCTAATAAAATGACTATTTGTGATCCACTCATGCAATGAACCTGTTACCTGCTGATTGTGTTTGTGATTGTGGTTTAATTGGATCGGGTTTCACGTTCCGACACATAATTGGATCGAGTGTCACGTTCTGACACATAATTGGATCGAGTGTCACGTTCTGACACATTATTGGATCAGTGTCACGTTCCAACACATTATTGGATCGAGTGTCATGTTCCGACACACTAACAGCTTGGGCGTGGGTTCCACGAGTGGACTATTGTTGACTAATTAAATATGAATGAATATGATTTCCTCTACCATAACTGAGAAACGGAAAGAATTGTGATTGATCATGCCCATCCTGTGTAATAATGGATATGACAGAACTAGTAGTCTAAATGTTACTAGTTTCCATATTGTGATGACATTAAACGTGTTATGTATCCCTGGTATGAGGAGGTGTGAGAGTAAGAGACAGAGTAGTGCGAATGGTGATGAATGACTAGGATCTACCCTGGGAAGGGGGTTCGTATCAGAGTGGTTAGTGAGCCTTGTTATAGTATACTATGTGGTCAAGGGTCGGATTGTTGTAGTATAGAATCGTAGGTGTGTAGTAAGTTGGTTAGCTGGGTTGGGGGCGATGTGTGTTTCGGTAGCTCCTCTATGTGTGATAGAGAGGTTAGGCCTTATTCTAAATCAGAGTTGGTAGCGATGCAAATAGAAGGCCAACATTGTGTTGTTCCCTAGTTGTGGTTAAGACAAAGAAGGTGGTCAGGCCAACACTGTGTTGTTCCCTAGTTATTCCATATAGCATGTAGGTATCGGGTTGACCAATGATGTCTATTAGTATGTGTTGCTTGTATTGATACTACTTGAGCTATGCAACTTGGCATAGTCTTGTTGCAGGGTTAGTGATGTTTCATATGAGAAGACAAAGATGATCTCCAATAGCTTCTACTTTTCCTTCCCTATGGTGGGAGCTCTGTCATAATATTATTCTATTTACATGACGTATCTTTAGTAGCTCTTGTACCTGTTTAGGCTAGATCCTAGGGGTGTTAATTATTCAAGAAATTCAATCTTGGTTTTGCTTAAACTCTGTCTTGTAAACTTCATGAACTTTCTATTTTATCTCTATCTTCTTAATTTTTCCGCATGATGAATCGTTTAGGGACTAAGGGTTCTCCTATCTAGGTGTTAGAGTAGGTGCCCGCACGATCCAGTGGGTTGGGTCGTGACACGACACTGAATTTTTGTAAGACACCATGGGTTTGAGAATGAATACAAAGGCCATAAACTAGTCACCCAAGCTCTCATGTAAGCATTTCCGGATTGAAAATATCAAAAAATCATGACTGGACAACAAAAATGCAACTCACTCACTGATGGAAGTTCTGAAATTTACCTCGTCATTTCCTTTTGCACCCTTTATGCGTTCATTCCACATATTGGGAAAAAGGGCTCTTCTTCCTTCAACAATAGGGTTTCCCATAGGAGGAAGAGTACAGTACTCAATGACCTAATTAGAATGAGATGAAAATGAATTCTCAGATCATTAAAAATCACAGCAATTAGGAATCACTTAATAGAAAGGCTAAAAATATGTCACCTCTTCTAATTCAGAAAGTTGTTGAACGTGAACCGTGTTGTTGTAAGCACGTTCATAGCTCTCAAGAACCTATATGAATTAATAGAGAATTGTCAAGAATTTTGATATAAAATCCTGTATAAGTCATCAAATGAGTATAAAAGGGGAGGAGATGACGAGATAATGAGATGAAGACACAAACCAGTGCAGCAAGCTCGGTTGCCAAACATTTCCTTGCTCTTTCGAAATATTCATATGCTTCGTCGTACTGATGGAAGAAGGGGTGCAAGTACAAAGATTACACTAGAGCAGAGCATGTCACAACATCAAAATAGATGAATGAGTGAAAAATGGATGGACTACCTTCGCTCGACGAACTACAAGGAAGGCCCTCAAAAAGGTGCCATTACTACAATCACTGCTAGAAGCAGTATTTCCCAAGACTCGGAGTTTGGTTTCATCACCATATCAAGCCGAGAAACATATTCTGCCATCTGATCCCACTAACCCATGTTCCAGGAAGCATTAGCAGCCTAAACTGGTCCAAAACATGCATTCACTATGATTATCGAAATAACAAAAGCTATCAGAAATTACATATAAGTTGACAAACTAGAGCATACAATACGAATAAAATTCACTTTTTCAACCTGAACCAGATGCATAACACAACCCAATTCCATGGGTCAACTAGCATTTATTTAAGCCACCAAGCAATTTAAGAACAAGTGACGAAACAAATTTCACTGAAAGCATGCATTCGATTACCACTTGGAACCGTTAAAGTATTACATCAGGTAGTTAGAGGGGGTCAATCGATTTCCTTTACTCCTTTTTTCAGATAATGAATCTCAAAGGTGAAGGTCACTACTCTTTGAAGGAAAACTTGGATCTAGCATATGATGCATCACTAGGATCAAATATCTTCAGTAGTTCTGCAAGTAGAAGTCGTAGACCAGATTATGCAGTAACTGTTCCAATATTACAAACCTAGAGTAGCATCCAAACAAAGATGTGGACTCAAAGCTTGTGACGCCTTATCAGTGTATGCTTTAAGAGCATCGTCCCAGAGTTGCAACTTCTCATACCTTAAAAATCGACAAATAGCAATGACATCAGTGAAGCAGAAGATACATTTGAGACCACCATTTCACGTTAAAGCTTGTGCAGCCTATAGTAACTTACTAAGATTATCAGTAAAAGATGAGGTGCAATTAAAACAGTACAACAGAATGCAACAATCAACAGTACCATGACTCCTTCAACTGAACCCCCAAATGCTGCTGAGCGTATGTTAATATTCCAACCGCTGCCTGAAGATGTCAAGCATGATTAAGTGTAATCACCAGAAAGTCGGTATGAAACATATGTAAGCTGCAACAAACAACTAAGAAATCAAGACCTCATATTGATGTAATTGATTATTTATATGGATTAGAGCTACAACTACAGCAACAGGATTCGCATCCCTCCTATTTGAAAGTGTTCCTTCAAATTCCATTTCCTTGTAGTGTAGGGCCTTTGCAAATGCTCGACACTGAAAAGATTAGCTCATTATGGATACTACTTAACTAATTAATAGCAGAAGGTAATATATCAATCAACTGCACAATGTCAGAATAAACCCACCTTCCCCGCTAGAGCACCCAGCAAACGGATATCTATAGGAAGGGGTCTCTCATCATGTTCCATAAACTCCACCTGGAAAGTACAATTAGCCAAACTAAAATAAAAATTATAGTACTGCAGCTTTACAGTGGACAGATTACTGTCTTACTATGCAACTCCTTCAGATATTGAGCCAATCATTTCCAAAAACCATCGGCAATCACCCAAGTAAAGAATATGAGAGTTTAGATAAAAAAGAAAATCAGAAACTGTTAGTTCTTTCTAATTTGACTACACCCATAACTAATCATCCACTTGATATCATCCTTTATTGGATGATCACTTTATTGATAGTTAATTCCATCCTGGTCTATCTGTTCTCCTTAGTCTCAACTCTTTTTTAGAATGGTAGCAGCTCTCCTTAGCCCTTAGTCTTCACTCTTGAGTCACTTCACCAGAAGTTCAGTTATTCCCACAATCCCTTCCACACGTTGAAATGCACAAAACATAGCTTCATACTTGTCCTAGAGGAACTAATGTCATAAACCAAAAAATATGTCAATAGCAGCTGTATTTTGTACCAAGCGCTCTCTTCGCCCAAACAACCTCCACGAACCTTTACAACATCTTTTTTAGAGAAGTATGAACCTTTGCAATTGCAAGTAGATTTCCTCTCGGATACCAATCAACATACTTTCAACCTATAAAACCCTAAAAGAGACCCACGAGTATGATCCGATATCAAGTTCTAGGAACAAACACAACTTTTAGAGCTTAGGCTACCCCTTTATCAACATTAAGCACCGCAAAAGGAAACAACTAGAATTTTTCACATGCATCAGGTAAAACCACAGTACAATCTAGGTGATGATTCCATATAATTCTCTACCCCACCCCCACCCCCACCCCCCCCAAAAAATGGTTAAACAATGATATTGCCCCCAGCACCCAACCACCTGAAACAAACAACATCAAATAACTCAAAGACTACGAGATCCTACTATTACCATTATGATTTAATGTGTGTGCTATAAAGCTCTAAACACTTCTACTCTTTCTAGGGGCATCTCTATTACAGGGAAAATGGAGGGACTATCTTGTTAAGGTAATTATTCTGGAGAACCTATATTCAAGCAGTCTGAACATGTAAAGGGACAGTCAATCTTCTTGTATACATAAGCTGATTCTCCTACAATCGTGTATATGAAGAAACATGTAAATGCCTCTATTTTGAACTCAAATTTCACATTAACATCATCATTTCGTGAGAACATCAATGGATCAATATCTTCAAAATTGAATAATGTGGAAAAACTAACCAAGTTCAGAAGTGTAGTAAGAATTTCAGGTGGGATATTTGGAGAAGAAAACGTCATTTCTAAACTCCGTACTAGCCTCACTAAGTTGTGACCAGCAACTAACAAAACCTGCAGCAAACAGCTCCCGCCCAAAAAAAAGGCTGCAAGAGTTCAACATTAGTAAAAAGTAAGACAACTAGAAGCACTTCCTATTTTTTAGAAAGTCTTTTAGCTTTGGTTCTTTTTCTTATGAACAATGAAAAAGAGGTTCTCTATTTATTTATTTTTGAGATGAAGGTATCTGATGAGAATGATGATGTTGAAGAGGTAATACCTGTAGTTGAGCCAGTCTTGCACATGTTGTTAATGCTGGATAGGTGATTCTTTCAAAAGTACAATGCTGAAATGCCTCATCCACTCTGTTCAATCCTCTTTAGTACTACGTTGAGAAGCCTCACCGATGGTATGCAATCTGCCATCATTGACCTACATAAATGTAGTTTAGAGTCAGTATACCCAACTAGACATCCTCAAAGTTTGAAGAAAAGTAACAGAAATATTATTCAAATAAAAGAAGGGAGAAATAGAAACAGAAATTCAATTATTGCTGCTACAACTTAGAGTACAGGCCGACCTTCATATTTTTCTTGGATTTAGAAAAGGTGCAATGAGGAGCGAGAGATTTGACCCCAAACTGGATTGAAGCCCCCACCTGATGGGATACCTAAGAAATCCCTTTTGTTTATCTTTTTTTTTTTATGAAAATAATTGAAATATCATTAAAAGAAATCAAAAAGCTGTTAACAAAACATCTATCTTTTAAGGAAACTACTAGAATTTGAGATACCATCAAAACATATGTGCTTAAACCTTAGGGCCTAAACCCTTATCTCAAAACCATAAACCTCGAGCCTAAACCCTAAATCCTAAACCATAAACCCTGAACTCTAAACCCTAAATCCTAAACCTTAGGGCCTAAACCCTTAACCATATATCATAACCCCTAAACATTAGGGCCTAAACCCTAAAGATTAAACCTTAGGGCCTAACAAAAAAACTTAATCACAAATCTGAAACCTTTAACCTTAGGGCCTAAACCCTAAGCGATAAACCTTAAACCCTAAACTCATTACCCTACACCTTAGGGACTAAATCCTAAGCCGTAAACTCTAAACGCTAAACCTTAGGGCCTAAACTCTAATCCCTAAACCCTAGGGTATAATCCCCATACCCTAGGGTATAAACCCTAAACCCAAAACCATTGGGTCAAACCCTAAACCCTAATCCCTAAACCTTATGGCATAAACCCTAAAAACTTAACTCTAAACCTTAGGACCTAGACCCTAAAATCAAAATCCTAAATCCTAAACTCTAAACCTTAGGTCCTAAATCATAAACTCTAAACCCTAAACCCTAAAGCTTAGGTCCTAAACCTAAACCCCAAAACATTAGGGCCTAAACCTTAAAACCTAAATCCTAAGCCCTAACCTTAGTGCCTAAACCTATGGACCCAAACTCTAATTAAGCTTCTTCTTGATCATTCACAGGTAGCATATCTTTATCCAATTCATCTTCATAGTGAACCACTTGTACTCTTCTAGAGGATCATGGGCATTATCAGTAGTCTCAGGGATTGTGTTGATGGTGCATTTTTCCTTTGAACTAGCTGGTCTTCTTCCTTTTTTCCGGGCTAAATATTGCTGGTTTTCCTTCTTTTTTCCTTCCTCAAGAGCTAATTTTTCCTATCTTCTTCTATTAGCTTCTCTTTTCTTCTGACTCATCTGCTCTGAAGCTTTATTATTTAGCCCTTGTTTTTCAATAGTGTTTCTATATGAGTCCCTTCACCCACCCCATCAGACTGATGTAAAACAACGTTAGAGTTCTCTTTGTTTTGTTGACCTTCCTACGTAATATTCTGTTGCTGCTGCACCTGACTCATGGTCTAAGTTGCTGCCTGAAAATGACCCCTTGAATCAGCTTCTTTATACACAGAATTCCCTTTTTCTTGTTGAACTAGAGCATTAACCTCAACCCTGCCTGAGTTCACCTCACCCTCATCATCACTGTGACCCAATTCAGGCCCCTCCATAGACTCATAATCTAGAGAATCTTCAGCAGCAGGGTCTATATCTTCAATCAAAACTGGACTCAGATTCTGAGTGTCATTTTGAGTAGTCATGTTGATCTTGTTGTTGATGTTAACCTTGTATCATAGGAGCTTGATAAGTTCTGGTAGCAGGAGCTCTAAGGTCAATCCTAGGGTCATCCATATTAGAACTAGTGAACTACCACCCCCTTTTGGTTCCCTTCCTGCAAATTAGTGATTTTCTCCTGCATACCCCCTTTCACACCTATAGACTTCTCAGATGACAGATCCAGGTAAAACAACACAATTATTAATGGGGTGGGGTTGATGGAGCATTGAATCAATACCTTGCTTATTGTTGGCATCCTTGCTTTGCTTGTTATGAAATACTTTAGGGGCAACTCTAGGAATGGGGACAACACACTACCATGGGGTTGAGGGGTGGGGAGCATTGAGTCAATACCTTGCTTATTGTTGGCATCCTTGCTTTGATTGTCCTGATAAACTTTAGGGGCAACACAGGGGGTGGGGACTGCAACACTACCATGGAGTTGAGGGGAGGGGAGCATTGAGTCAATACCTTTTTGTGGTTCCTTACTGGTCTGATTCTGATGTGGTACTGGTTTATAAACCTGATTTTGTTGGTTGTTTTGGTGATTCCTCTGATTGTTTTGAGGATAGCCTCTAAAGTTCTTTTTCTTTTGTGTCTGCCATTGGTCTTCTTGCATTTTTTGTTGATCCTGATGAGTTCTTGATGGCTGTTCTTGGTACCTGAAACACTAGCAGAAATATTATTCTTAACAGGCTGATAATTAATTGGCAGAGTAGTTACATGAGTGTCACTTCCTTGTGTTGTTTTGGTTTTGTTCTTGTTTGCTGCTTCCACTGCCTTTCTTCTTCGATATTCATCATCTCTCCTCATGGCATTGCATGTATGAACCTTGTGGCCTTGATGTTTGCAGTAAATCAATATCTTTACTTGTTGGAACCTGTGGAAAAATAGATGTGCATGCAAATATGGAGGAAACAAATCTAATACGACTAGAGTGATATACTTGGTGCTTAAAGACATCAACAACCTCCTACTCATCAACTCTCCTTACATCAAATGGTCATCCAAGTGGCCTGAGTTGATACACTTTGCAGGAAATTGCTTCCATGATATCAAAATTACAAAGGTGAGTTGGTTTAAGCCACCTACAAATGTGGTTAAAATCAACTCTGATGGTAGTGCATTAGACAACCCAGGAAAGATAGGGGCTGGTGGTATTGTTAGAGATGCCCAACGTGATTTAATCTATGCTTATGCTACTCCACTAGGCCATGGTACCAACAACCAAGCAGAGATTGAAGCTGCTCAATGGGGTCTATCTTGGTGTCTAAATAATGTTTTTAAGAGAACATGTGATCAATTCCAATCCTTTTCCTGTAATCACACCTTTAGAGAAACTAACTTTGTGGCTGATGTTTTATCAAAAACTAGCCATAACAGTGAAGTCCCTCAACATTACTTCCATGTCCACCAGATACCAAAGAAGCTAGAGGATACTATATGCTGGACAAGAGTGAGATGCCAAATTTTAGAAGAAGAAAGATGAAGATCAGAGAACCACCTTGATCCGACAGCTTTCCATATGGTTCATCTGAAGATGCCCTTTTGTTTTTTGCTGTTTGTTTTTTCTTCTTATACTTTGTAAAGGGAGAGTCTCCCTCATTTATTGCTTTCCTATATTACTTGTATTGAGAAGAGTCCTCTCTTCTAGGAGCACAGTTGATCTAGGCTTCTTCTCTAGTATTGGGGCTGAGTTGGCCGTCCTTAGTAGGATAGCCGACTTATGAACCACCATAGGATCGGAGGTAAGGTTCATGTCCCCTCATTGTATTTCCCTTGTTTTTGTTTTATTAATGATAAGGCCTGGGGGTGTTGCTAAGTCCCTGACCCACCTCAAGGGTCATTAAAAAACAACCTTAAGTCATAAACCCTAAACCTTTGGGCCTAACCTTAAACCCAAATCTCTAGACCTTAAACCTTAGGGCCTAAACCATAAACCCTAAACCTTTGGGCCTAACCCTAAACCCTAAACCATTAAAACCCTAAACCTTAAGACCTAAACCCTAAACATTAAACCTTAAACCTTAGGCTAAATCCTAAACCCTAAACCTTAGGGCTAAATCCTAAACCCTACGTAAACCCTACAACATAAACCAAAAACCCTAAGCCTTAGGGCCTAAACCCTAAAGCATAAACCTTCGGACCTAAACCTTTAACCTTATGCCATAAAAGTTCTAAACCATAAAACATAAACTCTAAATCTAAGGGCCTAAACTCTAAAACCTAAATCATAAACCCTAAAACTTAGGATCTAAACCAAAAATCATAAATCTTAGGACCGAAATCATAAATCTTATCCCTAAATCTTAAGACCTAATCCCTAAATCCTAACCCCTAAATTTAGGGCCTAAAATCTAAACCCTAAAACTTAGGGCCTAAACCCTATATCTTGGGGCCTAAACCGTAAACCCTACACCCAACCCTAAATTCTAAACTCTAAACCTGAAACCTTAGGGCCTAAAATATAAATCCTAAACTCTAAGTCTTAGGGCCTAAACCTAGGAACCTAACCCATAAACCCGAAACCCGCCTTTGTGCCTAAACGCTGAACAATAAACATTAAGCCTAAACACTAAATCATAAACAGTTAACTCTAAGCTTTAGTGCCTAAAACCTTAGGGTCTAAACACTAAACCATAAAGGCCTTAGTGCCTAAACCCTAAGCCTTAGGACCTAAACTCTCAACCCAAACCCCTAAACCTTCAACCCTAAATTTTAGGGCCTAAACCATAAATCATAAACATTAGGGAAAAGATCCTAAACCCTAAACCTTAGGGTCCTTAAATCCTAAACCCTAAACCCTACACCATAGGGACTAAACCCTAAACTTTAGGGCCTTAACCTTAAAACTTAATGCCAAAACCCTAAAACATAAACCATAAATCCTAAACCTTGGGGTTTAAACCCTAAACCCTAAACAGAGCAATTGACATGATTTGAAACCACTCTTTGTAGAGTAGACTGCTTTAGATTACTGAATTGGTTATTGCATTCTGTGGATCTATTCCAGAGGAATTAGTATGGTCTTATCCTTTAAACTAAGTGTAAGTTCCACATCAAGCTGCAAATCAACTAGTTCCGTGCCCTCCATACAATCTGAAAATTCTCCCATAGTTGAAGTTCCTCCTAATGCAGTCCTTTTTTCGATATGGGAATTAACATATATTAAATTCACCACAGATAGGCCATGGCCCCTCCATCAGACTTCTAACATCGGCTAATTCCACTCATATCAGTCTCCTTTCCAATTTTCTGTTAGAAGCATACACACAAGTGATATGACATTCAAAATCATTTAATTGGGCCTAAATCTAAACCATATACCTTGGGACCTAAACCCTAAACCCTTAACCTTAGGGCCTAAACCCCAAACCATAAACCTTAGGGCATTAACACCTAAACCTACAGGCCTAACCCTAAACCCTATCTCAAAACCCTAAACCCTATCAGACTTCACCACATCCAACATCAATCACTCACAAACAATCGACGATTTACCCTTAAGAAAGTCGTTAATCTATCCATCATTGGGCATCATCAATCCATATCTCAATTATTTAAAACAAAAAAAAAGAAGCCACAAACTACAAATCAAAAACTAAGATAGACCACCCTAAACCTTAGGGCCTGAACCCTAAACTCTAAAACTTAGGTCCTGAATCCTAACATAAGTGCCTAAATCCTAAACCATATACCCTAAACCCTAAACTCTAAACCTAATGCCTTAAACCCTACACCTTAAACCTTAGGACCTAGACCCTAAAGCCTAAACCATAAATTCTAAACTCTAAACCTTAGGGCCTAACCCTTAACCCCTAAACCATAAACCATATAAACCTTAAACCCTAAACACTAAAGCATGACCATAAACATTAGGGCCTAAACCCTAAAACTTAAACCATAAACACGAAACCCTAAACCATAAACAATAAATTATAAACCTTAGAGCCTAAACTCTTAACCCTAAATCATAACCAGAAACCATAAATCAAAAACCAAAAACCCTTAACCTTAGGATCTAAACCCTCAACCCTATACCTTATGGCCTAAACCATAAATCCTAAACCGTACACCCTAGGGACTAAACCCTAAATCCTAAACCATAAACTCTCAACCCTAAACCTTATGGTCTAAAATCTAAACCATTAATTCTAAGTCCTAAACCCTAAACACTAACTCATAGGGCCTAAACCCTAAACTTAGGACCTAAAATCTAAACCTTTGTGCCCAAATCCTAAATCCTAAACCCTAAACCTTAGGGCCTTAACCTTAAACCCTAAACTCTAAACCTTAGGACCTAAATCCTTAAGCGTAAACCATAAATCCTAACCTCTAAACCCTAAATCCTAAACTTTTGGGACTAAACCCTGAACCCTAAACCATGAATCCTAAACCCTAAACTAAGAGGGCCTAAATCCTAAATCCTTAACCATAAACCCTAAATATTAAGGCCTAAATCCTAAACCCTAAACCCTAAGCCGTAAACCTTAATCCTAAACCCTAAGGGGTCGTTTGGTTACTGATTATAGTTATGCATGTATTAGTTATGTAGGAATAAGTTATGCATGTATTAGTTATGTAGGAATAAGTTATGCAGGTATTAGTTATATAGGAATAAGTTATGTAGGTATTAGTTATGTAGGAATACGTTATACACGTATTAGTTGTGCATGTATTAGTTACGTATGAATAATAATACATGAATCATTTCTGATTGCAAGTTTGATTTGTTATAAATTAATTATATACATGTCCCAAACAAAAATCAAGTGATTATGATATTGATTAAATATATTTTTTTCTAATCTTGAATCACGTTAAATACACAAGAAAAATTAGAAGTGAATTAAAGAATCTGATACCTTAAAAAAGTCTGAGAAATTATCGATAATGTGGAGAATTGAAAGAGTATTGTCAAAGAGAAAGGAGAAAACAACTTAAGCAGTGATTGCTACTTCCTAAAATACTACTTTGTGAATTCTAGCAAGAATACTTCTTATTATTTAAAGATATAAATATTTTAAACTATATATTATTAATTTGTATATATTATATCTATAATTCAACTACTGATAACTAGTGTTAATTCATATATTACTGGTCCTTTCGGAATTTGTTCCTAAACTAAGCTACCCTTACGGAAAAAAAGAGGGGTAAATATGTAACTTTATAATTTTATCCATGTATAACTAATACGCACATAACTTATTCTCTACCCAGCATTAATTATACATAGATTTCCTCAATAGATGCCAAAATACTCAACACAAGGAAACACATCTCATAAGCTCAAAAATAGACGTCGATTACAGTCAAGGTGAGGCGAAGGTGCAAAGTTCTCATCCTAATACCAAAAGGTCGATACTCAGTGAAGAAGGTCGGTTTATTTAACCTTCAATAGCTCAAGGCCAGTTGTGAACCAAAATCGGTCCTTCAAACACAAAGAGATACATGAATTTCAAATGCTATAAAGCGGGGTAATTCGAGGCGGCTGATCAAGACTTGACAATACTCAATAATGCTAAAGAAGTTGTGTCTGGCAATGATCAACCAAATGTTCAACAAAATTCCAACAATCGAATCACAAAACCTCAAGGTAAGTGTCCTAGCAACTCTCTCAATCTCTTCGGATAGTATTAACTGTGTTAGTAATGAAGCTGCACCTCAACAAATGAATGTAAGTGGTAATATAAGACCTCTTGCGGATCAAGGTAAGTATACTAATGCTCATCCAATGCTTAATGATCCCAAGATGTTTGTTAAAAATGAAGCTCAATTGCAATCTGATGCAATTGAGCAACATTTGAGTATGCTAACCCCTTCTATGCAGATTGTTGAAAAAGAAAAAGAGGAACTGGCAGGTTCGTCTAGACAAAATCCTATCCCTGTTGATCTTAACAATTCCATCAATCATAAGGTTTTGAATGCTGAAGAGTAACTAAAGATGTATCTACCACCTCCCAAAAATCTACTGCTCCTATTCCCCATAATCTCACTAAACTCACTTCCAACTTCGATAAACATATTCCCAACAACCCTCAAAAATACAGCAATCTCAAATGGAAAATAATACCAAAGTTTTTAGACATCACTGTACAAACACCAAAAATGGGCTGACCCTTGAACCAGGTTCTTTCACTGTGATCCAAACTTTTGCAACAAGACTACGAGCTAACCAAGCTAAGAATGTCCCTATTGAGATATCGACTCCTACATTCACAACAAGACAAGGCCTGCCAGCAGTGATTTTTAAAAGAGAGGATTTTTTGGTGAAATTAGCTTCAAGATGCAAATACACTATGGTTGGGAAGTTCACAAACACTATGCAAAAATTGAACTTATCAGGAAGAGTTTTATCCTTCATACTCAGCTTATTTGTGGTGTCAAAATAGCTCACTTTAATGTGAGGCATATTTATATTGACTTGGACAACGAAGAAGATCATATTTCTGTGTGGAACATACAAAAGATGTACATTGAGGGTCAGTTAATGAGACATACAAAAGATGTACATTGAGGGTCAGTTAATGAGACTCCAAGTCTAGACCCCCACCTACACTCCTGAGGAAGAGACCCTCATTGTGCCTGTATGGGTTACTCTACCAGAGCTACCTTGGCATTGCTATAACAAAGAGTTTTTGACTGCCCTCCTATCTCCTATTGGTAAAACTTTATATTTGATGCTGCATCTCTCCCAAAAAAAATAGAGGGAGTGTGGCAAAAATTAGGATGCAAATAGACATTACGAAAGGAAGACCTCCTCATGTTTGGATGGTGTTTGATGAAGAAGACTTTACTGTGGGAAGATGGCAAGCCATCCAATATGAGGGACTACCAGAGTTTCTTATTGCAAACAACAAGGACACATATCACAAGTTTGTAACATAGAGAGTTGAGATGAGGAATACAAGAAGAGAAAAGAAGCTGAAGCTGCAAATAAAATCAAGGGCAAGAAGACTGCAAATGCCAGCAATTAGGTAATTCCCCAAACTTCTCCTCCACAGGTTAATGCTAATATGACTGCTAGTGTTTAAGGTGCTGAGGATACCCAAAAAAAATTGCAACAAACACAACCTGAGATGGACAAACAACAAATGGATGAGTGGCAAACTCACAAAAAGGAAAAATAACAAGGGTCAGCAAGGCCATGGTCATCAAAATAAAGTATACAAACCAGTGGACAACCTAAATTTGCAGGAAAATAATATCAAAAAGCAGCAGGTGGAAAAGTCAGGTATTGACTTAACTCTCCCACAACCCCATTCCCCTGATAAAGTTGATCAAACAGGTCCATGTGATGGTAATCAAAATCCTCAAAATAAACAGAGCAAAGATGGCAAAATAACCCAAGGTATTGACTCAATGCTCCCCAAACCCCATGAACCCCCTAATAAGAGTTTTCTGTTGTTGGCTGTTTCTGAAGTTATGGGAGGTGAGGTGGATGGATCAAGGAGAAACCTACTAAATTGCAGGTCGTTGGCATTCACAAAGCTTCTAGAACTTTTGAAGAATTGATTCATCTGGAGAGTACCCCAAAGTTTCTAGGTCTGTGGATGCAAAGGTTGCTTTCCTGAACAGTCACCACTATCCTGAAAAAATAACACCAACCTAGACCAACTAAACAACAAACTCAATTACCCAAAAGAGAACATAGAAGGCACTAGCAGGAGATACGTGAACATAGATGTTTGAAATAATGCTTACCCTACATGCAAGTTGACTTGCACGAAGACCTTCCAGAGATCTAGTACTCAGGATGGACTCAGGTATTTCAAACAAGGCACTGCGCTAGGAGATAAAAGGAAGATATAAATTGTTCCAGGACTGTGCATAAGTTTATGATAGAGTTTAGGCACCAGTAATTTCGGATTCACTGATTTCCTCTTCTTTTTCAGTCACCATGATGTTGTCCAAGCTCTCAACTTTCTGTTGATTGGCTTTGAGCACTTTTGGCAGTAAGTTCTTGTTCCTTCCTCTCAATGTCGAATTTATTCAACTTTTCTTCAAACTCCTCAATGCATGATTTGAGTTCAGGTTTAGCAAACGTCTTCCCCTAAATGAAGACATTCAAATAGGCAGATAAATTTCACTTGGTTTCTTCAAGTGCGTTCGTGAAGGATACTTTCCCCTGCCAGAAATCGCATTTTCAGCTCTAGACCTCTTTTTGCCTCAAGTTCACTTGGTTTCTTCAAATATCTCCTAAATCGACTCTCCATTTCATTTTCATGCAAATATGAAAAAAACCACATTAAAATCACCAATTTCTAAACTAAAGCAAGCCAAAATAACTACGAAAAGAACCTCAAATGAGTGGAAATCCACCACTCATCAACACCCCCAACTTAGAAACTTTGTTTGTCCTCAAGTAAAGAAAATCAAAAACACAAGAGGCTCTTATTTCAAAACACACCACAAAACAATTTCCCTTTCTCAATTAAGCACAAAGGTAATGGCTTCGGTTGGTACTAACAAATAATCCACATGCAAACTTTTCACAAAAGAAACCCTCTCATTCTCGTGAAACATTTTCAAAAACCAAGAATCATTTAAGTGACAACAACTCAAACTCAAGAAATGACTCAACTCATTAACTCTTTCACATGCTCACTTGACTCAATTAGGAATTTTCAAAATCACCACTTTTTCAACTTACATGCCCTCACAAGAAAGAAGTATCCCAAAACCACACACATACAGACAAGGGACAAAGATGCAACACTCACACTCACAAAGAATCATCTCATGCACACAAATGTCACACCATAGGCTTGCCCATATTTTCAATCAATACTGACTTAACTCCTTTTGGTTAGAAATATCAAAGGACTTTGTTAAGCTTGTAATGTAGGCTTAGGGAAGGTTAGGATATCATTTAGGTATAAGTGACTACACCCTCCTTGAACACTACACAACAAATCATTATTTCTAACTTTCTCCACTTTTCTTCACTTTCCAAACCCAAGCACATTCCACACTACTTTTCATTTTTCTTTTCTTATTTCCACTTTAGATGCCCCACATGCAACCATTTTCAACTTTCGGAGAATTCAAGCCTCATTTTTTCATTTTCTTTCTTTCTTTTTCAAAGTTTTTACTTTCTTTAAGACTTTCAATTCTCTCTTCTTCTTTTTTTACTTTTTTATATCAAACCCTCATGTGGTAAGCATCCCTTCAATTAATTTCCCATAAGGTCCCAACTTAGGCCTTTAGCCTCAACTTTCACAACCTCAAGTTCAAGGAGGGAAGGGTTCAAAAGAGGAACACCCCCAACTTAGGCCTTTAGCCTCAACTTTCACAACCTCAAGTTCAAGGAGGGAAGGGTTCAAAAGAGGGTTACTTTTTCAAAAGGGATAAGGCTTGTAATGTGGTTGCCAATAAAAAGGAATAGGCTCAAAGGGGACAACTAAGGATATATTTAGTGCAAAGGTGGGATTTTTAAGCCAAGTGGACTTCAAGAACATCAAAGAAAGCCTAAGATCATTTCTCCAACCGAACTCAATCAAGACCAACATTTCAAGACCAACTGGGCAAGTTCTAGGTGACAAAAGCGAACACAAGGCATTATGCAACAACTCACCACACATGGCCTGCAAATCAATCAAGATGGTTCAAAATCTTACTTCCTTATCAAAATACAAGTAGCATTGAACATTTTAACCGCTAAAGAATCAAAAGTCACAAAAAGAGTTGTAAGAGTTGTCACAAAATCATTCATAACATGCTCAACCTTTTAAAAACGGAGAGGTATGTTCAACACTATTCACATGTATGACTATGCTCTTAGTACCAACCTTGTCAAAACCTTCCCAAATAGATGACAATTTTGCCCTTAAAAAGTCATCAACCAACCCATCATCAGGCAACCTCATGCATCTATCCGGCACCAGCTACTCAGACTTTGCCACAATCAAACACTCACAAGCAATCAACGATTTACCCTTAAGAAAGTTGTCACCCTCTATCCATCATTGGGCATCATCAATCCAAATCTTATTATCAAAACAAAAACAAAGAAGCTACAAACTACAAATCAAAAACTAAAATAGACCAATCCAACACAATATCAACAGAAACAACCACAATATCAAATCCCAACAAGGGCACACCAATCCATAACAAAGAAAGAAAAGTACGCCCGACAAGGGCACAATCACTATATGCAGAAACAATCAACAAAATGCGCACAAGGGAGGCACCAACTGAAAATGAGATTGTGTTCTCACAGTCAAATATCAAAAGAGAATACAAGGGACTCCCTGAACTGCCTCACACTGAGCTCGAAAATAACCAATCCAAAAGAACAACAAGACAGACAATATAATTAAAACGAAATATTACCTGTCGTGCAATAGATACCAAGGTTTCCAAGTTTCCATGTTATAAATTCCTTTAGACCATCCTCACATATGCGTACAATGTGATAGAGATCAGGAAAAACCTACAGAAAAATAAAAGATACAATCATAAATAAGCATCTCTGATAAAATCATCCACAACTAATGTTCGGGAAAAGAAGGGTATACTAATTACAAGCAATAATATTCACTATGTTCTACTTAAGTTCTCAACTTCCCCATATCATTGGCTGGTTGTCCCCTACTTTTATAAGTTAAAAAAAATAAAGATCTGAGATATCTTTATTTATCTCAGGTTCTTTTTCTGTCACCTTTGCTCTGTAAAAGGGTGCAAATGGGAGGGTCTGCCGGGTGTGGACAACCAGGTGCACTGTTTGTGACATGCTAAAGAACCACATTTGATGAAACACCAGGGGAAGGATGAACTCACATTTTTAAACATAAACATCCAGCCAAATTGATAAAGTAAGCTATACAATGGAATGCGAGCAACAATTCACATATATATCCTCGTTATGTGAGATAGTGGACTAACCTTAGGCAAATAAGGGACACATACCGGGCCCATTGACTATACATGCAAAAGACAGAAAAAAACAAATAAGTGTCCCAGGACTACCAGTGTCAAAAGAAGAAACAGGCAAGGCAGGATAATAATATAGGAATCCTGCTTAAGAAACAGTTATAAAACAATGAGAAATGAGGTACCCAACTGAGTCTGCAGACCTTGAAAATAAACATAAGAGATCCAACCACTTTCTGGTGGTAACTTGACAGAGATGGATCCCTGAGAATCCGCATGAGTGAGTTGATAGCAACCTGCAGCAGTAGATGCCAGTTAGGAAATCCATAAAAGAAAATAATAAGTTGAAGGTTTAAGTCTCACAGTGGAAAAATAATCCTCAGATGTCGCAAAGGATGGCCAGAGATCCGTAGGCAATTCATCCATTGATCTTATATGTTGACCAGGATCACCAGTCACTCCTGTAACTTCACCATGGGATCCAGGTAAGCTTTGCTGATTGCGCTTGTGCACATGGGGATCTAAAGCACCCATGATGCCAAGAACCTGCAAAATTCATCCTCAATGAACTTAAGTACTGACTAATCCAAATAAAATTATATATATATTGGACTACAGGATTGCAGTTACCTTCAAAATCTCTCTTCTTGTTGACCAAGCCAGTTCACCATTGAGCAGTTTCAAGAGAAACCCAAGCAACTGAGGATACTCATTGTATGGAGTAATGACATATCTATGAACATTACAGACAACAAATTTGTCAAACAAGATTTTGAATAATTTAAAGCTAAATTAGTGCACCGAAGCCATGAATAGTGTGGTGAAGAATACCAGCAAAAATGATAAATTTGAAAATACAGATAGCACACCACAGTCCAAATGAAAGGAAAAGTAAGTATGCCGCACAAACAAAACAATATTAGAAATAATCCCCAAACGTAGATTATCTAGGAACCAAAACAAATAGTAAGTAAATGACTGATTGCAAAGGAATGATCAAATCAAAGGTTGAAGAAACCACTCACCCTGTACTCTGTACAACTTGACCAAGTGTTGAAACAGCCACTTCATATTTGGTAACGGCAGCCCCATCCAGTAGAGCTTCAACAACTAATGGCACAAGTTCTGAAATATACTGCCGCATGGAAAAGACGCCCTAAAGAGAGTATAAGAGAGACAAAAAAGGGGAATCAGTGTTCTCAATTATACACAAGAACTATCTACATGCATAAAGACGACAGTCGATAATCTTGGAACTTATGATGAAAAATCAAAATACCTGATATAGACAGCTGCAAGGATTTAGAGTGACATGAGCTTCCATTGATATAATTTAACCTGCAACACAATTCTTGACTATAAAAAGAACAGAGGGCATACACAAGACACCAAGATGCAGATGAAAGATCACAGGGAAAGACCAAACTATAAAGATCAAGAACCACTATATTGTCTCAATTTGTTTGGCACAGTTTGAATGGATGCGGACACACGGTTCAAAAGAGAAGTGGGTATAGATTTTGACACATACATGTCAGGTCATAGGCAAAATGGAGATGTAGAAATTAGCTTGTTTCTAAATATATAGAAGTACCAATTTTTCAAGGAGGTCAAAATTTTGAAAGTGCCAAACAAATAGGGACAGAGGGCAATATCATTTATAGGCATTAATTCCACCCGGGTTATCGATAGACTCAGGTGCAAGTTGACTTAAGTCCCTTACTGATTTTTCAATTAAAAATGGAGACAATTTGGAGTACAAGTAGCTCCAATGAGACAAGGAACCAGGTCACAGCAAGAAAAATTGGAAACATCCTATCCACAACAGGCTTAATCCAGCATTAGTCAGTTCCTAGGATTCTTTACTAAGTGAGAGAGGCTGAGAAAATAAAAGGAGAACTGAAGGTGAATTTAACAACAGAGGATCACATCGTGTCTTCAGAAAAAGTTAATCTTGAGACAAAGTTAAAGCTAACACATATAATAACTGGAAAAGAACTGTGAAGCAGTTTTTTCCAATTGAAAACTGTAAGGCCGTCTTTTTTATGAAAGAACTGTTAAGCACCTTAAAATAGGAAGCTTTCACTTAATAATCGAGCCAGATACCAATAACAAATGAAACTATTATAATAACCAAAATGATAACCTCTGCACACCAACTAGAACAGCTAGCTAGCTGAAAAAAATACAATAAAATTAACAGAAATACCAACAAAGTTAAATGCAAGAGATGTAAATATTAGCTCACAGTGATAGGGATTATATAAGAAAAGATTAGGATAAATAAGCCCACATTGAGTTTAGGATATATCTAAAGAAATATCTGAATTATATCACTACCATGTGATGATAGAAATGCAGGGAGAAAAATAATCTGGACATCTGCCCCAATAGGAAACACGCCTATCAAAGAGTTGAAGTCAATTTATTTACAAAATCAATTCTGATATAGCCCCCAACCTGTTCGCATCCCTGTCAGAGGAGAACCAATCCTCTTTTTCTACGATAACTTCATTTACAGTACCATTTAAAAGAGCATCTCTAGAAAGTGCTGCATTAGAGATTAGGGTGATCATAATTATGAAGAGGCAACATACCACTCTTGCGAGATCTCCAACATTCACTAGGACTCCACTAATAATGCCACTATTCGCACTGACCCCTGTGCCCTCACAGAGTTGCTCTCTCTCTTACTTTATACTCCCCTCCCTAAGATGTTTGTCACACAATATTTAACTAAAGGTAATAAGACCAAACTTTTACCATGCCCCCAAACATAACGATTTAATAGACAAAACTAACAAGGGATTCAACGAAGCACTCTAGAGATTACAAGTGTTAGAATATATATGCAGAACAAGTTTAGCTCTTTCTTAGAAAAGAATGTAAAATGAGACTAGAAGAGGATGCAAACAATTGAGATGTCTAAATGAAGATCTAACTCAAACAAGGACTTTAGTTGCTCTATAGTCACTACTTCTACAATGACTTCCAAACAAGGCTTCAGTTAGTTCATATTAACAATGGCTGCAAAATGAATGGCTGAGTTTATAAGACCGGGTACTAGTTTATCCATAAGTTCTTAAGACCGTGGATGTTACACCCTTCCTTTTTCCAAATAAGTAAATAAAATGACCATGAGAAAGTGAATTTTCTTTCGACTTTGGCATTTTAATCTTTTTTTCTATTTTGGGAGCTGAACAAGGATCTAGATTGTTTTATCCATGTACTGAGGCATAAAAGACTAGCGTCATCTAAGTAGACATTTACAACACATTGAAGAGATACAAAAGCACATGAATTAAGTACCTCAATATAGCTGTCAAACTATCAGCCTGAGACAGAAACTCCTGCATCAGCATAAAGGGAGGAATGCCGAACAGTAACATCCGCATCAGCAACAAAAGTTTTTGCACAATCTGTAGAAAAGTAATTCAGGTTAAAAAAGAATCATAAATCAGCATGTAAAACCCAGAAATAAAAACCTTCATATTTATTCATAGAAGTACTTATCAACCACACCTTACTGCTAAGTTAGTTTTCTGGAGATTTTGTTTCTGCGACAAAAAATTGAGGAAGGAAAATCAAGAAAAGAACTCTTTATCAAAAAAAAAAAAAAAAAATCAAGAAAAGAAGGTAAAGATGAATGTTTCAGATAACTCAGAAAATCAAGAAAAAGAACTTTTTATCAACAAAAAAAAATCCAGAAACAATTAAAATCTTGACCAGAAACAATTAAGATTCCCTGAACTCCACAATTTTCAACAAAAAACAATGAAAGAAAGAGACCAAGATGAATTTGGGGGAGGGGAAGAATTTCAAATTCGAACCGAGATGAAATTTCAAAAATCAAAATAATGTCTGGTTCCACCAAATGACTAAAGAACACTCCCTGAACTCCACAATTTTCAACAAAAAATAATGAAAGAAATCAAAGATTGGAGACGAATTTGGGGGAGGGGGAAACTCAAATTCAAAATTCGAACCTCTCTTGAAGGGATAAGGTCGGCCAGCTCGAATTAGTACCATTATCAACATGATTTCAACATCTGTCTCGATTCTCAAACGGTCTAGTACGGAGAGGACGCGCGATGGATTCCGGGTTGTGATTTGGGTCGCTGGGCTGCGTGATTTTCGCATTTTCGTTTCTGGGTTTCCCCGCTCACTGGTTCGTCTGGGTTTGCACTTTGCAGGAAGAAGAACGTCTGGGTTTGCACTTCGCACGAAGAAGAAGAAGAAAAGGGTCGTATGGTATTGTTGTATTGTATGTTGTACGTTGGGTCTTGTTAAAAAATTAGGTTGGGTATTGGGCTGAGGAGAAGTGGGCTGCTAATTGGAGTTGGGCTGGCCCAAAATTGGTCTCCCTTAAAAATTGGAAGAAAATGGATTATGGGCTGGCCTAAAATTGATCTCCCTTAAAACATAAAATCTACGCGTAGCACCGAATATGTAGGAGTAGTCTCACCCAGTAGATGGATAAGCCAGTAATACCAATCAAGGAAGTCTTGAACTCTAGAGCTTTCTTTCCTGATGGGGACTAAGAAAAGGAGACGAATATAGCTAAACAGCTGTAGCAGAAAGAACGAAAAGTCAAAAGTCAAGGTGCATAGCGGTCTTTTCAAGAATAGGGGAGTACAAAATAAGGGGCCTTCTATCCCGGTGAACAATGTTCCACTGATTAGGCGGGGACAGGATTCGAATCTGCAATCTTCAGGTCATGAGCCTGATGAGTTGACCAATTCCTCTACCCCGCTTCTGAGTCTCGGAATGAAATTTCCACCAGCTTCCAAACAGGACTTTTGGGTTAGTAAGACTATTGGCTTGGATCCCAAGGCTTTTGCTTTGATTTTGAGTCATTAGACGAATTGTTTGGGTGTTTTGATGATTTCATTGACTCCGAAATATCATTTCCAAATTAGTAGCATATTTGGTTTGTGTCAGGAGGTTCCGAATGAGGTTTGAGTTAGTTTTTAAGCTTTTGGGATGTGTTGGCGTTGTTTCAACAATTTGTGTCAACTAAAAGGTTCGTTATTAATTTTAACGCAAAATTATTCTAGTACTTCCCAAAGTTTGAGAATGAATTATAGGATGATCTTTAAAGTTTGGTTCATTTTCGCTAAGTTGAGATTGGACTTTTATCGTGATTATGAAATAATTGTTTATCAAGCATGAATGATATTTGACTAGGTAAATGAATACGGAATTGAATTCCGATTGGACGAGTAGGTCTATATCATTATTTAAGACATTTAGGGGAAAATCGGGTTATTTCTCTATCGTATGAAGAATTTACAGGCTTTTTAGTGAAATAAAAGTTGTTGGTTTTCTAGTGCAACTACTGTTGTTCAACTATTTAAAATTTTAGACTATATTCATATGGTATTTTTAGCATATTCTGAGTTTTAGAGCTCGAAATGAAGTGATTCTTGAGGTACTCTTTTTTATTTAATATGGGAGTTAGTAGCCAATCCTCATTTCAGTATTTTCTCATGATTTCTTCCTCTGATTTTTTTCCTTATCCGTGTAATTTTTGGATAAAAACTAGGGTTTTATTGATTTGATGAAAAGTGTATATTTAGGATCCTTTTGTTATGGGTAACTGATTTTGACATAAACTTGTTGATTCATCGATTATTTTCATCATATTAACCGCGTATAAGCTTGAGAATTTGCGTTTTTTCCAAGTAAAGTAAAAGTTTGATAAATTGAGGATTTTAAGGTCGATCTAACTTCATTTCTGATGAAATTTCATATTTGAACTTTCCTAAGCATGGGTAAGATCTTTTCAAAAACATTTCGGCTTGGAGTAGGGATTTCGGATCCAAGTATTGAGGGTTTTTCTCATGAACTTGTGTAAGTAAATTAGAGTTTTGAGCAGGATTTCAACTCTTTTTTCAATGAGATTTTAACTATGGAGTTCCAAAACATTTGGATAATATGATTTTATACAAATTTTCAGCAATATCCTTCATTTTCAGAAATGGGATTTTGGGCCAATTTGGGTAATGTGATGTTTGTGAATTGCCTTGTTGTAACCCTTGTTGATTGATTGATGAAATTCTTAATAGTCTAAAAGTGGACTTGAATTGTGTGTGTATATATATACTAGATGGAAGTTGTCCGTGCGTGCACGGGCCCAATATATATGATGCGACAAAAGTTAAAAATACTTGTAAGGCGTCAATTGGAAAATCAACACATAGTAGTAGTTGAAGATTATGCTCATAGTAAAAGACTGCCAATATATGTACACACCAACTGAACTATAGCCCTTGCATCTTCATAGAAGCAGGTGTCACAAAAGGTGAAATAGTAACACAGTCCGTCACTATGTTGGTGGTGGTCATCTTGATTTTCTTAATTACCGTTGTAATTTTGTGATGTCGTGACAGGCAAAATATATGTTGGAGGCTTCATGTTGAAGTGGGAGAAATGTTTGGCCGACTGTGTCGTGTCCTTTTTAAAGCATTGGAGCTCTCTTCAATCTGGCATTTTAAAAAGACAATGCAAATGAGAGGAATAAATGACAGAGAAAAGAAAATACATATTTATAAATAATAATACCTAAATCTCTGTTGGGGAAAGTAAATAACCTCTCCTAAGAATACACTGGCCTCGACGCTACTAAAACAAAATATACTACACGGAACTCTTACTATATATTTACATACATAAATCACAAGGTTGAATAATCTAAATTGAAAAGAGGACCAAGTAGAAAAGGCTGGAACCATATTATCTTCGATCTATACTAGAAAAATGCTTTTATCCCTCACAACCTCATATTTGCAGTAAAAAAATTAAGTCTCATTTTCTATGTACAAGAATCAAAAGGTGAAAAAAGTACACATAAGTAATAGAAACAACACCACAACCATTTTATTGTGTTAGCGTCGTAGTCAATATAAATCACAACACACCAAGCACAATATTTAAAATTTCTATCAAGGATCTCACAAGCTTTACCACATGAGGATATAAATATTATCCCATGAAAAGCCTCAGATGTTCTATGAGGGCTCGATAAATTTTATGCTAAAAAATGTGAATACATTTGTCTAAGACAATTTTAGCACTCCATTATGTACATGCAGGTAGTAGTTTGGCATCATTTCATCCAAAAAGTCAGCCAACAACATCTCCATCCTTAGAAGACAATGTAGTGGTCAAACAAATGAAATGGTACCAAGTAGATGAACAGAAAACAACCCTAACAACTAACAATCTAAAATAACATCTTTTTCAGGTTAAAGGTGAAACCAACCTGATGTAATGATAAATTAACTTTCATAGTTATTAATCGATCTTAATAGTAGTTGGAAAATATCTCTTCCTCCTCTCCAAATGCTTGATCGATCGATCATATACCTGGATAAAACCTTGATAGATCATGTCAGATTGACAAAATATTTCCTCTAATGACACTTGAAAAAATAGAACTTTCAAAATTTTATTGCTTCGTTGAATCACTTGAATCCTAATTATTTTTGGTGTCATGGTGTGTAGATCAATGAAATATTACGCTTTATTGATCTAAAATAGGATGATATAGTACTTTCAACCAACAAAGTAATTCATGTTGCACTACTTATGCAATCCATGACCCATAAATACAAAGAATCAAAGAGCTAGTTTTTTCTTTTTGCGTTCTTGCGCATTATTGATCAAAGGCAGGTGAATTGATAGAGTTCAAAATATTCCTTTCTAATGGAACATCAAACACGTTCATAATATTAAAGGACATTTTGGTAAACTTTCCACCTCACATATTTACGATCATAAGATTAATAAAAATTTTGGTACATTCTAATTAGGTATAAGAATAAATTGGGTATATATATATATATATATATATATATATATATATATATATATATATATATATATATATCTTGTTGTCTCTTCTGTGTGGTGTGATATTATTTGTGTGCATTGATTTGGAATATTATGATGGGACATGTGATAGTTAATGCTGTCGAGGTCATTTCCTGCAAGTGTTATAAAGCCAAGGTCATTTTCGGCAAGTGATTGATATGAGACGGGGTCATTTCTAGCTAGTGATTGATATGAGCCGAGGTCATTTCCGTCTAGCGATGATATGAGCCAAGGTCATTTCCGACTAGTGATATGATATAAAGGTGATGGGAAATGGTTCCCTCTAGTGATATAAAGCCGTTGGAGAATAGTTCTCGCTACTGATATGATATAAAATCGATGGAAAATGGTTCCGACTAGTGACATGATATAAAGTTGATGGGGAATGGTTCCGCCTAGTGACATGATATAAAGCCAATAGAAAATGGTTTCGACTAGTGATTGATTATTGTGATTTGATGCATTATGATGCTTATGTTTGATTTACTTGTTAATTGTGATCGATACACTTGTTACTTGTGATTTTGACTTACTTGATTCGTGTTGGTTGTTAGAATTGTAACTATTGGATTGTGTTTATTGAACCTTGTGAGTGGTGTATTGTAGAATTGTCAGGTTGGGCTGATTTTCTGTGCAGGTTGTAGTTTGAGGAGGTTCGGTTGTGATGAAAGGAGTATTCGATTTCTAGCTAGTTGCCTTGTTTATTAGGTTTCTTACTGGTACCATGTCATTGATACTCACTCCTTGCTTCTACATTTGTATAGGTTTCGAACTCGATATCGTGTGATTGCTTTTTCTCTCCCATCTTTGAGGCTTTTCAAAGAACTGTTGAGAGATAGTTGTTTGTTATCCCGGCAAACCCTCTAGTTCATCTTTTTATGTTTTGTTCTATTTAGGAAACAAAGACTTGAGACTTGTACTTATTTCTTAATTCTGTACTTTATGTATTAGTGAATTTTACACATGACAATCAGGTTTTGGGGTGTTAATAAAATGAATAAGTTTTCCGCTTTTATCTTGTTCTTGCTTTTATCTTTCCGTTTTTCTTTCGTTTCGTTGGGTTGAGGCTGACTTGTCTTGGTGGGAATAGACAAGTGTCATCATGTCCATTTTTGGGACATGACAGGTATCACGTGGAAATGAATGTATTGGTTAATGCAAATGAACAAATTATGTTAAGAGGAGTCACATGAACATGTTGACAGTTGGGCGACCATGAAAAATGTGATAATGATATGTGTCATTTAATACAATTGAATAATATTTGACAAGTGGAAGGAAACTATTCACACGAAGAAAATCAATCATCAGATAATTTGTCATAAGTCACATGAAAATGAACATAAAGTTAATGAAAATGAAAAAAAAATTGACCAGAAAAAACATGTTGACGAATTGATAATTACAAATAATGTGATAATGATATGTCATTTAATGAGGTGGGGTAATATTTGACAAGTGCAAAAAAGTATGCACTCACACGAAAAATATCAATCATCAGATGATTTATCATAAGTTACGTGGAAATGAATGTATAGTTAATGAAAATGAAAAAAATTGACCGGAGGACTCACACAAGAAAAAACATGTTAACACATAGGCAATTACGAATAACATGATAATGAAATATCGTTTAATGAGGTGGGGTAGTATTTGACAAGTGCAAAAAAAGTGTGCACTCACATGAAAAGATCAATTGTCAGGTAATGTATTATAAGTTATGTGAAAATGAATGTATTGTTTAATAAGGTAGGGTTATATTTTCGTTGAAAACAAATATCCACACGAAAAAATTTGTCGTCAGATAATGTATCACGAATTGTGTGATAATGAATGTGTTGTTTAATGATATTAAGATGTTATTTGTCAAGTGAAAAAAAACTCCACACACAAAAAAATTATCATTAAATAAGTTATTATAAGTCATGCGGTAATGAATATGTGTCGTTAATTGAGTGTGGGGTGATATTAGATAAATGGGACAAAAAATGTTCACTCAAAGAAAGGACACCCGATAAGTTATCATGAATCAAATAATAATAAATGTGTCATTTAATGAGGGTAAGGTTGAGTTAATTAAGATACGTGTCATTAAATTAGATTACAATGACTAATTAAAAGCTTAATTATCCTAAAATTTAAATTGTATGTGATATTTTAAAATAAATTAATCATATGAAAAGTCATGTCTTCTTTTTAAAGCACAAAAAAGTCTTTTCATTTTTCATTTACACTATTATAAAATCAATCATATGCATAACTATGTTATTTTCTATTTTGTTGTCTTCAGTCCACTGGTGTCACGACCCAAAAATGAACATGATGGCACTCGTCTTATCCCACCAAGACAAGTCAACCTAAAACTCAACCATTACAGTAAAATGAGGAAATTTTATAACCAACTCAAAAATACCTCCAAAATTTGGTTGTCACGTGTACAAGTCTCTAAAGTATTACAATTGATTCAAAAGAAAAACAAAAGTCTCAAATGACCTAGTTTCTAGAATAGATAAGATCATAAATAGGAGTAAGAAAGTCTGCTGAAATGACAAGCAGCTACCTCACAAACCTCCACAATAAGCCTCAGACAAGGAGAAGAGAAAATATCACAAAGGTCCGAGCTAGTAACCTACAAAAAAAATATAGTAGCAAGGGGTGAGTACCAAACCACATGGTACTCGGCAAGTAAACCCCTAAACACAAGCTAAGGGGATAGAATATGGGTACTCCTTACACTCCAACCGAACGTCCATAACTAGAACGTGCATAAAACCAGCCTAACCTAACAATTCACAAATTACAAGCACATATCTCAACAATAACATTCTAACAATCACATATTCTCAACAACAAGCTCAATATTCATCAATTACAACATCCACAACTACAACCTGCTTAAAACTAGTCCAACCTAACAGTTCATAATTCACATAGCACACAGCTCAACAACAACACTCTAACAATTACATATCCTCAGCAACAAGCTCAATATTTATCAATCAAAGTTCCACAAAAAGACACTCACAAGATCAGCAAAACACAATATCAAGTTCACCAATGATAAATATGTGCAATGCAATGTCAAGTATAGTGATGCATGTCTGACCCGTTGTCTCTCAGTCCAGGACCCATGGGGGACATATCTGTCCATGCATCCATCGCGACGTGCGATACGACCCTCGATAATAGCAACCATTGTGGCGCGCGATACATCCCTTGAAATATAGTATCCATTGCGACGTGCGATACATCCCTCGAAATGGTACATCCTCTTTAGTTTCTTATTCTTTCTCAATTCACAAACACTTGTCAAAACCATGTCTCAGAACAATGCAAATGACATGTTCACACAAATAATGAGGAGATGACCATTTTCATAACATTGCACAATTCACAATAACACAATCATGATACAACATCAACAATGATTCAACAAGCCTTTCAAACTATTCTCAACACATCACACACAAACAATTAATCACATTTCCTTTCGTTACCCCTTTTTCATCATTAGAATTAATCAATGTGGACAAGTCAACCCATCACCAAGGCTCATTACCCCCAAACACATATTACAAGGAAATACACTAATTCCATACACTTAACAAGGGTTTAGAAATCAACTTACCTCAAACAATCAAGCAATTACTCCGGGACTTGAGCCTTCTCTTTTCGTTGGACTTCCAACTCAAAGCAATCTATTCACATTAATAATCACAATGAGATTTCGAACCTAACAAAACTCAAATTACTATAGGTCTTGCCTAGACCCAAAAACTCACTCAATTTATAATCAAGTTTAACATGTCAATTCTCATATTTCCAAATTTCAAGTGTAGGGTTTAAGTCTCAATTTCTCAAAATATAAAAGTCAATTAATAATCATGGAATACAATACACTAAAAGAAGGACCCTAAAGAGAATGACAAATCAGTAGCTTAAATCGCTACACAAAACAACTATCCATCCATACTTCAAACACTATACAATCATCCTTTATTTTATTATAAAATAATTATCCAATTTTTATCTAATCATGGACCATTAATGACAGTCACGAAGAATGCCCAGTTAATTGACAAAAGGTGATCTATTAATCTATATTCCTCCCTCACCACATAATTATTGTTTTATGATCGTCCTTAAAATTGCATGGTCATGTTTAATCCTTAATTTGACACAAAAAAAAAAAAAAAAAAGTAGTACAGGTCACGGTTGCAACAACAATTAATTCACTTTGCTCCTCGCCGACAATATAATATTATATTTCCTCTAAAAACCAATACCTAATTTGTTCATATCCTAGAAATTATAATACACATGTAGTGGATTGAATTTTATTTGAAGTTCTCACCTGAATGCTGTCGTCGATGCCGCATGTAAGTCCTGACCCCTTTTCTTTTTCGTAAATTATGACCTTAAAAAAAATCTCAACCCTAAGTAAATTCTAAATTTGACCCATTAAAGATTAACTAAAATTAGTTATTTAATAAGTAACCGTCAATTAATTAATTATAGTTAAACGAATTTTTAAAATTTTTAAAAATGACCTTTCGGGTCATTACAACTGAATAAATACTATTATTATTATTTTTAATGATTTTAAATCTTATGATGTTAATTTAAATATATTCATGATATAATAAAATGTCTTTTAAATCTAGAAGTAAACTCAAATATTAATAGAAGATAAAATTATTTTATTTAAATAATTTATGAAAAATTTAAATTTGAAAAATTAAAGTAAAAAAACTGTTTTGCTATATTTATTTTGACTTTTAATTAGAAAACAGATTGAAATTTACTATGCGATATTAAAAATTTTAACAATATTTTTCTTCTCAAAAAAAATTGTAAAAATTATAGTCAAAATGATAAGTCGTTTGTTATTTTAAAATTTTAAGTTCATAAATTATTTCAAGTGAAAATAATTTATGTTGATTATGATTTTACTATATAATGTATTGTGTGATTTATTAGTGATATTTGACAAATGAAAAAAATATTCATATAAAAAGACTCATCATTAAATAAGCTATTATAAATCATGATATAATTAATATATTGTTTGATAAAGGTAAGATTTTTTAATAAAATAGAGAGGTGGATGTTTTAATTAAGACATGTACAATTTAGTTAGATTAAAATTTATATTTAGAATATTACGCATTCCAAAGTCATAGCCATTAGTGATATTTTCTTTGATAAATTTATCATTATATAAAGTGTGTCTGTTCAAAAAAATAAAAACACAAACGAAAAAAATTAAAAACCACATTTTTATTCATACTATTACAAAATTCAACAATTACTTATAGTTCTTTCCTTTTATTTTTATTGTCTTAATATAACTGTGCACAAAAATTAAAAATAAATTATTAATTAAATCACTAAAATAAAAAAATATGCACATAAATGTGCAAAATTTGTGCCAACAAATCCAAAAACACTATATAAACAGCGTAGAAAATGCAAAAATTTGAAAACAATTCAAAGAAGATGATCGTTTAATAATATTATCCCAACATATATAATTTTGTCCACTATAATTTTATTATAACGGAAAAGGATTAACGTGATTGTGAATTTATTGCTTTATTATAGTAGTGATATTTGACAAGTATAAAAAAGTATTATTTGTCAGATAATTAATATATTATTTGATAAAAGCGAGGTTTTTTTTAATAAAATAGAGGGGGATGTTTTAATTAGGACATGCACAATTTAGTTAGATTAAAATTTCTATTTAGAATATCACACATAAAGTCATAACAACTAGTGATATTTTCTTTGATAAATTTATCATATAAAAAGTATGTCTTTTCTAAAAAAACAAAAACACAAACGAAAAATAAAAAATCATTCATTTTTATTCATACTATTACAAAATTCAACAATAACTTACGGTTCTTTCCTTTTATTTTAATTGTCTTAATATAACTATACACAAAAATTAAAAATAGATTATTAATTAAATCATCAAAATAAAAAAAATATGCATATAAATGTGCAAAATTTGTGCCAATAAATCCCAAAAAAACTATATAAACTACGTAGAAAAATGCAAAAAATTGAAAACAATTCAAAAAGTAAGATGATTATTTAATAATACTATTCCAACATATATAATTTTACCCATTATGATTTTATTATAACGGAAAAGGATCAACGTAACTGTGAATTTGTCGCTTTATTATAGTAGTGATATTTTACAAGTATAAAAAAATATTTCTTGTCAGGTAAGTTGTCACGTGGAAATGAACATATTGATTAATGAAAATGAAAAAAAAAACTTACAAGAGGATTCACGCAAGAAAAAACATTTGAAAGTTAGCCGATCACAAATAACATGGTGATGATATGTCGTTTAGTAAGGTGGATAATATTTGGCAAGTGGAAAGAAAATATTCACGCGAAAAAAATTAACCACTAGATAATTTATCATAAGTCGCGTAGAAATGAACGTATTGGTCAATGAAAATGAAAAGTTGTGATAGGGAAATTCACTAGAGAAAAAACATGTTAACAACTAGGCAATTTAATAATGTGATAATGATATATCGTTTAATGAGGTGAGGTAATACTTGACAAGTGGAAAAAAATACTCACACAAAAAAGACCAATCATTGGATAATCTATCATAAGTCACGTGAAAGTGAATTTGTTGTTTAATAGGGTAGGATTATTTTTTCGTGTGAGAAAATATCGGCACGACAAAAATTTGTCGTCAGATAATTTATTATGAATCACGTGACAATGAACTTGTCAATTAATGATATTAGGATGATATTTGTTGGGTGGAAAAAAATCCACACTACAAAGATTTATTACTAGAGAAGCAATTATGAATTACCGAATAACGAATATACGTCGTTTTATGAATATATGATATATTTTTTAGATGGGAGAAAAATAGTCACCCAAAAAAAATCACCAATTTATCATGAAGTTAAATTGAATTTTTGAAATTAAAAATACAAGTGTACTATTTGGTTGTACAAGTATAAATCATAAGGTTATATTGAATTTCGAAAATAAAATTAATTATTTAAAATTAAAAATTTATATTAGACAGATAAGGGCCTTTAGAAATGATATTAAATTGAATATTTAAGATATATATTGTCATTTTAAAATATACTACTTAATAAACATATGTTCTTAACTAATATTATAAAAATAATTGATTTATATTTGTCAATTTAGTATATTTTAATTAAAATTAATCATAAAAATTAAAAGTACAAAAATTCTATGAACATCTTGAAATGCATGTATGACAAAAAGATTAACATTATAAATATAAATTCACAAAATTATAAAACATTTGACAAAAGATAATCTATCAAGTCTAACTTAAAAAAATAGCCTACAATGAAAAAATCGAGTTAATACTCTTAAAACAAATGATATTGAAAATATAACACAAATTTCTTAATTCAAAACAAAAAATTTAGTATAATACTTTTATGTCAAATTTCAGCATAACATACATAAATATGATTTAAAAGAAAAGGAAAACGTAAGTCTATAACTTTATTCAATAACGAATTCTACTTTAATTTAGAAATTAGAATACTAACAAAATTATACCAATGAATTTTATTTTAGATAATACGGAAAATTGTATAAAACCCGTTAAGTAAAGATTGAGAAGATAAATAAATGAAATATAACTAATATAAAATAAGAAAAAAAATTAGAATATTAAAATTAAAAAGAATATATATATATATATATATATATATATAAAGAGAACCGTAGGCCCGCCTACGTGGCGCCACCACAAACCAGGATTTTCTTTTAATTTATTTATTTCCAAAACTAGCCTTCCCTTTCATGAAAAATTGTGATTCTTATGAAGAGTAGCGACTTTTATGAAAGGTTGTGATGTTTATGAAAGATTGTGACATTTCCCAAGGGTTATGACTTTTCCAAAGAGTTGTAACCTTTTTGATAAAGTACAATAAATATTTGTTCACACTACCCTTTGTTGTTTATAAATAGAGGAATTTCCTCTCATTTTAAAACAACGAAAATTCTGAACTACTTTTTCTTCTTGAACAACAACAAAGTACACAAATATTTGTGTACTTTGCTCCTATTGAGTATATGTTTTAAACTCTATTGTTTATGTTTAGTTATTGTCTCCGATTATATTGAACATATACATATATTGTATATATATTCATTGTGCAGAAAATAATTATGGTACTCAGTTCCAAGAATTCATATTTTGATAATCTATATAAAATTCTATAACTTAAAAATACTATAAATAAGCTTACAAATTATCTATTTTTACATGGATATGAAGTTTTTCACTTATCAATTGAAGAAATTCATTTTGCAAATTCAAAAGATATAATTGCTTTCATGTTCAAGCGTAATTTCTTTTTTGAATCTATTAACAATTTTTTGAATTTTTCACAGAGATATATATCACAATTGTATAATAATATATGCAACTTAAATGTGTTCTTTTTCTTACGAAATGCCTTTGTATATATATATATATATATATTCTTATTTTCTTCTTTATTTCCTGTTAATGTTGATCAAAGAACCAATGATTTACTATTTCCTGAATAATTCATTCATTAGATGTTCTTGAGTTATGTGATAATGATAAATAATCAAATCGGAATATTGTTAATATTTTTTTAAGAACCTATTTTCCCATTATTTTTAATTTATGGATATTAGTAAAGCATTATTTGCAAGTTCAATGCAATTATTATTCCACGCGGACAAATTACCTAGTTTAAAATAATAAAAGTAAAAAATACATTGAAACGAAAAAATAAAAATAGAAATAAAAGGAAAAAATTAAAAAGTAATCAGTTTGTAATTACCAGCAATTCACAGCCTCCCACTGTGAATTGGAAAGTGTAATTACCCCTTGTCAATTATACCCTATTACACCCAATTACCGACCAGATAATTACATAACTAACCAAACATGACAGACAATGTAATTACACCAAACTACACCAAACTACACCAAATCCAATTATTAGGATGTCCTTCCAAACAGGCCCTTAGTATATTTCTTATTAATGATTCCCTTGTGTGTTATGATAATCTTTAAATACTCATTATTGAGAAAGGTAAATTATTCACGTATAAAATTTGTATGCGTAATTAATATCATATTCCCTAGCAAATTTGTTACTTATAAAATTAAGATATTCTATAACTAAACTTGCATAACTAATTTATATATTTTTTTAAAACTAATTTATGCATTACTAATATATGCATAAACCACTCTTACCTTCACGTTTTTAGTACCAATGTACAATGATGCCTCCAAGCACCTTCACTTTTTATTTGATTTTTCTTTTATTTATAACTAATCATTTAATTAACTACAGTACTATTCGTTTGAATTTTCAATGAACCATTAAAAATAATTTAATAAAACAAATAATAACGAACAAGTAAAAGAAAATATTATCCAAATCAAATGGTATGTTGTATCTTTATTACTAGATATAGGAGCCCGTGCTAACACGAGCCCAATAAATGTTATATTTTTGTCTTAATTTATGTGATACATATGAAATTTAGACAGTCAATCAAATTTTAATATGATTTCAATATTTAAGTTGTTATCTATTATGATTTATACTAATTTTTTATAATTAAATAATATATGTTACTCTCTATGTCCCAATTTATGTGGCACTGAACTGATAGAATTTTGAAAATTTTATATGTTTTTAATTTTTAAATTTGTTAATAATTATGAATTATAATACTTTTTATATCATTTTCAAATAATATATGTTACTTATCTGTCCCAATTTGTACTGCAGTGATAGAATTTAGAGAGTCCATCAATTTTTTTTGTCTTTTAAATATTTGAAGTTGATAATAATTGTGATTTATAATACTTTTTATATGATTTTCAAATAATATGTGTTGCTTCCTTGTCACGATTTAAAATGAGTCATGAGTTGCACCCACACTTAACCTCCTAGGTGAGAGAACCAATGAATTCAACCTCAACTTATATCAATTTTCAACTTACGGAAATCAACCATAATGCAGAAGCTCAAAGCTTATTAAAGTAACCAATAAAAGAAACTTCTAGAGTTTATTACATATCATCCCAAAATCTGAAAGTCATCATATCAAGGTCATCCATTCTCAAATACCAAGTCTAAAAGTATTAAAGACACCAAAATAAATAAGTAGGATAGTCTATGTCTGAAATTTAAGGACATCATGCCATGACTGAGAGAATCCATCACGAGCTAGAAGGAATAGCTCACCCTGAAATCTGATGTGCTGGAGTGTGGCTAGAGCCGAGGACGAGTCGAAGTCTATAGTACACTTGCTGCACTCCACAAAAGAAAACGAAGAAACACAAGTAGGGGTCAGTACATGACAACTTGTACTGAGTAGATATCATAGGTCAACTCAAAATAGAAACTAATATGTAATGAGTAATAGTATAAATTGAACTATGGCACTTAGCAGGTGACAAACAACAACCAACATGAACAAGTGATAACAACACTAAAGTAAGTACATAATCAGTCAACAATATCAAGATCACACATGCCTCCAAACCAAGCTATTTTGGGAATTGAGTTCTTTGAGATTGAGCACATTACGTTGTTTCTATATGTTTTTCTTTAATGTTATCGTGTCAGAACGTGACATCCGATCCAATAATACTGTATCGGAATGTGACACCCGAATCAATAATACAGTGTCGGAACGTGACACCCGATCCAATAATACTGTGTCGGAATGTGACACCCAATCCAATAATACCGTGTCAGAACGTGACACCCGATCCAAATATATCATTAATTCATTTGCCATTCTTTATCATCTCTTTGGACTTCCTTAACAATATTTCATTAAACCTTCTTTATTCGAGGCATCACTTTAATACAACAAGTTTAAGATTGTGGATTTCACGGCCTTGGGATTACATACCATTCACAACAACACATATATTATTCAAACCATAACAACCAAGTACATAGAAAACTTCACAATATCACTAAATGAATATCAATCGCTATTACGAGTCTATCTATCACATAGAATAAACCATAATCTACCTCCACCGAAGAGCCGAAGTCAAACAAGCTAATTCCTCAATGCTTTTCCTTTTTTCAATGTCTCAGAATATTTCCAATCTATCAAATATATAATATTTGTAAGTTAACGAGTCCATTGACACCCATATTACTATATGCCTAACCTAAACCGAAAAACTCACCCAAACTATAGTCAAATTCCTAAACTTTGATACCAACTAATTTATCAAGTTTCATATGTCTCAAATTTCAAACCTAGAATTAAGTCTCAATTACTACAATACAACTAATATTTAATTACTTATTTGAATACATCAAAATCTAATTTATAATATGACAACCAAATTTATAATATTTAAAATTAAAGCCACTGGTAAACCAGTGGCAGCCAATACCTGTCCATACGCTTACATCCAAAATACCCATTCCAACCATACAACTCATGAATTGCACCTTAATTGATCATAATTATAATTGTTTTCCCACCACAATTCCTTCCCACATAATCAATTTCGTATAAAGTATATTACTAAACTTCATATATAATTATAACAATATAAAATTTATTAGTGCTAAAGATTTAATATAGCGAATCTTCTAAACAATGCTATGAAGGAATTGTACATGAAGTACTAAAGAAAATCACAATTATTTACTAATAATTATACCATCAACCGCTAATCACTGTTCCATAACTATCCACTGATATTTTATCTCCAAAAGACCATTGTTGGCCACCAATTTGCAAACTGAAATTGCAATTGCATTAAGCTTTTAAATCTGTCGTATGTTACTAATCCAACTTTCAATTCTTCCCCCTTAATTTTTTATACAACCCACTATTATAATAATGACATATGACCCTATTCATAATTACAAATACAAGGATTAGATCGTGATGACAATTACCTGAAGTTTTCTCGTTCTTCTCTCGTAGTTATGTGTCCGCGCCGCTGTGGTTTCTCCCTTTTGTGATAATGACTCACACATAATATCAGCCCTCATTTAACTATAATTTATAATTATCTTTACATATGAGTTAAGTGGTATATGGTATTAAATAAATCATATTATATATGGACTTAGCCAATTAACCACCAACTAAATAATGGATTATTTAACAAATACCCGCTAACTAAATAACCGTAAATAAACGAAAGGTTCAAGATTCTCATTTTAAATTTACGGGAAGGATCTAAATAGTTCTAACACTCAAAATAATCTAACGGGTCGTTACAATGGGGTAGTATTTGACAAACGTGAAAATGAATGTATTGTTTAATAAGGTAGGGTTATATTTTCGTTGAAAACAAATATCCACACAAAAAAATATGTCGCAAGATAATGTATTGTCACGACCCAAATTCACAAATCGTGATGGTGTAACGACCCATGTGATCGTTTTGAGTACTACAACTTTTTCTTTCATAAAAGACCCTTTCGATTGGATCTGAATGGGTATTTTGGACTATTCGTAACTATAGTTATATGATTAAGGGGGTAGTTTAATAATTAATTTAGTTGGTGGTTAAAGAAAATAATATTAAAATTAGTACGGGGTCACTTTTACCTTTTTTTAATTAATCATGTATTATAATTAGGTAATAATAATCTGTAGAAGTGAAGAAAATAAAAAGAGGCGAGAAGACTAAACAGAAGCCCTACGAGAGAGGCAGAGGAAAGCATCACAATCACCATTCATTAGTAAAATCTTATTACGTTTAATTCATGTATGGGTTGATGTCATATTTTAATTACTACATTAATTAGATGGGGGAAAAGGGAAAAGGGATATTGGCGAAGTGTTTATATGTTACTACTGCAACATTCTGCCTGCAATCATTGGTAATGATTACCAAATGATTGAGGCATTCATTTGATTAGTGATATTGAGAATTGGAATATATAAGTGTAGGCGTATATGGTTGAGGTGTTGGCTGCCACTGGTTTCGTAACCAGTGGCTTTAATTTCTAAACTTTATAATTTTGTTATCATATTATAAATTAAATTTTGATTTATTGAGATAGGTAATTAAATATTAGGTGTATTGTATATTATTTGAATACCATTAAGGTTATGTTATTCAGAGAAATAAAGACTTAACTTTAGGCTTGAATATAAGAAATAAAAGACTTGGCATATTAATGGACCTCAAGATTAGGAACTTGAGTATAAATTTGTGTTTGATGATTTTTGAGTCTAGGCTATACATTGAGTAATATGAGTGTCTATAGACTCGTTAACTTGCAAATAACAAATATTGCAAGATTGGAAGTGTTTGGAGGCATTGAGGAAAGGAAAAGTATTGAAGAAGTAGCTTGCTTGACTTCGGTTCTTCGGTGGAAGTAAGTTATGGTTTATTCTATGTGATAGATAGACTCTTAATAGTGATTGATAGTCATTGAGTGATATTGTGAATTTCTCTATGTACTTGGTTGTGTGGTTTGGATAACTATGTGTTGTTTGTGATTGGTCTGAAATCCTGAGATCCTGAAATTTATAATCTTGAACCTTGTCTATCGAAGTGATGCCTTGAATAAAGAAGGCTTGATGAAATATTGTTAATGCAGTGACAAATGGTGATTATAAATGATAAACTAACATTATTATTGGATCGGGGTGTCATGTTCCAACATGATATTATTGGATCGGGGTGTCACGTTCTGACACGGTATTATTGGATCGGGTGTTACGTTTCGACATGGTATTATTAGATTAGGTGTCATGTTTCGACACTGTAACATTAAAGATAAAAACATATTGAATTAACTGAATGTAATCAATCTCAAAGAACTCATTTCCCATACGAGCGTGGTGTGGAGGCATGAGTCATCGTGTGTATGCTTGATATTGTGATTGATTACGTACTTGCTTCAGTTGTCACTTGTTCATGTTGTTTATTGCTTATCCCCTGCTAAGTGCTATAGTTGATTTTATACTATTACTTTATGCATATTAGTTACTATTTTGAGTCAGCCGATGATATCTACTTAGTACATATTTCCCTATACTGAGCCCTACTTGCGTTTTTCTTTGTTTTTCTTTTGTGGAGTGTAGCGAGTGTACCAGCGACTTCGATTTGCCCTTAGCTCTAGCCAGTCTCCAACATATCAAATTCCAGGGTGAGCTATTCGTTCAAGCTCGTGTTGGATTCTCTTGGTCATGGCATGATGTCCTTAGTTTTCGGACATAAACTATTTTATTTATTTATTTTGGTGTCTTTAATACTCTTAGACTTAGTATTTGAAGATTAGATGTCCTCGATGTGATGACTTTTAGGTTTTGGGAATGACATATGTTAGACTTTAATGGATTTGTGTTTCTTACAGTAATAAGATTTAAGCTTCCGCATTATGGTTAGTATTTCGTAAGTTGAATGATAAATATAAGTTGGGGTTGAATTCATTGGTTTGCCCACCTAGGAGGTTAAGTGTGGGTGCCACTCATGACTCGTTTTGGGTCGTGACAGATGGCACCTATGTTCCCAACCAATAGGTAAGCCAACCCAACATAGTTCAAATATACGGGTTTAAATAAGAAACACAATCACACAAAGAATTCAAGTCAATAATACATCAACTAATGCCCATATGCTTTGGCATTCTCGGATTACAATCCACCTACTATAGTAATAAACTTTCCCTTTCTAACACCGGTACTCGTATCAATGCCCGTCGCATCATTGGTACGAGACCCCCATCCTTCGCCCTTACCATAGCCTATTTCATTTTTAATCTTTAATTAGAAAAACGTCCTTCAATGAAGTTTGGAAGTCTTAACATACCTTTAAATTGCTATAATTCAAGCTCCTAATTGTGGTGCCAATTAATATGTCACGTCTTATATTTCCTAAAACTAGTGTTAAGCCTCAAACCTCTCCAAGTATCTCAAATTCAATGCTAATCATATAATATATACCTAATAATTAATTACCTATCTTAACATATCAAAAACTAAATTTGTAATGTGATAATAATAAGAAACATACGCCAATTTGAACCATTTACGAAAACTAAACTTGCAGAACCTCCAAATTCCTATGTGCCCCCATATCTCTGCATACAGATACTAAATCCAACAACAACAAAAAAAGCTAACACTAATGGCAATCATTAAGCAGACAACAGTTAGCACTAGGAAACAAAATATTTCTCCCCCTCTAAACCCCGAAAAATCAATACTAACGCTACACTACTGCCAGGTTTGACTAACTTCCAAATTCCTTAACAACATTAACTAATATAATAGTATTTTATTTTGAGACTTAGCAATTAAAGCATGAAACACTTTAGAATTTTTTTTCATCACTCACCTGCAATCTGATCGAGTCGCCCACGTCTTTGCCTGTAAGTTTGTGTTCTCTTATTTCTTTTACTTACTCAATTTATGATAAAAAAAAATATTAAACCCCTCTAACTTATTTTAATTATGTGGGCCAAGTGATAAAAAGAATTAAATAAGTCATGGACTTGGCCCATTAACTATTCAACTATATTCATTATTAATGATTATTCATCAACTAAATATTCATTGTTACTGAATAAATTTTATGGGATGAGTCAAAATAGTTCTAGGTTTCAAAACGACCTAGCGAGTCGTTACATCAGCTACCACTTAAACTAATGTTCGTCCTCGAATGGTAAAAGAATATAATGTACCTAAACGCTCAAAAAGCTGAGGATATTTACTCCTCATGTCTGACTCGGTCTCCCATGTAGCCTTCTCCACCGGACGATGCTTCCATTGAACCTTTACTGAAGCAATCTCTTTCAACCTCAATTTTCAAATTATCCTTGTCACGCCCCAAACTCGAGGGGCGCAACTGGCTCCTAATACCAAAACTCAGGCCCGAGCCAACCCTGTTGAACCATTTGCTACTAGCGCATGTTAGTCACATGCAATCAAGGAAAAAAAAGTATATCTCGGCTTAAAACTAAGCTCTTGGCCGGCAAGACCCTTGCCAACTGATCTATAAAAGAAACAACTACTTCTAGGAGATCATATAAATAAATAGCCAACTAGCACATAATTCCTGATTGGGCCGTCAAGGCCACCATGATATCTACACCAAAACTGAAAGCATGTATATATCAAGACAATACATCAAACAACTCACAAGCTTCAGCAAAGCAACAACCTAGGCCAGTATGGCAATAACGTAGCTATACACCCCATACACTAGTCTGTAAGCCTCTAAGAGTAGTAAAGATAGGCGGGACAGGGCCCCAGCCTACCGATAAAGATATATACAACAAAAGGTAACAAACCTCCCAACTCTGGCAGCTCCGGAGGAAAGGGGCTAGCCAATCGAATAGAAGTCAATCCTGCTGTTGAAGAGGTCTACTGGGTCGTCTGTCGGGACCTGCATGCATGAATGCAGTGCCCCCAAGGCAATGGGGCGTCAGTATGTACAGAGTATGAAAGGCTATAGACTTAATGAGCAAGTATCATAATATACCAAAAGCAATCACGCAAGGAAATCAAAATTTTAGATAAGTATGCTAATCCGCTACTGAATCTAAAAATACAAAAATGATCAAACATCAACCTAATCAAGCCCCCATAAGCTCGGCAGGTACAAATAACATACCACCTACCTAGGCCCCCATAAGCCCAGAAGGTGCCAAATCACTCTACATACCCCTATCGGTAGCCCCTTGTCTTTGTAAGAAGTCACATAGCCCTTTTTGGCAACAATATAGCCGTAGCGGCCACATAGCCTTCTTAGGCAACATCATAGCTCTATGGGCTGCACATAGTCCTCTTTTGCATCAACATAGCCCTGTAGGCAACACATAACCCTCTTTGGCGTCAAAATAGCCCCGTAGGCAACATATAGCCCTCGTTGGCATCAAAATAGCACCGTAGGCAACACATAACACTCTTTGGCATCAATATAGTCCCGTGGGTAACACATATCCCTCTTTGGAAATAACATAGTCCTATTAGACATCTAGCCCCCATAGGCAGTTCATAGCTCAACAACTAACCACAATAGCCCCAAGGGCGACAACAAACAATTGAATAGGCTAAAGGCGAGCAATTTAGCTATAAATAATCTATATGAATAATCTCCAAGTCGTTCCTAACTTAGGGTCGTTCTTAATAGATTATGAGTCCCTGAAATAAGGGTTTATAACCACTCAATCAGCCAATTACTCACAATTACATCTATAAGATCACCAATGTAAACTACCTCTAAGAAAACATGTCGACGAAGGGAATAACCTTAACATACCTTTCCAATAAACGCTAGAAAGATCGTAGTTCCTTCACGAAAGTTGTTCCTTGTCTCCTAAGCTTCGCAAACACTATATATACACAACTAATATGCACCAATAAACAATTCATAATTAATTTTAAATCGGCAGATTTTCCATATTGACCCAACTTGTCGAAACGTCCGTAGAAATTCATAAAAACAATCATAAAAGAGTCCTGAGATGCTTACCTTAGTTAACCAAGTTTAAAACTTGAAGAAACACCAATAACTACAAATTCATATCCTCAAAAATCAGCTCCAAATGCAGCTAATATAAGGGAAAAACGATTGCCATGTGTAGGGATTACGTTTCTAGGCACGGGGGAAATGTTTAATGGTAGAAATCGTCAAAAACTAACATTCATCATGCTAGAACTCCATAGGAACCCTCTTTTAAGCTTTCTCTCTGGTTTGGAACTGAAATGAAATGTTTTCATGGCTTAAAACATTAAATAAGCCGACATACCAAATTTTTGACCCAACTCGAATTCGACCCTGATTCTGCCCCGGCAGTCCCTAGTAAAACCCTCATAACTTTTTACTCTGATGTCAGTTTGATACGGGGTTTTGTGCGTTGAAAACTAGACTCGTAGGCCTTTGATTTAATGGGTAATAGGCCTTCTAACTCTTTATATATTGGGAGAAAATATCCAATACATTTGTACCAAATTTCAGAGAAATCTTGAAGAAGGAACTTACGATAACTTTCGCCAACTTTTATTTTGCCACTTACTTAAATTCAAAACTTGCGATACAACCCTCGAACACTTAAAATATGACATACCACATCATTCTTATTTTATTACCCACCCTCCTTGTCTTTCCACAAAGATACAAGTTAATTTAGACGTTTTAAAAAGTCGGGGTGTTTACATCTTTCCCCCCTTAGAAACATTCATCCTCGAATGAAAAAAATCTGAGTCACGCGGTTAAGTCCTTAGGAGTTTCAAATAAATTTAGGCAAAATATCCTTTGTAAGTGTGACTATCCAAGAACATGAAACGCAGAAATTGTAACCTAGGCGTTTCACAGGATGATATAAATAGCGAAGCACTAAAGCTCCACAATAACAGTGCGAGAAAATATACAACGACAACAACAATAATAATAATAAGCAACACTATAAAAAGAATTAGATTGGTATCCAACCTTACTGCACTAATATAAACTGATATGCCATCACCCTAGGGTATGAAACAAGTGAGGATATTTGGACCTCATGCCATCCTCACCTTCCAAGGTCACCTTTTCTCTATTCTTGTTTCTCCACAATACTTTAACCGAAGCCACCTCTTTGGTCCTCAATTTACGGACCTGTCGATCTAATATGGCAATTGTAGTTTCCTCGTAGGACAACTCCTTTGTGATATGAACATCCTCAATCGGGACAACCCGAGAAGGGTCTCCTACGCACTTCCATAGCATTGATACATGAAAAACTGGATGAACAGATTCTAGCCCTGAAGGCAATTCTAACTCATAAGCCACCCGTCTTACCCTCCGAATGATCCGGTATGGCCCAATGAATCTTGGACTAAGCTTGCCCTGTTTGCCAAATCTCATAACACCCTTCATAGGCGAGACTTTTAAGAATACCCATTCATCGACACAAAACTCTAAGTCCCTTCGTCGCACATCTGAGTATGACTTCTGTCGGCTTTGAGCTGTTAGCAACCTCTCCCGAATGAGCTTAACTTGCCCTACTGTCTGTTGTACTAAGTCGGGTCCAATCAACCCTGACTCACCTACCTCAAACCACCCGATGGGGGACCTATATTTTCGCCCATACAAAGCCTTATAAGGTGCCATTATGATGTTGGAATGATAACTATTATTGTATGCGAACTCAATAAGAGGTAAATGGTCATCCCAACTTCCCTTAAAGTCTAGCGTGCATGCCCGTAACATATCCTCTAGTATCAAAATTGTGTGCTCAACTGGCCATCTGTTTGAGGGTGAAAGGCTGTCTAAGATTAACCTGTGTCCCTAGTCCTTTCTGGAAGGACTTCCAGAAGTTGGCGATAAATTGTGCTCCTCTATCAAAGATAATAGATAATGGGACACCGTGCAGCCTAACAATCTCTCTAATATAGAGCCTTGCATAGTCTTCAGCCGTAAAAGTAGCCCTTATTGGTAAGAAATGGGGTAATTTTTTTAGTCTATCAACAATTACCCAAATAGAGTCAAACTTGCGACGCGATCGAGGTAACCCTGTAACAAAATCCATATTAATTACTTCCCACTTCCACAATGGAATGGGTATCTCCTGAACTAGCCCAGCGGGCTTTTGGTGCTCAACCTTCACCTGTTGGCAGTTAGGACACTGTGCCACAAAATCAACAACGTCCTTCTTCATCCCCTGCTACCAATAGATCTCCTTAATATCATGGTACATCTTCGTCGAACCAGGTAAATAGAATAATGGGAATGATATGCCTCTTCCATAATCCAATGTTGAAGCCCTGCAACATTTGGAACACATAATCGACCGTTATATCTAAGGACTCTATCTTCTGTTATATCAAATGCTAAAGACTGTTGATCTTGAGCTTTGGCTCTGAGCTGCTCTAAGCTAGGATCCTCTTGTTGCCGTGATTTTACTTCTACAACTAGAGATGATACGGCTGTGTCCTGAATTATTACCCTACTATATTCTACCTTTAACAATCTGACTCCCAAGTTAGCTAACTGATGAAGCTCTTGCGCTAGCTCATGCTTCGCAACACCTAAATAGGATAAACTACCTATAGATTTTTGACTGAGGGCATCGGCTACCACATTCACCTTTCTTGGATGATATAAAATATCCACGTCATAGTCTTTCAGTAACTCAAGCCATCGACGTTGTCGCTGATTTAACTCTTTCTATCTAAAGATATATTGAAGGCTTTTATGATCTTTGAAGATGTCAACATGAACGCTATACAAATAATGTCTCCAGATCTTCAATGCATGCACAACTGCGGCCAACTCTAAATCGTGGGTCAGATAGTTCTTCTCATGCTTTCTCAACTGCCTTGAAGCATATGAGATAACCTTACCATGTTGTATTAGAACACATCCCAGCCTAACATTAGAAGCATCACAATACACCACATAGCCTTCTGAACCCTCTGGCAATGCTAGAACTGGTGCTGATGTCAACCTGTCCTTTAGCTCCTGGAAACTATGCTCGCAAGCCTCAGTCCACTGGAACTTAGCTGCTTTTTGAGTCAGCTTCATTAATGGGGTTGAAAGTGAAGAAAACCCATCTACAAACCTTCTGTAGTACCCAGCTAACCTTAAGAAACTACGAACTTAGTAGGAGTCGTGGGTCTGGGTCTTTACGACCATAATCTTTTGTGTATCAACCGCAATGCCTGCATCTGATACAATATGGCCTAAGAAAGCTATAGAGTCCAACCAGAACTCACACTTAGAAAACTTTTCATAAAGTTCTCGGTCTCGAAGAACCTGAAGGACTACTCGCAGATGATTTGCATGCTCAACTTTTGAACGTGAATACACCAAAATATCATCAATAAATACAATCACAAACAAGTCTAGATATGGCCTGAATATACTATTCATCAGGTCCATGAACACTGCTGGGGCATTAGTTAATCCAAAAGACATTACTAAGAACTCAAAGTGTCCATATCTGGTTCTAAAAGCTGTTTTTGGAACGTCTTTCTCCCGGACTCGTATCTGGTGGTACCCTGATCTTAAATCAATCTTTGAGAAGCACTTAGCACCTTGTAACTGATCAAACAAGTCATCGATCCTCGGAAGGGGATCCTTATTCCTTATAGTTGCCTTATTCAGCTATCGGTAATCGATACACATTCTTAGTGAGCCATCTTTCTTCCTTACGAATAACACTGGCGCACCCCATGGTGAAGCACTAGGCCTAATAAATCCTTTATCTGGCAAGTCTTTCAGTTGATCCTTCAACTCCTTTAGCTCAGCAGGAGCCATTCTATAAGGAGGGATAGATATGGGTTGTGTACCTGGTAGCATATCGATAGTAAAATCAATTTCCCATTCTAGAGGGATACCAGGGAGCTCGTCTAGAAATACATCTTGAAACTCATTAACTACTGGAATAGACTAAAGAGTCGGTTGTTCTGCATCTATATCATGAACATGAACAAGATGATAAATACAACCCCTAGTAATTATCCTCCTCACCTTAAGATAGGAATTAAACCTACCTTTCGGCGTTGCTGTGTCGCCTTTCCATTCCCGAACTGCCTCTCCTAGAAAGTGGAATCTAACAATCTTTGTCTGGCACTCAACATTGGCATAACAAGACGCTAACCAGTCCATACCTATAATGACGTCGAAATCGACCATCTCTAACTCTACGAGATCTACAGAGGTTTGACGGTCGATAATTTCTACTGTACAGCCTCGATAGACTCTCCTGGCAATAATAAACTCACCAACTAGTGTAGATACAATAAAGGGTCAATCTAATGACTCTGCTACTATACATAACTTCCCCGCAATAAATGGAGTAACATAAGACAGAGTAGATCCAGGATCTATCAAAGCATAAACACAATGGGAGCAAACAATCAATGTACCTGTCACAACATCTGGTGATGACTCTGAGTCCTGTCGGCCGGCTAGTGAATATGTACGATTCTTTCCACTACCAGAACTAGATGCTCCCTCTCTACCTCTGCCTCTACCTTTACCTGCTGAAGTCTGGGGTCCACGCCCTGTAGACTGTGCTGATAAAGAGGAACCTACTACGGCACAGTCGTGACCTATACCACCACGACCTATGGTGAGGCGGTTTCCACCCATGCCTCCTCGCATCACAAGAATAACAACCTGTGGAACCCTGTTTGCACCTCCCAAAATGCATCTTACCACAAGTTGCGTAATGTGGCGGGGTTGTCCTAGCTTGGCCTGAACCTCTCTGCTGCTGAGAGCCTGATGCTCGTGAATCCTCACCTGGGCTCGTTGTCACGGCGATCAAATCTACTACCCTGGAACTGCTGTGGTGGAGGTCTAGGTGGCCTAATAGAATATCGAGGTGTGGGACCACCCTAAAAATCTCCATGTGAACCAGCGGGCCTAACCCTCTTCTGTCTCTCTCTCGGCCCTCTCACTCATATATTGTAAATGTCGACGATCCTCTATGCCTTGTGCAAATGCCTGAATTAGCGAGATATCCATATTATCATTTAGTGCAGCGGTATAACAAGCATCGATATAGTCTGACTCGAGCCCTCCCATAAATCTACGTACCCTATCATGCATCGTATCAACAAATACTGGTGCATATCTAGCCAATGAATCAAATCTCAGCCCGTACTCTCGGACACTCATGCTGCCCTGTCGGAGGTTCAAAAATTGGTCCACCCAGCTATCCCTAATCTTTTGAGGCAAATAGTGATCTATGAAAGCTTTTGTAAAGCTATCCCAAGTGGGTAGAGATGCATCTTTTCCCCTAGATCTCTCCCAACTCTCGTACCACAATACTGCAACATCGAGCAATCGAAATGCTGCTAACTCAACTGACTCAGTCGCTGAGGCATGCATGACTCTAAAGATCCTATGAAGCTGATCAACAAAGTGCTGAGGGTCCTCTCTGCTATCTGTCCCTTTAAACTATGGAGGATTCAAGGCAAAGAGCCATTGGTCAAGACGTTGGCTGCATGAGCATTGCTGCTCAAAAAGCTCAAAGTATCTGATCACATTTTGCTTCTCCCCTGAGGGAGTATTCCCACTAACAATGTGATGATTCTACTATTCTAATTGCTCCTTTGACATTTTGAAAAAATCAGACAGTTGAAGTGGTGCATCAAATGAAAGTGAAGGAATTGCATCTGAAGCTTTAGCTGATTTTGTACGAGGCATTATGGGTCTGACTAAGAAATCAGATGGATGCCACAGAATATCTGAAAGGTTCATAGATGGTTTTGAGATATCAAAGAAATCATATTTTTGTAAGAACTAGAAGAGGAAAAGGAAGCATGATTGAACTTCAACGTCATATAATTGGTCAAAAGCACTTCCATACAGTTTACCTTTAATGAATTTCCAAACAATTATGCCACCAATTTAACTTTTCCTTTGTTCATTTTAGGGCAAAGGAGGAAAGAGAGAGGTGAACTACCTGGGAGGAAGGTGTTTTTTATATATCGCTCAATTTTCTTGCTAATCCAAAATCACACAACTGCCAGGAAACAAATAGAACTTTAACGTCATATAACTGGTCAAAAGCACTCATCATGATGTGGAAAAGTCACAACATAAAGATCACCATACCTTCGTGATTCCATTTTCATCCAACAGGATATTTAGTAGCTTTAAGTCACAGTAAATTATTCCCTTTGAATGCAAGTATCTGGTATAGTAGACAAAACACCAAAAAAGTAGTTCATGCAAAAAAAAAAATAAAACAAGTGTTACAAAAGAACAATGAAGGCTAAAGTTACTAACTTACATAAGAGCTCTAACAAGGCCACAAGCACGTTCATGTATTGAATATTCAGGAACCTTACCATCATTCAACCAGAGATTAAATGACGTTAAAAATCTCCCAGGTGTGGTTTAAACTAAAATACAGGTAAGATGATGCAGATGCAAGTTGTGACATTACCAACCACTGTAAACTAAGGTCATTTTGACTACTCATTATTTATAAATTAAAAAAAACCTATTTCTTTCACATCATTTTGCGCCAACAAGAAACAAGTTACCTTTATTTGTGAGACTACAAACAATCATCTCTATTAAAGTGTTCAATCGAACATGACATTGATGTCCTTAGTGCCTATTTGGGAAATCCCAATGTAGGCATGCAACAAATTTACCATGAAACCTCAATATCCCATGCCTCTTCTAAAAAAAGACCAAGAAGAATTAGGGTGTTGTCACAAATTTTGGATGTTCCTGTCTAATGTCAGCATAAGGAATCCATATAGCCAACACAATAGTTATACCACTGGAACAATGAAATGTATTTATAAAATAGCAGACTTGCCAGTGCTTACCTGCTGCAACAAGCTCATGAGACTTCTTCCAACACAATATTCTAAAACTAGCCACAGGTGTGCAGATGTTTCATAGCTATGGATCGGTTAAATTAGAAAATAAGTTAGAGAAATCTTCTTATTAAACACCAAAAGGGCCTTTACCACAGAAACATAATTGAAGAAAAAGAAAGAGGTTACATGCAAGACAGGAAAAAGATAAATCTCCCCAGGAGTAGAACTTCAATACATTTGCATGATCTATAGAATGAAGAAGTCTGACTTGCAGAAAATGTAGCCAATAGAAGAATAAGTACATGGATAGAGGAAATTAAAGAGATAGATTTTAAGAAAAGAGGTTGGGGTTCTTGATCATTTGTTCACGAGACTTCAAATTTATGCCACGGAATAGAAAGACTCTGTTATGACTCATATAATTTCCAATAAACTCATAACTACAGATAATGTTAAAACAATTAAGTAAACTGATCCATTGGCACTGTAGATTAGTAGGCACCAATAGAATTTTACCGCAAGTCAATGAATAGAACTTACACAACAATGTGTTGTAAGCGGACAGTTTCTAAAGTCCATCCTGAGGAGTTCACAGATAATTACCCTGTAACATAACATTTTTTCCTTTTATCTATTCCACTAAAAAAGTTGACTACAATTAAAAATCAGTAGTATTATGAAGTTCTCAAATTTCTAAGAGAGCTATTGGTAGCTAATAAATTATGCAGCTTGGTTCCCAATTAAATCGTTAATTCTCATATTCCCAATAGAGTGACCTAATAATCAAATAGATCTAGTAACAGCTTGGGCACTAAGGTTCAAATTTCACAATAGACAACACTAGGTGATATCTTCTCATCTACCTAAACCTTGATGTGTATAGTTAAACAGATAGTACTATGTACTACAATACACGGTGGCCCAGATACCACTGTTAGCAAGAGGATAAATTAGGCACTTCCACAATTTTATCATCAGAGCTGCAAGCAATACAACTAAGGGTCTATCGAAAACAATCTAATCTCTCTACCTCCCAATGTAAGGATAAGGTCGGTTTACACTTTACTTCCTCAAACCCCACTTTATGACATTATGTTGTGTACGTTGTTGTTGTTGTAGGCGAAATCAAATTCAAGTATGAAGCTCTACGTCCCTCTGCCGTATTTGTTTTCAAAATGAGAACCTTGTCAATAAAACATAAAATTGTAATAACAGAATGAACATGCAATAGACTTGGAGAAAACTACCTTTAGTATTTTCATATTTTTTGATTTTCTCTTCTTCTTTTTCAGTCACAGTGATGCTCTCCAAGCTTTCCACTTTCGGATCAGGCGTTAAGCATTTTTGGTAGTAAGTTCTTGTTCCTTCCTCTCAATGTCGAATTTATTCAAATTTTCTTCAAATCCTCATTGCATTTTCAGCTCTGGACCTTTTTTTGCCTCAATTTCACTTGCTTTCTTCAAATATCCTAAATCAACTCTCCATTTCATTTTCATGCAAATAGGAAAAAAACCATGTTAAAAGCACCAATTTTAAACTAAAGCAAGACAAAAAGAACTACGAAAAGAGCCTCAAATGAATGGAAATTCACCACTCATCAGCACCCCCAACTTAGAAACATTGCTTGTCCTCAAGTAAAGAAAATCAAAAACACAAAAGGCTCTTATTTCAAGACACACCACAAATCAATTTCCCTTCTCAATAAAGCACAAAGGTAATGGCTTCCGTTGGTACTAACAAATATTCCACATGCACACTTTTCACAAAAGAAATCCTCTCATTCTCTTGAAATAGTTTCAAAAACCAAGAATCATTTAAGTGACAACAACTCAAACTCAAGAAATGACTCAACTTATTAACTCTTTCTTATGCCCACTTGACTCAATTAGGAATTTTCAAAATCACCACTTTTTAAACTTACATGCCCTCACAAGAAAGAAGTGTCCCAAACCCCACCCCCCCCACACAGATATATGAACAAGACAAGGGACAGATGCAACACTCACACTCACAAAGAATTAACTCATGCACACAAATGTCACACCATAGGCTTGCCCATATTTTCAATCAACATTGACTCAACTCCTTTTGGTTAGAAATCTCAAAGGACTTTGTCAAGCATGTAATATAGTCTTAGGGAAGGTAAGGATATTATTTAGGTATAAGTGACTACACCCTTCTTGGTCACTACACAACAATTCTTCATTTCCAACTTTCTCCACCTTTCAAACCCATGCACATTCACACTATTTTTCATTTTTCTTTTCTTATTTCCACTTTAGATGCCCCACATGCAACCATTTTCAACTTTTGGAGGATTCAAGTCTCAGTTATTCATTTTCTTTCTTTCTTTAAAGCTTATTCTTTCTTTAAGACTTTCCATCCATCCTTCAATTTCTTTCTTTTTTTTTTCTTTTTTTTTTTTACATCAAACCCTCATGTGGTAAGCATCCCTTCAATGAATTTCCCATAACAACCCCAAATTAGGCTTTTAGCCTCAACTTTGACAACCTCAAATTCAAGGAGGGAAGGGTTCAAAAGAGGGTTACTTTTTCAGAAAGGATAAGACTTGTAATGTGGTTGCCAATAAAAGTGTTTAGGCTCAAAGGGGACAACTAAGGATATATTTAGTGCAAAGGTGGGATTATTATGCCAAGTGGACTTCAAGAACATCAAAGAAAGCCTAAGATCATTTATCCAACCAAACTCAATCAAGACCAACATTTCAAGACCAACCGGGCAAGTTCTAGGTGACAAAAGCGAACACAAGGCATAATGCAACAACTCACCACACATGGCCTGCAAATCAATCAAGATAGTTCAAAATCTTACTACCTTTTCAAAATACAAGTAGCATTGAACATTCTAACCGCTGAAGAATCAAAAGTGAAAAAAAGAGTTGTAAGAGTTGTCACATAATTATTCCTAACATGCTCAACCTTTTAAAAACAGTGAGGTATGCTCAACATTATTCACATGTATGACTATGTTCTTCATACCAACCAAGTCAAAACCTTCCCAAAAAGATGACGATTTTGCCCTTAAGAAAGTCGTCAGTCAATCCATTATCATCATCAGGCAACCTCATGCATCTATTCGGGAACTACTACTCAGACTTCGCCCCAATCAACGCCAATAAAACACTTACAAGCAATCAATGATTTACCCTTAAGAATGTCATCACTCTCTATCCATAATCGGGCATCGTCAATCCAAATCTTATTATCAAAATAAAAACAAAGAAGCTACAAAAGACAAATTAAAAACTAAATAGACCAATCCAACACAATATCAACAGAAACATCCATTCTATCAAAATCCGACAAGGGCACACCAGTCCGTAACAAAGGAAGAAAAGTACACCCGACAAGGATGCAATCACAGTATCATAAATAATCAATAAAATGACTACAAGGGGAGCATCCCCAACTGAAAATGAGATTGTGTCCTCACTTTGGGCCAAGTAATCATCATATTTTTGGGCAAATTTTGCCTATAGGAACCTACACTTATCAAAAGTACTCTTCACCCTCAATTTTGCCTATAGGAAAACAGTCTAATATCTCAACCTCCCAAGGTAAGGAAAAGGTCGGTGTACACTCTACCCTCCCCAAATCCCAATTTTTATAGATTATATTGTGTACGTTGTTGTTGTTGTTGTTGTAGTAGGTGAAATCAAATTCGAAACTTCAACAATCCAATTCCACTTCCCTAGAAAATTCTATGCAAATTAAATTAAATCTAAATCTCAAATTAGAATTAAAATTCAAATATAAAAACAAAGAAACTTTTTTCATGGGGTCTCTTACTTCTTGAAGAACCTTTTTTTTTTTTTTTGAGATTTATCCACACTTTTAATGGCGAAATACTCGATTGTCTTCTTCTTTCTTCCTTTATATACAATCTGCAAAAAGACAAAAAAAAAAAAGAAAAAAAAAGTGAAACAACAGAGTCAACTTAAAAACGCAAATAAAAGAAGAACAGAGAAAGAAAAACACCATTACCAGTGTTTTCCACGGCCAAAAGCTTCATATATATGATACTGATTCATATTTTTCACTTGCCAACACAAACTCACTACGTTTTTCCTCTTTTAGTCTGCAAAAAAACAAAACAAAAAGACTTAACAACACAGTTAACCTAAAAACGCAAACAAAAGAAGAACATGGAAAGAAAAAAACCATTACCGAGTGTTTTCCTCGGCTAAAAGCTTCATATATATGATACTGATTCATATTTTTCACTTGCTCACACAAAATCACTTAGCTAGGATTTTTCCTCTTTTTCTGAATCTGAAATTGGAACTAATCAAAGAGATTACTGAAGAATTTCATTGAAAATGGCGAGATTGGTGAGTATGAGAAAGAGAGCGACTGGAGGTGCAACGGTTGGATTGAAATGAAATGAAAATTATTTCTTTTAGAGAAAATGAAATTTAAAAAATTAGAATAGGGGGGAAAAAAGGGTATATTCTGTTTGTTTAATGATTGTCCAGATTGACTAATTAATGTACTATTATTTAAATCCATAAATGCATTTTTTGTTGGTTAAGGTATATCTAATGTAAACATTTTTACTTTTTTTTATCTTTTTATTTTTACAAGATAAATATGCTTTATATTATAAAAAAAAATTTATTTTAGTTGTTGGAAAACGAGCATGTTTGATCAAAATTTTAAAATATGCTTATTTAAAATATATTTTTTGGTCAAATAGAATTTCATAACTATTTTATTTGGGGAGGGGGAGAAAGTAGGGATGGCAATTGGGCGGTGTGGGGTGGGCGTGGGGCGGGTTGAGCTTAACCCGTAAAATTTTTAATCTTAAATATTTTAGTAGTTTTAAAGAAATTATCTTAATAATAATAATGTTATATCACTCTTATAACATGTAAAAAATTAAAATTAAGTTTGAATCCACATAAAATTACGTATACCCACAACCTGCCCTGCCCCGCATTAGTTTTAAAAAAACCTACCTCAACCCGCCCCACGTAACCTTAAACCAGTAATGCCCCACCCCGCCCCACCACACATAGCCTTAAACCCACTCAGCCCCGCCCCATTGTCATCCCTAGGAGAAAGTATGTCCGGGAGAAGGCAAGGCCAGAAGAGAAAGTATATGATTATAAAGTGGGTTTAGAGTATGCTAGTTATTTAATGCTGCATACATTATAGGTTGGATTTGCAATAATACATTCATACTTGACATTTATTATGTCAGCAAAATAACAAAGTAAGGTTTTGTTATTTAGCTGTTTGACCACAAATTTTTAAATATTTTTGACAAATTTTTTTGACTGAAGTTTCATTATGCTTTTTGACCATAGATTTTGAGAGAAATATTTTACTTTTTTAAAAAATATGAATAAAATTATTTAATATAACCATAAGTTTTTATTATCTTTTTATAGTGAAAATGTTCAGGGAAAAGTCATAACAACTAACATAATTAATATAAGTTTGAAAAAAAAAAACAAAAGAAAAATACCATTGATTTTATACAATTTTTTTTTTACTATTACTACATGTGATTGGACGTAATTTCGGAGAGCAAGTTCGGATAAAATTGTATAAAATATGCAAAATAAATTTTGTACAACGAACTAGGAATGGAATTTAGTCCAAAACTATAAATGATGGGTGTTTTTATAAAATATAAAAACCTGGGATAATTTTTAAATTTTTATGAAGGAAAACATTTTCCAATTTTCCCATATTTGTTTGGCTTATAATTCTTTTTTAAAAAGAAGTGTTAATTTACCGACCTCCGGAGGTCGGTATTTTTATTTTTGTATTATTTAAATTCAGACCTCCGGAGGTCGGTATTTTTATTTTTGTATTTTTGAAATTCTGACCTCCGGAGGTCGGTATTTTTATTTTTATATTATTTAAATTCCGACCTCCGGAGGTCGGTATTTTTATTTTTATATTTTTGAAATTAATCGTCATTCGGATGACGATTTATTTAAAGAAAATATTAATTTATTAATTTTTTTGGAAGTCACTATATAAATATTTTAATGAAAATTAATATAATTACATACTATTTAATTTTACCGACTTTCGGAAGTCCATATTATAATTTTTTATTATTTTATTTTACACAAAACCATCCTCCGGAAGACGATTTAAATAAAATTAATTCAAAATATTTCTCAATTTTGTTTTTATTATTTAATTGAGAAAAAATAAAATATTTTTATTTATTTATTTATTTAATACCGAATTACACCAAATTTTGCCTTCAACCAAGCCTTTCCATTCCGAAATCGAGAAAGATCACTTTGAAAAGTAAGCCCGATGGGCAATATAGTGGTGGGTCAGGGTGAGAGAGAGGACTGAGAGTGGAGTGAGAGATGCCTTAGGGTTTTGATACTATATCATTCTTTTTTTAAGAGAAGTGTTTAATTTACCGACCATGGGATGTTGATATTATTTAAATAAAATAATAATTTAAATATACCGACCTCTTGAGGTCGGTATTTATTAATTTATTTTAATATAAACTCATCTCTTGAGGTTGATTTTATTAATTAAAATTACGTTTATAAATTAAAATTATATATATATATATATATATATATATATATATATATATATATATATATAAATTGAATTTAACTACACATCAACAGAAGTTTAATTTAATAAATTTAATTTTATTGATCAAGTTAATTTTATAAATTTAAATTATATACCTCCTAATTATATAAATTTAATTTTATCGATCAACAAATTAAAGTTTATCAATATCAAATTTAATATATAAATCTCCTTGAATTGATTATCGGTATTTCTTTAATTGATAATGTATTTCATATCTGAGCCACTAATATATATATATATATATAAGACTTGATTTGTTAAACTACTCAATGAGTATATATAATTAGTCAACGTATTTCATACTCCGATGAATTATCCTTTACATGTCATCATTGCCTACGATATTATCACAACACTTGACATCCATTCAAGATCGAACGTATATAATAATATTATCTCGCATTTCATACTCAAATAGATTATATTATATGTTAATTAGCTATTCACCTGTACATCATGACATGATATATTAAGTTCATCATTTGACAACAGACTGATAGAATTTGTACATTACTCTACAAATATAAGTATAATTATCTCTTAATTCATATCAACGTAGTTTCATACTCTAAATATGGATTATAGATATTTTTTTATTTATTCCACGAATTTTAACTTTTTATTTATAAAAGTATACAAAATTGTTACACTGTTTTAAACAATTAAATTGTATGTGTAGAATGAAAATTTAGTATTATGCTAGCAAAATTATGATTTATAGGAACAGTTTTAACAAACCGACCTCTGGATGTCGCTTTTATTAAAAGTAATTAGATGAAATAAAAATACCGACCTCATGAGGTCGGTATTTTATATTAATTTATTTTTTAACTTATATAAATTTGTCATCTGGAAGACGATTTATTTAATGAAAATTAATTTAATTACATACTATTTAATTTTACCAACTTTCGGAAGTCGGTATTATAATATATTTTTTTGTTTTTTATTTTACGCAAAATCGTCCTCTGAAAGACGATAAAATTAAATCAATATATTTAATTGAGAAAAAAAATAAAATATAGTTATTTATTTATTTGATTTAATACCGACATCAAGAGGTCGATTTTTATTGTTTTGAAATATACTGACCTCCAGAGTCGGTATTTTGATTTCTGTATTTTTAAAATTCTGACCTCGGGAGGTCGGTAATTTTATTTTTGTATTTTTTAAATTTTGAACTCCGGAGGACGGTATTTTTATTTTTGTATTTTTGAAATTCTAACCTCCGGAGGTCGGTAATTTTATTTTTGTATTTTTTAAATTCCGAGCTCCGGATGTCAGTATTTTTATTTTTGTATTTTTGAAATTCTGACCTCCGGAGGTTAGTAATTTTATTTTTGTATTTTTTAAATTCCGACCTCCGGAGGTTGGTAGTTTTATTTTTGTATTATTTAAATTCTGACCTCCGTAGGTCAGTGTATTTTTATTTTTGTATTATTTAAATTCTGACCACCGAAGGTCGGTATTTTTATTTTTGTATTTTTGAATTTCTGACCTCCGGAGGTCGGTAACTTTATTTTTGTATTTTTTAAATCCGACCTCCGGAGGTCGGTATTTTTATTTTTGTATTATTTAAATTTTGACCTCCGTAGGTCGGTATTTTTATTTTTGTAGTTTTGAAATTCTGACCTCCGGAGGTCGGTAATTTTATTTTTTGTATCTTTTAAATTCTGACCTCCTGAGGTCAGAATTTTTTATTTTTTTAAATTCTGACCTCCGAAGGTCGTTAATTATATTTTTGTATTTTTTAAATTCCGACCTCCAGATGTCGGTATTTTATTTTCCTGCTTTATTTTGCATAAACTATTGTCTAATGAACTAACCAACCTCCTAGTGTCCCTAAGTATTTGGATGAAATAAAAATACCGACCACATGAGGTCGGTATTTTATATTAATTTAATTTATATAAACCGTGATCCGAAAGACGATTTATTTACGCAAAACCGTCCTCCGGAAGTTAATAAAATTAAATCAAAATATTTCTCAATTTTTTTTTATATTTAATTGAGAAACAAAATAAAATATTGTTATTTATTTATTTTATTAATACCGACATCAAGAGGTCGGTTTTTATTGTAGTTCATTTTTCCAGGGAAAAATTCCGACCTCTAGAGGTTGGAATTTTGTTTTTCCGCTTTATTTTGCATAAAAACCGACTACTCGGTTTCCTAAAGGTTTTTTAATTTCTTATTCTTTTTAAGAATACCGACCTCCGGAGGTCGAAAATTACCGACCTCCATTTGAGGTCGGTAATTTTTAGGTCGGTATTCACTGTTTTTTTAGTAGTGTTAAGGGTTTTATCTAGGTTTTTAGGGTTTAGGGTTTTGGATTTTGGGTTTTTTAGGTTAATGTTTTTAAAGATTTTATAGGTTTTGTTTTTAGGGCTTACATTTTTTTGTGTTTTTCTTTTTTGGGTTTAGCATATACGATTTAGGGCTTTATAGGGTGTAGAGCTTAGAGGATTTTTGGTTTAGGGGTTTTTGGGTTTTTAAGGGTTAAGTATTTCTTTGGTTTTTTTAGGATTTAGGGTTTAGGGCTTAGGGTTTTTTTGTGTTTCTTAGGTTTAGGTTTTACAAAGTTTTAGGATATAGGGTTTACAACTTAGGGTTTTGTAGGGGTTCTAAATGGTTGTTTGGGTTTATTTTATGGTTTATAGGATTTAGGGTTTTAGATTAGGGTTTAGGGTTTGTTTAGGTTTAGGGTTTTAGGTTAATGGTTTTATCTAGGTTTTTAGGGTTTAGGGCTTTGGGGTTTTTTCAATTAAGGCTTTTTACGGTTTTATAGGTTGGGGCTTAGGGTTGTGTTGTGTTTTTAGGGATTAGTATATACGATTTAGGGCTTTATAGGGTTTAGAGCTTTTTTTTTTTTTAGGTTTAGGGATTTTTGGGTTTTTTAGGGTTTTTAAGAGTAAGTGTTTCTTAGGGTTTTTGTAGGGTTTAGGGTTTATGGCATAGGGTTTTCTTGTGTTTTTTAGGTTTTAGGGTTTACAACTTTTTAGGCTTTAGGGTTTAAAGCTTAGGTTTTTTAAATGGTTTTTAGGGTTTACTATAGGTTTATAGGATTTTGAGTTTCTTAGGATTTTACGTTTAGGATTTAGGGTTTTAGGTTAGGGTTTAGGGTTTAGGGTTTAGAGCTTAGACTTTTTTAGCTTTAGGTGTTTTGGGATATTTAGGGTTTTTAAGGGTTAACTGTTTCTTAGGGTTTTTTAGGTTTTAGAGTTTAGAGCTTAGGGTTTTTTTTTTGTGTTTTTTAGGTTTAGGTTTTAAAAATTATTATAATTTAGGGTTTAGAGCTTTGTGTTTTGTAGGGTTTATTTTAGTGTTATAGGATTTGGGGTTTCTTAAGGTTTAGGGTTTTATGTTTAGGATTTAGGGTTTTAGGTTAGGATTTAGGGCTTAGGGTTTTTTCCATGTATTTTAGGTTTTGGCTTTGCGGATTTTTAGGATTTAGGGTTTAGAGCTTAGGATTTCGTAGGGGTTTTAAATGGGTTTTAGGGTTTATAGGATTTAGGGTTTCTTAAGGTTTAAGGTTTAGGGCTTCTTAGGGTTTTAGGTTTAGGATTTAGGGTTTTAAGTTAGGGTTTAGGGTTTTTAGTTAAGAGTTTTACCTAGTTTTTAGGGTTTAGGGCTTTGGGTTTTTTGGGTCAAGGTTTTTTAGGGTTTTATAGGTTTAGGGTTTATGGCTTAGGGTTTTTTTTTTTGTGTTTTTTAGGGTTTAGCATATACGATTTAGGGCTTAGAGTTTTTTTAGGTTTAGGGGTTTTGGGATTTTTTAGGGTTTTTAGAGTTAAGTGTTTCTTTGGGTTTTTTAGGGTTTAGGGTTTAGGGATAAGGGTTTTTTTTCTTTTTTGTGTTTTTTTGGTTGATGGTTAAAGGATTTTAGGATATAGGGTATATAGCTTAGAGTTTTGTAGGAGTTTAATATGGTTTTTAGGGTTTATAGGATTTTGGGTTTCTTAAGGTTTACGGTTAGGGTTTCTTAGGGTTTTTGGTTTAGGATTTAGGGTTTAAGGTTTAAGGCTTAGGGATTTTTAAGGTCTAGGGTTTTAGGGTACGGGTTATATCTAGGATTTTAGTGTTTAGGGTTTTGGGCTTTTTAGGGTTAGGGTTTTTAAGGTTTTATAGGTTTAAGGTTTAGGGCTTAGGGTTTTTTTTATATTTTTTAGGGTTTAGCATATACAATTTAGGGCTTAATAGGGTTAAGAACTTAGAGTCTTTTTTAGGTTGAGGGGATTTTTAATTTTTAGGGTTTTTAAGGATTAAGTGTTTCTTAGGGTTTTTTAGGGTTTCAGGTTTAGGGCTTAGGGTTTTTTTGTGTTGTTTATGTTTATGCTTTACGGATTTTTAGAATTTAAGGTTTGGAGCTTAGTATTTTGTAGGGGTTTTAATTGTGTTTTAAGGTTTTTTAGGGTTTATATTTTGGGTTTCTTAGGGTTTAGGGTTTAGGGCTTAGAGTTTTTTGTTTAGGATTTAGGGTTTAAGGTTAGGGCATAGTGTTTAGGGTTTAGGGTTTAAGGCTTAGGGTTTTTTTGATTTAGGGATTTAGGTTAAGGGTTTTATCTAGGTTTTTAGGGTTTTTTAAGTTAAGGTTTTCATGGTTTTATTGGTTTTGGGTTTAGGGCTTATGGTTTTTTTGTTTTTTTTGTTTTTTAGGATTTAGCATATACGATCTAGGGCTTTATAGGGTTTAGAGATTAGAATATTTTACGTTTAGGGGCTTTTGGGTTTTTTATGGTTTTTATGGGTTAAGGTTTCTTAGGGTTTTTTACGGTTTGGGGTTTAGGCCTTAGTGTTTTTTTTTGTGTTTATTTAGGTTTAGGGTTACTAATTTTTTAGGATTTAAGGTTTACAACTTAGGGTTTTAAGTGGTTTTTAGGGTTTTAGGGTCTATAGATTTTGAATTTCTTCAGGATTAGGGTTTAGGGTTTCTTAGGGTTTTAGGTTTAGGATTTAGGATTTTAGGTTAGGGTCAAGGGTTTAGGGCTTAGGGGTTTGTTTTTTTAGTTTAGGTTTTATGTTAAGGATTTTATCTAGGTTTTTAGGATTTAGGGCTTTGGGTTTTTTGGGTTAAGGTTTTTTAGGGTTTTATAGGTTTAGAATTTAGGGCTGAGGGTTTTTTTTATGCATTTTTTAGGCTTTAGCATAGACGGTTTAGGTTTTATAGTGATTTGAGCTTAGAGTTTTTTAGGTTTAAGGGTTTTTGGGTTTTTTAATGGTTTTTAAAGGTAAAGTATTTCTTAGGGTTTTTTTTTTTTTTTTCAGGATTAAACATATACTATTTATGCTTAGGGTTTAGAGCTTAGATTGTTTTATGTTTAGGGGTTTCTTAGGTTTTTAATGTTTTAGGGGTTTTGGGTTTCTTAGGGTGTGTAATGGTTAGGTGTTTCTTAGGGTTTTTACGGTTTAGGGTGTTTTAGGGGCTTTAAATGGGTTTTATTGTTTATTTTAGGTTTTATAGGATTTAGGTTTTTTTAAGGTTTAGGGTTTAGGGTTTTAAGGGTTTTAGGTTTAGGATGAAGGTTTGTGTATTTTAGGATTTAGCATATACGATTTAGGGCTTTATATGATTTGAAGCTTAGTGTTTTTTAGGTTTAGGTGTTTTTGTGTTTTTAGTGATTTTAAGGGTTAAGTGATTCTTAGGGGTTTTTTAGGCTTTAGGCTTTAGGGCTTAGGGTTTTTTTTTTTTTTTAAAGTTATTAAGATTTCGGGTTTACAAATTTTTAAGATTTAGGGTATAGAGCTTAAGCTTTTGTAGGGGTTTTATATATCGTTTTTAGGGTTTATTTTTGGGTTTATAGGATTTAGGGTTTCTTTAGGTTGAGGGTTTAATGTTTCTTAGGGTTTTAGGTTTAGGATCTAGGGTTTTAGGTTAGGATTTAAGGTTTAGGCATTAGGGATTTTGAAGGCTAGGGTTTATGGGTAAAGGTTTTAGATTGGTTTTTATGGTTAAGGGCTTTGGGTTTTTTAGGTTTAGGGTTTTTATGATTTTATAGGTTTAGGGCTTAGGGTTTTTTCTGTGTTCTTTAGGGTTTTTTATATATGATTTAGGGCTTAATAGGGTTTAGAGCTTAGAGTTTTTTAGGTTTAGGGGTTTTTAGGTTTTTAGGATTTTTAGGGTTTTCTTAGGGTTAAAGGTTTCTTAGGGTTTTAGGTTTGGGATTTACGATTTCAGGTTTAGGCTTTAGGGCTTAGGGCTTAGGGTTTTTTTCATGTCTTTTAGGTTTAGGTATTACGGATTTTTAGGATTTAGGGTTTAGAGCTTAGGGTTTCGTACGGGTTTTAAATGGGTTTTAGGGTTTATAGGATTTAGGGTTTCAGATTAGGGTTTAGGGTTATTTTAGGTTTAGGGTTTTTGGTTAAGGGTTTTTACCTAGGTTTTTAGAGTTTAGGGCTTTGGGTTTTTTAGGTCAAGGTTTTTTAGGGTTTTATAGGTTTAGGGTTTAGGGCTTAGTTTTTTTCTTTTTTTTTTTTTGTGTTTTTTAGGGTTTAGCATATACGATTTAGTGCTTAGAGTTTTTTTTAGGTTTAGGGGATTTTGAGGTTTTTTGAGTTAAGTGTTTCTTTGGGTTTTTTAGGGTTTAGGGTTTAGGGATAAGGGTTTTTTTTTTGTGTTTTTTAGGTTTATGGTTTATGGATTTTAGGATTTTGGGAATAGTGCTTAGGATTTTGTAGGGTTTTAATATTGTGTTTAGGGTTTATTTTAGGATTTATGGGATTTTGGGTTTCTTAAGGTTTACAGTTTAGGGTTTCTTAGGGTTTTAAGTTTGGATATAGCGTTTAAGGTTTAAGGCTTAAGGTTTTTTAAGGTCTAGGGTTTTAGGGTACGTGTTATATCTAGGTTTTTAGTGTTGTTAGGGTTTTGGGTTTTTTAGGTTTAGGGTTTTTACGATTTTACAGGTTTAGGGTTTATGGCTTATTATATTTTTTATGGTTTAGCATATACAATTTAAGGCTTAATAAGGTTAAGAGCTTAGAGTTTTTTTTAGGTTTAGGGGTTTTTGGATTCTTAGGATTTTTAAGGATTAAGTGTTTCGTAGGGTTTTTTAGGGTTTCAAGTTTAGGGATTAGGGTTTTTTGTGTTGTTTAGGTTTATGCTTTATGGATGTTTAGGATTTAAGGATTGGAGCTTAGGGTTTTGTTGGGGTTTTAAATGGGTTTTAGGGTTTTTTAGGGTTTTATGTTTAGGATTTAGGGTTTAAGGTTAGGGTATAGGGTTTATGGTTTTAGGTTAAGGGTTTGATCTAGGTTTTTAGGGTCTTTAAAGTTAAGGTTTTCAAGGTTTTATAGGTTTTGGGTTATGCGCTTTTGTTTTTTTTTTTTTTTTAAGAATTTAGCATATACAATCTAGGGCTTTATAGGGTTAAGAGATTAGAATATTTTAGGTTTAGGGGCTTTTGGGTTTTTTATGGTTTTTTAGGGTTAACTATTTCTTAGGGTGTTTTACGGTAAGGGGTTTAGGGCTTAGGGTTTTTTTTGTGTTTTTTTAGGTTTAGGGTTACAGATATTTTAGGATTTAAGGTTTACAGCTTAGGGTTTTGTAGGGGTTTTAAGTGGTTTTTAGGGTTTTAGGGTCTACATGATTTTGAATTTCTTATGGATTAGGGTTTAGGGTTTCTTAGGATTTAGCATTTTAGGTTAGGGTTTAGGCTTTAGGGCTTAGGGTTTATTTAGGTTTAGGGATTTAGTTTAAGGGTTTTGGGTTAGGGTTCTTGGGTCTTTTTGAGTTGTGAGTTTTCCAGGTTTTATATGTTTAGGGTTTAAGGATTATGGTTTTTTTAGAATTTAGCTTTACTCTGATTAAGGGCTTTATAAGGTTTAGAGCTTAGAATATTTTAGATTTAGGGGTTTTGGTTTTTAAGCGTTAAGTGTTTCTTAAGGTTTTTTAGGGTTTAGGGTTTAGGACTTAGGGAGTTTTGTGTGTTTTTAGGTTTTGGGTTGCGTATTTTTAGGATTTAGGGTTCATAGCTTAGGGTTTTGTAGGGGTTTTAAGGGTTTTTTTTTAGAATTTGTAGGTTTGGGTTTTGAAGGTATAGGGTTCAAGGTTTCTTAGGGTTTTAGGTTTAGGATTTAGGATTTTAGGTTAGGGTCAAGGGTTTAGGGCTTAGGGTTTTTTTTTTTTTTTGTTTAGGTTTTATGTTAAGGATTTTATCTAGGTTTTTAGGTTTTAGGGCTTTGTTTTTTGGGTTAAGGTTTTTTAGGGTTTTATAGGTTTAGAATTTAGGGCTTAGGGTTTTTTTATGCGTTTTTTAGGCTTTAGCATAGATGGTTTAGGTTTTATAGGGTTTAGAGCTTAGAGTTTTTTGGGTTTAAGGGTTTTTGGGTTTTTTATGGTTTTTAAGGGTAAAGTATTTCTTAGGTTTTTTTTAAGGTTTAGGGCTTAGGGTTTTTGTGTTTTTTAGGTTTAAGGTTGAAGGATTTTTAGGATTTAGGGTCAAGAGCTAAGGGTTTTGTTGGGGTTTAAATGGTTTCTAGGGTTTATTTGATGGTTTATTGTATTTAGGGTTTCTTAAGGTTTAGGGTTTAGGGTTTCTTAGGGTTTTAGGTTTAGGATTTTGGGTTTTAGGTTAGGGTTTATGGTTTAGGGCTTGGGCTTTTAGGTTAGGGTTTAGGGCTTAGGTTTTTTTTTTTGGTTTAGGGTTTTAGGTTAAGGGTTTTATCTAGGTTTTTAGGATTTAGGGTTTTAGTTTTTTAAGGTTAAGAGTTATTTAGTATTTTATAGGTTTAGGGTTTTTTTGTGTTTTTTAGGGTTTAGCATATACGATTTAGGGCTTTATAGAATTTAGAACTTAGAGTTTTTTAGGTTTAGGGGTTTTTATGTTTTTTAGGGTTTTCAAGGGTTAAGTATTTCTTAGGGTTTAGGGTTTAGGGCTTAGGCTTTTTTTTTTTTTTGTGTTTTTTAGGTTTAGGGTTTACAAATTTTTATTATTTAGGGCTTAGAGTTTAGGGTTTTATAGGGTTTCAAATTGGTTTTAGGGCTTATTTTAGGGTTTACAGGATTGAGGATTTCGTAAGGTTTAATGTTTCTTAGGGTTTAAGGTTTAGGGTTTAGGGTTTTTTTGAGTTTTAGGGTTTCTTAGGGTTTTAGGTTTAGGGTCTAGGGTTTTTTGAGGTTTAGGATTTTGGGTTGAGGGTTTTATTTAGGTTTTAAGGGTTTAGGGCATTGGGTTTTTTAGGTTAAGGGTTTTTAGGGTTTTATAGGTTTAGGGTTTAGTGCATAGGGTATTTTTTTGTGCTTTTTAGGGTTTAACATATACAATTTGGGGCTTTATAGGTTTTAGATCTTAGAGTTTTTTAGGTTTTTGGATTTCTTTTAGGGTTTTTAAGGGTTAAGTATTTCTTACAGTTGTTTAGGGCATCCAGTTTTTCATGGTTTTTAGGTTTAGGGTTTAAGGATTTAGAGCTTAGGGTTTTGTAGGGGTTTTAAATGGTTTTAGGGTTTATTTAAGGGTTTATAGGATTTAGGGTTTGTTAAGATTTAGGGTTTCTTTTGGTTTTAGGTTTAGGATTAAGGGTTTTAGGTTAGGGTTTAGGGTTTATGGCTTAGGATTTTTTTCTGTTTAGGGTTTTAGGTTATGGGTTTTATCTAGGTTTAGGGCTTTGGGTTTTTTAGGTTAGGGTTTTTTAGGATTTTATAGGTTTAGAGTTTATGGCTTAGGGTCTTTTTTGTGTTTTTTAGGCTTTTGCATATACGGTTTAGGACTTATATAGTTTAGAGCTTAGAGTTTTTTAGGTTTAGTGGTTTTTGGGTTTTTTTATGGTTTTTAAGGGTTAAGTGTTTCTGAGGGTTTTTTAAGGTTTTGGGCTTAGGGTGTTTTGTGTTTTTTAGGTTTAAGGTTTAGAGCTTAGGGTTTTGTTAGGGTTTATATGATTTTTAGGGTTTATTTTAGGGTTTATTGTATTTAGGGTTTCTTAAGGTTTAGGGTTTAAAGCTTCTTAGGGTTTTAGGTTTAGGATTTAGGGTTTTAGGTTAGTGTTTAGGGTTTAGGGCTTGGGGTTTTTTTAGGTTTAGGATTTTGGGTTAAGGGTTTTATCTACGTTTTTAGGGTTTAGGGATTTTGGTTTTTTGGGTTAAGGTTTTTTAGGATTTAATAGGTTTAGGGCTTAGGGATTTGTTTTGTGTTTTTTAGGGTTTAGCATATACGATTTAGGGCTTTATAGGGTTTAGAGCTTAAAGTCTTTTTGGTTTAGGGCTTTTTGGGTTTTTTAGGATTTTTAAGGGTTAAGTGTTTCTTATGATTTTTTATTGTTTAAGGTTTAGGGTTTAGGGCTTATGTTTTTTTTTTTTTTTTTTTGTAATTTTAACGTTTAGGGTTTATGGAGTTTTAGGATTTAGGGTTCAGAGATTAGGGTTTTGTAGGTGTTTTAAATGGGGTTTAGGGTTTATCTTAGGGTTTATAGGATTTAGGGTTTCTTTAGGATTAGGGTTTAAGGTTTCTTAGGGTTTTAGGTTTAGGATTTAGGGTTTTAAGTTAGGGTTTAGGGTTTAGGGCTTAGGTTTTTTTAGTTTTAGGGTTTTAGGTTAAGGGTTTTTAGGGTGTAGGGCTTTGGGTTTTGTAGATTAATGTTTTTTAGGGTTTAATAGGTTTAGTGTTTAGGGCTTAGGTCTTTTTTTGTGTTTTTTAAGGTTTATCATATACGATATAGGGCTTTATAGGGTTTAGAGTTTATAGTTTCTTAGGTTTAGAGATTTTTAGGATTTTCAAGGGTAGTGTTTCTAAGTGTTTTTTAGGCTTTAGGGTTTAGGGCTTAGGGTTTTTTGTGTTTTTTAGGTGTAGGGTTTACTGATTTTTAGGATTTAGGGTTTAAAGTTTAGGGGCTTTCGGGGTTTTAAATCATTTTTAGTTTTTATTTTTGGGTTTATAGGATTTAGGGTTTCCTAAGGTTTAGGGTTTAGGATTTCTTACGATTTTAGGTGTAGGATTTAGGGTTTAGGGCTTATGGTTTTTTATATTTAGGGTATTAGGTTTAGGGTTTTATATAGGTTTTTAGGGTTTAGGGCTTTGGGTCTTTTAGGTTAAGGTTTTGCAATATTTTATAGGTTTAGGGTTTAGCACTTAGGTTATTTCTTTTTTTGTGTTTTAGGGTTTAGCATATACGATTTTGGGCTCTATACGGTTTAGAGCTTAGAATTTTTTAGGTTTAGGGGGTTTTGTATTTTTTAGTGTTTTTAAGGGTTAAGTGCTTCTTTGGGTTTAGGGTTCAAGGCTTAGGGTATTTTTGTGTTTTTTCGATTTAGGGTTTACATATTTTTTGAACTCAGGGTTTAGAGCTTAGGGTTTTGTAGGGTTTTAAATGGGTTTTAGGGTTTATTTTATGGTTTATAGGATTTAGGGTTTCTTAGGGATTTGGGTATCTTAGGTTAAGGATTTAGAGTTTTAATTTATGTTTTAGGGATTAAAGTTTTTTTCAGTGTAGGGTTTTTGGTTATGGGTTTTATGTAGGTTTTTAGGATTCAGGGATTTGGGTTTTTGGTTTAAGGTTTTTTGAATTTTATAGGTTTAGAGTTTAGTGCTTAGGTTTAGGGTTTCTTAGGATTTTAGGTTTAGGATTTAGCATTTTAGGTTAGGGTTTAGGCTTTAGGGCTTAGGGTTTATTTAGGTTTAGGGATTTAGTTTAAGGGTTTTGGGTTAGGGTTCTTGGGTCTTTTTGAGTTGTGATTTTTCCAGGTTTTATATGTTTAGGGTTTAAGGATTATGGTTTTTTTAGAATTTAGCACATACGGTTAAGGGCTTTATAAGGTTTAGAGCTTAGAATATTTTAGATTTAGGGGTTTTGGTTTTTAAGCGTTAAGTGTTTCTTAAGGTTTTTTAGGGTTTAGGGTTTAGGACTTAGGGAGTTTTGTGTGTTTTTAGGTTTTGGGTTGCGTATTTTTAGGATTTAGGGTTCAAAGCTTAGGGTTTTGTAGGGGTTTTAAGGTTTATTTTAGAGTTTGTAGGATTAGGGTTTTTAAGGTATAGGGTTTAGGGTTTCTTAGGGTTTTAGGTTTAGGATTTAGGATTTTAGGTTAGGGTCAAGGGTTTAGAGCATAGGGTTTTTTGTTTTTTTAGTTTAGGTTTTATGTTAAGGATTTTATCTAGGTTTTTAGGATTTAGGGCTTTGTTTTTTGGGTTAAGGTTTTTTAGGGTTTTATAGGTTTAGAATTTAGGGCTTAGGGTTTTTTTATGTGTTTTTTAGGCTTTAGCATAGACGGTTTAGGTTTTATAGGGTTTAGAGCTTAGTGTTTTTTGGGTTTAAGGGTTTTTGGGTTTTTTATGGTTTTTAAGGGTAAAGTATTTCTTAGGGTTTGTTTAAGGTTTAGGGCTCAGGGTAGTTGTGTTTTTTAGATTTAAGGTTTACGGATTTTTAGGATTTAGGGTCAAGAGCTAAGGGTTTTGTTGGGGTTTAAATGGTTTCTAGGGTTTATTTAAGGGTTTATTGCATTTAGGGTTTCTTAAGGTTTAGGGTTTAGGGTTTCTTAGGGTTTTAGGTTTAGGATTTTGCGTTTTAGGTTAGGGTTTAGGGTTTAGGGCTTAGGGTTTTAGGTTAGGGTTTAGGGCTTAGGGTTTTAGGTTAGGGTTTAGGGCTTAGGGTTTTTTTTTGGTTTAGGGTTTTAGGTTAAGGGTTTTATCTAGGTTTTTAGGGTTTAGGGCTTTAGGTTTTTAAGGTTAAGGTTTTTTAGTATTTTATAGGTTTAGGGTTTTTTTGTGTTTTTTAGGGTTTAGCATATACGATTTAGGGCTTTATAGAATTTAGAGCTTAGAGTTTTTTAGGTTTAGGGGTTTTTGTGTTTTTTTGGGTTTTCAAGGGTTAAGTATTTCTTAGGGTTTAGGGTTTAGGGCTTATGCTTTTTTTTTTTTTTGTGTGTGTTTTTTAGGTTTAGGGTTTACAGATTTTTAGTATTTAGGGCTTAGAGCTTAGGGTTTTGTAGGGTTTCAAATGGGTTTTAGGGCTTATTTTAGGGTTTATAGGATTTAGGGTTTCGTAAGGTTTAAGGTTTCTTAGGATTAAGGTTTAGGGCTTTTTTGAGGTATAGGGTTTCTTAGGGTTTTAGGTTTAGGGTTTGGGGTTTTTTGAGGTTTAGGGTTTCTGGTTGCGGGTTTTATTTAGGTTTTAAGGGTTTAGGGCATTGGGTTTTTTAGGTTAAGGGTTTTTAGGTTTTTATAGGTTTAGGGTTTAGTGCATAGGGTATTTTTTTGTGCTTTTTAGGGTTTAACATATACAATTTGGGGCTTTATAGGTTTTAGATCTTAGAGTTTTTTAGGCTTTTGGATTTGTTTTAGGGTTTTTAAGGGTTAAGTGTTTCTTACAGTTGTTTAGGGTTTAGGGTTTAGGGTTTAGGGCATATGGTTTTTCATGGTTTTTAGGTTTAGGGTTTAAGGATTTAGAGCGTAGGGTTTTGTAGGGGTTTTAAATGGTATTAGGGTTTATTTTAGAGTTTATAGGATTTAGGGTTTGTTAAGATTTAGGGTTTCTTAGGGTTTTAGGTTTAGGATTTAGGGTTTTAGGTTAGGGTTTAGGGTTTATGGCTTAGGATTTTTTTCTGTTTAGGGTTTTAGGTTATGGGTTTTATCTAGGTTTAGGGCTTTGGGTTTTTTAGGTTAGGGTTTTTAAGGATTTTATAGGTTTAGAGTTTATGGCTTAGGGTCTTTTTTGTGTTTTTTAGGCTTTAGCATATACGGTTTAGGCTTTATATAGTTTAGAGCTTAGGGTTTTTTAGGTTTAGTGGTTTTTGGGTTTTTTTATGGTTTTTAAGGGTTAAGCGTTTCTGAGGGTTTTTTAAGGTTTTGGGCTTAGGGTGTTTTGTGTTTTTTAGGTTTAAGGTTTAGAGCTTAGGATTTTGTTAGGGTTTATATGATTTTTAGGGTTTTTTTAGGGTTTATTGTATTTAGGGTTTCTTAAGGTTTAGGGTTTAAAGCATCTTAGGGTTTTAGGTTTAGAAGTTAGGGTTTTAGGTTAGTGTTTAGGGTTTAGGGCTTGGGGTTTTTTTAAGTTTAGGATTTTGGGTTAAGGGTTTTATCTACGTTTTTAGGGTTTAGGGATTTTGGTTTTTTAGGATTTAATAGGTTTATGGCTTAGGGATTTGTTTTGTGTTTTTTAGGGTTTAGCATATACGATTTAGGGCTTTATAGGGTTTAGAGCTTAAAGTTTTTTTAGTTTAGGGGTTTTTTAGGATTTTTAAGGGTTAAGTGTTTCTTATGATTTTTTATGGTTTAAGGTTTAGGGTTTAGGGCTTAGGGTTTTTTTTTTTTTTTTTTTTTTTTTTTTTAATTTTAACGTTTAGGGTTTTTGGATTTTTAGGATTTAGTGTTTAGAGATTAGGGTTTTGTAGGTGTTTTAAATGGGGTTTAGGGTTTATTTTAGGGTTTATAGGATTTAGGGTTTCTTCAGGATTAGGGTTTAAGGTTTCTTAGGGTTTTAGGTTTAGGATTTAGGGTTTTAAGTTAGGGTTTAGGGTTTAGGGCTTAGGTTTTTTTAGTTTTAGGGTTTTAGGTTAAGGGTTTTTAGGGTGTAGGGCTTTGGGTTTTGTAGATTAATGTTTTTTAGGGTTTAATAGGTTTAGGGTTTAGGGTTTAGGGCTTAGGTTTTTTTTGTGTTTTTTAAGGTTTAGCATATACGATATAGGGCTTTATAGGGTTTAGAGTTTAGAGTTTCTTAGGTTTAGAGATTTTTAGGATTTTCAAGGGTAGTGTTTCTAAGTGTTTTTTAGGCTTTAGGGTTTAGGGCTTAGGGTTTTTGTTTTTTTAGGTGTAGGGTTTACTGATTTTTAGGATTTAGGGTTTAAAGTTTAGGGGTTTTTGGGGCTTTAAATCATTTTTTGTTTTTATTTTTGGGTTTATAGGATTTAGGGTTTAGGGCTTAAGGTTTTTTATGTTTAGGGTTTTAGGTTAAGGGTTTTATATAGGTTTTTTGGGTTTAGGGCTTTGGTTCTTTTAGGTTAAAGTTTTTAAATATTTTATAGGTTTAGGGTTCAGCACTTAGGTTTTTTTTTCTTTTTGTTGTGTTTTAGGGTTTAGCATATACGATTTTGGGCTCTATACGGTTTAGAGCTTAGAATTTTTTAGGTTTAGGGGGTTTTGTGTTTTTTAGTGTTTTTAAGGGTTAAGTGTTTCTTTGGGTTTAGGGTTCAAGGCTTAGGGTATTTTTGTGTTTTTTCGATTTAGGGTTTACATATTTTTTGAACTCAGGGTTTAGAGCTTAGGGTTTTGTAGGGTTTTAAATGGGTTTTAGGGTTTATTTTAGGGTTTATAGGATTTAGGGTTTCTTAAGGTTTAGGGTTTCTTAGGTTAAGGATTTAGAGTTTTAATTTATGGTTTAGGGATTAAAGTTTTTTTCAGTGTAGGGTTTTATGTAGGTTTTTAGGATTCAGGGATTTGGGTTTTTGGTTTAAGGTTTTTTGAATTTTATAGGTTTAGAGTTTAGTGCTTAGTTTTTTCTTTTTTTCTTTTTTTTTTTTTTTGGTGTTTTTTAGGATTTAGCATATACTTTTTAAGCTTTATAGGGTTTAGAGCTTAGAGTGTTTTAGGTTCAGGGTTTCTTAGGTTTTTAATGATTAAGTGTTTCTTAGGCATTTTAAATGTTTAGGGCTTAGATTTTTTTTTTTTGTATATTTAGGTTTAAGGTTTATTAATTTTTAGGATTTAAGGTTTAGAGCTTAGGGTTTTGTTGGGGTTTAAATGGTTTTTAAGGTTTATTTTAGGGTTTATTGTATTTAGGGTTTCTTAAGGTTTAGGGTTTAGGGTTTCTTAGGGTTTTAGGATTATAATTTTGGGTTTAAGGTTAGTGTTTAGGGTTTAGGGCTTAGGGTTTTTTTAGGTTTAGGGTTTTGGTATCTACGTTTTTAGGGTTTAGGGGTTTGTGTTTTTTGGGTTAAGGTTTTTTAGGATTTTATAGGTTTAGTGTTTAGGGCTTAGGGATTTTTTTTTGTGTTTGTTAGGGTTTAGCATATACGATTTAGGGCTTTATAGGGTTTAGGGCTTAGAGTTTTTTATGTTTAGGGCTTTTTGGGTTTTTTAGTTGTTTTAAGGGTTAAGTATTTCTTAGGGTTGTTTAGGGTTTAGGGCTTGGTTTTTTTTTTTTTTTTGTGATTTTTAGGTTTAGGATTTATAAATTCTTACGATTTAGGGTTTAGAGCTTAGAGTTTTGTAGGTGTGTTAAATGGTTTTTAGGGTTTATTTTAGTGTCTATAGGATTTAGGGTTTCTTAAGGTTTAGGGTTTAACGTTTCTTAGAGTTTTAGGTTTACGATTTAGGGTTTTAGGATAGGGTTTAGGGCTTAGATTTTCTTAGGTGTATGGTTTAACTTTAAGGGTTTTATCTAGGTTTTAGGGTTTAGGGCGTTGGGTTTTTAGGGTTTTATAGGTTTCGGGTTTAGGGCTTAGAGTTTTTTTTGTGTTTTTTAGGTTTTAGCATATATGATTTAGGGCTATATAGGGTTTAGAGTTTTTGGGTTTTTAGGATTTGTAAGGATTAAGTGTTTAGGGCTTAGGGTTTTTTTTTTGTGTGTTTTTAGGTTTTGGGTTTACGGATTTTTAGGATTTAGGGGTTAAGAGCTTAGTGTTTTGTAGGAGTTTTAAATGGCTTTTAGGGTTTATTTTAGGGTTTCTTAAGGTTTAGGGTTTAGGGTTTCTTAGGGATTTAGGTTTAGGATTTGGGGTTTTAGGTTAGGGTTTAGGGTTTAGGGCTTAGGGTTATATTAGGTTTAGGGTTTTAGGTTAAGGGTTTTACCTAGGCTTTTAGGGTTAAGGGCTTTGGGGTTTTTGGGTTAAGATTTTTTAGGGTCTTATAGGTTTATGGTTTAGGGTTTAGGGTTTTTTTGTGTTTTTCAGGGTTTAGCATATTCAATTTAGGGCTCTATAGGATTTAGAGCTTAGAGGTTTTTAGGTTTAGGTGTTTTTGGGTTTTTAGGGATTTTAAGGGTTAAGTGACTCTTAGGGGTTTTTTAGGCTTTAGGGTTTAGGGCTTAGGGTTTTTATTTAGATTTAGGGTTTATGGATTTTTAAGATTTAGGGTACAGAGCTTAAGGTTTTGTAGGGGTTTTTATATATTATTTTTAAGGTTTATAGGATTTAGGGTTTCTTTAGGTTTAGGGGTTTCTGGGTTTTTTAAGGGTTAAGTGTTTCTTAGGGTTTTTTAGGGTTGTGGGTTTAGGGCTTAGGGTTTTTTTTGTGCTTTTTAGATTTATGATTCACGGATTTTTAGGATTTAGGGTATAGAGCTTAGGGTTTTGTAGTGGTTTTATACTGTTTTTACGGTTTATAGGATTTAGGGTTTCTTAAGGTTTAGGGTTTAGTTATTCGTTGGGTTTTAGGTTTAGGATTTATGGTTTTAGGTTAGGGTTTAGGTTAAGGTTTAGGGTTTAGGACTTAGGGTTTTTTTTAAGGTTTAGGGTTTTAGGTTAAGGGTTTTATCTAGTTTTTTAGGGTTTAGGGCCATGCGTTTTCTAAGTTAAGGCTTTTTAGGGTTTTATAGGTTTAGGGTTTAGGGCTTCCATTTTTTTTGTGTGTGTGTTTTTTAGGGTTTAGCATGTACGATTTAAGGCTTTCTAGGGTTTAGAACTTAGAGTTTTTTAGGTTTTGGGGTTTTTGGGTTGCTTAGGTTTTTAAGAGTTAAGTGTTTCTTAGGGTTTTTTAGGGTTTAAGATTTAGGGCTTAGGGTTCTTTTTGGGTTTTTTAGGTTTAGGGTTTATGGATTTTTAGGATTTATGGTATAGAGCATAGGGTTTTGTAGGGGTTTTAAATGATTTTTAGGGTTTATTTTAGTGTTTATATGATTTAGGGTTTCTTAAGGTTTAGGGTTTAGGGTTTCGTATGGTGTTAGGTTTAGGATTTAGGGCTTTAGGTTAGGGTTTTTTTAGGTTTAGGGTTTTAGGTTAGGGATTTATCTCGGTTTTGGGGTTTAGGGCTTTCGGTTTTTTAGGGTTTTATAGGTTTACAACTTAGGGCTTTTTTGTATTTGTTTAGGGTTTAGCATATACGGTTTAGGCCTTCATAGGGTTTATAGCTTAGAGTTTTTTGTTTTAGGGGTTTTTGGGTTTTTAGTGGTTTTTAGGGGTTTTAGTGGTTAAGTGTTTCTTAGGGTTTAAAGTTTGGGGCTAAGTGTTTTTATTTTTTTTTATTCTTTAGGTTTAGGGTTTACAAAATTTTAGGATTTAGGGTATAGAGCTTAGGGGTTTCTAGGGGTTTTAAATGGTTTTTAGGGTTTATTTTCAAGTTTATAGGATTTAGGGTTTCTTCAGTTTTAGGGTTTCATAGGGTTTCAGGTTTAGGATTTATGGTTTTAGGTTATGGTTTAGGGTTTAGTGCATGCATTTTTTTAGGTTAAGGGTTTTATCTAGGTTTTTAGGGTTTAGGGTTTTGGGTTTTTTAGGTTAATGTTTTTAAAGATTTTTTAGGTTTAGGGGGTTTTAGGTTTTTAGGGGTTTTAAGGATTAAGTGTTTCTTAGGGTTTTTTAGGGTTTAGAGTCTAGAGCTTAGGTTTTTTTTTTTTTTTTGTCTTTTTTAGGTTTAGGATTGACAGATTATTAGGATTTAGGGTTTAGAGCTTAGGGTTTTTTAGGGGTTTTATATTGTTGTTAGGGTTTATAGGATATAGGGTGTCTTAAGGTTTAGGGTTTAGTGATTCTTAGGGTTTTAGGTTTACGATTTAAACTTAAGAGTTTTACCTAAATTTTTAGGGTTTAGGGCTTTTGGGTTTTTTAGGATTATATAGGTCTAAGGTTTAGGGCTTTGGGTATGTTTTTAGTTTTTATGGTTTAGCATATACGATTTAGGGCTTTATAGGGTTTAGAGCTTAGAGTTTTTTAGGTTTAGGGGTTTTTGGGTTTTTTAAGGTTTAAGTGTTTCTTTTGGTTTTTTAGGGTTTAGGATTTAGGGCTTAGGGTTTTTTTGTGCTTTTTAGTTTTAGGGTTTACAGATTTTTAGGATTTAGGGTATAGAGCTTAGGGTTTTGTAGGTGTTTTATATTGTTTTTTGGGTTTATAGGATTTAGGATTTCTTAAGGTTTAGGGTTTAGTTATTCTTAGGGTTTTAGGTTTAGGATTTATGGTTTTAGGTTAGGTTTTAAGGTTTAGATCTTAGGGTTTAGGGTAAGGCTTAGGGTTTAGGGCTTAGGGTTTTCTAAGGTTTAGGGTTTTATCTAGGTTTTTAGGGTTTAGGGCCTTGCATTTTTTAAGTTAAGGGTTTTTAGGATTTTATAGGTTTAGGGTTTAGGGATTCGGTTTTTTTTTTTTTGTGTTTTTTAGGGTTTAGCATATACGATTTAAGGCTTTATAGGGTTTAGAACTTAGAGTTTTTTAGGTTAAGGGGTTTTTGGATTTCTTAGAGTTTTGAAGAGTTAAGTGTTTCTTAGGGTTTTTAAGGGTTTAAGGTTTAGGGCTTAGGGTTCTTTTTGTGTTTTTTAGGTTTAGGGTTTATAAATTTTTAGGATCTATGGTATAGAGCTTAGGATTTTGTTGGGGTTTTAATTGGTTTTTAGGGTTTATTTTAGCGTTTATAGGATTTAGGGTTTCTTAAGGTTTAGGGTTTAGGGTTTCGTAGGGTGTTAGGTTTAGGATTTAGGATTTTAGGTTAGGGTTTAGGACATAGGGTTTTTCTAGGTCTAGGGTTTTAGGTTAGGGTTTTATCTCAGTTTTAGGGTTTAGGGAGTTTGATTTTTTAAGGTTTTTTAGGTTTACGACTTAGGGCTTTTTGGTATTGTTTTTTAGGGTTTAGCATATACAATTTAGGCGTTCATAGGGTTTATAGCTTAGAGTTTTTTTGGTTTAGGGGTTTTTGGGGTTTTTGGGTTTTCATGGGTTTTATGGGTTAAATGGTTCATAGGGTTTTTTAGGGTTTAAGGTTTAGGGCTTAGGTTTTTTATTTTTTTTTTGTATTTTTTAGGTTTAGGGTTTACGGATTTTTAGGATATAGGGTATAGAGCTTATGAGTTTGTAGGGGTTTTAAATGGTTTTTAGCTTTTATTTTCAAGTTTATAGGATTTAGGGTTTCTTAAGTTTTAGGGTTTCATAAGGTTTTAGGTTTAGGATTTAAGGATTTAGGTTAAGGTTAAGGATTTAGGGCATGCGTTTTTTTAGGTTAAGGGTTTTATCTAGGTTTTTAGGGTTTAGGGTTTAATTTTTTTGGGGGGGGGGGGGCTTAGCACAGGCCTTAGCATATATAATAAAAAAAGACAAAAAAAAGGAGAGGAAAAAGAGGTGACTAAAGGAGTGGTGGAATTGGAGGGCCAGCTAGTAGTGCCTAGTAGTTTCTTCTTCTTTCAAGAAGAAGAGAAAGAGTCAAAAGACCTAACCTATGTGAGCTCATGTGAGAGGACTCCTCTCGAGAAAAAAAAATAAAGGAAAGCACTGAGGAGACTCTTACCTTAAAGAAGAAAGAGAACTCTCTATCAGGGAATAAAAGAAAGAAAAAAATGAATGATGGAAGAATCAGAGGAAAGAAGGAAAGGAGTTCAAGCACCTCGTAGGCCCTCTTTGTTAAGGGTCTTTCAAGGTGGGGTTTAGGGTTTTGGGTTTTGGGTTTTTTAGGTTAATGTTTTTAAAGATTTTATAGGTTTAGGGTTTAGGGCTTACAGGTTTTTTGTGTTTTTTTTTTGGGGTTTAGCATATATGATTTAGGGCTTTATAGGGTTTAGAGCTTAGAGGATTTTTGGTTTAGGGGTTTTTAAGGGTTAAGTGTTTCTTAGTTTTTTTTAGGGTTTTGGGTTTAGGGGTTAGGGTTTTTTTTGTGTTATTTAGTTTTAGGTTTTACAAAGTTTTAGGATATAGGGTTTACAACTTAGGGTTTTGTAGGGGTTCTAAATGGTTGTTTGGGTTTATTTTAGGGTTTATAGGATTTAGGGTTTCTTTAGGTCTACGGTTTCTTAGGGTTTTAGGGTTTTAGATTAGGGTTTAGGGTTTGTTTAAGTTTAGGGTTTAGGGCTTTGGGTTTTTTGGGTTAAGGTTTTTTACGGTTTTATAGCTTGGCTCTTAGGGTTGTGTTGTGTTTTTAGGGATTAGCATATATGATTTAGGGCTTTATAGGGTTTAGAGCTTATTGTTTTTTAGGTTTAGGGATTTTTGGGGTTTTTAGGGTTTTTAAGTGTTTCTTAGGGTTTTTGTAGGGTTTAGGGTTTATGGCTTAGGGTTTTCTTGTGTTTTTTAGGTTTTAGGGTTTACGGATTTTTAGGCTTTAGGGTTTAAAGCTTAGGGTTTATAAATTGTTTCTAGGGTTTATTATAGGGTTTATAGGATTTAGGGTTTCTTAGGGTTTTAGGTTTAGGATTTAGGGTTTTAGGTTAGGGTTTAGGGTTTAGAGCTTAGAGTTTTTTAGCTTTCGGTGTTTTGGGGTATTTAGGGTTTTTAAGGGTTAAGTGTTTCTTAGGGATTTTTAGTGCTTAGGGTTTTTTTTTGTGTTTTTTAGGTTTAGGGTTTACAAATTATTATGATTTAGGGTTTAGAGCTTTGTGTTTTGTTGGGTTTATTTTAGTGTTTATTGGATTTGGGGTTTCTTAAGGTTAAGGGTTTTATGTTTAGGATTTAGGGTTTTAGGTTAAGCTTTTGGGCTTACGGCTTAGGGATTTTTTCATGTCTTTTAGGTTTAGGCTTTACGGATTTTTAGGATTTAGGGTTTAGAGCTTAGGGTTTCGTAGAGGTTTTAAATGGGTTTTAGGGTTTATAGGATTTAGGGTTTCTTAAGGTTTAAGGTTTAGGGTTTCTTAGGGTTTTAGGTTTAGGATTTAGGGTTTTTTTAGGTTTATGGGTTTTAGTTAAGGGTTTTACCTATGTTTTTAGGATTTAGGGCTTTGGGTTTTTTGGGTCAAGGTTTTTTAGGATTTTATAGGTTTAGGGCTTATGGCTTAGGTTTTATTTGTGTTTTTTAGGGTTTAGCATATACGATTTAGGGCTTAGGATTTTTTTAGGTTTAGAGGTTTTGGGGTTTTTTAGGGTTTTTAAGAGTTAATTGTTTCTTTGGGTTTTTTAGGGTTTATGGTTTAGGGATAAGGGGTTTTTTTCTTTTTTGTGTTTTTTAGGTTTGTGGTTAAAGGATTTTAGGATATAGGGCATAGAGCTTAGGATTTTGTAGGGCTTTAATATGATTTTTAGGCTTTATTTTAGGGTTTATAGGATTTTGGGTTTCTTATGGTTTACGGTTAGGATTTTTGAGGGTTTTAGGTTTAGGATTTAGGGTTTTTGGTTAGGGTTAAAGGTTTAAGGCTTAGGGATTTTTAAGATCTAGGGTTTTAGGGCACAGGTTATATCTAGGATTTTAGTGTTTAGGGCTTTGTGCTTTTTAGGGTTAGGGTTTTTAGGGTTTATAGGTTTAGGGTTTAGGGCTTAGGGTTTTTTTTATATTTTTTAGGATTTAGCATATACGATTTAGGGCTTAATAGGGTTAAGAACTTAGAGATTTTTTAGGTTTAGAGATTTTTAAATTTTTAGGGTTTTTAAGGATTAAGTATTTCTTAGGGTTTTTTAGGGTTTCAAGTTTAGGGCTTAGGGTTTTTTTGTGTTGTTTAGGTTTATGCTCTACGGATTTTTAGAATTTAAGGTTTGGAGCTTAGTGTTTTGTAGAGGTTTTAATTGTGTTTTAGAGTTTTTTAGGGTTTCTTAAGGTTTAGGGTTTAGGGTTTCTTAGGGTTTTATGTTTAGGATTTAGGGTTTAAGGTTAGGGTATAGTGTTTAGGGATTAAGGTTTAGGGCTTAGGGTTTTTCAGATTTAGGGATTTAGGTTAAGGGTTATATCTAGGTTTTTAGGGTTTTTTAAGTTAAGGTTTTCATGGCTTTATTGGTTTTGGGTTTAGGGCTTATGGTTTTTTTTTTTATGTTTTTTAGGATTTAGCATATACGATCTAGGGCTTTATAGGGTTTAGAGATTAGAATATTTTAGGTTTAGGGGTTTTTGGGTTTTTTATTGTTTTTATGGGTTAAGTGTTTCTTAGGGTTATTTACGATTTGTGGTTTAGGCCTTAGTATTTTTTTTTCTTTTTTGTGTGTTTATTTAGGTTTAGGGTTACATATTTTTTAGGATTTAAGGTTTACAACTTAGGGTTTTGCAGGGTTTTAAGTAGTTTTTAGGGTTTTAGGGTCTATAGATTTTGAATTTCTTCAGGATTAGTGTTTAGGGTTTCTTAGGGTTTTAGGTTTAGTATTTAGCATTTTAGGTTAGGGTTTAGGCTTTAGGGCTTAGGGTTTATTTAGGTTTAGGGATTTAGTTTAAGGGTTTTTGGTTAGGGTTTTTAGTGCTTTTTGAGTTGTGGTGTTTTAGGGTTTTATAGGTTTAGGGTTTAAGGATTACGGTTTTTTTAGAATTTAGCATATACAGTTGAGGACTTTGAAAGTGTTGGAGCTTAGAATATTTTAGGTTTAGGGGTTTTGGGTTTTTAAGGGTTTTTTAAGGGTTAAGTGTTTCTTAGGATTTAGGGTTTAGGACTTAGGGTTTTTTGTGTGTTTTTAGGTTTTGGTTTGCGGATTTTTAGGATTTAGAGGTTTTTGTGTTTTTTAGGGTTTTTAAGGGTTAAGTGTTTCTTAGGATTTAGGGTTTAAGGCTTAGGGTTTTTTTTGTGTTTTTTTTGATTTAGGGTTTACAGATTTTTAGAACTCAGGGTTTAGAGCTTAGGGTTTTGTAGGGTTTCAAATGGTTTTTAGGGTTTATTTTAGGGTTTATAGGATTTAGGGTTTCTTAAGGTTTAGGGTTTCTTAGGTTAAGGATTTAGAGTTTTAAATTTGGGTTTAGGGTTTAGGGATTAGTGTTTTTTTTCAGTGTAGGGTTTTAGGTTAAGGGTTTTATGTAGGTTTTTAGGATTTAGGTTTTTAGGATAATGTTTTTTGAACTTTATAGGTTTAGAGTTTAGTACTTAGGGTTTTTTTTTGTGATTTTTAGGATTTAACATATATTGTTTACGCTTTATAGGGTTTAGAGCTTAGAGTGTTTTACGTTTAGGGGTTTCTTAGGTTTTTAATGTTTTAGGGGTTTTGGGATTCTTAGGGTGTGTAACAGTTAAGTGTTTCTTAGGGTTTTTAGGGTTTAGGGTGTTTTAGGGGCTTTAAATGGGTTTTAAGGTTTATTTTAGGTTTTATAGGATTTAGGGTTTCTTAAGGTTTAGGATTTAGGGTTTTTAAGGGTTTTAGGTTTAGGATAAAGGTTTGGGTTTTTTAGGGTTTTATAGGTTTAGGATTTAGTGCTTAGGGTTTTTTTTTTTTGGATTCTTTAGGGTTTAGCATATACGATTTAGGGCCTAATACGGTTTAGTGCTTAGAGTTTTTTTTTTTGTTTTAGGTTTAGGGGTTTTTGGATTATTAAGGGTTAAGTGTTTCTTAGGGTTTTTTAGGGTTTAGGGCATAGGGTTTTTTTGTGTGTTTATAGGGTTTAGGGCTTAGGGTTTGATTAAGTGTTTTTTAGGGTTTTTGAAGGTTTAGGGCTTCGATTTTTTTTTTTTGTATATTTAGGTTTAAGGTTTACAGATTTTAAGTTTTAATGTTTAGAACTTAAGATTTTGGTAGGGTTTAAATGGGTTATAGGGTATATTTTAGGGTTTATTGTATTTCGAGTTTCTTAAGGTTTAGGATTTAGTGTTTCTTATGATTTTAGGTTTAGGATTTTGGGTTTAAGGTCAGTGTTTAGGGTTTAGGGCTTAGGGTTTTTTTAGTATTAGGGTTTTGGGTTTTATCTACGTTTTTAGGGTTTAGCGGTTTGTGTTTTTTGGGTTAAGGTTTTTTAGGATTTTATAGGTTTAGTGTTTAGGGCTTAGGGATTTTTTTTTTTTTGTGTTTTTTAGGGTTTAACATATATGATTTAGGGCTTTATAGGGTTTAGAGCTTAGAGTTTTTTAGGTTTAGGGTTTTTTGGGATTTTTAGGGTTTATTTTAGGGTCTATAGGATTTAGGGTTTCTTAAGGTTTAGGGTTTAAGGTTTCTTAGGGTTTTAGGTTTATAATTTAGGGTTTTAGGTTAGGGTTTAGGGGTTAGGGCTTAGATTTTTTTAGGTTTATGGTTTTATGTGAAGGGTTTTATCTAGGCTTTAGGGTTTAGGGCGTTGGCTTTCTAGGGTTTAGGGCTTAGAGTTTTTTTTTTTTTGTTTTTTTGGGTTTAGCGTATACGATTTAGGGCTATATAGGGTTTAGAGTTTAGAGTTTTTTAGGTTTAGGGGTTTAGTGGTTTTTGGGTTTTTAGGGTTTGTAAGGGTTAAGTGTTTAGGGCTTAGGGTTTTTTTTTTTTGTATTTTTTAGGTTTAGGGTTTACGGATTTTTAGGATTTAGGGGTTAAGAGCTTAGTGTTTTGTAGGAGTTTTAAATGGTTTTTAGGGTTTATTTTAGGGTTTATATGATTTAGGGTTTCTTAAGGTTTAGGGTTTAGGGTTTCTTAGGGATTTAGGTTTAGGATTTAGTGTTTTAGGTTAGGGTTTAGGGTTTAGGGCTTAGGGTTTTTTTATGTTTAGGGTTTTAGGTTAAGGGTTTTTCCTAGGTTTTTAGGGTTAAGGGCTTTGGGGGTTTTAGGATAAGGTTTTTTAGGGTCTTATAAGTTTAGGGTTTAGGGCTCAGGGTTTTTTTTGTGTTTTTTAGGATTTAGCATATACGATTTAGGGCTTTATAGGATCTAAAGCTTAGTGTTTTTTAGGTTTAGGTGTTTTTGGGTTTTTAGGGATTTTAAGGGTTAAGTGATTCTTAGGGGGTTTTTAGGTTTTAGGCTTTAGGGCTTAGGGTTTTTTTTAAAGTTATTTAGATTTAGGGTTTACGGATTTTTAAGATTTAGGGTATATAGCCTAAGGTTTTGTAGGTGTTTTATTTATCGTTTTTAGGGTTTATAGGATATAGGGTTTCTTTAGGTTGAGGGTTTAGTGTTTCTTAGGGTTTTAGGTTTAGGATCTAGGGTTTTAGGTTAGGGTTTAAGGTTTAGGGATTAGGGATTTTTAAGGCTAGGGTTTATGGGTAAAGGTTTTAGATTGGATTTTATGGTTTAGGGCTTTGGGTTTTTTAGGTTTAGGGTTTTTACGATTTTATAGGTTTTGGGTGTAGGGATTAGGGTTTTTTCTGTGTTCTTTAGGGTTTTGCATATACGATTTAGGGCTTAATAGGGTTTAGAGCTTAGAGTTTTTTAGGTTTAGGGGTTTTTGGGTTTTTTATGGTTTTTAAGGGTTAAGTGTTTCTTAGGGTTTTTTACGGTTTGGGGTTTAGGCCTTAGTATTTTTTGTGTTTATTTAGGTTTAGGGTTACAAATTTTTTAGGATTTAAGGTTTACAACTTAGGGTTTTGTAAGGGTTTTAAGTGGCTTTTAGGGTTTTAGGGTCTATAAGATTTTGAATTTCTTAAGGATTAGAGTATAGGGTTTCTTAGGGTTTTAGGTTTAGGATTTAGCATTTTAGGTCAGGGTTTAGGCTTTAGGGCTTAGGGTTTATTTAGGTTTTGTGATTTAGTTTAAGGGTTTTTGGTTAGGGTTTTTAGGGCTTTTTGAGTTGTGGTTTTTCAGGGTTTTATAGGTTTAGGGTTTAAGGATTATGGTTTCTTTAGAATTAGCATATACGGTTAAGGGCTTTATAATGTTTAGAGCTTAGAATATTTTAAATTTAGGGGTTTTCGGTTTTAAGGGTTTTTTAAGGGTTAAGTGTTTCTTAGGGTTTTTTCGGGTTTAGGGTTTAGGACTTAGGGTTTTTTGTGTGTTTTTAGGTTTTTGGTTGCGGATTTTTAGGATTTAGGGTTTAGAGCTTAGGGTTTTGTAGGGGTTTTAAATGGGTTTTAGGGTTTATTTTAGGGTTTGTATGATTAAGGTTTTTAAGGTTTATAGGGTTTAGAACTTAGAGTTTTTTAGGTTTAGGGGTTTTTGGATTTCTTAGAGTTTTTAAGAGTTAAGTGTTTCTTAGGGTTTTTTAGGGTTTAAGGTTTAGGGCTTAGTGTTCTTTTTGTGTTTTTTAGGTTTAGGGTTTATGAATTTTTAGGATTTATGGTATAGAGCTTAGGGTTTTGTAGGTGTTTTAAATGGTTTTTAGGTTTTATTTTAGCGTTTATAGGATTTAGGGTTTCTTAAGGTTTAGGGTTTAGGATTTCGTAGGGTGTTAGGTTTAGGATTTAGGATTTTAGGTTAGGGTTTTTTTAGGTTTAGGGTTTTAGGTTAGGGTTTTATCTCGGTTTTAGGGTTTAGGGCTTTCGGTTTTTTAGGGTTTTATAGGTTTACTACTTAGGGCTTTTTTGTATTTTTTTTAGGGTTTAGCATATACAATTTAGGCCTTCATAGGGTTTATAGCTTAGAGTTTTTTTTGGTTTAGGTGTTTTTGGGGTTTTAGGGGTTTTCATGGGTTTTATGGGTTAAATGTTTCTTAGGGTTTTTTAGGGTTTAAGGTTTAGGGCTAAGGCTTTTTTTTTTCAATTTTTTTTTTTTAGGTTTAGGGTTTACAGATTTTTAGGATTTAGGGTATAGAGCTTATAGGTTTGTAGGGGTTTTAAATGGTTTTTAGCTTTTATTTTCAAGTTTATAGGATTTAGTGTTTCTTAAGTTTTAGGGTTTCATAAGGTTTTAGGTTTAGGATTTAAGGTTTTAGGTTAGGGTTAAGGGTTTAGGGCATGCAATTTTTTAGGTTAAGGGTTTTATCTAGGTTTTTAGGGTTTAGGGTTTTGGGTTTTATAGGTTAATGTTTTTAAAGATTTTATAGGTTTAGTGTTTAGGGCTTACATTTTTTTGTGTTTCTTTTTTTTTGGGATTAGCATATACGATTTAGGTCTTTATAGGGTGTAGAGCTTAGAGGATTTTTGGTTTAGGGGTTTTTGGGTTTTTAAGGATTAAGTGTTTCTTAGGTTTTTTTGGGATTTAGGGTTTAGGGCTTAGGGTTTTTTTTGAGTTTCTTATGTTAGGTTTTATAAAGTTTTAGGATGTAGGGTTTACAACTTAGGGTTTTGTAGGGGTTCTAAATGGTTGTTTGGGTTTATTTTAGGGTTTATAGGATTTAGGGTTCCTTTAGGTTTAGGATTTCTTAGGGTTTTAGATTAGGGTTTAGGGTTAAAGGCTTAGGGTTTGTTTAGGTTTAGGGTTTTAGGTTAATAGTTTTATCTAGGTTTTTAGGGTTTAGGGCTTTGGGGTTTTTTCGATTAAGGTTTTTTACGGGTTTATAGGTTGGGGTTTAGGGTTGTGTTGTGTTTTTAGGGATTAGCATATACGATTTAGGGCTTTATAGGGTTTAGAGCTTATCTTTTTTTAGGTTTAGGGATTTTTGGGTTTTTAAGAGTGAAGTGTTTCTTAGGGTTTTGTAGGGTTTAGGGTTTATGGCATAGGGTTTTCTTGTGTTTTTTAGGTTTTAGGGTTTACAACTTTTTAGGCTTTAAGGTTTAAAGCTTAGGTTTTTTAAATTGTTTTTAGGGTTTATTATAGGGTTTATAGGATTTTGAGTTTCTTAGGATTTTAGGTTTAGGATTTAGGGTTTTAGGTTAGGGTTTAGGGTTTAGAGCTTAGACTTTTTTAGCTTTAGGTGTTTTGGGATATTTAGGGTTTTTAAGGGTTAAGTGTTTCTTAGGGTTTTTTAGGTTTTAGAGTTTAGAGCTTAGGGTTTTTTTTTTTGTGTTTTTTAGGTTTAGGTTTTACAAATTATTATGATTTAGGGTTTAGAGCTTTGTGTTTTGTAGGGTTCATTTTAGTGTTTATAGGATTTGGGGTTTCTTAAGGTTTAGGGTTTTGTATTTAGGGTTTTAGGTTAGGATTTAGGGCTTAGGGTTTTTTCCATGTATTTTAGGTTTAGGCTTTACGGATTTTTAGGATTTAGGGTTTAGAGCTTAGGATTTCGTAGGGGTTTTAAATGGGTTTTAGGGTTTATAGGATTTAGGGTTTCTTAAGGTTTAAGGTTTAGGGTTTCTTAGGGTTTTAGGTTTACGATTTAGGGTTTTAAGTTAGGGTTTAGGGTTTTTTTAGATTTAGGGTTTTTAGTTAAGAGTTTTACCTAGTTTTTAGGGTTTAGGGTTTTGAGTTTTTTGGATCAAGGTTTTTTAGGGTTTTATAGGTTTAGGGTTTATGGCTTAGGGCTTTTTTTTGTGGTTTTTAGGGTTTAGCATATACGATTTAGGGCTTAGAGTTTTTTTAGGTTTAGGGGTTTTGGGATTTTTTAGGGTTTTTTAGAGTTAAGTGTTTCTTTGGGTTTTTTAGGGTCTAGGGTTTAGGGATAAGGGTTTTTCTTTTTCTTTTTTGTGTTTTTTAGGTTTATGCTTAAAGGATTTTAGGATATAGGGTATAGAGCTTAGGGTTTTATAGGAGTTTAATATGGTTTTTAGGGTTTATAGGATTTTGGGTTTCTTAAGGTTTACGGTTAGGGTTTCTTAGGGTTTTTGTTTTAGGATTTAGGGTTTTTGGTTAGGGTTTAAGGTTTAAGGCTTAGGGATTTTTAAGGTCTAGGGTTTTAGGGTACGGGTTATATCTAGGATTTTAGTGTTTAGGGTATTGGGTTTTTTAGGGTTAGGGTTTTTAGGGTTTTTAGGTTTAGGGTTTAGGGCTTAAGGTTTTTTTTATATTTTTTAGGATTTAGCATATACAATTTAGGGCTTAATAGGGTTAAGAACTTAGAGTTTTTTTTAGGTTTAGGGGTTTTTTAATTTTTAGGGTTTTGAAGGATTAAGTATTTCTTAGGGTTTTTTAGGGTTTCAAGTTTAGGGCTTAGGGTTTTTTTGTATTGTTTAGGTTTATGCTCTACGGATTTTTAGAATTTAAGGTTTGGAGCTTAGTGTTTTGTAGGGGTTTTAATTGTATTTTAGGATTTTTTAGGGTTTACATTTTGGGTTTCTTAAGGTTTAGGGTTTAGGGCTTATAGTTTTTTGTTTAGGATTTAGGGTTTAAGGTTAGGGTACAGTGTTTAAGGTTTAGGGTTTAAGGCTTAGGGTTTTTTAGATTTAGGGATTTAGGTTAAGGGTTTTATCTAGGTTTTAAGGGTTTTTTAAGTTAAGGTTTTAATGGTTTTGGGTTTAGGGCTTATGGTATTTTTTTTTTTTTTTTTTTTTTTAGGATTTAGCATATACGATCTAGGGCTTTATAGGGTTTAGAGATTAGAATATTTTAGGTTTAGGGGCTTTTGGGTTTTTTATGGTTTTTATGGGTTAAGGTTTCTTAGGGTTTTTTACGGTTTGGGGTTTAGGCCTTAATGTTTATTTAGGTGTAGGGTTACTAATTTTTTAGGATTTAAGGTTTACAACTTAGGGTTTTAAGTGGTTTTTAGGGTTTTAGGGTCTATAGATTTTGAATTTCTTCAGGATTAGGGTTTAGGGTTTCTTAGGGTTTTAGGTTTAGGATTTAGGATTTTAGGTTAAGGTCAAGGGTTTAGGGCTTAGGGGTTTGTTTATTTAGTTTAGGTTTTATGTTAAGGATTTTATCTAGGTTTTTAGGATTTAGGGCTTTTGGTTTTTTGGGTTAAGGTTTTTTTATGGTATTATAGGTTTAGAATTTAGGGCTGAGGGTTTTTTTATGCATTTTTTAGGCTGTAGCATAGACGGTTTAGGTTTTATAGTGATTTGAGCTTAGAGTTTTTTAGGTTTAAGGGTTTGGGTTTTTTAATGGTTTTTAAAGGTAAAGTATTTCTTAGGGGTCTTTTTTTTTTTTTGTGTTTTTCAGGATTTAACATATACTGTTTATGCTTTATAGGGTTTAGAGCTTAGGTTGTTTTACATTTAGGGGTTTCTTAGGTTTTTAATGTTTTAGGGGTTTTGGGTTTCTTAGGGTGTGTAACGGTTAAGTGTTTCTTAGGGTTTTTAGGGTTTAGGGTGTTTTAGGGGCTTTAAATGGGTTTTATGGTTTATTTTAGGTTTTATAGGATTTAGGGTTTTTTAAGCTTTAGGGTTTAGGGTTTTAAGGGTTTTAGGTTTAGGATAAAGGTTTAGGTTTTTAAGCTTAGGTTTTTTACGGTTTTATAGGTTTAGGGTTTAGTGCTTAGGTTTTTTTTTGGATTCTTTAGGGTTTGGCATATACGATTTAGGGCTTAATACGGTTTGGAGCTTAGAGTTTTTTTTTTTAGGTTTAGGGGTTTTTGGATTATTAAGGGTTAAGTGTTTCTTAGGGTTTAGGACTTAGGGTTTTTTTTGTGTTTTTTAGGGTTTAGGGCTTAGGGTTTGATTAAGTGTTTTTTAGGGTTTTTGAAGGTTTAGGGCTTAGGTTTTTTCTTTTTTGTATATTTAGGTTTAAGGTTTACAGATTTTTAAGATTTAAGGTTTAGAGCTTAGTATTTTGTTGGGGTTTAAATAGGTTTTAGGGTTTATTGTATTTCGAGTTTCTTAAGGTTTAGGGTTTAGTGTTTCTTACGGTTTTAGGTTTAGGATTTTGGGTTTAAGGTTAGTGTTTAAGGTTTAGGGCTTAGGGTTTTTTTAGGTTTAGGTTTTGGGATTTATCTATGTTTTTAGGGTTTAGGGGTTTGTGTTTTTTGGGTTAAGGTTTTTTAGGATTTTATAGGTTTAGTGTTTAGGGCTTAGGGATCTTTTTTGTATTTTTTAGGGTTTAGCATATATGATTTAGGGCTTTATAGGGTTTAGAGCTTAGAGTTTTTTAGGTTTAGGGATTTTTGGGATTTTTAGGGTTTATTTTAGGGTCTATAGGATTTAGGGTTTCTTAAGGTTTAGGGTTTAAGGTTTCTTAGGGTTTTAGGTTTAGAATTTAGGGTTTTAGGTTAGGGTTTAGGGTTTAGATTTTTTTAGGTTTATGGTTTTATGTTAAGGGTTTTATCTAGGTTTTAGGGTTTAGGGTGTTAGCTTTTTAGGGTTTTATAGGTTTAGGGTTTAGGGCTTTGGTTTTTTTTTTTTGTGTGTTTTTTAGGGTTTAGCATATACGATTTAGGGCTATATAGGGTTTAGAGTTTAGAGTTTTTTAGGTTTAGGGGTTTAGTGGTTTTTGGGTTTTTAGGGTTTGTAAGGGTTAAGTGTTTAGGGCTTAGGTTTTTTTGTTTTTGTATTTTTTAGGTTTAGGGTTTACGGATTTTTAGGATTTAGGGGTTAATAGCTTAGTGTTTTGTAGGAGTTTTAAATGGTTTTTAGGGTTTATATGATTTAGGGTTTCTTAAGGTTTAGGGTTTTTCCTAGGTTTTTAGGGTTAAGGGCTTTGGGGTTTTAAGGATAAGGTTTATTAAGGTCTTATTGGTTTAGGGTTTAGGGCTTAATGTTTTTTTTTTCCTGTTATTTAGGATTTAGCATATATGATTTAGGGCTTTATATGATTTAAAGCTTAGTATTTTTTAGGTTTAGGTGTTTTTGGGTTTTTTGTGATTTTAAGGGTTAAGTGATTCTTAGGGGTTTTTTAGGCTTTAGGCTTTAGGTCTTAGGTTTTTTTTTTAAAAGTTATTAAGATTTAGGGTTTACAGATTTTTAAGATTTAGGGTATAGAGCTTAAGCTGTTGTAGGGGTTTTATATATCGTTTTTAGGGTTTATTTTAGGGTTTATAGGATTTAGGGTTTCTTTAGGTTGAGGGTTTAATGTTTCTTAGGGTTTTAGGTTTAGGATCTAGGGTTTTAGGTTAGGGTTTAAGGTTTAGGGATTAGGGATTTTTAAGGCTAGGGTTTATGGGTAAAGGTTTTAGATTGGTTTTTATGGTTTAGGGCTTTGGGTTTTTTAGGTTTAGGGTTTTTACGGTTTTATAGGTTTAGGGCTTAGGGTTTTTTCTATGTTCTTTAGGGTTTTTTATATACGATTTAGGGCTTAATAGGGTTTAGAGCTTAGAGTTTTTTAGGTTTAGGGGTTTTTAGGTTTTTATGTTTTTTAGGGTTTTCTTAGGGTTAAAGGTTTCTTAAGGTTTTAGGCTTGGGATTTATGATTTCAGGTTTAGGCTTTAGGGCTTAGGGCTTAGGGTTTTTTTCATGTCTTTTAGGTTTAGGCTTTACGGATTTTTAGGATTTAGGGTTTAGAGCTTAGGGTTTCGTATGGGTTTTAAATGGGTTTTAGGGTTTATAGGATTTAGGGTTTCTTAAGGTTTAAGGTTTAGTGTTTCTTAGGGTTTTAGGTTTTGGATTTAGGGTTTTAGATTAGGGTTTAGGGTTTTTGGTTAAGGGTTTTACTTAGGTTTTCAGATTTTAGGGCTTTGGGTTTTTTAGGTCAAGGTTTTTTAGGGTTTTATAGGTTTAGGGTTTAGGGCTTACGTTTTCCTTTTTTGTTTTTTGTGTTTTTTTAGGGTTTAGCATATACGATTTAGGGCTTAGAGTTTTTTAGGTTTAGGGGTTTTTGGGTTTTTTAGAGTTAAGTGTTTCTTTGGGTTTTTAGGGTTTAGGGTTTTGGGATAAGGGTTTTTTCTATGTTTTTTAGGTTTATGGTTTACGGATTTTAGGATTTTGGGAATAGAGCTTAGGGTTTTGTAGGGTTTTAATATTGTTTTTAGGGTTTATTTTAGGATTTATAGGATTTTGGGTTTCTTAAGGTTTACAGTTTAGGGTTTCTTAGGGTTTTAAGTTTGGATATAGCGTTTGAGGTTTAAGGCTTAGGGTTTTTTAAGGTCTAGGGTTTTAGGGTACGTGTTATATCTAGGTTTTTAGTGTTGTTAGGGTTTTGGGTTTTTAGGTTTAGGGTTTTTAGGATTTTACAGGTTTAGGGTTTATGGCTTATTATATTTTTTAGGGTTTAGCATATACGATTTAAGGCTTAATAAGGTTAAGAGCTTAGAGTTTTTAGGTTTAGGGGTTTTTGGATTTTTAGGGTTTTTAAGGATTAAGTGTTTCTTAGGGTTTTTTAGGGTTTCAAGTTTAGGGATTAGGGTTTTTTGTGTTGTTTAGGTTTATGCTTTATGGATTTTTAGGATTTAAGGATTGGAGCTTAGGGTTTTGTAGGGGTTTTAAATGGGTTTTAGGGTTTTTTAGGGTTTATATTTAGGGTTTCTTAAGATTTAGGGTTTAGGGTTTCTTAGGGTTTTATGTTTAGGATTTAGGGTTTAAGGTTAGGGTATAGGGTTTAGGGTTTTCTAGATTTAGGGATTTAGGTTAAGGGTTTTATCTAGGTTTTTAGGGTCTTTAAAGTTAAGGTTTTCAAGGTTTTATAGGTTTTGGGTTAAGCGCTTATGGTTTTTTTTTTGTGTTTTTAGGATTTAGCATATACGATCTAGGGCTTTATAGGGTTAAGAGATTAGAATATTTTAGGTTTAGGGGTTTTTGGGTTTTTTATGGTTTTTAAGGGTTAAGTGTTTCTTAGGGTGTTTTACGGTTTGGGGTTTAGGGCTTAGGGTTTTTTTGTGTTTTTTTAGGTTTAGGGTTATAGATATTTTAGGATTTAAGGTTTACAGCTTAGGGTTTTGTAGGGGTTTTAAGTGGTTTTTAGGGTTTTAGGGTCTACAGGATTTTGAATTTCTTAAGGATTAGGGTTTAGGGTTTCTTAGGATTTTAGGTTTAGGATTTAGCATTTTAGGTTAGGGTTTAGGCTTTAGGGCTTAGGGTTTATTTAGGTTTAGGGATTTAGTTTAAGGGTTTTGGGTTAGGGTTCTTAGGTCTTTTTGAGTTGTGGTTTTTCCAAGTTTTATATGTTTAGGGTTTAAGGATTATGGTTTTTTTAGAATTTAGCACATACGGTTAAGGGCTTTATAAGGTTTAGAGCTTAGAATATTTTAGGTTTAGGGGTTTTGGTTTTTAAGGGTTAAGTGTTTCTTAAGGTTTTTTAGGGTTTAGGGTTTAGGACTTAGGGATTTTTGTGTGTTTTTAGGTTTTGGGTTGCGTATTTTTAGGATTTAGGGTTCAGAGCTTAGGGTTTTGTAGGGGTTTTAAGGTTTATTTTAGAGTTTGTAGGATTAGGGTTTTTAAGGTATAGGGTTTAGGGTTTCTTAGGGTTTTAGGTTTAGGATTTAGGATTTTAGGTTAGGGTCAAGGGTTTAGGGCTTAGGGTTTTTTTATTTTTTTTAGTTTAGGTTTTATGTTAACGATTTTATCTAGGTTTTTAGGATTTAGGGCTTTGCTTTTTGGGTTAGGGTTTTTTAGGGTTTTATAGGTTTAGAATTTTGGGCTTAGGGTTTTATGCGTTTTTTAGGCTTTAGCATAGACGGTTTAGGTTTTATAGGGTTTAGAGCTTAGAGTCTTTTGGGTTTAAGGGTTTGAGGGTTTTTGGGTTTTTTTATGGTTTTTAAGGGTAAAGTATTTCTTAGGGTTTTTTTAAGGTTTAGGGCTTAGGGTTTTTGTATTTTTTAGGTTTAAGGTTTACAGATTTTTAGGATTTAGGGTCAAGAGCTAAGGCTATTGTTGGGGTTTAAATGGTTTCTAGGGTTTATTTAAGGGTTTATTGTATTTAGGGTTTCTTAAGGTTTAGGGTTTAGGGTTTCTTAGGGTTTTAGGTTTAGGATTTTGGGTTTTGGGTTAGGGTTTAGTGTTTAGGGCTTAGGGTTTTTTTTTGGTTTAGGGTTTTAGGTTAAGGGTTTTATCTAGGTTTTTAGGGTATAGGGCTTTAGGTTTTTAAGGTTAAGGTTTTTTAGTATTTTATAGGTTTAGGGTTTTTTTGTGTTTTTTAGGGTTTAGCATATACGATTTAGGGCTTTATAGAATTTAGAGCTTAGAGTTTTTTAGGTTTAGGGGTTTTTGTGTTTTTTTGGGTTTTCAAGGGTTAAGTATTTCTTAGGGTTTAGGGTTTAGGGCTTAGGCTTTTTTTTTTTGTGTGTTTTTTAGGTTTAGGGTTTACAGATTTTTAGTATTTAGGGCTTAGAGCTTAGGGTTTTGTAGGGTTTCAAATGGGTTTTAGGGCTTATTTTAGGGTTTATAGGATTTAGGGTTTCATAAGGTTTAAGGTTTCTTAGGGTTTAAGGTTTAGGGTTTAGGGTTTTTTTGAGGTTTAGGGTTTCTTAGGGTTTTAGGTTTAGGGTTTAGGGTTTTTTTGAGGTTTAGGGTTTCTTAGGGTTTTAGGTTGAGGGTTTTATTTAGGTTTTAAGGGTTTAGGGCATTGGGTTTTTTAGGTTAAGGGTTTTTAGGGTTTTATAGGTTTAGGGTTTAGTGCATAGGGTATTTTTTTGTGCTTTTTAGGGTTTAACATATACAATTTGGGGCTTTATAGGTTTTAGATCTTAGAGTTTTTTAGGTTTTTGGATTTTTTTTAGGGTTTTTAAGGGTTAAGTATTTCTTACAGTTGTTTATGGTTTAGGACATGTGGTTTTTCATGGTTTTTAGGTTTAGGGTTTAAGGATTTAGAGCTTAGGGTTTTGTAGGGGTTTTAAATGGTTTTAGGGTTTATTTTAGGGTTTATAGGATTTAGGGTTTGTTAAGATTTAGGGTTTCTTTGGGTTTCTTAGGGTTTTAGGTTTAGGATTTAGGGTTTTAGGTTAGGGTTTAGGGTTTATGGCTTAGGATTTTTTTCTGTTTAGGGTTTTAGGTTATGGGTTTTATCTAGGTTTAGGGCTTTGGGTTTTTTAGGATTTTATAGGTTTAGAGTTTATGGCTTAGAGTCTTTTTTTAGTTTTTTAGGCTTTAGCATATACGGTTTAGGCTTCATATAGTTTAGAGCTTAGAGTTTTTTAGGTTTAGTGGTTTTTGGGTTTTTTTATGGTTTTTAAGGGTTAAGTGTTTCTGAGGGTTTTTTAAGGTTTTGGGCTTAGGGTGTTTTGTGTTTTTTAGGTTTAAGGTTTAGAGCTTAGGGTTTTGTTAGGGTTTATATGATTTTTAGGGTTTATTTTAGGGTTTATTGTATTTAGGGTTTCTTAAGGTTTAGGGTTTAAAGCTTCTTAGGGTTTTAGGTTTAGGATTTAGCGTTTTAGGTTAGTGTTTAGGGTTTAGGGCTTGGGTTTTTTTAGGTTTAGGGTTTTGGGTTAAGGGTTTTATCTACATTTTTAGGGTTTAGGGATTTTGGTTTTTTAGGATTTAATAGGTTTAGGGCTTAGGGATTTGTTTTGTGTTTTTTAGGGTTTTAGCATATACGATTTAGGGCTTTATAGGGTTTAGAGCTTAAAGTTTTTTTGGTTTAGGGGTTTTTTGGGTTTTTTAGGATTTTTAAGGGTTAAGTGTTTCTTATGATTTTTTATGGTTTAAGGTTTAGGGTTTAGGGCTTAGGGTTTTTTTTTTTTTTTTGTAATTTTAACATTTAGGGTTTATGGATTTTTAGGATTTAGAGTTTAGAGATTAGGGTTTTGTAGGTGTTTTAAATGGGGTTTAGGGTTTATTTTAGGGTTTCTTCAGGATTAGGATTTAAGGTTTCTTAGGGTTTTAGGTTTAGGATTTAGGGTTTTAAGTTAGGGTTTAGGGTTTAGGGCTTAGGTTTTTTTAGTTTTAGGGTTTTAGGTTAAGGGTTTTTAGGGTGTAGGGCTTTGGGTTTTGTAGATTAGTGTTTTTTAGGGTTTAATAGGTTTGGGGTTTAGGGCTTAGGTTTTTTTTGTGTTTTTTAAGGTTTAGCATATACGATATAGGGCTTTATAGGGTTTATAGTTTATAGTTTCTTAGGTTTAGAGGTTTTTAGGATTTTCAAGGGTAGTGTTTCTAAGTGTTTTTTTAGGCTTTAGGGTTTAGGGCTTACGGTTTTTTGTGTTTTTTAGGTGTAGGGTTTACTGATTTTTAGGATTTAGGGTTTAAAGTTTAGGGGTTTTCGGGGTTTTAAATCATTTTTAAATTTATTTTTGGGTTTATAGGATTTAGGGTTTCCTAAGGTTTAGGGTTTCTTAGGATTTTAGGTTTAGGATTTAGGGTTTAGGGCTTAGATTTTTTTTATGTTTAGGGTTTTAGGTTAAGGGTTTTTTATAGGTTTTTATGGTTTAGGACTTTGGGTCTTTTAGGTTAAGGTATTTTAGTATTTTATAGGTTTAGGGTTTAGCACTTAGGTTATTTTTATTTTTTTTTGTGTTTTAGGGTTTAGCATATACGATTTTGGGCTCTATACGGTTTAGAGCTTAGAATTTTTTAGGTTTAGGGGGTTTTGTGTTTTTTAGTGTTTTTAAGGGTTAAATGTTTCTTTGGGTTTAGGGTTCAAGGCTTAGGGTATTTTTGTGTTTTTTCGATTTAGGGGGTTTTGTGTTTTTAAGGGTTAAGTGTTTCTTTGGGTTTAGGGGTCAAGGCTTAGGGTATTTTTGTGTTTTTTCGATTTAGGGTTTACATATTTTTTGAACTCAGGGTTTAGAGCTTAGGGTTTTGTAGGGTTTTAAATGGGTTTTAGGGTTTATTTTAGGGTTTATAGGATTTAGGGTTTCTTAAGGTTTAGGGTTTCTTAGGTTAAGGATTTAGAGTTTTAATTTATGGTTTAGGGATTAAAGTTTTTTCAGTGTAGGGTTTTAGGTTAAGGGTTTTATGTAGGTTTTTAGGATTCAGGGATTTGGGTTTTTGGTTTAAGGTTTTTTGAATTTTATAGCTTTAGAGTTTAGTGCTTAGGCTTTTTTTTTGTTGTGTTTTTTAGGATTTAGCATGTACTTTTTACGCTTTATAGGGTTTAGAGCTTAGAGTGTTTTAGGTTCAGGGTTTCTTAGGTTTTTAATAATTAAGTGTTTCTTAGGGTTTTTTAAGGTTTAGGGCTTAGGTTTTGTTTTTCTTTTTTTTTTTTTTTGTATATTTAGGTTTAAGGTTTACAAATTTTTAGGATTTAAGGTTTAGAGCTTAGGGTTTTGTTGGGGTTTAAATGGTTTTTAGGGTTTATTGTATTTAGGGTTTCTTAAAGTTTAGGTTTTAGGGTTTCTTAGGGTTTTAGGTTTATGCTTTTGGGTTTAAGGTTAGTGTTTATGGTTTAGGGCTTCGGGTTTTTTTTAGGTTTAGGGTTTTGGGTTTTATCTACGTTTTTAGGGTTTAGGGGTTTGTGTTTTTTGGGTTAAGGTTTTTTAGGATTTTATAGGTTTAGTGTTTAGGGCTTAGGGATTATTTTTTTGTGTTTTTTAGGGTTTAGCATATACGATTTAGGGCTTTATAGGGTTTAGAGCTTAGAGTTTTTTAGGTTTAGGGTTTTTGGGTTTTTTAGTTGTTTTAAGGGTTAAGTATTTCTTAGGGTTGTTTAGGGTTTAGGGCTTGGGTTTTTTTTCTTTTTTTTTTGTGATTTTTAGGTTTAGGATTTATAAATTCTTAGGATTTAGGGTTTAGAGCTTAGAGTTTTGTAGGTGTGTTAAATGGTTTTTAGGGTTTATTTTAGTGTCTATAGGATTTAGGGTTTCTTAAGGTTTAGGGTTTAACATTTCTTAGGGTTTTAGGTTTAGGATTTAGGGTTTTAGGATAGGGTTTAGGGCTTAGATTTTCTTAGGTGTATGGTTTAACTTTAAGGGTTTTATCTAGGTTTTAGGGTTTAGGGCGTTGGGTTTTTTGGGTTTTATAGGTTTAGGGTTTAGGACTTAGAGTTTTTTTGTGTTTTTTAGGTTTTAGCATATACGATTTAGGGCTATATAGGGTTTAGAGTTTTTTAGGTTTAGGGGTTTTTGGGTTTTTAGGGTTTGTAAGGATTAAGTGTTTAGGGCTTAGGGTTTTTTTTGTGTGTTTTTAGGTTTTGGGTTTACGGATTTTTAGGATTTAGGGGTTAAGAGCTTAGTGTTTTGTAGGAGTTTTAAATGGCTTTTAGGGTTTATTTTAGGGTTTCTTAAGGTTTAGGGTTTAGGGTTTCTTAGGGATTTAGGTTTAGGATTTAGGGTTTTAGGTTAGGGTTTAGGGTTTAGGGCTTAGGGTTATATTAGGTTTAGGGTTTTAGGTTAAGGGTTTTACCTAGGCTTTTAGGGTTAAGGGCTTTGGGTTTTTTGGGTTAAGATTTTTTAGGGTCTTATAGGTTTATGGTTTAGGGCTTAGGTTTTTTTTGTGCTTTTTAGGGTTTAGCATATTCAATTTAGGGCTCTATAGGATTTAGAGCTTAGAGTTTTTTAGGTTTAGGTGTTTTTGGGTTTTTAGGGATTTTAAGGGTTAAGTGATTCTTAGGGGTTTTTTAGGCTTTAGGGTTTAGGGCTTAGGGTTTTTATTTAGATTTAGGGTTTATGGATTTTTAAGATTTAGGGTACAGAGCTTAAGGTTTTGTAGGGGTTTTTATATATTATTTTTAAGGTTTATAGGATTTAGGGTTTCTTTAGGTTTAGGGGTTTTTGGGTTTTTTAAGGGTTAAGTGTTTCTTAGGGTTTTTTAGGGTTGTGGGTTTAGGGCTTAGGGTTTTTTTTGTGCTTTTTAGGTTTACGATTCACGGATTTTTAGGATTTAGGGTATAGAGCTTAGGGTTTTGTAGTGGTTTTATACTGTTTTTACGGTTTATAGGATTTAGGGTTTCTTAAGGTTTAGGGTTTAGTTATTCTTTGGGTTTTAGGTTTAGGATTTATGGTTTTAGGTTAGGGTTTAAGGTTTCGGACATAGGGTTTAGGTTAAGATTTAGGGTTTAGGACTTAGGGTTTTTTTAAGGTTTAGGGTTTTAGGTTAAGGGTTTTATCTAGTTTTTTCGGGTTTAGGGCCTTGCATTTTCTAAGTTAAGGGTTTTTAGGGTTTTATAGTTTTAGGGTTTAGGGCTTCCATTTTTTTTTTTGTGTTTTTTAGGGTTTAGCATACACGATTTAAGGCTTTGTAGGGTTTTGAACTTAGAATTTTTTAGGTTTTGGGGTTTTTGGGTTGCTTAGGTTTTTAAGAGTTAAGTGTTTCTTAGGGTTTTTTAGGGTTTAAGGTTTAGGGCTTAGGGTTCTTTTTGTGTTTTTTAGGTTTAGGGTTTATGGATTTTTAGGATTTATGGTATAGAGCTTAGGGTTTTGTAGGGGTTTTAAATGATTTTTAGGGTTTATTTTAGTGTTTATATGATTTAGGGTTTCTTAAGGTTTAGGGTTTAGGGTTTCGTAGGGTGTTAGGTTTAGGATTTAGGGTTTTAGGTTAGGGTTTTTTTAGGTTTAGGGTTTTAGGTTAGGGATTTATCTCGGTTTTGGGGTTTAGGGCTTTCGGTTTTTTAGGGTTTTATAGGTTTACGACTTAGGGCTTTTTTGTATTTGTTTAGGGTTTAGCATATACGGTTTAGGCCTTCATAGGGTTTATAGCTTAGAGTTTTTTGTTTTAGGGGTTTTTGGGTTTTTAGTGGTTTTTAGGGGTTTTAGGGGTTAAGTGTTTCTTAGGGTTTAAGGTTTGGGGCTAAGTGTTTTTATTTTTTTTATTCTTTAGGTTTAGGGTTTACGGAATTTTAGGATTTAGGGTATAGAGCTTAGGGGTTTCTAGGGGTTTTAAATGGTTTTTAGGGTTTATTTTCAAGTTTATAGGATTTAGGGTTTCTTAAGTTTTAGGGTTTCATAGGGTTTCAGGTTTAGGATTTATGGTTTTAGGTTAGGGTTTAGGGTTTAGTGCATGCATTTTTTTAGGTTAAGGGTTTTATCTAGGTTTTTAGGGTTTAGGGTTTTGGGTTTTTTAGGTTAATGTTTTTAAAGATTTTTTAGGTTTAGGGGGTTTTGGGTTTTTAGGGGTTTTAAGGATTAAGTGTTTCTTAGGGTTTTTTAGGGTTTAGAGTTTAGAGCTTAGGGTTTTTTTTTTTTGTCTTTTTTAGGTTTAGGATTTACAGATTATTAGGATTTAGGGTTTAGAGCTTAGGGTTTTTTAGGGGTTTTATATTGTTGTTAGGGTTTATAGGATTTAGGGTGTCTTAAAGTTTAGGGTTTAGTGATTCTTAGGGTTTTAGGTTTACGATTTAAACTTACGAGTTTTACCTAAGTTTTTAGGGTTTAGGGATTTTGGGTTTTTTAGGATTATATAGGTCTAAGGTTTAGGGCTTTGGGTATGTTTTTAGTTTTTATGGTTTAGCATATACGATTTAGGGCTTTATAGGGTTTAGAGCTTAGATTTTTTAGGTTTAGGGGTTTTTGGGTTTTTTAAGGTTTAAGTGTTTCTTTTGGTTTTTTAGGGTTTAGGATTTAGGGCTTAGGGTTTTTTTGTGCTTTTTAGTTTTAGGGTTTACAGATTTTTAGGATTTAGGGTATAGAGCTTAGGGTTTTGTAGGGGTTTTATATTGTTTTTTGGGTTTATAGGATTTAGGATTTCTTAAGGTTTAGGGTTTAGTTATTCTTAGGGTTTTAGGTTTAGGATTTATGGTTTTAGGTTAGGTTTTAAGGTTTAGATCTTAGGGTTTAGGTTAAGGTTTAGGGTTTAGGGCTTAGGGTTTTTTAAGGTTTAGGGTTTTAGGTTAAGGGTTTTATCTAGGTTTTTAGGGTTTAGGGCCTTGCATTTTTTAAGTTAAGGGTTTTTAGGATTTTATAGATTTAGGGTTTAGGGATTAGATTTTTTTTGTGTTTTTTAGGGTTTAGCATATACGATTTAAGGCTTTATAGGGTTTAGAACTTAGAGTTTTTTAGGTTAAGGGGTTTTTGGATTTCTTAGAGTTTTTAAGAGTTAAGTGTTTCTTAGGGTTTTTTAGGGTTTAAGGTTTAGGGCTTAGGGTTCTTTTTGTGTTTTTTAGGTTTAGGGTTTATGAATTTTTAGGATCTATGGTATAGAGCTTAGGGTTTTGTTGGGGTTTTAAATGGTTTTTAGGGTTTATTTTAGCGTTTATAGGATTTAGGGTTTCTTAAGGTTTAGGGTTTAGGGTTTCGTAGGGTGTTAGGTTTAGGATTTAGGATTTTAGGTTAGGGTTTAAGGCATAGGGTTTTTCTAGGTCTAGGGTTTTAGGTTAGGGTTTTATCTCGGTTTTAGGGTTTAGGGATTTTGGTTTTTTAAGGTTTTATAGGTTTACGACTTAGGGCTTTTTGGTATTTTTTTTAGGGTTTAGCATATACAATTTAGGCCTTCATAGGGTTTATAGCTTAGAGTTTTTTTGGTTTAGGGGTTTTTGGGTTTTCATGGGTTTTATGGGTTAAATGGTTCTTAGGGTTTTTTAGGGTTTAAGGTTTAGGGCTAAGGGTTTTTTTTTTTTTTTTTTTTTTTTGTATTTTTTAGGTTTAGGGTTTACGGATTTTTAGGATTTAGGGTATAGAGCTTATGGGTTTGTAGGGGTTTTAAATGGTTTTTAGCTTTTATTTTCAAGTTTATAGGATTTAGGGTTTCTTAAGTTTTAGGGTTTCATAAGGTTTTAGGTTTAGGATTTAAGGTTTTAGGTTAAGGTTAAGGGTTTAGGGCATGCGTTTTTTTAGGTTAAGGGTTTTATCTAGGTTTTTAGGGTTTAGGGTTTAGGGTTTTGGGTTTGTTAGGTTAATGTTTTTAAAGATTTTATAGGTTTAGGGTTTTGGGCTTTATAGGGTTTAGAGCTTAGAGGATTTTTGGTTTAGGGGTTTTTGGGTTTTTAAGGGTTAAGTGTTTCTTAGGTTTTTTTAGGGTTTAGGGTTTAGGGGTTAGGGTTTTTTTTGTGTTATTTAGGTTTAGGTTTTACAAAGTTTTAGGATATAGGGTTTACAACTTAGGGTTTTGTAGGGGTTCTAAATGGTTGTTTGGGTTTATTTTAGGGTTTATAGGATTTAGGGTTTCTTAGGGTTTTAGGGTTTTAGATTAGGGTTTAGTGTTAAGGGCTTAGGGTTTGTTTAGGTTTAGGGTTTAGGGCTTTGGGATTTTTGGGTGAAGGTTTTTTACGGTTTTATAGGTTGGGGCTTAGGGTTGTGTTGTGTTTTTAGGGATTAGCATATATGATTTAGGGCTTTATAGGGTTTAGAGCTTATTGTTTTTTAGGTTTAGGGATTTTTGGGTTTTTTAAGGTTTTTAAGAATTAAGTGTTTCTTAGGGTTTTTGTAGGGTTTAGGGTTTATGGCTTAGGGTTTTCTTGTGTTTAAAGATTTTAGGGTTTATGGCTTTTTAGGCTTTAGGGATTAAAGCTTAGGGTTTTTAAATTGTTTTTAGGGTTTATTATAGGGTTTATATGATTTAGGGTTTTAGGTTAGGGTTTAGGGTTTAGAGCTTAGAGTTTTTTAGCTTTCGGTGTTTTGGGGTATTTAGGGTTTTTAAGGGTTAAGTGTTTCCTAGGGTTTTTTAGTTTTTTTTTGTGTTTTTTAGGTTTAGGGTTTACAAATTATTATGATTTAGGGTTTAGAGCTTTGTGTTTTGTAGGGTTTATTTTAGTGTTTATAGGATTTGGGGTTTCTTAAGGTTAAGGATTTTATGTTTAGGATTTAGGGTTTTAGATTAAGCTTTTGGGCTTACGGCTTAGGGATTTTTTCATATATTTTAGGTTTAGGCTTTAAGGATTTTTAGGATTTAGGGTTTAGAGCTTAGGGTTTTGTAGGGCTTTTAAATGGGTTTTAGGGTTTATAGGATTTAGGGTTTCTTAAGATTTAAGGTTTAGGGTTTCTTAGGGTTTTAGGTTTAGGATTTAGGGTTTTTTTAGGTTTATGGTTTTTAGTTAAGGGTTTTACCTAGGTGTTTAGGGTTTTGGGCTTTGTGTTTTTTGGGTCAAGGTTTTTTAGGATTTTATAGGTTTAGGGTTTATGGCTTAGGTTTTATTTGTGTTTTTTAGGGTTTAGCATATACGATTTAGGGCTTAGGGTTTTTTTAGGTTTAGGGGTTTTGGGGTTTTTTAGGGTTTTTAAGAGTTAATTGTTTCTTTGGATTTTTTAGGGTTTATGGTTTAGGGATAAGGGGTTTTTTTCTTTTTTGTGTTTTTTAGGTTTGTGGTTAAAGGATTTTAGGATATAGGGCATAGAACTTAGGGTTTTGTATGGGTTTAATATGGTTTTTAGGGTTTATTTTAGGGTTTATAGGATTTTGGGTTTCTTAAGGTTTACGGTTAGGATTTTTGAGGGTTTTAGGTTTAGGATTTAGGGTTTTTGGTTAGGGTTTAAGGTTTAAGGCTTAGGGATTTTTAAGGTCTAGGGTTTTAGGGTACGGGTTATATCTAGGATTTTAGTGTTTAGGGCTTTAGGTTTTTTAGGGTTAGGGTTTTTAGGGTTTATATGTTTAGGGTTTAGGGCTTAGGGCTTTTTTATATTTTTTAGGATTTAGCATATACAATTTAGGGCTTAATAGGGTTAAGAACTTAGAGTTTTTTTTAGGTTTAGGGGTTTTTTAATTTTTAGGGTTTTTAAGGATTAAGTATTTCTTAGGGTTTTTTAGGGTTTCAAGTTTAGGGCTTAGGGTTTTTTTGTGTTGTTTAGGTTTATGCTCTACGGATTTTTAGAATTTAAGGTTTGGAGGTTAGTGTTTTGTAGGGGTTTTAATTGTGTTTTAGAGTTTTTTAGGGTTTCTTAAGGTTTAGGGTTTAGGGTTTCTTAGGGTTTTATGTTTAGGATTTAGGGTTTAAGGTTAGGGTATAGTGTTTAGGGATTAGGGTTTAGGGCTTAGGGTTTTTTAGATTTAGGGATTTAGGTTAAGGGTTTTATCTAGGTTTTTAGGGTTTTTTAAGTTAAGGTTTTCATAGTTTTATTGGTTTTGGGTTTAGGGCTTATGGTTTTTTTTGTGTCTTTTAGGATTTAGCATATACGATCTAGGGCTTTATAGGGTTTAGAGATTAGAATATTTTAGGTTTAGGGGTTTTTGGGTTTTTTATGGTTTTTATGGGTTAAGTGTTTCTTAGGGTTATTTACGATTTGTGGTTTAGGCCTTAGTGTTTTTTTTTGTGTGTTTATTTAGGTTTAGGGTTATAGATTTTTTAGGATTTAAGGTTTACAACTTAGGGTTTTGCAGGTTTTTAAGTGGTTTTTAGGGTTTTAGGGTCTACAGGATTTTGAATTTCTTTAGGATTATTGTTTAGGGTTTTAGGTTAAGGATTTAGCATTTTAGGTTAGGGTTTAGGCTTTAGGGATTAGGATTTATTTAGGTTTAGGGATTTAGTTTAAGGGTTTTTAGTGCTTTTTGAGTTGTGGTGTTTTAGGGTTTTATAGGTTTAGGGTTTATGGATTACGGTTTTTTTAGAATTTAGCATATACGGTTGAGGACTTTGTAAAGTTTAGAGCTTAGAATATTTTAGGTTTAGGGGTTTTGGGTTTTTTAAGGGTGAAGTGTTTCTTAGGATTTAGGGTTTAGGACTTAGGGTTTTTTGTGTGTTTTTAGGTTTTGGGTTGCGAATTTTTAGGGTTTAGGGGTTTTTGTGTTTTTTAGGGTTTTTAAGGGTTAAGTGTTTCTTAGGATTTAGGGTTTAAGGCTTAGGGTTTTGTTTTGTGTTTTTTCGATTTAGGGTTTACAAATTTTTAGAACTCAGGGTTTAGAGCTTAGGGTTTTGTAGGGTTTCAAATGGTTTTTAGGGTTTATTTTAGGGTTTATAGGATTTACAGTTTCTTAAGGTTTAGGGTTTCTTAGGTTAAGGATTTAGAGTTTTAAGTTTGGGTTTAGGGTTTACGGATTAGAGTTTTTTTCAGTGTAGGGTTTTAGGTTAAGGGTTTTATGTAGGTTTTTAGGATTTAGGTTTTTAGGTTAATGTTTTTTGAACTTTATAGGTTTAGAGTTTAGTACTTAGGGTTTTTTTTTTGTGTTTTTTAGGATTTAACATATACTGTTTACGCTTTATAGGGTTTAGAGCTTAGAGTGTTTTACGTTTAGGGGTTTCTTAGGTTTTTAATGTTTTAGGGGTTTTGGGTTTCTTAGGGTGTGTAACAGTTAAGTGTTTCTTAGGGTTTTTAGGGTTTAGGGTGTTTTAGGGGCTTTAAATGGGTTTTAAGGTTTATTTTAGGTTTTATAGGATTTAGGGTTTCTTAAGGTTTAGGGTTTAGGGTTTTTAAGGGTTTTAGGTTTAGGATAAAGGTTTGGGTTTTTTAGGATTTTATAGGTTTAGGGTTTAGTGCTTAGGGTTTTTTTTTGGATTCTTTAGGGTTTAGCATATACGATTTAGGGCTTAATACGGTTTAGAGCTTAGAGTTTTTTTTTTTTTTAGGTTTAGGGGTTTTTGGATTATTAAGGGTTAAGTTTTTCTTAGGGTTTTTTAGGGTTTAGGGCATAGGGTTTTTTTTGTGTGTTTTTAGGGTTTAGGGCTTAGGGTTTGATTAAGTGTTTTTTAGGGTTTTTGAAGGTTTAGGGCTTAGGTTTTATTTTTTTTGTATATTTAGGTTTAAAGTTTATAGATTTTTAAGATTTAATGTTTAGAACTTACGATTTTATTGGCGTTGAAATGGGTTTTAGGGTTTATTTTAGGGTTTATTGTATTTCGAGTTTCTTAAGGTTTAGGATTTAGTGTTTCTTATGGTTTTAGGTTTAGGATTTTGGGTTTAAGGTTAATGTTTAGGGTTTAGGGCTTGTGGTTTTTTTAGTCTTAGGGTTTTTTTTGTTTTTTGGTTTTGGGGTTTGGTTTTTTTTTTTTTTTTTTTTTTTTTTTTTTTTTTTAGTGTTTAGGGCTTACGGATTTTTTTTTTTTTTGTGTTTTTTAGGGTTTAGCATATAAGATTTAGGGGTTTATAGGGTTTAGAGCTTAGGGGTTTTCAGGTTTAGGGTTTTTTGGGATTTTTAGGGTTTATTTTAGGGTCTATAGGATTTAGGGTTTCTTAAGGTTTAGGGTTTAAGGTTTCTTAGGGTTTTAGGTTTAGAATTTAGGGTTTTAGGTTAGGGTTTAGGGTTTAGGGCTTAGATTTTTTTAGGTTTATGGTTTTATGTGAAGGGTTTTATCTAGGCTTTAGGGTTTAGGCGTTGGCTTTTTAGGGTTTAGGGCTTAGGGTTTTTTTTTTGAGTTTTTTTGGGTTTAGCATATACGATTTAGGGCAATATAGGGTTTAGAGTTTAGAGTTTTTTAGGTTTAGGGGTTTAGTGGTTTTTGGGTTTTTAGGGTTTGTAAGGGTTAAGTGTTTAGGGCTTAGGTTTTTTTTTTTTTTTTTTGTATTTTTTAGGTTTAGGGTTTACAGATTTTTAGGATTTAGGGGTTAATAGATTAGTGTTTTGTAGGAGTTTTAAATGGTTTTTAGGGTTTATTTTAGGGTTTATATTATTTAGGGTTTCTTAAGGTTTAGGGTTTAGGGTTTATGGTTTTAGGTTAGGGTTTAGGGTTTAGGACTTAGGGTTTTTTTAGGTTTAGGATTTTAGGTTAAGGGTTTTTCCTAGGTTTTTAGGGTTAAGGGCTTTTGGGTTTTTAGGATAAGGTTTATTAGGGTTTGATAGGTTTAGGGTTTCGGGCTTAGGGTTTTTTTTTGTGTTTTTTAGGATTTAGCATATACGATTTAGGGCTTTATAGGATCTAAAGCTTAGTGTTTTTTAGGTTTAGGTGTTTTTGGGTTTTTAGGGATTTTAAGGGTTAAGTGATTCTTAGGGGTTTTTTAGGCTTTAGGCTTTAGGGCTTAGGGTTTTTTTTTAAAGTTATTTAGATTTAGGGTTTATGGATTTTTAAGACTTAGGTATAGAGCTTACGATTTTGTAGGGGCTTTATTTATCATTTTTAAGGTTTATAGGATATAGGGTTTCTTTAGGTTGAGGGTTTAGTGTTTCTTAGGGTTTTAGGTTTAGGATCTAGGGTTTTAGGTTAGGGTTTAAGGTTTAGGGATTAGGGATTTTTAAGGCTAGGGTTTATGGGTAAAGGTTTTAGATTGGATTTTATGGTTTAGGGCTTTGGGTTTTTTAGGTTTAGGGTTTTTACGATTTTATAGGTTTAGGGTTTAGGGCTTAGGGTTTTTTCTGTGTTCTTTAGGGTTTTGCATATACGATTTAGGGCTTAATAGGGTTTAGAGCTTAGAGTTTTTTAGGTTTAGGGGTTTTTGGGTTTTTTATGGTCTTTAAGGGTTAAGTGTTTCTTAGGGTTTTTTTACGGTTTGGGGTTTAGGCCTTAGTATTTTTTGTGTTTATTTAGGTTTAGGGTTACAAATTTTTTAGGATTTAAGGTTTACAACTTAGGGTTTTTTAGGTGTTTTAAGTGGCTTTTAGGGTTTTAGGGTCTATAAGATTTTGAATTTCTTAAGGATTAGGGTATAGGGTTTCTTAGGGTTTTAGGTTTAGGATTTAGCATTTTAGGTCAGGGTTTAGGCTTTAGGGTTTAGGGTTTATTTAGGTTTAGGGATTTAGTTTAAGGGTTTTTGGTTAGGGTTTTAGGGCTTTCTAAGTTGTGGTTTTTTAGGGTTTTATAGGTTTAGGGTTTAAGGATTATGGTTTCTTTAGAATTAGCATATACGGTTAAGGGCTTTATAATGTTTAGAGCTTAGAATATTTTAGATTTAGGGGTTTTGGGTTTTTAAGGGTTTTTTAAGGGTTAAACGTTTCTCAGGGTTTTTTCGGTTTTAGGGTTTAGGACTTAGGGTTTTTTGTGTGTTTTTAGGTTTTGGGTTGCGGATTTTTAGGATTTAGGGTTTAGAGCTTAGGGTTTTGTAGGGGTTTTAAATGGGTTTTAGGGTTTATTTTAGGGTTTGTATGATTAAGGTTTTTAAGGTTTAGGGTTTAGGGTTTCTTAGGGTTTTAGGTTTATTATTTTGGGTTTTAGGTTAGGGTTACAGGTTTAGGACTTAGGTTTTTTTTATAGTTTAGGTTTTATGTTAACGATTTTATCTAGGTTTTTAGGATTTAGGGCTTTGGGTTTGTTAGGTTAAGGTTTTTTAGGGATTTATAGGTTTAGAGTTTAGCGCTTAGGGTTTTTTTTATGTGCTTTTAGGC